>CM010311.1:62040412-62651749 GCA_001923025.3 Taenia multiceps | reverse complement strand
GATTTAAAACCGAGCAAAGAATCAAAAATAAAGTAGGGGATTAAACGGAGAATGGAAGTCAAGAACGATGATCCCCATGATTTCTAATAATCTTAGTGCGTCCTTGATAAAACAGGAACTACAAAAGAACCTCTACGGGGCAAGAACATGCTTTGCGCAATGAGCAACACTAAAGCTTGACAAGAGAACTCTGATTTTTGGACTTTAGTGAAAATTCATTAGGTGAAAATCCCAGACAAGATTTAGGTACAGTTTGCACGTGAGTGCCGGAAAATAAGTTAACAATGGAATCCGACAACACATGCCTTCGGTAAAACTAGTGAAAGTCAAACCAACCATGTTCCTAAGCTTTACGTAGAAGGAATGCATCAGTGAAATGCACAAAATACCGACATTACTTTATTGTACCACATCAAACGACGCGCTACGACGATCCGGGGATGTTGAAATACGCGCCTATAATTTAAGCTAGGATAAGGTAAAAACCAAGTAACCGCTGAGCCTTCATTATAGCAGTAAACGCTTGCATTTTAGTGTCTTTGATCTAGTCTACTTTAAAGGACTTCTTTTTTCATTCTATTCATGTAAAGCGCCCATTCTTATTATTGAAAGCATGTTCATCGTATTATTTGAAGTGTTATTCACACGACAGCCTATCATCGATATTTTCGCCTTTTGAAGGTTCTACATAATACAGTTGTAGATGCTGGCTTGGTGAAGCAACTAGTCTACAAACAATTTTAAGTTCTACTGATGTGTAATTTACATCGCCTCGCGTTTGTCCCAATGGTGGATAATGCCGAGGCACTGTGCACAATCATGTACTACCATTGACATTGAGTTGCTGCTGCTGTAATACTTTGTTTGTTCGAACTACTGGTTTAGGTCACTTGGGTGGCCATCTTGTTCTAGCTGGTCGGTCGGCCTCCGGGCCGTACCAACAGCCCCCAAGTCCTCTGTTCCCGGAATATATATATTCTGCCCTAGTACTACGCCTTCTTTTACCTTAAGGGGAGCCTCGGGACGCTACAGCTGCCTTATGTACGTTGCACTTTGCTTGCCTTTAAGTCATTCTCTTTCATCAGATTCATTTAAAATTTACTAGGCATTACGTTTCTTTGCACATGTGAAGGCATTGTTCCCAAATGTCAACGGCGGTAAATGTAGCGTCCCGAGACTCCCTTTAAGGTAAAAGAAGGCATATTACTGGGACAGAATATTTATTCTGGAAACAGAGGGCTTGGGGGCTGCTGGCACGGCCTGGGGGCCGGCCAACCGGCTCAGTACAATATGGCAACCCAAGTGACCGAATCCGGCAGTTCGAACAAACAAAGTATTACAGTAAAAGGATCACGGTTTTGAACTGCTTGAGGACAGGTGGAACTTCATGGGAATGGCAATTCGCAGGTCAATGGCTCTATATAAGGAAAATGGCCAAAATGGGTCAGCATTTAGTAAGAGCACAGATTTCAAGTATTTCCACAATGTTTGTTGCACCTACTTTCTTCTGTCAACTTGCGATTTCTCCAGTTCACTTAAACCCTGTATATGCGTGCCTATCCACCCCTGTTTTACCGTCTGACAGCCACTGTTGCTGGGTTTGAACTGAGCTGCGAAATGACGTCGTTTTACGGGTATTAAGTAGTTTCAAAGTGACTTTTCGTTGCCATTTCTCCTATTCACTTCAATGCAATCCAGCCATACATCTGTCTGTCCATCTACCTAAGTCACTTTTAGCTAGTGGTGAGATGAAGGTGCCGCAAGTTGTATCAACTTCTTTAATCAATTCAGGTCTTTTTCTGCTTGCTTGTTGAGTACCAAAGGAAGACGACTTCGTCAACCCTCCGGTTAAGCGCTTATACTACTTGTCCATCCACGACAGACGGCCTATCAGGTGTAAACAGTAAGCGATTTACTCGCTACATTTGGTTTGTGATTTTGTTGTAATGTCTGCAGCGCTCCAAGTCATCTGCTACCCATCTGCAAATTGTCCAGTGATTATCAACATGCTGCGGAGATTGCACAATATCTTTGAAGTACAATGTGAAGAAGGTGACCAATTCTGTGGGTTACTTCACGTTTAAACAATACAGCCGCCACCTACACTAATTGACCTATGTGTCACAACTAATGGTGAGCCATGCAATACTTTGTTTGTTTTGACCGCTGGTCTCGGTCACTTGAACTGGCTGGCTGGGCTGGCTGGCTAGCCTCTGGGCCATGTTGCTGGCCCCATTCCTCTTTTTACAGAATATATCTATGTGGATTCCGCCCTAATATTGTGCCTTCTTTTGCCTCCAAGAAAGTTTTGGGACAATACAAGCCATAAAATCATTTTGAATCGGAAAGTCAAATAACGCCTACAAATTACCAAATCTTGTAAATGCAATAATAAGTTAGTGAATAGTGTGGCGTCCCAAGACTTCCTCTAAGGTAAAAGAAGGCATAGTACTAGTGCAGAATGCATAAATTCTGGAAACAGAGGTATTAGAGGCTGCTTGCATAGCCTGGATGCCAGCCAACCGGCTAGTGCAATGTGGCCATCTAAATGACCGAAATCGGCAGTTCGAACTGACAAAGCATTGCAAATAGCACTAAGAATTCACATTCATGGCGGGCGTGTGTAACAAATCAGAGCTTCGAACCCTAGCACATCCTAAAATGGGCGTTCTATGTGGTAGATACTTTTAAACGCTACTAAAGATTAGGGATCCGAATGATAGGCAAGCCTGTACAACTGTACTCCCCCAAGTCCTTTATGAACTATAAAGAAGTAAGTACTTACTTTGCAGATGCGTTGATGAGCTGCTAAAGATCGGATACCTTTGTAATGGCCAAAGACCACGCCGCCAAGCGGAAGCACAATATGCGGGTTAATGAACAATTTTGATTTGGGAAGTGGATTGATACTTGATTTAGCTTAGAGTGTATATGCACGAAAACAGCATTTTAGCTGTACACAAGGGCCTTCAGATCAACTATGGTAAGGTTATGCATTTTTGTTTGCGACGACAGTCATTGTGAATAAATTAAAACCACTGAACTCGGATGGAGAAACAAACTTCAAACACGCGCAAACTCGCCTCCGTACTCTTACAATACTTGTAATACTTTGTTTCTTCGAACTGCCGATTTCAGTCACTTAATTGCCCATGTTGTACTAGCCAGTTGGCTGGCCTTCGAGCCATGCTTGCAGGCCCCAAACTGTCTGTTTGCAGAATCAATGTATTCTGCCCTAGTACTATGCCTTCTTTTTGTAGCGTCCCGAGACTCCCTTTGAGGTAATAGAAGGCGCTGTACTGGGGGTAGAACACATGTATTCCGGAAACAGAGGGCTTGGGGCTGTTGGCATGGCCCAAAGACCGACCAACCGGCTCAGTACAATTTGGCCACCCAAGTCACCGAAACCGGCAGTTCAAACAAACAAAGTATTACACAGCCCCTCTCTTCTTTCGAGCGTCGTCCCCAACGCTCCCCTCTGTCAGCCTCCCGTGTCAGCCATCACAACGTAATCAGTGCTGCGAGAAGCACCCACGAGCTAACCATCCCAGTCGTCGAGATTCCAACGCATGTGTTCCTGTAATGCCATCAATTTCGCGTAGCACTCAGTGAAGTAAATGCGCGCTCCTTGGCCACCCTCTCCCACGACAATGTGGTCCAATGAAAGATGGAGGTACGAATCCAAGTTTTCGAATGGGTTGAGACACACGCAACACATATTGCGATTCCAGGCTTAATTGATACCGTAGAAGGAGTGCAAGGGCATCGTAGAAACCTGAGCGAATGTGGTGGTCGGGTCTCATAGGAACAAAATGCATGCGATCCAAGTGTGCAAAGCATAAAACGATGCTATCGAATGGCATCCTGCACATTCTACATCTGAGAACAGGAGAGAGAGAGCTTACGGAGGATGCTTGACCACAACGTCGCTGATCCCTCTTAGCAGTTCCACTGGACTTGGAGTTCACGGCTGGTGTCGCTTCAGTTGTTAATAGCTTCCCCGTCGAACACGAGGGAGAGGGAGATGCCGAAGATGAACGTCGATCTCAGTCCTTCTGTCACGGGATGCCAGAGGTTCTCCCATCCATAGCACATGCACTTCGTTCACGCTGCCAAAATTTGCCAGAAGCGGCATGGAGCAGGATAAATCCATCGGAGTCGGGTCCGCTTTCCGCTGCCACCAATGTAGCGTCCCGAGACTCCCTTTAAGATGATAGAAGGCATAGTACTGGGGATAGAATGCATGTATTCTGGAAACAGAGGGCTTGGAGGCTGTTGGCACGGCCCAAAGGCCGACCAACCGGCTCTGTACAATATAGCCACCCAAGTCACCGAAACCGGCAGTTCAAACAAACAAAGCATTACACTTTTACCTTCAAGAAAGTCTCGGGACGATTCAAGACTTATCAAATAAAAGATGTCCTTACGAAACAAATTAGCTCGATGAAAGTTCGTGAGGTTCAAGGTGTAAAGGAAACACTGCACCTGTTAGAGCGGCCTCTTCGTAAGGGCAAAAACAGGTTCTACAGACACTAATTGGGATCACAACAGATAGCCCGTAGACGATTAATATGTTATAAAGAATATTAATGCAGCATTTTCAAATTTAATCAAGCGCAAAAGGAGCTAGCCTTGAAGACTTAATCTTGCAAATTACAGTGGAATGCTTTTATTTAAGCAATCATTGCAATGCTTTGTTTGTTCAAACTGCCGGTTTCTGTGATTTGGGTGGTCATATTGTTCTAGCTGGTTGGCAGGCCTCCGGGCCGTGCCAACAGCCCCCAAACCCTCTGGTTTTAGAATATATGTATTCTGCTCCAGTACGACAAGTCCTTTTAGCTTAAAGGAAGTCTGGGGACGCTACAAACATTTTCCTTCGCGCAATCGCCGTGTGATTCTTCAATTAACAATGCTTTCCAAGGTTTTGTATACTAAGTATAACTAAGCCAGTACAAGCAACATTCGCATCACTTAAGCTGTAGCTTCCCGAGAACTCCTTTAAGGTAAAAGAAAGCATAATACTTGGATAGAATACACATTCTGCAAACAAATGGATTGGAGGCTGTTGGCACGGCCCAAAGACCGGCCAACCGGCTAGCACAGTACGACCACCCAAGCGACCGAAACCGACAGCTTGAACAAACAAAGTATTACACGGCTCCTCTCTTCTTTCGAGCGTCGTCCCCGACGCTCTCCTTGGTCAGCCTCCCGTATCAGCCGTCACAACGAGAAGCACCCACGAGCTAACCGTGCCAGTCATCGAGATTCGAGCGCATGTGTCCTTGCAGCGCCATCAATTCCGCGTATTTCTTAGTCCTCCCCTCTCACGGTAACGCGCCCCAATGAAAGATGGAAGTACGAATCCAAGTTTTCAAATGGGTCGAGACACACACAGCACATATTGTGATTACAGGCTTTTTTGATGCCGTAGGAGAAACCTAAGGGTATCGTAGATCCCTGAGCAAATGGAGTAATCGGGCCTCTTAAGAATGAATTGCACGCAATCCAAGTGTGCGAAAAACAAAAAGATATTATCGAATGGCGTCCTGCGCATTCTGCATTTGTGCCCAAGAACAGCAGAGAGAGAGAGCTTACGGAGGATAGTTGACCACAGCGTCGCTGATTCCTCTTGGCAGTTCCACTGGACTCGGAATTCACGGCTAGTGTCGCTTCAGTTGTTAATAGCTTCCCTGTAGAACACGAGGACGTAGGAGGCGCCGGAGATGAACATCGATCTCAGCCCTTCTGCCATGAGATATAAGAGATTCTCCCATCCGTAGCACATGCACTTCTCTCACACCGATAAGGCTTGACACAAGCGGTAAGGATCAGAATAGAAATCCATCAAAGTCGGGTCTGCTTCCCGCTACCACCAATGTAGCTTTCCGAGACTTCCTCTAAGGTAAAAGAAAGCATAGTACTTGGATAGAATATATAATCTGCAAACAAATGGATTGGAGGCTCTTTGCATGACCCGAAGGACGACCAACCGGCTAGATAAGTACGAACAGACAAAGTATTAACTGAGAATCAAAAATAATTAAGCTGAACACAAGGCTGCTGCTTAATCAGCTTTTAGTTGATTAATCGGGTAAATGCAAATTATAAAATGCAACATTGATAGGCGCCAAGAGCGCGGACTACAAGTAGCTCCCCCTTTGCTTGACTTTGGATTTGCTTTTGCAAAACTGGTAAATAGTAGACCTAGTTATCTTATTTGGATCTAACTTTTAATTAACTTACGCGAAAAATAAACGTGGTCAATTTATGTTTCGCACTCACAGCACTAGATTGTAAAAGTTTAGGAATCCATTAAACAATTTTTTGTTCACGACAGTTTTTCGCCCACACAAAATCAAAAAAGGTAGGCAAATCTCACAAATTCTCATTCGCCGCAAGTCGTTTAATTTAATCAAAATGGCTCTAAGACCTCTTTACTGGCCAATCAATCGCGAAATTAAATGGAGGCGACTTTTTGAACAGCAATGTTTTGTTTGCTGGCTCTCTTTTTTTTGCCACACGCACTGTGCGAAGCTCCATTATGTGAATCAACTTTGTACAGAAATACAAGAATAACCAAAGCTAGTATTTCCATGGGAGCAATTCGGTTGAATATTTCAATCATGTCTGTTGACGACTGCTTATTAGCTTGCTGTACGACTACGAATTGCACAACCATTGCTCATTTTGAAACAGTAAGTGTTACTTTAAGCATAATATTTAAATAGAGCAGAAAATGCATACTGTACAACTGCGGGGATCCAAATCGTTGTCATCGTGCCGAATCCACAACTGGCAATGTCTACTACATCGAAAGAAGTAGCATTTGTCATGAAATCTTTGCGTACTGCTTTAAATTGCTAAGTATTTTGTACAAATGTGTAGTTAGCCCTGAAAATTTTGGTGCTCCAGTGAACAATTACCCTTTTTTTGATCACGCTATAAAAGACTCGTGGTTGCTGGTTTAGTCGGCTTTTCAAACAGGTTTTCTTATTGCCTAAATGTTGTTTTTTGCGAAATTTTATGATGTTACGGCTTTTATGTTGCATACTTTGTGCTTTTTAACCTTAATTGGACCCAGAACCGCTGAAAATGTCTAAATTGTGTTAGCAATATCTGATTGTTAATACGAACATTTTATTTAATTTTTGTACTTACATTATAAGAGAATAGCTTATTAGATCTTCGGTTTTTAACGATGAAAAGGAAATTTTTAAGAATCCTCTTTTTGCGATCGAAGTAATTATTCTTGCGCTGACAGGCTATGTAGATGAGGTTATGTTATTTGGTGACACAAAACCTTTTTACTACAGAATTTGTGTTTTCCAATACATTGCACTTATGTCAGCGTTCACTCGAATAACCACCACTTGCTTCAGCACTTTTTAAACCAGGGCAGCTACAACTTGCACACTGATCGAGGTCTCTTTTACAGTTCTGGCAACACACTGCCTATCTTCTTCATCTTTAAAGTTGGCTTTGATTGTAATAAATCTTGGCAACGCAAGTAGCCTAAATGCGCTTTTTATCGAGCTGTCAGATGCCAGCACACCCTCTAGCCTGACGCATGTATGAGTTGACATCACACTGGCCTTGCCGCACTCGACTCACCTTGCATCACACGTTTTCACTTTTACTGCTAGGAGCAGCAAGCTGCGATTCATTTTTTATGGAAGTGCCATTAAATACGTGCCTTCAGTTCGCTCATGGATCCTAAAATAATTACTTCCGATAGAGTTCCTTAAATGGCTTCCTCGTGTGTTACTTGACCGGAAGATGCCACAATTCAGTACTCACTGGATGTGTACTTCATTGGTATGTCACAATACCACTCTGGGTTCGTGTTTCAGTACCACCAATTCTCTCTTTTGGCATGTGTGAGTGCTTTGGCGAATGTTTCATGCAAATTAAGTGGAATTGTCGATTGTGAATTCACGGCACATCGACCGGTGTTAGACTTCAGACCCAACTCACAGTTGACTCCATTTACGGTACCAATGACTCCTTCCGTTGCACGATAATTTATGCCTGACGTATTTTGAATTTTAATTACGCTCTCGTCGTTTGCTGTTGCTATTGGTGTGCGTCAGACCTTGTGTGCAGACTCACTGCACTTTTCCATGAGTATTTCGCAACATTTTTGTTCTCCCATCCTCAGGGTAGTTAAATTTATAGTGTTTTTTTATTGGACTAGTAGTCATTCAATCATAAATTTTGCGGAGAAGCGCAGAAAATCTTCCTTCATTAGGAAGTCCCAAAATACTTTGCCTTCGACAGTTGCAGCTGAAGAAGAGATAAATCCCTTCTGGTTGCGTTTGGCCAGTCAGTCGAGGAAACAGACCGCTCTGACAATAGGCGTTCTCGTCGCGGCCGGTTTTATCCTCCTCTCCGGCCTCGGTCTCTGCATCTACCTGCGCTGTTCGCGTCGTAGAAGACGTATTGGTGGTGGTGGTCACTCGAAGCGTGGAAAGAAACATCTTCGCGGCCTTGGTGGCTCCTATCACATCCTCTTCAATTCGGAGGGCGAGGAGCCTCTGCCCAATGGAAATAACACACTCTTCTGAGCCGACCTACTTTGACTTTCTCTAACCTCCAGAGTAATGTAAATGTCCCGCTATAAATCCAGCCAACATTCCATTAAAAGTACAACTCTTATTTTAACGCATAAGTCCGCTTCCCTACCACGTAAGTGTCCCTTAGATCCATCGAAAATTGGGGTCTATTCAAAGTTTTCCACTTTTCTGATGAACAGGTCATGGCGACCCAAGGGCTGCAGGCTGGGAAAGATGAGTGGTGAAATGTGTGCCTTTTTGCCCAGCTCGGCGTCAGGTAAATCGAGTCGCATTTTTGGCGAGAATTAATGCACCCCGTAGCGGCTCTCCTTCACCCACGACCCAATAGATTTTGAAAAGCTGAGACTTTTCTGTTGCAAGATGTGTATCAACACCTCATCGCTTAGGGTGAGGAGATCCCGATTTTATTTCGCGCTCATAGCTATCATGTGACGGTGTTGAAATGCGAGTTTACTTGGCTATGTACCCTCTAACACTGTTAGCTTGATTTTTTACTTCGGTGATCATCACACACAGTGGGAGGTGAGACCGCGGCTTCTGACATAGCCGAGACATTCCATTTATGATGCTTTCAAGGCAAAACTCCTTTCTTGGTATGGGAAATTCTTCTTCAAAACTATCATATCAAACTAGTAGGCCGCCTGCACTGTCGAACTGGTTTCAGGATATAAGCTGTATTCTGAGCCAAATTTTTTACTTCGGGCTCATTTTAAGGCTTCAAATACATATTGTTGCGGGTCACATAAACATTGACTTTGGCTGAGCTATGTACAACAATGGTGAATTACTCATAAAATGCCTCGTGGGTTCCAAAATCCACACACCAACAGAGGAGGTGTTCATGGCTATAATCCATGTGCATTAATAGGCCAGCAGTAGGTTCTTTTCTTAACACCGTTAAGTCTACTAATCTCTTATATTCGCCGTGCCCTCATAAAAGATGCTGATAGAGGAGCTCATGTGTGTTCCCAAGGGTAAATAAGTCACAATGTTACAAAAAGTAGCCATAGTGCTAGCAGAAATCAGACGACTATGGGACTGCTAAACAGTCCGGAAAGTGCCGCAGTTAGTAAAGGGGTTAAGAAAGTGTTCCAGGTGGATCTGTGCCTGTAAGAAGCTCAGCATGGTTGAAGAAACCAGTCGGTTTGGAACCAATGCATTTGTGCATCTCACACAATGTAAGCATGTTTTTGAAATGGATAAAAAACAATTTCATGCACAAAAGTGCATGTGTGGGTGAAAATCTAGTGCTTTGGTAGCTAAACAGCTAAGGCTCCACAGATCATGCTTCCGCTAGGATACACGGCACCTGGATCATGCCAGTAGCCCCCGCTTGGCTGTGTCTGTGACATTATCTCCTAGTTATGAGCGCTGCTTAAGAAGGAGGAAAAAAGTCCTTAAACGATTGGATTTAGGTGCCAAAATATGGTAAAAGAAACTGTGCAAACGATGAGTTAACGCAAGTCCCAAAACCTAATGAGAGAAAAGAACGCTTTACTCTGTCAACAGAACATTAACAGTTAGACGCTAGTAGTGTTTTGCATAGGAAAAAAAAATGGACACACAATACATTAAAGCATAGCAACCAACATATCGCTATTGGTGCTTTAATATGGCAGTTTTTTCCTCAGCCAATATGTTTTAAAACGCAAATTTTTCTTTTGATCATTAGCATACAATGGACAACAAATTTGGCTTGTCGTTAAGTCAGTCATTGTCTATTTGTTTTAATACTCAATACATCGAGAAGCTTTTGGCGTCACTGTTTTTGAGTAGGTTTCGTTGTCCGACTCCGGGGCGCAGCGATGGTGAAGGAAACTCGTTACTACGACATTCTCGGCGTTTCCCCGACTGCGACTTTAAGTGAGATCAGAAAGAGCTATAAGAAATTGGCTTTGAAATATCATCCTGACAAAAATAGCAATGACAACGGTGAAAAGGTAAGTTGATGGTGTCTCCTCTTATGTTCCCATAGTTCAAAGAAATTTCACAAGCCTTCGAAGTTCTCTCTGACCCCAAAAAACGTGACATATACGACCAAGGCGGAGAGCAGGCCCTGAAGGAGGGCGGAGGAGGGGACTTCAATTTCCACAATCCGTTCGACATCTTCGACATGTTCTTCGGCGGTGGTCCTCGCTCCCGCGGGCCACCCCGTGGTCGGGACACTGTTCATCCATTGGCTGTTACGCTTGAAGAGTTGTATAATGGGTCGACTAGGAAGCTTTACGTAACGAGGAGTGTCATGTGTCCTAAGTGCGGAGGTAACCGTTTTTTACTACAATATTTTGCTTTTAAGGTATCGGTGGGAAGCCTGGCTGTGCTAAGCCCTGTGAGACATGTAATGGTACAGGCGTTAAAGTGAAGCTTCGCCAAATTGCGCCCGGTGTTGTCCAGCAGTCCCAAACGATTTGCAATGAGTGTAATGGTGCTAAAGAAGTCATTGCCCCAAAGGATCGTTGTTCAAACTGCAGCGGGAACAAAGTTGTGAGGGAGAAGAAGCTCCTTTGTGTAGAGATTGACAAAGGCATGATGGTAAGGCTTGTGGTTCAACGTCTACGTTTTTAGGATAATCAAAGTATTCGGTTCGCTGGCGAGGGCGATCGTGTGCCCGGAATTGAGCCTGGTGACATAATCTTCAGTCTCGATGAGCAGCCTCATGATAGATTTCAGAGAAGAAAAATGGATCTCATTTATACTATGGTAATTACAGTTGCTGAGGCTCTCGTTGGTTTTCGTCATGTCATAAAAACGCTGGACGATCGACAACTGGTCGTTGAAACGAAACCTGGGGAGGTCATAAAGCCTAATGAGCTGCGTTGCATTCCCAATGAAGGGATGCCGCGATACAAAAACCCATTCGAGCGTGGACGACTTATAATCAAGTTCTTTGTTGACTTCCCAGAATCTCTAAGCCTGGACACCGTGGAGGCGTTGAAGGGAATTCTCCCAGTTCCAGGTCATGAAGCAATAGGCCCAGACGCCGAATACTGTGAGCTTCATTCTGTTGAGGAGTATTCAGGCCCTGCGAACGATCATCAAGAAGCTTACATGGAGGAGGATACTGACGGACCTCAGAGGGTGCATTGTGGCACAGTATAAGCGTTTTGACTTCCCATACAACCGTGTTATTTGGCACTGTATCATGTTCGAACCTGTTGCAGGCAATACTGTATTTGACCTGCTTATGTGACTCACTGTCTTTGCCATCGGCCCTTCCATCATCAAATAAATCCCCATAGCGGAAAGCAGCCTCCTGTACACGTGGCTATTAGATTAGCTCCACCATGGTCGATCTTTGGTTTCTTTTTTAATGGGTTGCGCTTGCTAACCGTATCTTGCTATCTTTCCGACGACTCCAGTGGTCTCGTCTGGAGCCACGGCTTCATTTCTGGGGTGACGCGTTTTGGCTGCGGACGCGTGTGACATCTGGATCTTATCTCGTGCCTGCGCCTTTTTTTTTGGGGTGTTTCGACTTCTGAGGTCACGGCTCTGTGTCGTATGCCATTTTTATAGGCATATTTCGGTCAGGTCAGATGCCACGGAACTCGGACACTGTTATGTTAGCATCGGTGCGCCAGTGCCCTTCATCCGTCCTCTCCCTTTTTTGGTTAAATGCTCCCTTGTTGTGGTGCCGTTTTATAATGTGCATTATGATGGCGTTGGTGCACCCCTATGAGATTTGACATGTCCCTCCTGGTCGACGGTATAGACACTTGTGTGTGAATGGATTCATGGTCGGGTAAAGCACGGGTACGAGCTGTTTGAACACTCGCGGATGGACGCTTTCAGTGGATACTCGGTGCCAGGCGCGCATGCTTAAAGCTACTGACATGCACCTGCTTCGTCGAACCCATTGTGATTGTTGCTTTCCTGCGCAGTCGGTCGCTCACACGGGAAACTACAAAGGGCGAGGAGGCACGATTTCCCACCCCCTTTTCCTTCGGTTCTGTGCTCAGTCACCATTGTGCGATTAAGTTAGTGGGACTGAATATCTTACAGGGAATAGCACTAGATTGGAGGTAGGCCTCCACGCCCAAGCAGAAGTGCGCGAAGGGGTGCGAGTACGATTACCCATCTCGCAGTAAAGACGACGTGTTATCCTCTAAATCCCAAAGCTCAACAACGAGGGGATCCACAGACCCAATAAACGAGACCACGTTGACGGGTGGCCGTCACCAAGGCTGATACCGAGCGCATGTTTAGATCTACAGTTTGAATAGGACGGTAGTAGACTGATTTCTAGGGCAATAATAAGACACCATCTGTGGAGAGGATTCACATTTGGAGGTGTGGGAGGAGTGAGTGAAATCCAGGCAGTTACAAGACCAGCAATGGATTCACAGTACGACAAAGGGGGTAGGGGAGGAGTATAGTGCACCAAAATGGGTGGAAAATTGACAAAGTATCACAGCCTCTCAGTTAGCCAGGGGATGATGCGTGGATGGGTCCTACGATCCATCAGATGATGTGCTAGCAGAGTTTCTCTCGCCGCAAGGAGGAAAGCGTAACTGGGTTAACTCACCGTCGTCAGATAGACCGCCTGTCACAGACTTCGACGTCTAAGAGCAAAATAGGAGGATATTTGTTTCACAGGTCGTCGAAAGCGACTCCTCCACGAGATATTAAGATAAGAGAGTGGCAAAGACGATACATAAAACTTGCACTTTTCGTGCTTCAAATGATACCCCCAATTTTGGAAGGGAATGCAGCACAATTACAGCCTTATCAAAGCAAACCATTCTCCAGAGACCTTGACCCAAATCTAGTCAAACTAACCATCGAAACAAAGCGTTGATGGCAAGCCAGAAAGTGACGACGTAGGACAAAATAACAACGCAAGTCAAAATTGCAAATGCACATAGCTTAGAATGAAATTGCCCACTTCTTTGTGGTCGCCACAGTCACCGAATTGGCATAACCATGTGCAGATGTGAACAGTGTGTTGGTGATGCCAGCGTGCATTGTAGTACAGAGCTTGATCACCCTACCCTCCGCTATCTGATGACAAATATGAATAAATGTTTGTTGTGTGAGTAAAATACACATAATTCCATTGCTTTTTTGTTCCTTATCTGACACCACACGCGAAGAATATGCCTATGTGTAAGTACAGAACGCATGGTAATGAATGGAGTTGATAAAACTTGACATGTCACAGCATAAATGAATCATCCCAAAAGTGGAACAATGCCTACCTTCCATTGGGTCAGTAGTAGAAAATTTACGGAGGTTTTGGATGCTTCCACCATTCTAATAATTCAAAACCACATGAAATGTGGGAGGAGTGAGGAAGCAATTACCTGATACTTGGCAAGCGTTTGCACCAACAGTTTGTTGTCAGCTTCTAGTCTACTGATACGACGAGAAAGCAGTCTAGTTAAAAAAGGCTTGAAGAATAGATTTGAAGTTATACTTGTTTTCCTCAAGCACAGCCTTGACATCGACTGAGTTGGTTTCCTCATTCAAGTCAATTTCGCCCGACTTCTTCCAGTGAATCAACTCGGATAGAATTTCTTGCTTTTCTTCGTAGCACAATTCAAGGTCTCTTTTAATCCGCTGACACTATTATAAACAAAATGCTGCGAATTCAACAGAAAGAAAGACGTAACAAAATAACTGGTAAAACGAACTACCTCTAAGGTTTTCAGTTCAAGCTGCTCAATTAAGGCTTCACGGCCCTGAGTTTCAAACGATGACTTCTCCTTAGCCGTCAGTCCTGAATTTTTAGAGGAATGGGATTCTGCTGATTTCTTTAAAAGCGCGATATCCTCCAACAACTCGGCGTTTCTTTTGCGCAAATTACTTATCTCAGTTTCCAAAATACGACTGTGCATTTCACTTTCATTTAGTTTTACTTTCAGCTAAGAAGAAAAGTACAATGTGGTGTGATATAGAAGGCATACATTGATAAACAGCTTCCGTTGTGAGGAGGTACCGAAATTAGGGGAGCCAGTATCAGAACCCAGCGCTTGTTTCAAATTCCTGTAGCGTTCTTGAACCTAGACTAATCAAGGCTAGTTCCATCGTACTTGCTCTGACATAAACTTAAACTCATTAGCTTCCTTTTTGGCGTCATCGAGTTGTTGTGTTAGGATGGCTATGGCTTGTCGTTTGCTGGATAGCTGCAATTTAGTAACGTTCAACTGAAGTATGATCAGCGGTCAAAGTATAATATCCAAACCTCATTTGACAACGAGTCTATGCTTGTGTACGCGGATTCATCCTACGCAAAAAAAGACAAATGAATTGACATACCATCTGGAGCCAAGGCGAACGACGAGAAACCCAACGTGTACAAAAGGGCATCCGACCTCTAAGGCTAGGCGGCATCATTGCGCAATTCCTCTGCTTCGATAAGTCGAGGTGTAACTGGTGAAAGAGTGGAAAAATGGTGAGGTATAAGTTATATTCAGCATCTATACCCTAAGATTTTTTAATTATAAGTTAATCCATGGCGCGCGTAGTGTTTTCCTCCCAATAGTGATCGTGTGTTAGACACCGACCATTCATCCACGCAATAGCAATGCAAGCGATCGCAAATTTCAAAAAAGCCGAATGGGAGCTAATGAAACTGTCAATCCGATATTGTGAATAATGGCCGTAAGTGTGGAACCCAGAGACTTCGTATGCGGTATCATCCGTTTTTTAAATGATAATTAGCACACTTAATAATTTTCACAAAATCATCCCAAACGTGCTGTGTAACTATGTAGGCGTTTTGTATGTATTATTTCGTTATATTGTATCAGAAAAGGCAGGGCAGAGAAAGAAGTGTTATCATTTATTATTGCCAGAATTTTAAATATGCTTGGCCAATCATTGAGCGATCGCAACTAGTTGTACCTAATCTGGCATAAATGGTATTTATAGCCTCCATTCGTGAATGTCCTGCTTGGCGGTTCATACTGTGTTCTTATTGTTTTATACAGTTGTCACATTTTTCTCCATATTTTGTATTTTCGTTATTACAGTTGTAGTGAGGCAGAGGTTTGGGGTGGCTGGGTCGCACATCCTCATTAGTACTGTTTCTAAGCTTTTTTCCACGCGTGTGGTCCATTACGTTTAGCTTTTACGTGTGTCCGCAGAGATCTTAAATGATTTCCAAAGCATTATCTTCTATTTTCATTTCGCTACGGTTTGTGAGATCCGTCTCCGTAGCCGTTTTATTTTCGCATCCGACTTACTCTAGGTTTTTACCTTCCACAATGGATGCGCTTATTCAACTTGCACATTTGTCGGAGGAGGACCTCCTTAGTCTATCAGAAAGGGTGGCGGAAAATCTCGCTATTGCCTTCGATAGTTTATCGCATGAAGCCCTTGAGGCGAAGGACCGTTTAAAACGATGTGAGGAGGAGCAGAGTAAGAATCAACAAAATTTCAATAACTTCTTAATAGAGAAGGAATTAAGCTGTCTACAAGGGGAATGCTCTCACCTTCGATCTGAGCTTGATTCTCTTAACGCAAATTCGACTGCCCTCCGTGAAGCTCTTGCTAAGGAAGAGAACAAGTGTTTAGAACTTGCACGAGAGCGGGATAGTTTAAACCAAAAACTTGCTGATTCTCTCTCCATTTCTACTGAACTTGAGTTGGTGATTAAAAATCTTGAAAATGATAAGGAGAGCCTGAACGAACTCTTGAATAAAAAGATGTCAGAATGTGAACAAACATCTGCCGAACTTCGAGAAATCCAGAATGAGGTCCAGTCAGCACGCCGTCTGAAGTCAGATGCTATGACACAACTGGAGGAAGTGAAAACCGAAAAAGCTCTCCTCGCTGTAAATTCTGAGGATAGGCATTCATCATTTGCTTTAGCTCCGTGAAAAACGGTTGGGGGAGACAAGCGAATCTATGAAGAATCAGAATCTTTGGCTAGAGGAAGAATTGCACAAAGCAAATGACAAACTACTTTCATTTCGACGGGATAATGTAAGTGTAACCTTTCGTTGATAACATTCAATCACGTTTAGTCTGAGAGGTTTCTAAATCTTGAATCAGAGTTGATCTCCAGAAGGACGGAACTTGAGAATGCTCAAGCCACCACAGCTAAATTGGAGGACCTCGTCAAACAACTAACGAAGTCTAATGATGATCACATCGAAAAGCTAAAATTGGTAGTTGTTTCCACCTTTTCATAAACATTTTTAGCGCACGGATGAGCTTGCTAATATGGAACAGCTGCATGCCAACGAACTGGAGGCTCAACGTCGACTCACGGATTTATACAGAGATCAGGCTAGCGATATTGAGAAAAAGTATGAGGAAATGCAAAAAGCCGTGACTGAAATGCAGGAGATGCTTAAGCAAGGGCATGAGCGTAAGTTTTACCTGCGTTTATTCCTGGCTTTAATTCCTCACAAATTGGAAGCATGTGTTATTCCACAGATGTCTTTCAATTGCAATCGGAGAAGGCTAGTGTTGTCAATGCCATGGTGGCTGAAAAAGATAAATTAATATCAGAAAATGCGACTCTTGCCCGCGAGTTAGCCGCTGCTAAAGAAATCGTTGACAAATTTCGTATCCAGGGACTCTCAGAAGACGAACTTCGTAGACTCAATCCTGCAGTAGCCACTACAATAGCCTCTTTGAAACGTGGAAGAAGTCTAACCGAAATATATTCAGACTACGTGCAGGTCAGTGGCAGTTGCTTGCTTTTTTTTGATGCAAAATGTGCCTATTTCTTCACCTGTTTCGTTTACTCAGGTTGTTGAGGAAAGAGACTTACTGAAGCTGGACAAAGAGCGCCTGACAGAACACATTCGAGAAATTATGACGCAGTTGGAGGAGAAGGCTCCTTTGCTACGATCACAACAGGAGGCCTATTACAAAAGCAGGGACAGAGTTGCGGAACTGGAGACTCAGTTGGAAGCTGCTTTGACGAACGCAAAGGAGAAGCAGGATATTGCAGATGACCAGCGTCGTCGCTCAGGCTACTTTCAGCGTCAAAATAATCTTCTTAAGCAGAGTTGTAAGGACCTTTCCGTCCAGGTAAAAACTTTGCTTCACGAGCTAGAAACCGCCCGAGGCACAGTCATAACAGCAACTGATGAGGGAAGTATACAAGTTTTCCCTGATAGTAGCACAGGTGACATTGACAGTCGCAAACTCCTTAACCTCTGCTCGACTGACAACTCAACTGCTGCTTCAGTAATCGACAGCAATTTGGTTACTTTCCGTAGCCTCTCCGATTTGCAGACGCAGAACGCAAGACTTCTTCTGGTTGCAAGAGACTTGGCAGCTCAGTTAGAGGAGCACGAATCGAAGAAGGACATTTTGGCAAATCAGGTGTCCGAGATCACGGCTAAAGTGGAGGTGCTTTCCGGCGAAGTCGACGTGGCTCGGTTGGCTGCTTCGGAGGCGAGATCTGAAGCCAAGTTTGCTGCACGCCAGCGAGATGCTTATAAGACTCTACTCCAACGCCATGCGATTCCCCTACCCCATTTCTCTGCCCGTGACGAATCGCCATCTCACAGGCGTGATGATTCGGCTACAAATTCTCACGACAACGCTATCGTTCTTGCTCATCTTGGTAAGTAGTGGTAAACGCCCTTTTTCTTTTTTTACTCAGCAGAGTTATATATTTAGTTCTTTTGCTTTTGAATTGTCAGATCAGTCAGTATCTACGTTAGATCGGACCAGTGGTTCGACGCATCAATCCCAAACGATAGTGAAACTGGAAGAATCACTGTGCTCTTTGCATGCTGAATTCAAGCAGTATCGTGAGGACAAGGCTAAATCAGACGAAGTCTATACGGACACGATCGAAAAATTGCGAAGGGAGTCTACTGAAGCGAGGATTCTTAACCAAAAGTTGGCAGCTCAGGTAAGATATTCGTGAGTGCGCTCAAGCTCTTGAATCACCATTTGATTGGTCAACTTACATGGGTTTTTAGGAGTGTTGTTGAGAACTGGTGTTGATCGTTTGAATTTTTTAAATCCACATTAGTTGGACTTCACTCATGAGAAGTTTCGTACTCTTGAGTCCAACGTGGCCAACTACAAGCAAGAGATTTCCATTCTACGTGAAATGAATGCGCGTTACACGACTTCGGCAGCAGCGAGTGACGAGGCGCTCACTGCACTGCGTGAACAGTCGGCACGCACCGGCGACCGCCTGGCGGCCGCCGAGGTGGAATGTCGCCAACTCATCCGTCAGCTGGAGCACGCTCGGGCCAACGAGGCTCGTCTTTCACATGAACTTGAAATCGCTCAAAAGACTGCTCTTATGCACGAGAACCTCATGCATCAGCTGCAATCGATTCAGGCCAACCTACAGCATCGGGATGAGGTGGAAACGCGGCAGGCTACACGTCACATAGAGGCGCTAGAGGCGAAGCTTGTGGAGTTGAAAAAAAGCTCCGAAGACAGGCAGGAGCAGTTGTTGACTCTAAATACAACGTTGCAATCAGAACTTTCGCATACCAGACAAGCACTCCGTAGTGCTGAGGAGGAGGCCTCCCAACTTCGAGCGGCGATCGCTGCTAATAAGCCCTCTTCGCCGACTTCAAACGCTGGTAATTTTTTGTACTTTCAAACTATTTTAGTCGTTATTCCTATATGAAACACCCAAGTCCTATTAGCGTCATTATGTGTTACCCGATTTGCTTCAAATTTAGTGTTTGCTGGCTTCATAGGGCCTTCAGATAGCCAAGCTCAGGCATCTTCATTGTCAGCAAGTGACCAGCCTACATCTGCTGATGCCACTTCGGGTGATGGAGCTCAACCTGTGGCTATGCAGTTGCGAAATCTCGAGCATGAGTGCGCTTCGCTTCGAGTCTCTCTTGAGGCAGTTCGTAAGCAATGCGACGAATACAAACAGTTGGGCATCGAAATGGAGACTCATATTACCAAGCTTACAAAGGAGAGGGAAAATCTTGAACACACTCACGCGAGGGAAATTGAAGACGCCAGTCAACGTAACTTCCTTCCCGTCTTTCGTTTATGGACGTCTTTATTCCATTTTGTTGTGCTTTTCACAGCCTCTTTTTGTATTTTTTTAAATTTAGGCTGTGAGTTGCTTAGTCTGCAGTTGGTATTGGAGAAGAGTGAGCGTCAAGACTTGATACATGAGAAGACACGTCTTGCTGAGGAACATCAGACTTCGTTGAAGAAGCTGCGAGAAGACCTGGCCTCTGCGCAGTCAGCACTGAGGGATGCTGAGGAGCGTCAGGAGGCAGCACTCAAGTTAGAGTCGTCAGCGCACTCTGAAGTCGCTGCTCATCAAAAAACGGCCCAAGAGGCTCGGGAGAAGTATGAAACAGAACTTCGTCTTCATGCAGAGGTAGAGTGGCAATTTTTATGCGCTCTTTACCTACACTCTTTGCTTTCTTTCAAACAACGTTGGATCTTCTTCTTGTCTGCAGGATGTCCATCTGTTGACGGAGGCTCGAAAGCTGGCCACCGACACACGAGCAGAAGTTGAGGGTCTTCGAGTCACCCTGGAGACGACCAAAGCATCACTGCGGCAATCAGAGGAGCAGTTGACGGTTCAGACTAACCTCTGGGAGGAGTCGCGTGCACGTCTCGTTAAGCGCGTCGAAGACGCCGATGCAGAGATTAATCGCCTCCAGGAGCAGATTCTGACGGTACTGTAACTCCTTTTCACATTCACTAATCACATAAGTCGGCTGCTATCTACTGGCCCGGTCTGTCGAAACCGTAGTGGAGGTTGTTGTTGATAGGCTTCGATGAAGCATACTTTGAGAGTCTCATGGCTAATTTTGCTCCTATTTTCTTGAGGCCATTAATTTAGTTTTTTTTTATTATTATAATGAAGGTTTTGTTTCGTCAAACTCGAAACCGTTTTTTTAAAGTGGTTAGAAAAAGTAGCAGTTCTGTTAAAATCCCTCTTCGCTTTCCACTTCAGTTGACAGAGCAAATAGTGAGTCTTCGCAAATTAATGGATCGCTCTACTGACCAGTCCTTCTCCTGTGAGGATTTGAGCGGACAAATTAAGGAATCAGAGGACTTCATGCACCTGTTGGAGTAAGATTTGACACCTTTCTCCCTCTTTGTGCCGCCGTGCTTCTCTGGTTGGGCCATCAACTAACCTACAATGTGCTGACCTTCTAGGTACCTTCGCAGGCAAAAGTCAATTGCCGAAGCGGCTGAAGAATCCGCCAACGCAGAGGTGAGCCGTCTGCACCTGCGCACCAAGACTTTGGAGGCGCAACTTGCCGATCTTGAGGCAAAGTTGGCAGAAGAGCGTCGAAGGAACGAGGTTCAGTTGGAGACCTCTAGTCAGCACGCCAATCTTATGAAGCAAATTGAACAGGTGAACTTGCTCAATGAATCCAATCGCCTTCTTAGACAGGAGCGCCAAACGATCCGCGATGCGGCAGTTCGAGCGGAAGAAAAGGTATTTTTTTACTAGGTGGATGTACTTCGACTCTTACTTGTCGCATGAATGTTTTGCCTCCAAATTTGTAGTCTTAAGTTGTGGAGTTGTCGTCTTCTAATGCTTTATTGCCTAGCTGGCCGCTTTGATTGGAGAGATGGAACCGCTTCGTACGCAGTGCAAAGAACTGGAGGACGCACGGGAGATTCTCGTTTTAGAGAGGCGTTCGCTCGCGGAGGAACGCGATCGCTGGAAGGAGCGGTGTACGCGTCTTGTAGAGACCTCTAAGAGGATGGACCCCGAGGAATACAAGCAGGCGTGGTACGTTTGCGTGCAGTTTTTGCGTTTTTTCCCTTAAGTAGAACATGTAGGCTGGCGATTGCTTTGGATGGGCCTTCACGGCCGGCCTTATCAAGTTAATAGCGCTAGCATTCCAAATTATCTCCTTTCTTTTGAAGTGGTGGAATTGGAAACTTTGTGCCATTTTATATCTGTGATCTATGGAATATGGTACTTGATGCAAACAGCGCAGAAAAAACTCGATCTCTTACACATTACGATGGCCAGATCCCGCAAAAAATGATCAATTATGAACTGTCGTTTCTTCCTCCACGCCCTTGTGCTCGCTATCACTTGAGGCTCGTTCGCTGTCGGTTGGGTGGACATTTAAAATAAGGTGGTCGAACCATCAATGGGTTGGGATGTGAACGTTCACTAATTGCTATCACCTTGACGCGGTGTAACACCTATTGCACCTCGAACACGCCCATTTTGATGAGAAGTAACGCGCCCTTTTCTTCCCTTCAAGCAATGCTCGAGACCAGTTGCAGGCTACCCTGGAGGCAACTGAGGAGGCGAAAGCGGTTATGGAGCGTGAGTCGGCGGCCCGTATCGCCGCCCTCGAACAGCAGGTAGCTGAACTCTCGTCTAGTCTCGCTCAACGCGAGTCCGAAGGCCAGAGCTTTACTGCAAAGCTTGCATCTCTCGAGTGAGTATTTTTATCTTGTCAAGGCAGACATTGGTTAGGCCTTTTGCTGTATTTACAAAAGTAACATGCTAGTTTTGATTTTTAAGCGAACAATGCAAAGTGCAAGAAGATGAGTTGTCGAAGAGACAGGTCAAAATTACGAAGCTTCGTGAAATTGGACGCAAGTATCGTCAGGAGGCTGATGAATTAAAACGTCAACTATCCAGCACTCAGGAGCAAGGTTATTTGCCGAGTCTGACATTTTGAGTCATAGTTCTTGCATAACCAACCGCTTTACTTCCTTTTATGCATTATTTAGAAAAGAGCATCAAGACAACTGAGGAGGCAATGGTTGCTGTTCGTGCCGACCTCTTGAATGCCCAAGCCAATCTACAGATTGAGCAGGAGCAGTCGTCAATGTTGAGGCAGGAAATAGATCATCTCCAGCAATTGATTGATCGGGTTGAGGTAGTGCTTCACCTGGAACTAATTAGGGGTCTGGTTTTGTTATCGATGTAGCGAACCTTTGGATCGCATGTGTTTGATTGTAGTTGTCGCCAGATTTGGACGCCATTAAGGATGCATCTCCGGAATCGCTCATCGGCAGTAGTTTACCAACATCCTCTCGCGCTTCTGTCACATACAATCGTCTGAATCATCTCCTCTCTGCAATGATGGCCGAGTTCTACCGCATGCGAGGTCAAGCAGAGGAACAATCAGAACGACTCTTACGTATGCAATTAATTGAGTCCCAACTGGCCAAAACTAAAAGCCAATGTGATGAACTGAAAGCCCAACTGGCATCTGTCATGACAGCTACTTTTAGTGAAGCTGCCAACACCGCACATTCTGCTGCCATAGCTTCGGTAGGTCTCTAAATTGATTGAAATAATTGAATGACATCCAAACACGTCTGTAATTGCTTGATTGTCGTATAGACAGAAACGGCAGATCAGCTGACCTCATCGCCAGAGACCATGGGCAATGTACCAACCACGAAAGCAGCCACCTCGACGACGGCTACAGGGAGTGCCTCCTGGGGATTGCGAGCTGCAGCTACAGTGCAGCCTGTGCAGACGTCCCCACCACCTACCGCTTCTTCTGCGAGTCCCCTTTCGGCTGCTGCTAGACAGACGGCAGAAATTCGTCCTCTGCTAAACTTTGTAGCCACCGTTCTTCCCACCACCACCGCAGGAGCCGTTGTGGAGCCCCAGGCAAGCGGTATTGGCAGCAGCTACCTCTCACCCCTCAACACCCAACATGTCGAAACCACTGCCAGTGTATTTGGAAGCGTCCAAACCTTGGATTCACAGCCACTTTCCGCAGGTAAAGATTTGTCAATTCTTGCTTTGCGTTTTGTGTCTCGTCTTTTTTTTGTTGACGTATTTAACCAATTCTAGCCCCGATGAAACCTCTCGTGAGGTTTCCTTCAATACTACAGCCGGTCGCGGGTCCGTCGTCTGTTGCTTCAGATGATCAAACAGGTTCTGGTACGTCGTCACTTCCTCGATGCTCCATACTCACGAAGCGTACTTACGAAGAGGCGGTTTTCAGCGATGAGCCGCAGCAGGTAGTGGCAACAGCCGAAGGTGGAGAGGGCGAGACCGCCTTCCCTCCAACCACTCCTGCCTCGCCTGACACTCAGGTGTCGAAGCGCCTCAAACCCGCCACTTTCTCTGCTTCTCCCGTCATCAGCGGTACCTCTGTGTTATCTGTGCCTCCGGTCAACAACACGCCAACATCTACCTCTATTGCGTCCAACCGTATGCTTGCTACTTACCATCGATAAACCCTTATCAGGAATTGAATGTGTCACCATCATGTCTCCTCTTCTAGTCGACGTGGAAACAGGCGGAGCAGAGGCCACAGAAGACGAGATTCGGGCGGAAGAGGCGGCCAACGATAGTGAAAACATGGAGCAGGGCAGGGAAGTAGTAGAGGGAGAGCCAGTTGAGAGGGGTGAGGAGGCGCCTTTAATGGACTTTGATGAGGGCGAGGATACCGGAATGGAAGACGACCTTTGTCTAGCCACTGAGGCTTCTAATGATCAGTCTGAACGGCCAAATCAGGTTTGTAATGTACTTATTTTTGCTTTTTGCCTGAGGATCTGTGGAGCCATTTAAAAGCCGTGTAGCAATATTGTGCCTTTCACTTTGTAGGGAATTGAGGAAGAAGGGGAGGAAAAGAGGACTACAAACGAGGAAGAAGAGGAGGAGGAAGAGGAAGAGGCGGGTAATGCTGTTCAGATTGACTATGAAGGTGATGAGGATGTTGATGACGACGAGGATGGCAACGAAGATGAGGAAGCAGAGGAGGCGGAGGAGGAGGACGTGGAGCAAGAAGAAGAGGGAGAAGCTAACATCCCAGTGATTATTCTCAGTAGTGGTGGGTTCTTGCATTTGTTTCAATTGTGTCCGGCAAATTTCCTACATAGCATTTGAGATACTTCTTTCTTCTAGGCGAAGAAATCAATGAAGATGAAGATGGAGAGGAGGAGGTTGAGATTGGGGATGAATCCAATGGTGAAGATGGGGAAGGGGAGGACGAAGAGGACGCTGAGGAGGCAGAGGAAGAGGGAGAAGAAGAGGAGGATGGAGAAGGTGATGAAGACATTAGAAGTGGCGAGGAAGTGGACGAAATGGAAAGTCAAAACGAGGACACAGAAGGTGATGAAGATGTCGAGGACAAGGCTCCTGAAGAAGAAGAAGAAGACGACGACGAAGAGCGCGCTCGGCCATCTGCAGTCACGTCCACCTCTTCGCAGAGCACTTCCCTTTTCAGCCAACGTGGTATTGAAGCTCCCAGTACCCTCTTCAGCTCAACCATGCCTTCCAAAAGCGGTGGACTGTTTTCAAATTTGAAACCCATAATCTCGACTGATACTAAACCCAGCTCACTCTTCAGTAATCCATTCCAACATTCTTATTGAAGAAAAGAGGCGAAATCAACATCATTGCATTCATATTCTTTGCATTTGTAGATAGCATGGCAACCCCTGCACCACGAGGCACCTTCACAAGCCTTCTGCCACGGCAGCCTCAGCCTGGTAGCACTTTTATTCGTCAACCTATCATTCCCGGACCTGCTTCTCTCTCCACGAGGTTCACCACCCAGAGTAAGAAGTGTTTGCCACTACGACCTTCCCAATGTGCAGTAGAATTACTGGATAGCTTGGTTTTTTAAGAAGGACTTGAGCAGCTTCCATTAGCCTATTGCTTAACCATGGCTTTTGTTAACAGGCGGCGCCGGCGAAATGGCTCCCGGTCCGAGCAAACAAAAGATTCGTCCAATCGTGTGGACGGAATCATCGGACGTCTCCAGAAAGCACTCTGCTCCTCCTTCCAGCATGTCTGCTCCCGGTCTGTTTGGACTCCCACCAGGTGGTGTTCTTGGTCGTCGCAAGAACTGGGGCGGACCCTTCGGCGGTGGTGGTGGTGGTGGTGGTGGTGGTGGAGTTGGCAGGGGAGCCTCCAGGGGGAGCCATCGGTAGAGGTGCCTCCGCTCATTGGCGCTACAAAAGAAGTGTTTTTGAATTCTTGTTACACTTCCGAGTTTCAAGTGGATGCATTTGGGTTGTTGTAGCCGAAGTTTGTAATTAGTGAAATGTTGCTCATGCCTCTGCCCATTGCGTTTTCCAACAGCTCTGAGCATGCGCTGGAGTCTTCCAGACGCTGATGGTTAGCTTAGTGATCAGGAAAATTCCTTAACGGCGCTCTTGGAGCCAAAATTGTGGCGGCAAGATTGAGTGGCGCCATCTTGATGGCGAGGTGTGCAGGCCTCATTGCTGTCACTAGAAAGGGTTCGGGAGGATGATTACTGTCGCAACTCCTTTATTCCACGTGTTATCTAGCCTGACAGGCTTTGCTATTGGTAGTTTTTTGGGGTAGGGTGCTGTTGCTACTGAATTGGTTCTCAGTAAGGGTTGGCACGGTGGACATTTGACTTGACATTCGCTCCGGTAGGGTTGCAGACAAGCCATCACAAAAGGGGAGGTGGGAAAGGGCGGAGGAGAGGGGCACTCGCTTGCATTCATTTTCAATGCGGGGGTACTTTGTCACTTTACGAGATGGAAGTGTCACTCCATAATAAAAGGTTTGGGAGTCACGATCATTGATGAGCCATGAGTAGACTCGTCTGAAAGATTTTAGGGAGGGGAAAGAGCAATAACGTACTTATCATTGCCAAACCAACTTTCACTGTTCTTGAGCTGGATTAGATCCCTCTAACAAATCATAAGTGATCAATTCATGATATCCAATAAATTTTTAGAACAGTCCTATCAACGTGATTCAAATATTCCTTCCATGGTTACACAGCCTAGAACTCCTATCAGATTTATGCCAATCGAATGAGTGCTTAACATAAAGAGTATTCATAAAAAAGGGTGCCCATTCGGTGGTGATTTCTCCAAGAGCATCAGTTCATTTCCCAATTAGCCTCTTTTGACGTGATTTTTAAACTTTGCGTTAATAGGCGATGCGCATGACTGGTTGTACTGTCCCCACTGATTCAGAGGTATCAACAACATTTTGGTCATCTAAACCTAGTAGACCTCTTAGCATTTAATAAAAAGATCGGTGCAGCGCTATCTTCGCCCTCTTTTCAACTTTTGATCGCGTCTGGAGTTAGACGTTTTATTTTTAAGCCTTTTATTGCACTCGAAGAAGTAACCAATAATGCCTTAACAAAAGGGGTGCTGGAAGAAGAGCTTCACCTTGCGTCGGTTGAATCGACCCTTTTGTCAAGTAGAAGATTCAAGTTGTGCTCTCGATGGAGAAACGTAAGTATAACAAACAGGGTATTGGGCAAATAACGCTTTATCTTACACGACCTTAACATGATAGCTATTATCTGATTGGTCGAAATTATTTATATTCGTTACGTATTTTGTGTGCGTCTGTACGCCGCTAGGTGTAACAGATCGCGCTCTGTCAAATCTCAATAATGTTGTGTGAACCGGTGTGTACAGTTTTTGCTAAGTAGGTAAGCGTTTCACTGTGTTTGGATTCACTATTAGGCTCAACAATTTTTGCTACACTACAGGCATAGTTTTTCACGTATTTAGATATCACATTTAATTTTTCCCCTTTAAATTGCGTTTTGAGCTGTTTATTTTAGGATGGAACTCGTATTTATATGGCAGGAGTATGAATTCTTTGGGATGCCGAAATTTTCTTTTATTAGACTACTACAATCTGCAACAGCATACTAATTTGTCGTGCAGCCACCTTTTTGAAACATACTGTCTCATTGCTCATTACAGTTAAATTTTTAGGTTCATTTTTTTACAATGCCTGTGGACTTTCGTCTCCGTGACAAGTCGGTGTCACTGTATGTAAACGAAGATTGGAGCATATTGTTTCTCAAGCAGCTTGTGTGCTCAAAGCTTGATTGTGATCCCCACACTCACTTTCTTGCCTATCAAGGAGTCCAACTGAGTGATTGGGATAGCGTTTCAAATTTTGACTTTTTAATTGCTAATGATGTTTTTATTGACGTCCTTCCACACACCAGTATCAACAATTGCTACGTTCTTTGCTATGACTGCGACAATGTAACCCCTGCTGTGTTTACCACCGTTTGCGAACAATGCGCTTCTTTCGACTTTGAAGCCTCGTCTGACATTGCCAACCCTGAGATTCGAAATGCAAGTGGTACTTGTAAGGAATGCAACAACTCCTCCGCTAAAGTTTCAATCAAATGCTCAAAGGATGTTGCCCACAGTCCAACTATATTCCTTAAACAGGTTGTTCGAAATTTTGATCACTTGTTATGCATCGCGTGCTGTAGCAAAACCACTGAAATAGTAATCAAGTTTTGCGAAAACCGTGGCCACATCCTTTGCTTTGACTGCTTTCGCACTTATGCTGAAAGCTACCTATCTGATGCCAGATTCGTGCTTATTCCCGACATTGGTTATACTCTTCCCTGTCCGCTTGGTTGTTCGGAATCCTTCATTTCGGATGCCCACTTATTTCGTATTCTAGGCAAAGTTTTTTACTCCCGCTACAAGGAGTTCGCCGCTAGGCTTTTCTGCTACACAGAGGGTTATTTATCCTGTCCCAACTGTGGAAATTTTTGGGAAAGAACAGATGATCAAGGTCAGGACGCCTGGGTCACTTGTGAGGAGCCATACGGCTGCGGAGCCGAATTTTGTTCCCGTTGTCGCAATGTCGTCTCCGGTGAAGGTAACGCCTCTCGATGCACATGCAGACGGGGTGAAACAACTGGAGAGCGATCACTGGTTGATCGAATTGCTCATCGTGGAATACTTGGTGCTTGGATCGGTGTTAAGCTAAATCCTTCGGATTTGGCCACTTATTCTCTCATTTCGGCGACATGTAAGAGCTGTCCTCGTTGTTACAGCCAAACCAACAAGGATGGCGGTTGCAATCACATGGTGTGCACAATTTGTGGTTTTGAATGGTGCTGGATATGTCACTCCTCTTGGTCCAGAACTTGTCAAACAAATCATTGGTTCTAATCACTGCTCTGATTATGTAAACCCATATCTTTGTCTAATTTTTTTTCTGGAAATAAATGCATTTTATACCCCTTCTTTGCCTTTGTTGTTGGGTGTTTTAGATTTTGCACATTCTTTTATCTCCGTTCCTCTCCAAACAGAAGTCATCTCTCTCCTTTTGAGACCACCTTACTATTTGGCATTGTGTTAATTGTGAATCCTGATAGTGCATTTATTTATTGCCCCTTGAGTTTGATGTGAACGTCAGTTATGAATGAATTTGTACAGGCCATGTATTTTCATGGCCTAGTTGTCCATTATTATCGCTTCTTTGCAGACATTTTTGTCACAAAATGCCAACGGGTCACGTGAGGGCTCCTCTTATTGTACCCCTTCGACTTCCAGTTGAGGGTCAGTACAAAAATTCGATTGACACTTCTACCCAAGTGGAAATCTCCACTGACACTCCCTTGGCACGAGTCTACTTCACAATTGATGGATCTAGACCGGATCCCACCTCGTGGAAGCCTCGTCATCCACAGACTGGACCAACCTACCTCTTTAAAGGACCATTCACCCTTCCACCCGGCGTGAAAACTATTAAAGCGATAGCCTTCATCCCGTTAGTGACATCCCACTTCTGCTACTTAAAATGTTTCAGTAGCGTCGTTTTCGCGTTATTAGAAATATTACTTCATCTACTTGTCGTTATAGAGACACTAATCAAGAGAGCAATGTTGTAACAAAGACCTTTGATGTTCTGGCCGCTTCAGGAGAGAGTGCCAATGGCAATGAACCACGTCCCAGATCAGTTGACTATGATTTCTTGGATGAATTTAAAAACGAAAAAACGAAGGCCAGTTTCTCCACAACTCCCAATTTTATTTCATCAACTTCATCCAAATACTCATAAATAGCTTTGCACATTCTTTGGCTCCTTTTGTAGATGCCTGTTAGAGATGCATGTCGTACGTATAGTTCGTTGCCGCGTCGAAAATCCACTGCTGATGGCAAGAAATCAAATGTGGTTTCAAAGTCGAAGAATGGTAAATTTGCATCCGACTTCACTAGTGATTCTCGTAGAGATTCGTTATCTTTTCTATCCCTTAAGTCCACGTATTCCAAGTGATCCCCTTGCATTTCTAAATAGGCGTTTTGCGAAGGTAAAGTTTATCCTCCAATTTAACCGCTTAATATGTGATTATTTTATTGCCAACGGGAATTCCTTGGCAGAATCGCTTAACCTTGTTCTGTTTGAAGTGACCGCTTTTGTTTGACGTGCTTTGAAGTCTAATGGGTGATTGTAAACCAAAAACTTGCACGGGTTGCCTGAAGTAACTTGAGGCTTGTAGGGACTCGTGAGCTGCAACTGTGTATCTATCCGGTCGGCATGATGCCCTTTGTTTGAACTCTCCGCTCTTTTGCTCTTACTTTTTTAACTCGCTTGTCACAAGGGATAAGTTGAGCCTAGTGGATGTAATTTGAGCTTGTCTGCCTTTGAAGAAGAGGCGATGATAGAAGGCACGACTTCGGTGGTAAATTGCGCAAGGATAGATCCCGAGTTTATGAAGGCTCCGCTTGTCATCATGAGTTGTTTTTAAGTTAATTTAACCAAAATTAAAGCACCAAATGCAAACTCTACTTAATTTACTTGTCTATGGCCATCTATCCGACTAGGGATAGTAAGTCAGCCAGGAGAAGGTCCTCTCCTTACCCCTGAGAGTTACGCTAGGTCGAGGAGAGGGAGATACTGACACACCATCCTCCTTACGTTCCTGATGGCACTTCTCTAGGTGAAATCTGTAAATTTGTCTCCTGTAGATGAAGTAGCGCACAGTAGGTAGCAAAGATGGCTATCTCAACGAAAGAGCGCTAAAAGAGGCTGCTCGAACTTCCTTGCATTACAGTTTGGCTTCAGCTCAGTGTCACTTAGAGGTGTGACAAGCCGTCAGCCACGCTTAACCTGTGTACCTCGCTGTCTTGTCAATGGGCGCTTTGTGCTTTGAAGTAGCTTCCACTGAGTTCAGTTGTCTCCCTCTGCTCCTTCATTCTTCCGTTATTTTGGTTTTTGTTTTAGGAGAGAAGCATGAACAACATAACCCGCATACAGTAAGTCGTCTCTACCTTGTTGGCAATGTTTGAGACACCATACATAGTTCTTCTTGAGCTTTTTTGCCCATACATCGTATGAGTTGCTAAGATGGATACGACATGCCTGACCCAGCATCTTGTGCGTCCCTAAGAGTAGAATGAAGTGATTTGCTGCTCGAAGAGTAAACTATCATGTCCCGAAGGCCATGTTTCCTGACAGAATTACAAAGACACAGCCCTAGGTGCTTGCGAAATTAAAACCTGAGTCACATCTTCCTGTTTCTACCCTCATAGCCTGCAGCTGTACTTAAATAGCTCATTGTTTACTCCCGTTTCGACATTTACGAAACGAATTGAGCTGGTCGGCATTGCCTATCTGACTAGATTAGATTCCTCGCACTCAGCTCTCTTCCTGGAATTGGAGTAATGGAAAAGCATACTACTTATTAACGCACGGGGGAAGTAGGAGGCCGTTGGCTGGATTGAGTTGCTTGTGTAATTAAAAACCCACTCAAACAAGGTAGCAAGCGGCAGAGATGTTCGTTTGCTTTGTCATCGGTTTATACATTCTAGTTCTAGTAAGCGCTACCATCTCCAAGACTAGTCATAAATGATTAGAGTGACTGTTTGTTTCGCTTTATAAACAAGTTTTAAACATCCCTTTTAAGCAAGAAAATCCACTTCCGAATAAAGGTAAGGCGATCCTCCTTTGGAATTTTCCTCCTAGACAAAGTGGAAGTTGAGAAAAAGTCCAAAAAAGTTGGTGTGAGTCAACATTTCTTGTAATTCCAAAACTTTTTTAGTATCGCTTCTCCCTTATTTAGTTTGAGGATGTTAAATACACTCCTAACATCTTAATATGTTAGATATAGTGAAATTAGGATGGATTTCATGGACTAATTATGTGTTTCAGCACAATGGAATAGCGTGTTTGTGTGCAAGACTGATGGATTTTTCTATTCAGCATAGAAATGACCACTATCCTAGACATAAAATCTAAGGCAAATAAAGTGGGATCTCCATCTTTTGACAGAAGGAACAGCGATCGGTACATTCCTGACGTCCTGTTATTCTAGTGCGATGTTACTTTTGTTTAATTTTATCAGATTAAAAGCTAAAGAGATGAGACTTCCCTTAGATCAAGGCAGTCCTGCGTATATAATTTTTCTTTAAAATCACCCAATCTACTTGCATGTTGTGGTTCGGCTTATGCGAATTCCTTTCTCCCATTTAGGATGTCGTTCGGAAGCCATCAGTCTCAAGATCACCTGATGGTAGATTTACTAAGACCCTGGAGACAACTGTAAGCAAGTCATTGCAATCAAATACATATTGTAAGTCCAAACTACTTACTAGTTAAGAAATACAATTTCTCTTCTTTGTGATTACAGTCGCAGCAACAAGACCGATTTTTCATGATTTCTGATGGGGGAGACAAGCCAAGGAAGGTGCCGTCCAACTTGAACTTATACCGTAGCAATCGTTTGCAGAGGAAGGTCGACATTTTTAAGTATGTCTCCTATTGGAATATCTTTTACTGTTGAATGCTAAGGCGAGTGTTGGTTTATTTCACTTCAAATAGTTGATTTTATCTAAATCCATTGCCTGTAGCTGATTGTATAAAATATCTACTTAAACTACATAAGTTGTGTTTCTTTAAAAATTGTAAAGCTGTCCAACATGTCTGGCCTCGAGGCCGGTTGACGTTGACGCAGCATTCTGTGCGACGTGTGGCACCTCTTTACCACGATTGCCAAGTCCTATCATTGCTCCAGCTCAGAAGATCGCGAATTCGGACACCTGCATCACTTGTGGCTCTAGGATGGTGGTAAATGCCAATAAGTGTCTTATCTGCGAATCACCTAAAGGTCAAGTCAAAAAGGCGCTGGTGAGTTCATTACCCTTACATGACAGAGACTAACACCTGGTAAAGGTGGTGGAAGCTCGCTTTGTTTTTTTTCTTTTGTAGATTGGTGAACCGGATAGTATGGATAGACGCCTGTGCTCTGCATGTGGTTCGCTCAACCCAACTCGAGTCAAATTCTGTCTCACCTGTGAAGCAGTTCTTCCCCTTACTGCAGCTAATCTGGTAAACATATCCTCGCTCCTTCGCAACTCACCGAATTCACCGCCTCCACCACCTCCACCTACTTCCACCCATACAAGGTCTCCCAGTCGAGTGGTGGCCAATTGTCGAATCTGCTCGCGGCAGAACTCATTGGGTGCCCGGTTCTGCGACTGGTGCGGTATTCAGGATCCTTGTGAGGTTGAATTAGCAAGTCACCTGCAGAGTTGCTCAGTCTGTCCCAAGTGTTTCTGGCAAACACCACGTGACTCACGTTTCTGCTCTCAGTGTGGATTCGGTTTTGCTGGAGCCTCAGAAACATCCTCTGTGTGCGACATTTCGTTAGGTAGTGCACCTTTCATTCAGTAGATGAAAGCTCTTTACCTCTGAGGTCCTTATACACTTGCGAGGCTGTTGGACTAACCAAGACTCTAGGCACTTTGTATGTATAGGAATCAGCGCTCGAGTCTCTGAGTCGAGTAATCACTCATTACTCTCACTGACTCCGCGTGCAAACAGGACAGTGTCCACCCAAACCGTTGGGCTTTTCTATCCCGGAGGAGGTCGCGGCAAACCACCTGAACGTCCCGATTACTCTATCAAGAGCCCAGCCAAGTCACGCCCCCATATGATGGGTTTTATCAGTCCAGGCAAAGGTCTGTCTATAACGCTTAGCTTTGACTTTCTGAGGTAGCAAAGTCAAAACTTGAAATTCCTTAACACAACTTGTCATTACAGATCTAAGCTATCCCTTTACAACAATATTTGACCTGATTACATCACTCGTTCATCATATGGGGTCAGATTAGTCGGAAATGTGGTTAATCTGGGCATATCATCTCTAGATAGGATCCTGACAACCAACTGAATACATGGGGTTACTGTAGATGGTACATATTAAATGCCAGGAGCGAGTTAGGCCTAAAAGCTGCCAGTTTCAAACCGCGAGATCACCTTTTTCCTAGTTTATTCCCCACAGTTTGGTACATTTAAAGCAAGTAGTGTGCGTGAGCAACAAATAAATTGAATGTTGATACTTTATGGATTTGTAATCCTTTAGAATTATATCTATTATTTTCGGGACTGAAACTAAAAGCCATGCTTTTTATATGTTCGTCAGAAACTAGGAAACGAATTGGTTTTATTAGTAGACCATGACCACAATTAAGTAAAGTTAAAGTAGACTACGTCTTTTAGTTGTTATTCAGTGTTCGTCTATGGCGATTTTCGTTCATCTCCCATCCCCACTAAGGTTTATGGCGAATGCAACTTGAACACGTGGTGGCACATGTGAAGGCTTACACTAGAAATAATGTGGACTTCCAAAAGGCAGTTGGTGAACCACGATTGGGAAAGGTATGTTGATGCATTCCAATGTCATTTAAACTTTCGAGGAGAGCCATTTTAAACGGCCACGATTTTTCTGCATTTTTATCAGTTCAGCATTGTTCCGTTGTTTCTAGTCACAACAGTCCAACAACAAGGCATTTGCTAGGTCTGCTTTCCAGCATCATTAGATGGTTTTTTAACCAACTAGTTGATGTACGCGGATGTGGATGAGAGTCAACCGGAGGAGGTGGCAATTAGCTTCACTTTCAAGCGCCACAGTCCTCCGCCGCGTGTATGTGCGTTCGGTGAGGCCTCGGAGAACTCTATCGGCGTGGCAGAGGACGGCGATCGAATGAGCCCTAGCTACCCTACCGCCACTCCACGATCTCGGTGCCAAAATAACAATAGCAACACCGCTGAAATTGTTCATCCCCTACGGGCGGCCAGCACGCCAATTTCCCATTGCGATGCGTCCTATCCAAGTGCTTATTGGAGTTTGTGTTCTTAAATCTTTTGTCTATTATTTTTTTCTGGGCTACGCACTTTTTTGAAGGTGGTAATGCTACCAAGTCTCTACCTCCTCCATCAGTGGATCAGCCCTTCCGATCCTTTCCATCGAACCAAAACACAACTGATGACGTCTTCCAGAGAGAGTTGGATAAATTGCAGGTAAGAAGTATCCCATTTAATGTGCTACTTCTTTTTGATTAATACATGGGTATCTAAACACTCAAATTTCTCATAAGGTGTTGGATGGCTTGTTCATGAAGGACTCGCCACAGGGACACAAAGAGGACACGAATGTTGTGAAACAGGTAAGACTTCGAAATGTCACTGTCTAGTATACCATCCACCCATTAAGTGCTAAAATAACTGTAGACGGTTTCGTAAGAGAGCAACAAGATTCTTACCCTAGATGTCTCCGCGTCTACTTTAATTTTATCTCCCGACTGACTTTGTCCAACGGTGAGGTCGAAGAACAGTTGGAGAAGCATCGCCACCGAGGAGATATTGGGGGATGAGGACTAGAAATGCGGCAATGCATCCCTCCCCTTCCATCTTGCGTTGCCTCATAATGAGGCCTCTCATCCGACTGAGTAGCCTGTTTCTCAAGATGTGTTGTAAGCGGAAAAAACGAGAAGTCAAAAGCACATGCAAAAGGCCATGGCTGCAGAAACACCACGTACTCTACTTTCCAGATCAAACATGTACAAAAGTAATTAACTTGGATACGGTTATGAGTGACCAAATATGGCCAGCAATTGCTCAAGAGCCAATCAGGTGGCTGCTCACGGGTCCGGCTTATCAATGAATGCCATTTGTTTGACTTGAGCTGTGTCCATGGCCACGTATAGTTGCGGACGTGTCACCGCCCAGTCTGTAAGAACTCGTCCCAACAGTGAGTGCCTTCCAGTGACCAGTTGTGGCTCCAGTCCGCTACACACACAGGCAAATTAACCTAGTCGTGTAGGGATAAAATGGGGTAGACGGTGAGCTACGATCAGTCCTCATCACACGTCAATCAGTCTGTCAAAACCGCATGTGAATAAGATCAGCTGGCAACGATGATGAGAAAGTGGTTACTTTTCTGACTGACTCATCTATCTATCTTGGCGCTGCCTCCTTCCACCACACTTTTGCCAAGCCCTGTACAGCAAATGTTACGAGAAGCTTCTAAAACTGTGGGAATGAGCCGACCGACGAGTTAAAAATGAGAAAAGTACTGTGAAGCATCATGAAGGGTGTTGTGCCGATAGACCGGTGCATATCAGTGGCTCAGAAGTCCTGACACAGTGGAACAAGTTATTGCAGCCTTGATGGACAATTTCGACATCGCATATGTGTCGGTGTGAGATTCCAGCAGCTCGGTCTCGTTAAACCTGGTGTCGATGTTAAAGCTCCTTGTGACTTCATTCACAATGAATGAGAAACACAAACTACACATCTGTACCAGATAAGCTCAAATTTCATACATCTCCAGCACGTTGAGAAGGCGTGTTTGTTTGGCAGCAGCTACCTCTCACCCCTCAACACCCAACATGTCGAAACCACTGCCAGTGTATTTGGAAGCGTCCAAACCTTGGATTCACAGCCACTTTCCGCAGGTAAAGATTTGTCAATTCTTGCTTTGCGTTTTGTGTCTCGTCTTTTTTTTGTTGACGTATTTAACCAATTCTAGCCCCGATGAAACCTCTCGTGAGGTTTCCTTCAATACTACAGCCGGTCGCGGGTCCGTCGTCTGTTGCTTCAGATGATCAAACAGGTTCTGGTACGTCGTCACTTCCTCGATGCTCCATACTCACGAAGCGTACTTACGAAGAGGCGGTTTTCAGCGATGAGCCGCAGCAGGTAGTGGCAACAGCCGAAGGTGGAGAGGGCGAGACCGCCTTCCCTCCAACCACTCCTGCCTCGCCTGACACTCAGGTGTCGAAGCGCCTCAAACCCGCCACTTTCTCTGCTTCTCCCGTCATCAGCGGTACCTCTGTGTTATCTGTGCCTCCGGTCAACAACACGCCAACATCTACCTCTATTGCGTCCAACCGTATGCTTGCTACTTACCATCGATAAACCCTTATCAGGAATTGAATGTGTCACCATCATGTCTCCTCTTCTAGTCGACGTGGAAACAGGCGGAGCAGAGGCCACAGAAGACGAGATTCGGGCGGAAGAGGCGGCCAACGATAGTGAAAACATGGAGCAGGGCAGGGAAGTAGTAGAGGGAGAGCCAGTTGAGAGGGGTGAGGAGGCGCCTTTAATGGACTTTGATGAGGGCGAGGATACCGGAATGGAAGACGACCTTTGTCTAGCCACTGAGGCTTCTAATGATCAGTCTGAACGGCCAAATCAGGTTTGTAATGTACTTATTTTTGCTTTTTGCCTGAGGATCTGTGGAGCCATTTAAAAGCCGTGTAGCAATATTGTGCCTTTCACTTTGTAGGGAATTGAGGAAGAAGGGGAGGAAAAGAGGACTACAAACGAGGAAGAAGAGGAGGAGGAAGAGGAAGAGGCGGGTAATGCTGTTCAGATTGACTATGAAGGTGATGAGGATGTTGATGACGACGAGGATGGCAACGAAGATGAGGAAGCAGAGGAGGCGGAGGAGGAGGACGTGGAGCAAGAAGAAGAGGGAGAAGCTAACATCCCAGTGATTATTCTCAGTAGTGGTGGGTTCTTGCATTTGTTTCAATTGTGTCCGGCAAATTTCCTACATAGCATTTGAGATACTTCTTTCTTCTAGGCGAAGAAATCAATGAAGATGAAGATGGAGAGGAGGAGGTTGAGATTGGGGATGAATCCAATGGTGAAGATGGGGAAGGGGAGGACGAAGAGGACGCTGAGGAGGCAGAGGAAGAGGGAGAAGAAGAGGAGGATGGAGAAGGTGATGAAGACATTAGAAGTGGCGAGGAAGTGGACGAAATGGAAAGTCAAAACGAGGACACAGAAGGTGATGAAGATGTCGAGGACAAGGCTCCTGAAGAAGAAGAAGAAGACGACGACGAAGAGCGCGCTCGGCCATCTGCAGTCACGTCCACCTCTTCGCAGAGCACTTCCCTTTTCAGCCAACGTGGTATTGAAGCTCCCAGTACCCTCTTCAGCTCAACCATGCCTTCCAAAAGCGGTGGACTGTTTTCAAATTTGAAACCCATAATCTCGACTGATACTAAACCCAGCTCACTCTTCAGTAATCCATTCCAACATTCTTATTGAAGAAAAGAGGCGAAATCAACATCATTGCATTCATATTCTTTGCATTTGTAGATAGCATGGCAACCCCTGCACCACGAGGCACCTTCACAAGCCTTCTGCCACGGCAGCCTCAGCCTGGTAGCACTTTTATTCGTCAACCTATCATTCCCGGACCTGCTTCTCTCTCCACGAGGTTCACCACCCAGAGTAAGAAGTGTTTGCCACTACGACCTTCCCAATGTGCAGTAGAATTACTGGATAGCTTGGTTTTTTAAGAAGGACTTGAGCAGCTTCCATTAGCCTATTGCTTAACCATGGCTTTTGTTAACAGGCGGCGCCGGCGAAATGGCTCCCGGTCCGAGCAAACAAAAGATTCGTCCAATCGTGTGGACGGAATCATCGGACGTCTCCAGAAAGCACTCTGCTCCTCCTTCCAGCATGTCTGCTCCCGGTCTGTTTGGACTCCCACCAGGTGGTGTTCTTGGTCGTCGCAAGAACTGGGGCGGACCCTTCGGCGGTGGTGGTGGTGGTGGTGGTGGTGGTGGAGTTGGCAGGGGAGCCTCCAGGGGGAGCCATCGGTAGAGGTGCCTCCGCTCATTGGCGCTACAAAAGAAGTGTTTTTGAATTCTTGTTACACTTCCGAGTTTCAAGTGGATGCATTTGGGTTGTTGTAGCCGAAGTTTGTAATTAGTGAAATGTTGCTCATGCCTCTGCCCATTGCGTTTTCCAACAGCTCTGAGCATGCGCTGGAGTCTTCCAGACGCTGATGGTTAGCTTAGTGATCAGGAAAATTCCTTAACGGCGCTCTTGGAGCCAAAATTGTGGCGGCAAGATTGAGTGGCGCCATCTTGATGGCGAGGTGTGCAGGCCTCATTGCTGTCACTAGAAAGGGTTCGGGAGGATGATTACTGTCGCAACTCCTTTATTCCACGTGTTATCTAGCCTGACAGGCTTTGCTATTGGTAGTTTTTTGGGGTAGGGTGCTGTTGCTACTGAATTGGTTCTCAGTAAGGGTTGGCACGGTGGACATTTGACTTGACATTCGCTCCGGTAGGGTTGCAGACAAGCCATCACAAAAGGGGAGGTGGGAAAGGGCGGAGGAGAGGGGCACTCGCTTGCATTCATTTTCAATGCGGGGGTACTTTGTCACTTTACGAGATGGAAGTGTCACTCCATAATAAAAGGTTTGGGAGTCACGATCATTGATGAGCCATGAGTAGACTCGTCTGAAAGATTTTAGGGAGGGGAAAGAGCAATAACGTACTTATCATTGCCAAACCAACTTTCACTGTTCTTGAGCTGGATTAGATCCCTCTAACAAATCATAAGTGATCAATTCATGATATCCAATAAATTTTTAGAACAGTCCTATCAACGTGATTCAAATATTCCTTCCATGGTTACACAGCCTAGAACTCCTATCAGATTTATGCCAATCGAATGAGTGCTTAACATAAAGAGTATTCATAAAAAAGGGTGCCCATTCGGTGGTGATTTCTCCAAGAGCATCAGTTCATTTCCCAATTAGCCTCTTTTGACGTGATTTTTAAACTTTGCGTTAATAGGCGATGCGCATGACTGGTTGTACTGTCCCCACTGATTCAGAGGTATCAACAACATTTTGGTCATCTAAACCTAGTAGACCTCTTAGCATTTAATAAAAAGATCGGTGCAGCGCTATCTTCGCCCTCTTTTCAACTTTTGATCGCGTCTGGAGTTAGACGTTTTATTTTTAAGCCTTTTATTGCACTCGAAGAAGTAACCAATAATGCCTTAACAAAAGGGGTGCTGGAAGAAGAGCTTCACCTTGCGTCGGTTGAATCGACCCTTTTGTCAAGTAGAAGATTCAAGTTGTGCTCTCGATGGAGAAACGTAAGTATAACAAACAGGGTATTGGGCAAATAACGCTTTATCTTACACGACCTTAACATGATAGCTATTATCTGATTGGTCGAAATTATTTATATTCGTTACGTATTTTGTGTGCGTCTGTACGCCGCTAGGTGTAACAGATCGCGCTCTGTCAAATCTCAATAATGTTGTGTGAACCGGTGTGTACAGTTTTTGCTAAGTAGGTAAGCGTTTCACTGTGTTTGGATTCACTATTAGGCTCAACAATTTTTGCTACACTACAGGCATAGTTTTTCACGTATTTAGATATCACATTTAATTTTTCCCCTTTAAATTGCGTTTTGAGCTGTTTATTTTAGGATGGAACTCGTATTTATATGGCAGGAGTATGAATTCTTTGGGATGCCGAAATTTTCTTTTATTAGACTACTACAATCTGCAACAGCATACTAATTTGTCGTGCAGCCACCTTTTTGAAACATACTGTCTCATTGCTCATTACAGTTAAATTTTTAGGTTCATTTTTTTACAATGCCTGTGGACTTTCGTCTCCGTGACAAGTCGGTGTCACTGTATGTAAACGAAGATTGGAGCATATTGTTTCTCAAGCAGCTTGTGTGCTCAAAGCTTGATTGTGATCCCCACACTCACTTTCTTGCCTATCAAGGAGTCCAACTGAGTGATTGGGATAGCGTTTCAAATTTTGACTTTTTAATTGCTAATGATGTTTTTATTGACGTCCTTCCACACACCAGTATCAACAATTGCTACGTTCTTTGCTATGACTGCGACAATGTAACCCCTGCTGTGTTTACCACCGTTTGCGAACAATGCGCTTCTTTCGACTTTGAAGCCTCGTCTGACATTGCCAACCCTGAGATTCGAAATGCAAGTGGTACTTGTAAGGAATGCAACAACTCCTCCGCTAAAGTTTCAATCAAATGCTCAAAGGATGTTGCCCACAGTCCAACTATATTCCTTAAACAGGTTGTTCGAAATTTTGATCACTTGTTATGCATCGCGTGCTGTAGCAAAACCACTGAAATAGTAATCAAGTTTTGCGAAAACCGTGGCCACATCCTTTGCTTTGACTGCTTTCGCACTTATGCTGAAAGCTACCTATCTGATGCCAGATTCGTGCTTATTCCCGACATTGGTTATACTCTTCCCTGTCCGCTTGGTTGTTCGGAATCCTTCATTTCGGATGCCCACTTATTTCGTATTCTAGGCAAAGTTTTTTACTCCCGCTACAAGGAGTTCGCCGCTAGGCTTTTCTGCTACACAGAGGGTTATTTATCCTGTCCCAACTGTGGAAATTTTTGGGAAAGAACAGATGATCAAGGTCAGGACGCCTGGGTCACTTGTGAGGAGCCATACGGCTGCGGAGCCGAATTTTGTTCCCGTTGTCGCAATGTCGTCTCCGGTGAAGGTAACGCCTCTCGATGCACATGCAGACGGGGTGAAACAACTGGAGAGCGATCACTGGTTGATCGAATTGCTCATCGTGGAATACTTGGTGCTTGGATCGGTGTTAAGCTAAATCCTTCGGATTTGGCCACTTATTCTCTCATTTCGGCGACATGTAAGAGCTGTCCTCGTTGTTACAGCCAAACCAACAAGGATGGCGGTTGCAATCACATGGTGTGCACAATTTGTGGTTTTGAATGGTGCTGGATATGTCACTCCTCTTGGTCCAGAACTTGTCAAACAAATCATTGGTTCTAATCACTGCTCTGATTATGTAAACCCATATCTTTGTCTAATTTTTTTTCTGGAAATAAATGCATTTTATACCCCTTCTTTGCCTTTGTTGTTGGGTGTTTTAGATTTTGTACATTCTTTTATCTCCGTTCCTCTCCAAACAGAAGTCATCTCTCTCCTTTTGAGACCACCTTACTATTTGGCATTGTGTTAATTGTGAATCCTGATAGTGCATTTATTTATTGCCCCTTGAGTTTGATGTGAACGTCAGTTATGAATGAATTTGTACAGGCCATGTATTTTCATGGCCTAGTTGTCCATTATTATCGCTTCTTTGCAGACATTTTTGTCACAAAATGCCAACGGGTCACGTGAGGGCTCCTCTTATTGTACCCCTTCGACTTCCAGTTGAGGGTCAGTACAAAAATTCGATTGACACTTCTACCCAAGTGGAAATCTCCACTGACACTCCCTTGGCACGAGTCTACTTCACAATTGATGGATCTAGACCGGATCCCACCTCGTGGAAGCCTCGTCATCCACAGACTGGACCAACCTACCTCTTTAAAGGACCATTCACCCTTCCACCCGGCGTGAAAACTATTAAAGCGATAGCCTTCATCCCGTTAGTGACATCCCACTTCTGCTACTTAAAATGTTTCAGTAGCGTCGTTTTCGCGTTATTAGAAATATTACTTCATCTACTTGTCGTTATAGAGACACTAATCAAGAGAGCAATGTTGTAACAAAGACCTTTGATGTTCTGGCCGCTTCAGGAGAGAGTGCCAATGGCAATGAACCACGTCCCAGATCAGTTGACTATGATTTCTTGGATGAATTTAAAAACGAAAAAACGAAGGCCAGTTTCTCCACAACTCCCAATTTTATTTCATCAACTTCATCCAAATACTCATAAATAGCTTTGCACATTCTTTGGCTCCTTTTGTAGATGCCTGTTAGAGATGCATGTCGTACGTATAGTTCGTTGCCGCGTCGAAAATCCACTGCTGATGGCAAGAAATCAAATGTGGTTTCAAAGTCGAAGAATGGTAAATTTGCATCCGACTTCACTAGTGATTCTCGTAGAGATTCGTTATCTTTTCTATCCCTTAAGTCCACGTATTCCAAGTGATCCCCTTGCATTTCTAAATAGGCGTTTTGCGAAGGTAAAGTTTATCCTCCAATTTAACCGCTTAATATGTGATTATTTTATTGCCAACGGGAATTCCTTGGCAGAATCGCTTAACCTTGTTCTGTTTGAAGTGACCGCTTTTGTTTGACGTGCTTTGAAGTCTAATGGGTGATTGTAAACCAAAAACTTGCACGGGTTGCCTGAAGTAACTTGAGGCTTGTAGGGACTCGTGAGCTGCAACTGTGTATCTATCCGGTCGGCATGATGCCCTTTGTTTGAACTCTCCGCTCTTTTGCTCTTACTTTTTTAACTCGCTTGTCACAAGGGATAAGTTGAGCCTAGTGGATGTAATTTGAGCTTGTCTGCCTTTGAAGAAGAGGCGATGATAGAAGGCACGACTTCGGTGGTAAATTGCGCAAGGATAGATCCCGAGTTTATGAAGGCTCCGCTTGTCATCATGAGTTGTTTTTAAGTTAATTTAACCAAAATTAAAGCACCAAATGCAAACTCTACTTAATTTACTTGTCTATGGCCATCTATCCGACTAGGGATAGTAAGTCAGCCAGGAGAAGGTCCTCTCCTTACCCCTGAGAGTTACGCTAGGTCGAGGAGAGGGAGATACTGACACACCATCCTCCTTACGTTCCTGATGGCACTTCTCTAGGTGAAATCTGTAAATTTGTCTCCTGTAGATGAAGTAGCGCACAGTAGGTAGCAAAGATGGCTATCTCAACGAAAGAGCGCTAAAAGAGGCTGCTCGAACTTCCTTGCATTACAGTTTGGCTTCAGCTCAGTGTCACTTAGAGGTGTGACAAGCCGTCAGCCACGCTTAACCTGTGTACCTCGCTGTCTTGTCAATGGGCGCTTTGTGCTTTGAAGTAGCTTCCACTGAGTTCAGTTGTCTCCCTCTGCTCCTTCATTCTTCCGTTATTTTGGTTTTTGTTTTAGGAGAGAAGCATGAACAACATAACCCGCATACAGTAAGTCGTCTCTACCTTGTTGGCAATGTTTGAGACACCATACATAGTTCTTCTTGAGCTTTTTTGCCCATACATCGTATGAGTTGCTAAGATGGATACGACATGCCTGACCCAGCATCTTGTGCGTCCCTAAGAGTAGAATGAAGTGATTTGCTGCTCGAAGAGTAAACTATCATGTCCCGAAGGCCATGTTTCCTGACAGAATTACAAAGACACAGCCCTAGGTGCTTGCGAAATTAAAACCTGAGTCACATCTTCCTGTTTCTACCCTCATAGCCTGCAGCTGTACTTAAATAGCTCATTGTTTACTCCCGTTTCGACATTTACGAAACGAATTGAGCTGGTCGGCATTGCCTATCTGACTAGATTAGATTCCTCGCACTCAGCTCTCTTCCTGGAATTGGAGTAATGGAAAAGCATACTACTTATTAACGCACGGGGGAAGTAGGAGGCCGTTGGCTGGATTGAGTTGCTTGTGTAATTAAAAACCCACTCAAACAAGGTAGCAAGCGGCAGAGATGTTCGTTTGCTTTGTCATCGGTTTATACATTCTAGTTCTAGTAAGCGCTACCATCTCCAAGACTAGTCATAAATGATTAGAGTGACTGTTTGTTTCGCTTTATAAACAAGTTTTAAACATCCCTTTTAAGCAAGAAAATCCACTTCCGAATAAAGGTAAGGCGATCCTCCTTTGGAATTTTCCTCCTAGACAAAGTGGAAGTTGAGAAAAAGTCCAAAAAAGTTGGTGTGAGTCAACATTTCTTGTAATTCCAAAACTTTTTTAGTATCGCTTCTCCCTTATTTAGTTTGAGGATGTTAAATACACTCCTAACATCTTAATATGTTAGATATAGTGAAATTAGGATGGATTTCATGGACTAATTATGTGTTTCAGCACAATGGAATAGCGTGTTTGTGTGCAAGACTGATGGATTTTTCTATTCAGCATAGAAATGACCACTATCCTAGACATAAAATCTAAGGCAAATAAAGTGGGATCTCCATCTTTTGACAGAAGGAACAGCGATCGGTACATTCCTGACGTCCTGTTATTCTAGTGCGATGTTACTTTTGTTTAATTTTATCAGATTAAAAGCTAAAGAGATGAGACTTCCCTTAGATCAAGGCAGTCCTGCGTATATAATTTTTCTTTAAAATCACCCAATCTACTTGCATGTTGTGGTTCGGCTTATGCGAATTCCTTTCTCCCATTTAGGATGTCGTTCGGAAGCCATCAGTCTCAAGATCACCTGATGGTAGATTTACTAAGACCCTGGAGACAACTGTAAGCAAGTCATTGCAATCAAATACATATTGTAAGTCCAAACTACTTACTAGTTAAGAAATACAATTTCTCTTCTTTGTGATTACAGTCGCAGCAACAAGACCGATTTTTCATGATTTCTGATGGGGGAGACAAGCCAAGGAAGGTGCCGTCCAACTTGAACTTATACCGTAGCAATCGTTTGCAGAGGAAGGTCGACATTTTTAAGTATGTCTCCTATTGGAATATCTTTTACTGTTGAATGCTAAGGCGAGTGTTGGTTTATTTCACTTCAAATAGTTGATTTTATCTAAATCCATTGCCTGTAGCTGATTGTATAAAATATCTACTTAAACTACATAAGTTGTGTTTCTTTAAAAATTGTAAAGCTGTCCAACATGTCTGGCCTCGAGGCCGGTTGACGTTGACGCAGCATTCTGTGCGACGTGTGGCACCTCTTTACCACGATTGCCAAGTCCTATCATTGCTCCAGCTCAGAAGATCGCGAATTCGGACACCTGCATCACTTGTGGCTCTAGGATGGTGGTAAATGCCAATAAGTGTCTTATCTGCGAATCACCTAAAGGTCAAGTCAAAAAGGCGCTGGTGAGTTCATTACCCTTACATGACAGAGACTAACACCTGGTAAAGGTGGTGGAAGCTCGCTTTGTTTTTTTTCTTTTGTAGATTGGTGAACCGGATAGTATGGATAGACGCCTGTGCTCTGCATGTGGTTCGCTCAACCCAACTCGAGTCAAATTCTGTCTCACCTGTGAAGCAGTTCTTCCCCTTACTGCAGCTAATCTGGTAAACATATCCTCGCTCCTTCGCAACTCACCGAATTCACCGCCTCCACCACCTCCACCTACTTCCACCCATACAAGGTCTCCCAGTCGAGTGGTGGCCAATTGTCGAATCTGCTCGCGGCAGAACTCATTGGGTGCCCGGTTCTGCGACTGGTGCGGTATTCAGGATCCTTGTGAGGTTGAATTAGCAAGTCACCTGCAGAGTTGCTCAGTCTGTCCCAAGTGTTTCTGGCAAACACCACGTGACTCACGTTTCTGCTCTCAGTGTGGATTCGGTTTTGCTGGAGCCTCAGAAACATCCTCTGTGTGCGACATTTCGTTAGGTAGTGCACCTTTCATTCAGTAGATGAAAGCTCTTTACCTCTGAGGTCCTTATACACTTGCGAGGCTGTTGGACTAACCAAGACTCTAGGCACTTTGTATGTATAGGAATCAGCGCTCGAGTCTCTGAGTCGAGTAATCACTCATTACTCTCACTGACTCCGCGTGCAAACAGGACAGTGTCCACCCAAACCGTTGGGCTTTTCTATCCCGGAGGAGGTCGCGGCAAACCACCTGAACGTCCCGATTACTCTATCAAGAGCCCAGCCAAGTCACGCCCCCATATGATGGGTTTTATCAGTCCAGGCAAAGGTCTGTCTATAACGCTTAGCTTTGACTTTCTGAGGTAGCAAAGTCAAAACTTGAAATTCCTTAACACAACTTGTCATTACAGATCTAAGCTATCCCTTTACAACAATATTTGACCTGATTACATCACTCGTTCATCATATGGGGTCAGATTAGTCGGAAATGTGGTTAATCTGGGCATATCATCTCTAGATAGGATCCTGACAACCAACTGAATACATGGGGTTACTGTAGATGGTACATATTAAATGCCAGGAGCGAGTTAGGCCTAAAAGCTGCCAGTTTCAAACCGCGAGATCACCTTTTTCCTAGTTTATTCCCCACAGTTTGGTACATTTAAAGCAAGTAGTGTGCGTGAGCAACAAATAAATTGAATGTTGATACTTTATGGATTTGTAATCCTTTAGAATTATATCTATTATTTTCGGGACTGAAACTAAAAGCCATGCTTTTTATATGTTCGTCAGAAACTAGGAAACGAATTGGTTTTATTAGTAGACCATGACCACAATTAAGTAAAGTTAAAGTAGACTACGTCTTTTAGTTGTTATTCAGTGTTCGTCTATGGCGATTTTCGTTCATCTCCCATCCCCACTAAGGTTTATGGCGAATGCAACTTGAACACGTGGTGGCACATGTGAAGGCTTACACTAGAAATAATGTGGACTTCCAAAAGGCAGTTGGTGAACCACGATTGGGAAAGGTATGTTGATGCATTCCAATGTCATTTAAACTTTCGAGGAGAGCCATTTTAAACGGCCACGATTTTTCTGCATTTTTATCAGTTCAGCATTGTTCCGTTGTTTCTAGTCACAACAGTCCAACAACAAGGCATTTGCTAGGTCTGCTTTCCAGCATCATTAGATGGTTTTTTAACCAACTAGTTGATGTACGCGGATGTGGATGAGAGTCAACCGGAGGAGGTGGCAATTAGCTTCACTTTCAAGCGCCACAGTCCTCCGCCGCGTGTATGTGCGTTCGGTGAGGCCTCGGAGAACTCTATCGGCGTGGCAGAGGACGGCGATCGAATGAGCCCTAGCTACCCTACCGCCACTCCACGATCTCGGTGCCAAAATAACAATAGCAACACCGCTGAAATTGTTCATCCCCTACGGGCGGCCAGCACGCCAATTTCCCATTGCGATGCGTCCTATCCAAGTGCTTATTGGAGTTTGTGTTCTTAAATCTTTTGTCTATTATTTTTTTCTGGGCTACGCACTTTTTTGAAGGTGGTAATGCTACCAAGTCTCTACCTCCTCCATCAGTGGATCAGCCCTTCCGATCCTTTCCATCGAACCAAAACACAACTGATGACGTCTTCCAGAGAGAGTTGGATAAATTGCAGGTAAGAAGTATCCCATTTAATGTGCTACTTCTTTTTGATTAATACATGGGTATCTAAACACTCAAATTTCTCATAAGGTGTTGGATGGCTTGTTCATGAAGGACTCGCCACAGGGACACAAAGAGGACACGAATGTTGTGAAACAGGTAAGACTTCGAAATGTCACTGTCTAGTATACCATCCACCCATTAAGTGCTAAAATAACTGTAGACGGTTTCGTAAGAGAGCAACAAGATTCTTACCCTAGATGTCTCCGCGTCTACTTTAATTTTATCTCCCGACTGACTTTGTCCAACGGTGAGGTCGAAGAACAGTTGGAGAAGCATCGCCACCGAGGAGATATTGGGGGATGAGGACTAGAAATGCGGCAATGCATCCCTCCCCTTCCATCTTGCGTTGCCTCATAATGAGGCCTCTCATCCGACTGAGTAGCCTGTTTCTCAAGATGTGTTGTAAGCGGAAAAAACGAGAAGTCAAAAGCACATGCAAAAGGCCATGGCTGCAGAAACACCACGTACTCTACTTTCCAGATCAAACATGTACAAAAGTAATTAACTTGGATACGGTTATGAGTGACCAAATATGGCCAGCAATTGCTCAAGAGCCAATCAGGTGGCTGCTCACGGGTCCGGCTTATCAATGAATGCCATTTGTTTGACTTGAGCTGTGTCCATGGCCACGTATAGTTGCGGACGTGTCACCGCCCAGTCTGTAAGAACTCGTCCCAACAGTGAGTGCCTTCCAGTGACCAGTTGTGGCTCCAGTCCGCTACACACACAGGCAAATTAACCTAGTCGTGTAGGGATAAAATGGGGTAGACGGTGAGCTACGATCAGTCCTCATCACACGTCAATCAGTCTGTCAAAACCGCATGTGAATAAGATCAGCTGGCAACGATGATGAGAAAGTGGTTACTTTTCTGACTGACTCATCTATCTATCTTGGCGCTGCCTCCTTCCACCACACTTTTGCCAAGCCCTGTACAGCAAATGTTACGAGAAGCTTCTAAAACTGTGGGAATGAGCCGACCGACGAGTTAAAAATGAGAAAAGTACTGTGAAGCATCATGAAGGGTGTTGTGCCGATAGACCGGTGCATATCAGTGGCTCAGAAGTCCTGACACAGTGGAACAAGTTATTGCAGCCTTGATGGACAATTTCGACATCGCATATGTGTCGGTGTGAGATTCCAGCAGCTCGGTCTCGTTAAACCTGGTGTCGATGTTAAAGCTCCTTGTGACTTCATTCACAATGAATGAGAAACACAAACTACACATCTGTACCAGATAAGCTCAAATTTCATACATCTCCAGCACGTTGAGAAGGCGTGTTTGTTTGATTCTTTTCACTCCTACCCGGCTAAAAAACAGGTTTTGTTGGAGCGTAGAATTTGGAATACATTTTCTGTACTTTCTATCCACAAAGGTTAAATGCAAAGCAGTCCACTAAGCAACACCTAACGCTGATTCCATAAAATTTGGATTTATTTCAGTTTTGTTTTTAAAGCAATAGCCATTTCAATTTTTCCTTGTTAAGACATGGAAACACGACTCTCCGCGAGGTCTCCCCTTAGAGAACGTGCTTAGAAGGCATCTTCCAGTTGATTCAAGAGTAAGTTAAGTTGAGCGGACCATGATCGTTGCATATTCGAATTAGATTTATCAGAAACTTTTGCCAGTTCATCATGTTCTTGATGCTGCAAGTGGCGTCACACATGTGCAACACCCAGAACTTCATAGTTAAGTGTGGCGTCAGAAACATGCGAATCGGTTTCCTTACAAGTTTGTGAATCACAATGCAGATTAATCTACGTTTGAAAATACTTCCAATGTAAGAAGTTGCCATTTTGCGAATATTTTCCACGAACGTAATCAGTCTCCCCGATTCCTGAATCATACACTGGGTCCGAACCAGATAGTAACAAGACAGTCTTTTCCCAATCACATGCCTTTTTTAATCGAGGTTCAGTTCAGAGTTTGAGAGGAAAATTGGGCGGAGGACAGCGCCCCTTCTACAACTCGGCAGTTCATGTGAATCTACTCCTTGTTGCTGAAAGCATTTTGCGGACAACCAGTCTCACCGACAGACTGTTGAATCAAAATCCTGATGTGCATCAAACACACTCATGCACACACACACACACACGTTAAACTTGATCAAATACCACCTCTCCTCCCACCTGCACATATACACACACCTTACAAAAGATTTCTGGTAATTTTCACTTGAAGAAAATCAATCACACCTACCTTGGCGTGTTGCCAGTTACAAAAGATGAAACCTAGAAACGCCTGACAGAGGGTCAGCAGGTTCGCGTTATACTTAAGTGTCTGGCCCAAGATCATCGGTTATGGTGTGGTTCCCTAGCGGTGAGCGGTTAAACGTCCAAGAAACAGTTGATGAATGAACCTAGAGGAGCTAACTGCACTTCTCCTAGAGGATAATTTAGTTGCAACGAAGATAGGATGACATGTTTAGGGCCTATCACAGGTTCACACGCTAAAGTAGAGCTTATTGTACAAACTAACTTTATTTACTGCAATATTGCACTTGAGCATTAACATTGGACCGAAGAGTACGTCAATTTAGGCTCTGGTCTTCAAAGAAGCTTTGTGGAACTTCATCCTAAGCAGTGGAGATAAAAGAATGGAGAAGAAACAACCTCTTGAAGCATATCCTGGGCATCAACAGCAGCCATTATACTTCGGTAGCCTGTTTCCTCGACTTCACCTGCGAATAGGTATTCGTCAAGCACGAAATAGGCTTTTTCAAAGTGGAAAATTATATCGAGCTCGCACACCTTGGAATTGAAGTAGTAAAAAAGGGAAGCATACGTTTCCAAAGTACTTATCAAGTATTTCGACATAGCGATGGATAATCTCCAATGTCAAAAGTTCATTGTCTTCGGGTTCAATGGCACAAAGGAAGTAGAGGCTAGCATACCTAAAGAGGAATAAGTGTGAGCCCAACAGTCGAACCTTCGGTATACTAGTTTCATGTCCTTCCACTCAAGAAAAGAAGACATCTTGGGTTTGCGAGCAAGAACTAGAGCCATAACTTCCCGTAAAATCGACTTCTTCTCTTTTTCAGTGTACGACACAAACCATTTTTGTAATCTTACTTTACCCTGGCGACTAAAAAGCACCAAGAAATGGATCATCCTGCTACAACAAGGATTAGAATATTGAATTAATTTTACCAAACCTGAACAGCTAAATAAGCCAGGATCAACGCTATTAAATCGATCCCGAATCGCTACCGGTGACCTATCACAGAGAAGCAGCCAATTCTTTCCGAAAATTGGCGTCGCTCGAAGAGGTTATAAACAAAATAATGTAGCTTAGATGATGCTTTAAGGAGTCCACACGAAATCTCTAAAACAGCCTGCAGACATCTTTTGATGCCATGATTACCATAAGTATTTTATTGCAAAGAATGCTTAGTGCAATAAAAATAAATTGAACTAGAAATCACCAGAGACAGTACCATGGAACCACAGAGAGCCTTGGCAAAGTGCTAAGAAAAAACACAAACACAACATAACTAGCGCTTAAAATCAATTTGGTCTTTTGTCGACTAATATATCCTAACCATAATTTCTAACTACAGTTTAAGAAACAAGGAACTGCAAAAAATCGAGTTTTAGATCATAAGCAGCATTTAATGTGTAGGTTGTTTAATAGCTTTGCTGAATAAGTCAAGCCATTGCATAATTTATCACGATTTTGTGTTGTGTTTTATTGATCCATGAACCCACCGGCCTTTTCGCTTTGGTAGCGCGTGTGGGATGGCCAAAAGTGTGCGTAGTAAGATCAAGAGAAAGTTTAGAGCGATGAAGCGACATAAGTGTAGTGCGAAGTCTGCCGCTTTGCTTAAAAAGGTTGTAAATATGCCCGTGGGTGGTACAGGTCTGCCTTATGTCGATGCCTCGAAAGCAGAGGTAATTAAAATTGTAAAAAAGGAGGAAGGTACGTCCATTTTCATGCCGGATTATTTTTTGTAGTGATGGAGACTGAGGGCAAGAAGAAGCCACCTCCTTTAATGAATGAACATGGGAACTATCCTATATGGATGAATAAAAAGGAGATGCGTCGGCATATTAGCCAGCGGAAACGTATCCTCCGCAAGAAAAGAAAACTGAGCAAAAAGTAGTCAGTGAAGATCTACTTAATCCTGTACATATTTTGCTAATGTATTTTTGACCTCCACCTGTTGCCTGTGGTATTTTTATCGGTGAAGATAGCTAGTTGACTAGTGGCTGTGATTTTGTCTGTCGTGGGATATTTTAAGCTACGGTTAACTTGTAAAATGCTCGTGTTCTATATGCGCTTATCGCATGTTCTATTTTTTGTGTGGAAAGTGTCACATTTCTTGGCTATGCGAGCTGAAAACACCTGAGGTTAACCTCCTAATTGGTTTCTGGTCGTGAGAGTCTTGCTGTGTCTCATGTTCCTTTTAAGTGATTTGCATTTCTTGTCCTTGGAGCCTGGTGTCTAGGTTCTTTCAGTGCTTTACTTCATTCCCAATGTTACCCCTAACTATTTTCCATAACGCCATCATCTAATGCGTTGTCGTATTTTATTTTCATTCGGCTAACTTTTATCTCAAGCTAAGCAATCAAGACCGGCTTTGTAGCTGCCCATTCTGGCTTGCGTCCTCGTTGAAAATGCGAGGTTATTTGGCTCTTTATTCGAGCCGGGGCTGAATGCCATCACTAGGGGTGAATACGTTCCTGTTTCCACTCATTCGTTACTGTTATGGCAGTTATATGGCCTTGAGTAATTTTACAATCCCTGCTTTGGTCCTAGCAGATCTCTGCGTTCTTATTTGAGCCTTATATTGATAACAGCAAACTCATCGTCAGTATGCGTTCTATTCTACTGTAATTAAAGTAGTAGGCTAACGCTTAATCCACAGTTAATGTTCGCATTGGGCATCATGTGTTGCTGCCTTCTCTTGGCTAAGTGGCGCCGTAAATACCATTAAAGTCAAAAGTGTTGTGTGCTGACTTATCCATTAAAATTGATGGGTGGATGCCAGCCAAACTCTCTGTGGTTTAGTGACCAATCCTTGAGCAGTTCTGTGAGGGTTGGCGGTGAACAGTGATATCCGTACAGCCAAAATGGCATCACCAACCTTTCCAACCTTCATTCCTGAAAGCGACGCTCCTCTTGTGATTGATCTTAACTTGTTTGTAAATTGTTGTGAGTTCTGGAGTTCATTCAGACATTGTTACCGTTGTGGATGTAAGTGAACTCCCAATGTCAAGCGGTTAGATGAAATAGCAAATAAAGCAGGGAATCTCACGTTAAATGAGCTTTCCGACCGATCGTTGCCATGCCTTCTGCTATCAGAGGTTGGATGGTAACATCAACGTGGAAGTTCTCGATGAGCATGGTTAAGCTTGATGCCAGGAGCAGAGGATGTTTCTGTGCTTGAGCGACAACGCCCACCAGCATAGGAGTTGTAAATCGGAGTTCGGAATTGTAGCCCATTACCACCCAACTTGCTCCTCTCTATGTCTATGCCTCGGTGGCTACGTTTCTTATGAGATCAGGCGGTCCACTAGAGTAGGGGTTTTTGCCCTCCTCCTCCTCCTCTCTCAAGATAGATTGCTTTGGCCGTCTGGACTTGCAGGACACCCTGGTGACGATGTACTTGTTTGACAACTTAACAAGCTTGATGAAAAAATTATTCGCTGCACTTATGGGCGGGTCTCTGTGTTTCTTGCCGTCTGTTCACAAGATAGAATTGGGTGAAGGGAATTTAGTGAGTGCTATTTTTAGATCTCTTAGTTTAGGACACAGGGAAGAGTCATGTGTCTGTGACTTCCTGGAACTTCTATAAACCGGTATGCTGTCTGACTTCTTCACTTGCTACTTGAGGTGCCACAAGATGGTGTAGGTTGGTTGAGGGGCATTTTAACGTCTAGTAAGGTGTCGGTGTAGCGTGTCCTGAATGGCTAGTCGGCAATCAAAGGAGGATAGATGGGTAGACATAGGCAGTCGTCTCAACCAAGGCAATAAGAGATGAGAAAGGTGAAATGAACTTATTTGGTAGGGCAAAAAACTTCATTCATTCTTCGAAGCTATTGGGTACTCGGCCGTGCCATTTCAGGGCTTGGTGGTTAATCCATCTAAATTATGGCTTAGAAGCTCAAAAACATTTTACGGTGAGGCGATAACCGAGACCAGAACGACTATCCGTTAATTTTTTGAAGCAGTTGTGTTGACAAGTAAATATCCCCCAAAGAGAGGTCATTAAAATATTCTACCAGGAGACTGAACATACTACTTGTCTAAAATAAATTGCAATTCAGTAGGCAAGTCAGAAGCCTGTAAGATTTCATTTTGAAGCCGTGAAATTATTCATCTTTTATCTGATGGGAAAGGTTGAATCTAATTAGAAGGCAACTTATACAGAGCTAGGCCCTCTTTATCATACAGTGGCTGTGTCCGAGCGGTTCTTTGGCACAAGAAGTAGATTATTCTAGTGTACTCCCTACGATACACCTCTTGTGCCTCTATGCCGAGGCATAAAATTACATTTATAGCTTTTAGCCAGATTATTACCCCTGACAACAAGCTTTCCTACTTTAGCCACCTTGGCCCATTTTTGCTTCGCATTTCTCCGTTGTCTATCGCCCATCGTCTAACGTTTACCACCTACCATCCATTTGCCATGTGGCACTGTGACTATCCAGTGCTAATACCACGAAGTGGTGACACTCAAGCATGGCGATTGTATTAGGTGTAAACTGAGGGTAACCATGGAGACTGTGATGCTATTTTCGTCCTACCTCCTCCCTGCCATCATCCCTCATCAGAATGAGCGGTTTCCTCATACCTGGTAAGGGTACATGCATCGTGATATTGTGAAAGGAGAGGAAAAGAACCTCCATCCTACCGGTAAACTAGTCGTATTTCTTTCCCAAGAGGGGGTTTTCTTCTCCATCTGCCAGTTTTATTGAGCTGTATCGGTTGGATAGCCCTGAGGCGCAACTGCTTTTCCACCTTAACTAGGATACCATTTGTCATTAAACAGTTTTGACGGCGCCGTAAAGATTCTGCATCTGTAGATGAATTTCTTGTAGCTAAAGAAACGACAAAAATAACCTAATGGATGGATGACATAGTCAAGCGTCTCTACCAACAAAACGACAAAGAAATTTCCAGTCTCTTATATCTCAGTAGTGAATTGCGGAGTTAAAGGCATTGCTGTAGATTAGAAGGAAAAAAATTTGGACGCTGATAGTGTCTAAGCATCCATTTGCATAACATTTGCCAACTATTTGGTCATTGGGAAAAAAAAATGGTTAACCAATCACCAAATAACGGCGGAGTAGCCAATCACATTGTCCGGGCGCGTAGAAACGCCTCCAAGATGTGCCTACCGATGTACGGTGCAAAGGAAACTTAAAGACCGACCGGACAGCACGTGCCTCCGCAAGTGCTGGCACGCTTCACTCCTTCTCTCTCTCTCTCTCTCTCTCTCGGTCGAGGAGCCTAGCGATGTCTGAGTCGACCAAGTTAGCCACACCGTTTGTACCCCCCAATGCCCCCGGAACAGTCAACCTCGGGTGTAGTCAAAGCACCATGACCAGAGATAGCGTGATCAATTCGGTGGAGAATGTGTGTGTAGCAGACGTAAGTACCTTACAATTTACCCCACGCGATCTGGGTGCAAAAAACCGCGTATATTGGAGCGCATTCTCCAACTTTCTGGCGTAAACTTTTTCCAATGTCAATGTCATTGAGATTAAGGCATCTTGCACTGCACATTGCTAGACCGGTGGCGTTACTACCTTTCTAATCATGTGCGCGTGGACCATCACATGACCCCTCAAGCCTCAGCAACATTAATCCTATCCACCCCGCCACCCCCTCCGTCTTTGTGATTCACTTCCCACTCCCCTAAATCCGAAACGCCACAGAGGGTGGCAATCTTTGCATGCATGAAGTATGGCTGCATTACACAACTTCACCTTTCAGGATAGTGGAAGTGGCAATCAGGAGGGACAGGGCACGGTACGGCCAACAAATTTCACCTATTCTGCTGGACTAATCCTCTCCTGCCTTGGCTGCGTGCTGGGCACAGGGAATATCTGGCGCTTCCCCCGAATGGTAGCAGTTGCCAGCAGCGATTTAGGTAACAACAAAAAGTGCAGGCTTAGGAGAGCCGATCTGTTGAAAGTGAAATGAATTAAATGCTTTGATTTGATTGGTCCACAGGGCAACCATTACTAGTGGAAGTTTATACCGTTCTTTTAGGTAGCCTCACCTTCATATTGACCTGGGTGTTCTTCCTCTTCACTTGGTCCATCCCTCTCATTGTAACGGAGTACACTCTGGGCAGGTTTACTCGTGGATCACCAGTTGTGGCATTCTACAAATTTCTTGGTGAAAAATTCATTTGGGTGGGATCATGGGTCACCTCAATTGCATTTATGATCAGGTTTGTTGGTTTACTATCCTACATGCATATCACTTTGATTTCCCATCATGACCATGACTTGATAATTGACAGCTTTGTGATGGAGGTCTTTGAGAGACTTGGACATGCTTTCACTTCCAATTGTGCTGTTATAAATGGCATTTATGGTTTTATATTGGACTAGTCGATAGGAGAATGGACCTATCATTGGTAATTCCCAAATTCCTCAGTCACCATAACTTCCTGGGATGTGCCACTTCTTTCCCCCTCGGGGTGTGCCTAGGGACCAATCGCCCACGCAATCCGCCGTTGGGCATTATTCTCTTGATAAAAGTTAAATGGGAATTGCGTCGCATATTTATCTGCCCGATACGTCGGAAATGTGGAGGATAACTGGTCAAGGGGTTGAAGGAATATTACCGCCGCACCCTTGTGATCATCTCTTTGCTGACATCGCTGAGGTTGACCAAATAGTGATGGCAGACAGCAAAAAACATGGGACAGAGTGGTAGACAGTTAAGACAGGGACTTTCACCTCCCGTGGCAAGACACTTCGGACGTCTTCAAATAACCGAACTGTGTCAAAATTTAGTGCCTACTTCTCTGTTGTCGTGGGATGGTGCTTCTACTACTTCTACGTGGCGTGCGCTTGGCCCGATCTCCCCTCCACCGAACCAGAGAGCCGAGCCATCTTCGACCACTTTATCGTGCGTCTAATTCGTCCTTCCAATTTAAGTGTTTAGTTAGGCATGCCTTAACCTGATGTGGATCTTCTTTCAGCAAACCTACTGGCCTCTGTTCAATCACACCCTCTGTCTCCTCATCTGTGGAGTTGCTGTATTCAAAGGTGTGAAAGGCATTGAAATTGCCAATGGAGTATTGGTTCCACTTCAACTTTTCATTGTCATTCTTGTCTTCTATTGGTCCTTGTCTCGAGAATACGCTGAGGTTGGGATCAAATTTATGTTCACACCTGACTGGGGTGCGTGTTCACAATAATTTGAAAGTCATTGAAGATCAATGTGTTCAAAAGTTGGTCGTTTTTGATTTTATTGCATTGCAGGCACCCTTCTTGATCCAAAACTCTACGTTGAAGCAGCTTGTCAAAATGCCTTCGACACGGCAGCTGGAATGGGTCTTTTCTCCGCCTACGCGGCCTACTTCAGCCGAGACACTGGAGCTGTACGATACAGTGTTGTCCTGCCTGTGATCAACAATCTAGTGAGGTAGGGCATTATAAAAGACGAGTTTTCCCTTGGATCACTTCATTGGTGATCCCAGACCTCCTTGTTTATAGTCCAGCGACACATGGATTGCTGACCTACAGAAGGTCATGAGGTCTACTGGTATGGTCGACCCGCAGAGGTGCACCAGCGGGATCCCTGAGAAATTGGTAATCAAATCTGAAAGTGAAATGAACGAGTAGTATGCCCTACTCCCCTAGTCCGTGCGACCTCTCTGAGGCTCTCCTTGATGAATCCCTCGCCTTAGCCATCACAAAGTAGTAGTCCGGAATTTAGTCCCAAAATCAGAAGACGAGGCCTACGACAATTCCGTCAGCGAAGGTGGATGCTGTTCACAACCCTTCTGTTAGAGGCTGTCTTTAACCTTCTAGTCTCGGAAGATGGGATAGTTGAACCCCAAGATTGGCTTCGCTTTTCCCTGCCACCGATGTGGCGTCGATGAGACAGATTCGTTTGTTTACCTTTTCCAACCTTACTTGCTGAGAAAACGGAATCAAATTCGTGTCTTTCCGTTTAGTTTAACCTGTGGACTGACCATATTCGCGACAGTATTCTCCACACTGATTCAGACGTCGCCAACCCTCACGATACCTCAAATTGTTGAGATAATGAAGGAGAGTGGTCCAGGCAGCACGGGTCTAACATTCACCTGGTAAGTGATACGCATAATTGATAGCAATCAACTGACAGAAGGTTGGCTATTTGTTCATCAAACTAAACGGTAAAACCTCGTTTTGAATCTTGGTAGGGGATGGGTTTAGCGACCACCACTTGAGGCTCATATAATCCTCCTTCAAGATGCCTCCGATTGTGACCGAATCGGAAGGGCCAGCACCAAGCTAGTCAACACTTTTTTTGTTCTCCTCATCAGGATCCCTGTGCTCATGTCAAAGCTGGGAATTATGGGACGGATCCTCTGTGGACTGTTCTTCCTCTGCTTGTCGTTTGCCGGTATCAGTTCAATGATCGCCTACATTGAGCTTACAGCAAGAACCATTCAAGACTTTGGTGGTAGGTAAGCAGAATTGTGGCTTTGGATGGCCAAAAATCCTTTTTTTATAGTAAAACGACTTTGGGCGACAGTTGGATCGTTGGTGGTCACATTCTTGGTGGGTGTGCCCTCCGCCATTAGCATCAATATCTTGTCAAATCAAGTAAGTTCCAAATCCTCTCCTCCCATTAATATTGTTGACGTGATGGATACGTACTTCCAATTCGTCTTGAGGATTTTGTATGGAGTTTCGCACTTATGATCTCTGGACTGTGCTATTGCGCCTTGGTTATTTCTTACAACCCCGTGCAATACCTCCGTGTCATTGTCAATGACTTTGCTATCAATGACTGGCGGTTGCCATTTGTTTGGGTCATTATCATCGTGTGAGTTCCATATCCCACTCCTTGTTCTTTGCCTCTACATCATTTCTAAGGAAGTGTTTTAACTTCCAGCGGCGTGGTTCCAGTGGAAGCCATCGGACTCATCGCCTGGTGGGCGTATCAAAACATTGCCTTTACAAAGTGGTACATCATTCATGCTGAGTCCCTGGCGATCACCTTCCTTGAGGTAAGCATCGTAAATTAATGCCTGGAATTTACTCTTTCACATTTTGCCCCATCTCAGTGGGCCATCTTGGCGGTGCTGGTTGGCGCAGTCAATCTGATAGTCGTTCTCCTCAAAGTGTCAGCTCTGAAAGCCTCCGCCAGCGTAGGATATGATCCCTACCACCCAGAGGCCATTCCTCCACCTACGCAATGCCACAGAATGGTAGAAGTGCCCATCTATTCACAAGATCGCATCTGTGATGACTCTGAGAGTGGAAAATCATGACCATGGTATCAACTGCTTCATACGCTTTCCTCTCTTTTAAACATTAAAGTGGTTTTGCTCAAACAATGCCCGTAGATACATCCATTTGTAGTGAAGTCTCACTCACTCCCCCCCCCCCTGTGGGTCTGACAGCATACCGTACTAGGTTTGCACCTAGGACGGGGAAATATACACTTTCAGATTTGATGTAGCAAGTTTTTATTGACTAAAATGTTGCTGTCATTGAATGATGCTATCTGCAATATTTATCACGTACAAAAGCTGCAGCTTGCATGGTGCGATTGCTAATGCAGTTTCAGAAGTAAGTCGGCTGCCAAAGGAGAATCTCATCCTTCGTTTTGCTTGCCTTTTCCAGTTTCTCCAGTTTCAATGAAAAACTTTGGATTGGTAGGGAAAATTTTGATCATAAGGTAGATCGATTTCTTAATCCTGGACTACTGTAGCTCTTTGAGTCGCCCCTGAAGGCGAGCGAAGGCATCATGCTAGGGCTACTGGTGCAGTCCAGAGGCCGCGTAACTTGGTATAGGTGCTATCAAAAGCCTCGCTTGCATCAACCTTGTAGAAGCATATGCAAATCCGGCTTTTTAAAACAAAAAATTGATTTCCAAAGCCATATATACGTGTTTAATTTCGCGGGCAGGTACTACTTAATTCAATTGAGCGTCACATTATAACATACCTTAGTTATAGAGGATAACTCTCCATTTATCAGCTTAAAATCCCAAAAGCCAGGGATATGGATTCTATCAAAGGTCACAGGTGCACATTAATTTTATTCGAATCAAAATGACCTAAGAGGAATTCAAATAGATATTTATCACTTCGTAGAATCCAATTGCAAATGTAGGAAAGTGGAACTAGAAGGAGCCAATCTAAGGGATATTCTTAAAAGACCTAAATCTACAGAAGTTAAAGTCAGTTTTCCTAGGGTAGCGAATCTTTCTTAAAGTGTTTGGTAACACATGCAAGATCGGTGCCCGCCGAATGGAAGCACAGTCTATAGAGGCCTCAGCGCCGGAGTAATCAAGCAAATGACCAGAGCGTCATTTCTGGAACTTTCCTTGGTCACTCTTTTGCACATATCGTCGCGAAGTAGTCAGTGTTGTAAGGATACACCCAAGAATCGCGCCAGTCCTCAAGGCTGCTTTCGACTGAGAAGGTATTCGGCCGCAGTGTCACTAATCCCTCTTGGCGATTTCACAAGATCTGAACCTTCGTCATGACTGGAAACTGTATTGAGAGAAGAGGAAATGTGTCCTACTAGTTGTAAGAACACTGGCCTAACATAGTTCCATGTGGTTAAGGCATCAGGTCTGTCCTTTATTGCCACTTTGTCCTCATTTCAGTGTAGACCAGCCATGTATTTGTGTGAGTTCCTTCAGGCTAGAAGAGAGAGAGTTAGAGTGAGTATCACGTGCTTACTTAGTTGACGGCTTCATAAAGGTACTGCAGGGAGCTTCGCAACGATCTTTTCCAATTTTTAATGGCATTAATGCAGACCAAGGCATCGGGATGGCTGCCGAGGTTATACGTCATTTTCAACCTCTTTGGTATGGGTTGTCACAGATCCGCTGGTCAGCAGCCCATTCAAAATTCACCATCCGGCTGCAGAAGTCCGGACAATTGTCCTTTAGGATTGAAATTCGCTTTGCGCTGCCAATAATACAGCTTCCTGCACCTTCCTTGAGTTGCGAGCGGTTGCAGTTGTGTAGCAGGGGATCTATTTCATAACCGTAAAGACGGGTGGAAGTACTATCTTTGGGGCCTAAATTTTCACGTGATTTAGACGCAGAGTTAAACTATTTATTAAGGCATCACACTAAAACCGACATAATTCCACTCTGGTTTTATAGCCACGCCATAAATTATATATCTACATGCATGCAGCTAATGGGCACCGATTTACGAATCCGTGATTGGGAAAATCTTTCCACATGATGGAGAACGCAACTGTAAACAACTCTTAACTGGCAAATCGACGATCTTCCATCTGGTATAACCGATAGACGAGCGAGGGTACAATGGGTGCGAAAGGGTCAACTCAGTAGTCAATCCAGACTGCTGATAGCTGTCAGACTCAAAAGTCGGACTTCGTTTCGGCTTTTTATGCTAAGTAATTAACCTTGGACTTGTGATGAGAAGTGGCGCATTTAAAATACCTCTGCTAGTGATACCAACCAATCAGAAGAGAGGTGACAAGGGCGCGACCTTCAAGGGCGAATAGGACTTGGTCGCAAGAGGGGAAAGCTCTACAGCCTCCAATGGAGAACGTTTTCTATGAAAAAATATTGTGCTATATTTTTAATTAAAAACCAAATTCTGCATGCAATTTTAATGACATTTCACCGAGACATGGGACGTTGAGGACCCCAGAATCAGCACTGCTAAGGTGCGGGGGTGATACCATATCGACTATGGAACGACCTTGTAGCCCTAGAGATCGTATAAGCTTGGACAAAAAAGCATCAAAACGGTTGTTAGTAAGTAAAGCTAACGCGACTCTAAAATGACGATCGAGAGCACGGAAAATGCAGGCCTTGGGAAGATTAATATTGCTGTGAGTACGCGAATTCACACCTTCCCCATGTGTATTCCTCGACCCTCCTCGTGGTCACTCTCTTGCTTCCACTATCTCAATGTTGTCGGTATTTTTAAACCACCTATAGGACAACACTGGTCACATATTGAGCTGCCTGCCAAGAATTCAAGGTGGTGGGAATTGTGGGAAATCAGTGACCTTGTACTATTGAAAGTGGGTTCATGTTCCATCCTCGGCGGACTCCATCAGCAATTAGAAAGCGACATCACTTGATAAACTGCATAACTTTCCGCATGGAGCGTAAGAGTAAATGCATTCCAATCATGGCGAATTTTGCAGGCAGCTTCCACCACACACCTTCAAATCCTCTTATTCTGCTGGCACTTCAAGCTCAAGCGTTCATAGCGTTGGATTCTTGTTCCACCGAAGTGCGGTGCTAAGAGTGGTCATCAGTGTGGCACCTCCGAGAACTTCACCGTAAGTAACCCAACTTCCTCGTGGTGGGAATGGAATGCACTCCGCTCTGAAAAAGGGACATTTCGGTTGCCGGGTGTCATTCGAGACCTAAGAAGACATTCCAATATGGTACCTGCCGTAAAACAAGGCGTTGGCACGATCATAAGTCCTGTCTGGGTGAAATTACCATCTGCAGCGCATGACAAGGCACACGTGATGCAGGGTGAGTCTCAAAAGATTGTCAAATTGATTTAATTTTCTGTGAAGTAAAGTGTGTTGGTAAAGACCGTGACACCCAGCTGCTGATATGGCGCTGTGTTCATGACATAAACATTATGGAGGTGGAAATGTGGAGGTGACTCAATCGGACCGTGAAGCCGACGTTCCGAAAATCCTCCATCTTTCATTCCCTATCGAAACCGACCACAGATTTTGCTTCTCACTGAAACAAGGCGCGTTGAATGACCCTTTTCCGTGTTTTGTGCTTCAAAATAACCGCCCCAATGTTTGAGACGACGGCTAATACACGGTTTCTGGACATTAGGTGGTTACTGATACTTGTCACTCGCTTTCATGTTCTGAGCATAGTCTCTGGGTTTTATGGACAGCAAAAATCTGCTCATCGCCATGGTTACACAGGGCTAGGGTTTGCGCCTATACCTCCAAGGCGTCATTTCTATTATCAGTGTCCGGGGAAAAATTTACCATCACAGCTCGGAGGTTTTATTACTCTACTGTCCAAGCACTAGAGATGCTTATGCCCTTATTAATGTGCTCTTGTTATGAGTTAGCAGAAGCAGTTGCCGTTGACCTAGAGCATACGCGTCACGTATATGTGACGCTCTTGGTAGTTGTATTAGCAGGACAAATACTTACCAGAAATTTGTTGCAGACAAGTCCACAGTCTAGTGTTTGCCTTTTGCTACCCTTCAACCTGTCATTCTTTTTTTCAGGTTGCTTAAATAGTTATTCCTGCCTTCTCTGTGAGTAGGCAATTCATCCACTTATATCTGTCAAACAGAGTGCACTTACAATTAAGTAAAATCATTGTCACTCAAAAATGAAGATGATTACACCAGCAGCCAGGACGTTTCTGGGCACACAATGTAAGATTTTCTGGATTGTCCAACACTCCGAACCTTCTCTAAAGCCTTATCAGGTCACACCATCGGGAATTCCATTTGGATGCTAAAGACAGGGATGAGCTGTTGCTCATCTATCCTCGCATATCCGACTTTTTCAACTTGTACGACTCCGATGGTGTTTCATTTCCTAGCTGCCTTTTGTGGGAAACGAGATTGCGGTGGTAGATAGAGGTAGACATGGCCTTGGCAGCTCGTCCATTATGCATCTGGGGCTATAAGTATGGCTAGAAAACTATGCCACTAAGAGGGAGACAGAAACTACGAAGAATAAAGAGGAAGTGCATTCAACTTTATCGTCTTGAGTAAAAAAACGAATCTTTAGAGACCGACACTTAGGACAAGGTCTGAGAAAGAACCTCAACCTATTGACCATTAGCATCAAATTTTACGTGTCTTAATAAAAGGATGTATGGTGTATTTTAGAATCTACTTCCCTCTTTTTTGATTGGAGAAATTACTATTAGACGCTACTCATAAATGCTGTCAGCTATTTCAGTAGTATGTACTCGCCGAGTCAGACCGCTTTGTGAATTAATGTATGTTAATTTTGCACTAGTCTGGGATTGCGATCGCTTCATTTTAGGGGTCTGTTTTTGTTATTTACGGTACCATTACCATATTACCGACGCCTTTTTTTGCTTAAAATTTTCCACTATTTACCACAAAATGATTTAATGATTTGGCGAAATTCTGACAACAAATTCATTGTCACCTCTAGTAGAATGCAAACCGATTAAAATAAACAATAAAACCGTTTGACTCATTTTTGAGAAGATGCACAGACTTTGATCATGCTAAAATATGGAATTTTCTGATTTTCCTCTGTAGGTGTAAAATGGCGTGATCTTGGGTGGAACTTCCTTGCAAATTTCGGTTAGGCGGAAAAGGCGACTTGGTGAACAGAAGTGATTTGGCATTGAAATGCCACAGAGCAAGAAATCACGTAGGAAGATGTTATAAAATCAGAAATGAAAGTTACTCAGTGAGAGGTAAATTGACTCCAACACCAGTGATGCGGCTCGTTTAGTATGAGAAGCCAAAAATTAAGTCTCCTTGGGAGTTTCATTGACTTCACACTGTTTAAGGTAGGTTAGCACTTTGTAGCGACGAGGTTAAGACTGTGAAGCTGCATTCAGAGCGAACCTTGTCATAAAGCAATCATCTCTTAAACTTTATGCTACAGAACTCGCATTCAGTACCCATTCACCATTGCCTCTTCTCACTTTGATATGTGGAGGAGGTACCTTTCTTCATCGAGGGAAACGATGCATACAATTCCACCATATGCATGTTAAATGGTGGCGGTCTGGTCTCCCTTTCACCTCCACTGCCTACGTCAGTGAATAAGTCGAGCCTCCTGCTGTTAGCTGTCACATAACCAACCATACACAGTAGACGTCCTCTCTCTGTGACACTTTTTTTTGTTCATTTAGATCAGGCTCACTTCCCATTGCCCCATTGTGGCGACTCAGTCCTCCTCGATGATCGTATTTTGCACATAGAAGCGGGCCAGGGATATGGGTGGCTGCCACGAGACCTCGCATGCTCATTGGCTGTGTGCCAAGCCAATGCAGCCAATCAGGGTGCTCGGGATGAGCACGATTGATTGGTTAGTCAACTGAATCCCTATCTCTGTCCCACCATAGCTTGTAGTGACACACGGATTAGCTATGAAAACTAAGTGAGGATACATCAAATCATTTAGGTCCGACAACTGGAATTCTACTTTCGTTGTCAGCCTCGGCTCCTCTTTGCCGTGGATGGATGGCGCCTCATTAAAATTGTGCAGAACGGTTAGCCAGCCACTAAGATAGCTGACATGCTCCTAAAGTTGTGATCAATGCCTTCGAGGTCTGAAGAGACCGCAAGATCGTGGAAAAGTCTAAGTTTGAATCCGAAATCATTTGCTCCAACATGACTTGCACCTCTTAGAATTGCTAGACAATAATGAATGGAATATAACCCACGGAAAAAAAGCCTATGATCAGGATAAATATTTTGACAATAAGGTGGGAGGTCAAACTGTCATTTCACTAATATTATGCCATCCTGTGATAAAGAGTAGTGGGGTTTTACTTTCTTCTGTATGGAAAGGGGTGAAAAGTCACCTCAGTACTGAGAATGCGCCATTCAATCAAGAGTCTGTGTGATTTTCCATGCTCAAAATTGTTTTATTTCCAATTCTTTGGCAAGTTATAGAGCAACTTGGCATTTGACATGCTAAATAGATGCTCTTGAGTGTCACCACAGTTGAAAATATCACGGGCAAGACGCAAACCTGCCACCGAATTGTGCGTAGCAGTCAGGTGTCCTGCTTAACCCTCCGCCGCCGTGATGTGCCTAAATACCTCGACACAAAATCACATATTTGAATTTCCAATGTCATAACATGTTGTTCCATGGACAAATCACCACCACTGTCTTTCCTGTTGTGGAAGGGGCTGGCGCACGCTGCGAACTTACCACTTATAAATTAAAAGAGTCACGGAGTAGGGATAGGGTTTACCGCTACAATGCTATTGGTGCACAACGTCAAGCCCACAAAGAAAAGTGCTCATTTCGTCTCGGGCGCATTATCAAAACTGGTGCTAATGAATGAATTGTGTAGTGTAGAAGGGCAATGCATCGGCCCACAGGTGACATGGATAAGTGAGGCGAATCTGGTCCTATGAAGCACTTCAGTGGTGAATTAGAAAACATCCATCATACAGCCAACCGTCTTAGCCTTCCGTACGTGCGTGACGAGTGCCCAAGATCTACTACCTCTCTCTCACTGATTAGTCAAGTCATTGGCGAGATTGTGCTACATACTCTTGCCTAGTGCTTCCACCTTGAATAGACACGCTTTCTACACAGTGGAAAAAAGAGGCACTAATGTCACATCAGTCACGGAAAAATCCAACTTTAGATGACTAATCGGCGACATGAGAGATGAAATGGTGTGTGAGCGTATTCCACATCCACAGCAGTGTAAGATGGTAACCCTTTGGCACCAGCCTAGTGTTGTGATAATGTGATGTTTATAAAACCTTCTAAATTGAATCGAGTGAGCAAAATTCACTGCCATCACGTTGGATGAAGGAATTTTTACTGTTTTAACCAGAAATTTCCTATTCGGTGAATCAGCCAGCGAGAGAGATGGCGATTTCGTCTGGGGAGGAGCCTGTCCACACTGGAGGAGTCGCCTCTAGTTAGCATGCACAAAGGGATCAATGGAACCGAAATAGCGCTACTGTTGCGTAAATCTGCCTCCGTCGCTGCAGTAAATTGACATGACAACTTGACGCTAATTTGACATCAAATTTTCTTGCAAAGTACATCCATCAAATTAATTCATTTGATCGGATAATTATGAACTCTCGCTTTTATAACGAAGTCAATAAGAAGAATCCACGCCTTGGTATCGAAGATAGAAAAAAAGGCGAACCTGAAGTTGACATTTCCCCCCTGCTAGCGATACTTACAAAGTGTCAAGTTGTGTGTAAAATAATGCTCTCTAAAACAAAGTGGGCATTATGACGCATTACTTCTGTTGCCACTCACTTATCCTCACGGTTTTTTGAGTCTTGAACATACTACTTATAAACAGATATGTACTACTTATGTGGTAAAAATAGTATCGTAAAATTCAGGGAAGATAGCACTCCAATAACCGCTTTTTTATTTCATGCGTCAAGGAAATGTCAAATTACTTGGTGGTGGAACAAGGGACCGCTGGCATGGTGCCAAAACACATGATTCCACGGAATATCCCCTCATGCCCACATCCGATGGTTGCCCTCGTTTAAACGTGGGAAAAGTATTGCATTAAAAAGGTTACTACTTATAGTGCTTGGTTGGAAAAAAAACAGATTTTCAAGCCTCAGCAACGACCTGCTAAGAGGCATGGCCCTTTGGTCTCCACGATTCCATCCGACCAATCAGAGCACGAGAATTTGAATGCCGCGCCAATTTCTCTCGAATCAAATCCGCAGGTGTAGTTAAAATCAATTCTTAAACTTCTTTCTGCACTACATCCACATCTACAGCAGTTTTCAGTTACCGAGACTGCTCTGCGATGGCTAAGACAAGTGACGCCTCGGAGAGAACGAGCACGCCTGTAAGTTTAACTTGATCGCAAGGGTGTAGCAGAAAGGTAGCGCCTCTTTCCTCTAGACAGGCGATAAATCAGTCTTTATGTTAATTAATTAGCCCTAGCAACTGGCTCTTAGCATCGCCTTAAGCTCCAGGTTTCGTTAATGATGGAGAGAAATGGTTTCGTTTTAAATTCGCCAAAGCTTGGAATGGGAACTGATTAAAACAAATGCAGCACTACATTGTGCTAAGGTAACCGAAAGTGAAAGCTCAAGTGATTGGCTTGCGCCCGATGAGGACGAGGGGAAGAAGTTCTCCTATTCCTTCGGTCTCGTCTTCTCCTGTTTGGGTTGCGTTCTCGGCACAGGCAATATTTGGCGATTTCCTCGAATTGTTGCCACAGCTAGTTCCGATCAAGGCAAGTCCTCAAAAGTTATTTCAAAATTTATTGCATGAAATACATACCTCACTTTATTTGAGCACCCACTGGGATGTTATTATTAATTTATGAATTTTATTCAAATATCCCGTACCTCTCCATCCATCTATCTGTCCTCACTTCCATCCATTCATCCATGTTGTGCTAAGGGCTGCGACTTCTTCTTCTCTCCGACGAAGAAGGGTCAGCCTGACCATCGTGCAGGAGAGATGAGTTAGTTGGTAGTGGATGCGCATATCTGCTATGCGTGTAGTTGCTCTCAATCAAGGTTAATGTCTGTTTCCCTTCTTTATGCAAACAAAACTGGTTTTATTTTCTGGTACACAAAACATGTTTTGCCTATTTGACCTTCCTTGCACCCGCAAACATACGGTAATACGAATAGGGGGATGTGTTTACCTCTGCTACCCGCCCACATGACTAAAAGTACCTTCATTTTTGAACAATTTTCTGGTGTGGAAGGGTAGAAGAGAAACGAACTCATTGTTAGTACTCCTTTGCAAAATTGTAGGAAGTCTCTGTTTCATCTTGGCGTGGCTCTTCTTCCTATTCGCCTGGTCGGTCCCGCTGATCATCACGGAGTACACGATTGGTCGATTCACTCGAAGCTCACCAGTAATCGCCTTTCAAAAATTTCTTGGATCAAAGTGTCTGTGGGTCGGTGGTTGGGTTACAGCTATTTCTTTTTTAATCAGGTACAAACACACACCAAATGGATAGAATAATCGTAAGGGGCTATAAATACTACTTATAACTTATAAGTCAACATGACATCAAATCAAGGGAGAAATAATAGGCTAGATATTAATGCCCTATTCTTGACTATTTCAGTGCCTACTTTTCGGTCGTGGTTGGATGGTGCTTCTACTACTTCTACGTCGCTTGTGCATGGCCAGAACTACCCTCCACAGAACCGGAGAGTAAACAAATCTTCGAGAATTTCATTGTGAGTAGGCTTTCCTTCAGCTCGTAGAGCAACTAGGCTAGAAGGTACATCCACATCGATGTGTTACCACTTTTTAGGGTACATACTGGCCACTTGGACTTCACATCCTCGATTTACTCATCTGTGGGATCGCTGTCTTCAAGGGTGTGAAGGGAATTGAGATCGCCAATAGTTGCATGGTTCCGGTCCAACTCACCATCGTTATTTCCACCTTCTACTGGTCCTTGTCTCGCGAGTATGCCGATGTGGGCATTAAATTCATGTTTGCACCCGATTGGGGTAAGTTGTCAGGGTCGACGGAGGTGCCCAAGCTGTTTACTTGTGAGAGTATACAAACAATCCGCCCTGCTTTTAGCTATGCTCGCCAACCCTCAGGTCTATGTTGAGGCAGCGTGTCAGAACGCGTTCGACACTGCGGCTGGAATGGGTCTATTCTCAGCCTACGCTGCCTACTTTACACGTCAAACTGGGGCGGTGCGATTTGGCACCCTCCTTCCTATGGTTAACAATCTCGTTAGGTGAGAGTTGTTTCGATCCGTTTGGTTGAAAAAAAATCACTTCCTTCCTTTTCTATGAATTCATTTCTCACTTTCAGTCTGATCTGTGGTTTGATGCTCTTTGCCACAGTCTTCTCCACACTTATTCAAACACAACCCACTCTAACAATCCCCCAGATTGTCACAATTATGAAGGAGAGTGGTCCAGGTAGTACAGGTCTTACATTCACTTGGTAAGTTCTTCCCTCTTTACAATTCTGGATGGGGACTAGAGAGAGAGAGAGAGAGAGAGAGAGAGAGAGAGAGAGAGAGAGAGAGAGAGAGAGAGAGAGAGAGAGAGAGAGAGAGAGAAAGACCATAGTGGGTAAACTAACGTGATTAGCGTCACTTTTGGTAGATTTACTAAGGTCATTGATCGTTTGGAAGAAACACAGAGACCGCTACGGTCAAATGATTGATGGTTGAGGGGCGTACACACACACACAGTGAGTCCCTCTATCATGCCTTTTGAGTGGTTATATTTGCATGTATTTCTCTCTCCTCCATTCCCCGTCTGTTGAATAGGCGACCGCTGCCACCCCTCGCCTGTTGACAGGGCAACCTCGCGCGTATCTGTGTATGTACCACTATTTGATCCCTCGTTGTGTCCACACCTCTGTACCTTAACCACGCCTAACCAAACCCACCGTAGCTCGACCATGACCTCACAAGTAGTCACTACTGATCATTGACTTCCAATCTTCGGACATTACACCTTTACGTAGTCTGACCCTATAGCCGAGTTCCCTTTGGTAAGGCGACTCCTAGTTGGATAAACCTATTCCCTATCCTCCCCCTACCCAACTATATCTTGCAGTTCTTTAGTACCTTTTTCAGTAAGATAGGCCAATCAGTTGACAGCTGACTGTTGTGAGTGAAAGATGTCTACTTTTAGGATTCCTGTGCTTATGTCAAGACTGGGAATTGCGGGTCGTATTCTCTGTGCCTTATTTTTCCTCTGCCTCTCCTTCGCTGGAGTGACCTCTATGATTGGCTACATCGAACTTACAGCTCGCACCATCCAAGACTTTGGAGGTTGGCTTCTCTTGCAACTTTTCGCCTCTTTAAAAGCGTATCTGTAAGCTTCATTTACTTTCGCCCCCATTCAGTGAAGCGTCAGTATGCTACGATTGCTGCACTCATTGTCAGTTTCCTTGTCGGTGTCCCCTCAGCGCTCAGCATCGATGTTTTGCAAAATCAAGTGAGTTTATAGCAAGCTGTCTCCCTCATCTCTTCCCCGAATTATCACCTTGAAGTGCTAATGCTATCTTTTGTGCAGGATTTTGTTTGGGGCTTCGCATTGATGATATCTGGCTTGTGCTACTGTGTTCTTGTCATTCGTTACAACCCTGTCAAGTACCGACGCGTGATTGTCAATGACTTTGGTCTCAAGGACTGGAAATTGCCTTTCATTTGGATCATCCTCATTGTGTAAGCTCCTGCTCTACGTGACTTACTGCTTCCACTATTTTAGAGGTGTTGTACCATTCGAAGCGGTTGGACTGATTTGCTGGTGGGCCTACCAAAACATCGCCTTTATTAACGACTGGTACTTAATCAGGGTTCAATCACTCATGACTACATTTCTTGAGGCAAGTGACTTCTTTAACTCGCTAATTCCTCTGAAAGACATAAAACATTGGAGTTGATGGCATAAGTAGCATTTAAGTAGTATTTCACTACCTGATTTTAAAGGGCAAATTTAGGCGATTACTTCTCTGTCAAACAAAAATTTCCCCAAAAAAGTTAAAGAGCTTCAACTTTTTCTTTACCAAAACTATCCTGATAAGTGAAAAAGTAAGTCAATATTTTAGAGATCCTTCCTTTGCAAAACGTGAATGCTCCTGCACTGACGTATTCGTCAAGGTCAAGCACACCACTTTGCTGGTGTCACAAGGGTGCTTTAGCTTGCCAGTTGGAGGAGGTCATTTAAAGCCTGTTTAATTATTTTTAGTGGCTTATTCTGTTTGTCCTCCTGGGTGGAGTGAATATCGTTGTCTATTGCTGCAAATGGGACCTGTTGAAAGACTCCTCTGGCAAGGGTTACGATCCCTATCATCTGGAGGAAGTCTACTCCCAAAGTAGCATGTCGGAAGATCCTTTTTCCGTATTCGAAAAGGATGGTGATGAAGACTCCTGTGAAAAGAATGAAGCACTCTAACAGAGGAGGGGTGAAAGCCCGAGGAAGAAAACTCAGATGCTAATTTTCCATCCCCTTCAACCTTTTATCAGAGAACATAAAGACTTGCTCATCGATATGTTGGAAGTGTGTACAGATTCAACAACATTTTGAACATTTTTTGTTTTAACATAATCATACATTAATGCGTTTTAACCTCAGGAGATCTATTAAATGCTTCAATGAGGAAAGACTCCCTTTTTCTCACCTGTGGATTCAGGTTTGCCATTGAAATATCCTTTGTGGAAATCGGGACACGGATGCATTCCCAACAAAGCGTTGGGTGGTGTGTCAAGCATACCCTGGCTATTTACCGACGATATGGCATGTAGGGACGATGATGAAGATGAGATGGTACCTCGGCAAAGCTTTGCAATAGGCAGGGATGGATGGTTCGCTTCGTTGCCGATAGCTGGTAAAAAGGAGGGAACCTCCTTTCAACTGGTTGACTAGTCCCATAAACCTCTTTTAGATAAATAAATTATAGAGGGCAATGAATAATACAGAGAAATGGAGGGTGGTTTTATAAAAAGGACCTGGTGAAGCACTCTCCTTCAATGAGACGCTGAAGGAACGCATCCCAAATAGGCTGTAAATAAAAGCGGAAGGGTATGGAAAAACTGTCAAGTTGGGGCAAATTCAGTGCCACTAGGGGGCACTCTCCATCCTGCGTGATTGTAAACATGGAAAGACAAGATTTTGTTAAGATTATAGAGTTGGGAGAAGCCTGAGTTCACTTAGTGAAATCGTGAATATGGAAGGGATCTTGGCGAGATGCATGGCCCTAATTGCCGTGAGCATTCTGATAGGCTATCCCAAAGTAGATACGGCTGGAAGAGGGGATGGTGTGTTCACTTTTCTTCCACATCTTGTTCAGGTAGGCTATGAAGCTGTTGTGAAGAAGGTCCTTCGGATTTCTATGGAGGCAGATCCAGTTACCGATGAGGACCCTGTGAAACAATGAGAGGCAATACAGTCTAGAATAAAATAGTTTTGAGCTTATATTTTTACAGGCTATCTGAAAGCCAGCTTCCACTATGCTCCATGGAAGTCATGGCAACGTCATATAATTCCAGATTCCACCCTATAAGCCACGACCCAACTATGTCAATTGGTCAGACCGAGTGAGGCAGCAGGGGAACAGTGTACGGTATCATCAGGTGTAAATGAAGGAGGAAAGATAAAGTAAAGCAAAGACTGAACGAATTAAAGCACCAATCCCGTTTCTTCCCTCATCCAAACTCATTTACAGAGGCCAATCACAGAATCAAGCTTTATTGGGTTCTGGGTTGGTTTAGGACTATATTATTGATAATCAACCGACTCAACCCAAAAAGTCAAGCAAGGCCACTAAAGTAATGGGATTGTGGTTTTTAATTACCTGCGAGAGGCCTTTTCGGCTTTGCTCTAAGTATCTAACACCCCTACACAGCTCCTCTACTTAATTACTTAATGAGTAGCGATTTGTATCGTTCCATCGATCTTGTAGAAGGTACAAACTGCAGCACACCGAGCCGTCTTTTAAGATAAGGTTGAACTATGGGGCCATGGGGCTAGGTGGATGAATACCTTGCCACCAAGACAATAGCCAAACCTTGAAGGAAAGACAAGTTTACGCAGTTTAACCCCTCCCCCCTCCTTGTTTCTCAGGATTTTTTCTGTATTTGCACTCACAAGCATTTACAGCAAAAGAAAAGGTATTATGAGAAGCGATCCATTTGATTGAAGTTAGTACGTGCTATTAACCTACTTGCTGCTTCTGAATGTTGGAAGGAAGTTTTTATGGAGGTAATGGCAAGTACCTCTGTTACCAACGATTGCTCAGAAGGCATATTTGGAAGGAAGACATCATACAGGTGAAAGTGATCTTGTTCAAAGGAAGCCCCCCAACAAGTCTGAGGTGATTGTCAATAGTTAATGTGGGGCCTCGACAGCCCTCCATTCGTTATGTAAATAAAGAGGGCACAGTTCTACTTCCATGATGTTTAGAATAGGCGATGGATGCGATCATTGTGGCGCACATATTTTCTACCATCCTTCACCCCTACTTCCATCTGATAGAATGGTATCCCTAAAGTAGTGAAGAGAGCAATACCTCGTGGACACCAAAGGCAAATAGATGCCTAAGACTCAGCATCATCTCATTCGTGGAACCTTACAAATTTTCTGATCCTTGTTTTATTTTTTTCTATTTGCTGTCGAGTAAATACCTATAATCGCAGTTACATGAAGTAGTCATTGCTGCCATCACCATACTCCAAACCGATGTTTTCTTCACCATTTTGAGGTACTTGTGTTTTACAAAAATCAGCATTCCACAGGCAGTGTGCATTCCTCTCACAATGGCATGCTCTAATGAGTTTTCAGTGACGACACCAATGCCTTAGTCTCTCCTTATCACAAAGCCATGCTTGTAATACTTTGTTTGTTTGAACTACCGGTTTAGGTCTCTTGAGTGGCCATCTTGTTCTAGCCGGTTGGTCGGCCTCCGGGCCGTACCAACAGCCCCCAAGTCCTCTGTTCCCGGAGTATATATATTCTGCCCTAGTACTGCACCTTCTTTTACCTTAAGGGGAGCCTCGGGACGCTACATTGGTGGCAGCGGAAAGCGGACTCGACTTTGATGGATTCTATCCTGCTCCATGCCGCTTCTGGCAAACGTCGGCGTTGTGAAATAAGTACATGTGCCACGGAGGGGAGAACCTCTGGTATTTCGTAACAGAAGGGTCGAGATCGACGTTCATCTTCGACATCTCCTTCGCCCTCGTGTTCGACAGGAAAGCTATTAACAACTGAAGCCACACTAGCCGTGGACTCCAAGCCCAGAGGAGGGCCAAGAGGCGCGCATTTGCTGCACTGAGTGCTACGCGGAATTGATGGCACTACAGGAACACATGCGTTCGAACCTCGACAACTGGGACGGTTAGCTCGTGGGTGCTTCTCGCAGCGCAGCACTGATTACGTTGTGATGGCTGACACGGGAGGCGGACGAAGGGGAGCGTCGGGGACGACGCTCGAAAGAAGAGAGGGGCTGTGTAATACTTTGTTTGTTTGAACTACCGGTTTAGGTAACTTGGGTGGCCATCTTGTTCTAGCCGGTTGGTCGGCCTCCAGGTCGTGCCAACAGCCCCCAAGCCCTCTGTTCCCGGAGTATATATATTCTGCCCTAGTACCGCACCTTCTTTTACCTTAAGGGGAGCCTCGGGACGCTACAATGCTTATACATCTTTTACGCCTTGGCAAAATATACCGGCTCATAGTGAGTTAAGTAGGATGCACTAATGCTGGATGAAATGCTGCGGACGTTTAGTAGCACTCAAGTCCTCCACAGAGGCACTTAGAGATGTAAGAGTCCAAATAAGACTTGGTAAAATACCACACAGAAATCAACTACGAAAATGTCGCATCAACCGTGGGGGGTGTTATACTTTGTTTGTTTGGACCGCAGACTTCGGTGACTTGGGTGGCCATATCGTACTAGCCGGTTACAGGCCCCTGGATCGTGCCAACAGCCTCCCAATTCCTCTATTTTCAGGACATATATTCTGTCCAAGTACTATGCCTTCCTTTACCTTAAAGGAAATCTCGGGACGCTACAGAGGAAGTCTGTGTACCAAGTTGATTAACCCAAAGCAAAGTCAAAATAAAAATTTATAAAAAAGCCAAGCAAAAAAGTGAACTATGTGGAAAATGTTACTACTTTGATACAATATATTTGGATAAAAGACGTCATACCTGTGCCATCTCTTAGAGAAAGGCCACTGGTTTCAAACAGCTTTGGATATAAATTAAAAACTCCGAAAAACACCATATTGTAGGACCAAATTTAAACTTGCTTTGTTAAAAGACACACATTAATTTTTTTTGAACGAATCGGTTAGTAATTACGACCTTGTTCCCTTTACCAATCGGAAGGCGACGGCAACTTAAACCTAAGTGGTAGCACCCAACACTACAAAATTTTGGGTCTATTGTATTTTCTCCGTCTTGCCACATCATTACTAGATAAAGTAAATAATTTTTGAAAAGATAGCTTCAACGGGTGTAATGGAATCAACTGAATGTGCAATAATCCGAGATAGCGAGGCCGATACAAGTGATTCAAAGGCAAGTTATGATATTTAATAATGCATTCGAAGAACTAAACGAATAGCGTTGTGTATGCAATTAGAAAGCAGAATAACTGGAACTAGGGCAGTCTAGGCTCTTAATTGGACTAAGAAGGTTTCCAGATTCTTTGTGTATTCGTAATTTTGTGTGGCGCCTAATGATTTCCAAGAACATAGCGCAATGTCTGGCTTGAATCATACGCTACAAATAATGCCACAAATTTTTAGCTTTGATATTTATAATACCAGTGACTATAGATTTCTCTAACCTTTGTTGCATTCAATAATCCTCGTCGTATAACCTATAGCGCTTCATTTTCCAATTAACTTAGGGCATGCTTTAAAATCCTTTGATAGGACCTATCGAAAAGCTTTAGCGAGTCCCAAATTTCCGTTCAAGCTGGATTGCGAACAGGTTTTACGTATTCACTCGGACTCATTTTTTCTTGTCTTGGGTGTGTATTGGGGACTGGAAATATATGGCGATTTCCTCGAATAATCGCAGTGGCCAGTTCTGATAAAGGTTTGTCTTAAAATGCCTATGTTTACCTTTCCCTCGTTAAGCTGTAATTTAGCTTTCCTGGTTATTCATTATTAAGTAGCGGATAACTTGTTTGATTTTTGTCTTAGCGATTTTTAATGAAAATTAACTGCATTATTGGTTTTGCTTTTTTAGCCATCCTTGTCAAAACCAAGTAATCCGAAAGTTTTTTATTTTAGGCTGTCTAACATTTATCTTGGTATGGGTTGTATTTCTATTCACTTGGTCCATCCCGTTGATTATAACGGAGTACACACTTGGCCGGTTTACTCGTGGCTCGCCTGTTGTGGCATTCTACAAATTCCTCGGCGAAAAGTTTTTTTGGGTTGGATCATGGATTACGGCGATTGCATTTTTAATAAGGTTGATCTCTTTTACAGGAATGATAAAATAAAAAAAACCTTTCTGTAGTGCCTACTTTTCCGTAGTTGTGGGATGGTGTTTTTATTATCTCTACGTGTCATGCACCTGGTCTGAGCTCCCATCCACTGAGCCAGAAAGCCGTGAAATATTTGAAAATTTCACCGTAAGCAGGGTGTCTCTACCATTCTTCATTACCTTGACAATTAACTGCTTGTTTTGTAGAGGACCTACTGGCCATTGGTTCACCATACGCTTTGTCTCATGATTTGCGGGATTACTGTTTTCAAGGGAGTTAAAGGAATTGAATTTGCTAACAGCTGTCTTGTACCGATTCAACTGATAATTGTCATTATCGTGTTCTACTGGTCACTTTCTCGTGAGTATGCTGATGTTGGAATCAAGTTCATGTTCACTGCGGATTGGTGTAAGCAATACACTGCCTTCTACTTCTATAGCTCACGCATCCGAATGTTTCGTGTTAACGTCTTTCTTTTTTAATCTAGCAACTCTTCTCGATCCCAAAATTTACGTTGAGGCAGCTTGTCAAAATGCGTTCGACACGGCGGCTGGGATGGGCGTGTTTTCAGCCTATGCTGCCTACTTCAGCAGAAATACAGGAGCCGTTCGCTATGGTATTCTATTGCCGATATTCAACAACCTTGTGAGGTACGAATGCTTAATTCAGCAATGCAATAAGAAGAACTCGTCTTGTTAATCTTTTCAGATAAAATTCAACGTGCTTAGGTTACTAAAAAATCTAATCATATAATATTGGAGTCATTGACTTAAAGACCAAGTAATTGGGTTTTATGGAAGAGTAGGACCAAAAATCATGTATTTCTCTTTAGTTTAACCTGTGGGCTTACTATATTTGCAACAGTCTTCTCCACGCTGATTCAGACATCACCGACCCTCACAATACCGCAAATCGTTGCCATAATGAAGGAGAGTGGTCCAGGAAGCACGGGCCTAACATTCACCTGGTAAGTGACAGTTTCGCCAAGACATATTTTGAGGCTGTCTGGTTGCTGATGTGATCCCTTCCACTTGTGTTCTACGAATGGAGCTAGCAAGACTCCATCAACTAGATGAGCTAAAGCGTCTATTTAATTAGCTGTAGAAATTCATTTAAACATCCTTTCGTTTGTTAAAATCACCACCAACACCATTATCAAACTGACCATTTAGCAACAAGATACAGCGTTGTAAATCCCATTTATTTATCAATCATCTTGTATTTGGAGGCAAAAGTTTAGCATTCGCCACTTTATTTCTTAGTGCTGTTTTTCATCTCTTCACTAACTACTAGGCAAGTGTTTGCGCAACGCAAATGTCAAGAAAAGGTAACAGTTATTGCCTTTAGGGATGTAGAATAAATGGGGATGGAGATGGGTTACTTCCTCGCCCATTTATTCCTTCGTTCCCTACACTATAAGGTGTTCTCATGACCACGCTTTGCAGTATATGCTCATGCGCTGTGGTAGCTTATGAGAATAATAATATATTCGTCTAAGTGATTGACCTGTTCTGACTGTTCCCTAAAAAGAATTTACGGCGCGTAGTTTCTTAGGACATGCTGAGTAAGTAGATGTTCAGCCTCTATTAGTGAGCTTTGGCCCCTACAGTCCACCACAAACTCAATCAAACTACACTCACAAAGTGTGTTGTTCCGGTGTGGGATGGGTAGTGAGTGAGGTGTTTGACAGTTAAACTCTAGAATACGTAATCAAAAAAACATCGCCCTTCAAAAGTCAGTAAATCTGTTAGTTCGTGAGCCAGTGGACAAACAATTAAAAGGTCAGCAAAGTGACAGATTGTGGAACTTTTTATTACTAGGCAACGCAAAGTTTCTCCTCCATTCAGTGGAGGTTTGAGTAAGGTTTTACATCAAAATAGGCGTTAAACAACAAAAAAGGCTACTCTTGCATGAGGAAGCCTCGGGTCAAAACAAGAAGTTATCACGACAAGAGGGTGAAGTATCTATCTTCAGGACGAATTATTTAGAGCACTTTATTACGATGCAATTTGGTCCCACTTCTTAACAAATACTTACCAAAAATCTGAAGGGAAAATAGCTTTTAGCTTTTGAAACAAGTTAAACTAGGTTCGTGAGACAGAGGGGCTTGAATCACCTTCATTTCGTTCAAATGACATTTTATGATGGGTATCAAAAATAAGAGATAAATAGATAAGGGTAAGGCAGAGAATGATGCATACCCACGCCCCGCAAAGGTAAACAAGCAATCAAATGCCTTAAAGTTACAATGTGTCACCTTGAGTAAACTCAAACAATGTGAGCAGAGATTGGGAACTTATCAAATAGTAAGATCAATTCGAATTATCCCCATTTTCTTCCAAAAAATCAGTCGCTTATTTTAAAGCACGTTTGCAATCCAAGTTGTTACACTTCCGCAGGCAAAATAAATTCACTATTATACGATCTCGCCATTTCATTTGAGGTTCTTACACCGTTTCTTTCTTAAACAGGATTCCTGTGCTTATGTCAAAACTGGGAATATTGGGCAGAATCCTCTGTGCATTGTTCTTTCTTTGCCTATCTTTTGCTGGTGTCAGTTCAATGATCGCCTACGTAGAACTTACCGCAAGAACCATCCAAGATTTTGGAGGTGTGGGCAACTAAATTTCGAATAGAAAAAGAGCTTTACTAAATTGCTTCACAAGCTGGCTTTTTTTTCTAGTTAAACGAATTTGGGCTACTGTGACCTCACTAATCATTTCGTTCGTAGTGGGTGTTCCTTCTGCTGTCAGTGTCGATATTTTATCCAATCAAGTAAGCATTTCATGCTTCCAAGGAAATATTTATTTTGTTGATGCTTTTAGATTTCATGTCTTTGCGATAAATTTGATGTAATGGGCACATATTTCACGCCCGTAATTTATCTTATTATGAGAAAGCTTTTTATTGCACTAACTAATAATGCAAGCCTAGCAAATATGAAGGGATTCAGTTTGCCTCTAGGACTTCGTCTGGGGGTTTGGACTTATAGTCTCAGGGCTGTGCTACTGTGCATTGGTCGTTTGGTACAATCCCATGCGATACCTTCGTGTCATCATAAACGATTTCGCCATTAACGACTGGCGGCTACCCTTCATTTGGATCTTCATAATTGCGTAAGAAAACGACTGTACTTTGGTCTTAGTGTCGCATTCATCACGTTTTGATCATTATTTTACTTAAAATACCCTTTGTTTTCTTAGAGGTATTGTTCCGTTCGAGGGACTCAGTCTCATCGCTTGGTGGGTGTATCAAAACATCGCTTTCACAAAATGGTATCAGATTAGAGCAGAGTCTTTGGCAATCATCCTTATCGAAGTAAGAACTCCTAGTCCGTTTAGTACACAATAGCAAGCACTTGTTAAATAGGATTTCAATTTTCTTTTTGTCATTTGGTCTAGCCTCTTAAATGAATAGAGCATTGCAATAAGTTTAGGACTCTTTGTGTCCTTTGTTAAACATTAGTAGATACACATTTTGGTTGCCAAGGGTTATTTGCGTCCCAACACTGAAAGACAAAGGCTTTTTAAATAAGTTTAGTCCCACTCATAATAGCTGCCTATTAACGAAATGATGAGCCTGTTCGCTAGAGAGAATAAAGAGGAAAACTTATCCTTAAAGTAACCAGTATTTTTATCTGCTGCATAATAGTTTTAAAATTAATTTTTATCACATTCTTAAAAGGTGCATGAAATGTGTATCACGAGTGGTCTCAGGTAAGAAAATTGCGGCGTCACGCATGTGCGAGGTCGATTCCAAATTGTTAGTTTTTTTCAGATTTTCATTTGTAAACAATTATTATTAAGCACATAGGCTATTTAATAGATTATCCTCAGGTTTGTTTCTTTTATATTTTGAGTGGGGACTTCTCGCTTTCTTTCTGTTTGTCTCCAACATATGCGTGTGCATCTTCAAACCATCGCTTCTGAAATTGTCTTCCAATGTGGGTTACAATCCCTATCATCCAGAGGAGATTCCGCATCCTTCAAACAGCAAGGAGCTTCAAAAATTCTGACCGTCTTTGTAAAAATTTACTTAAAAAGACACGAAAATTCCTACTTCTGGGATTCAGTGTCATACCGTTCCTCTAAGCACGTGTCATCCTTCAAAATTTCATTTTTATTTGTACACTTGATCCCCAACACTTCGATTTCTAGTGAGCAGTGTAATACTTTGTTTGTTCGAACTACCGGTTTAGGTCACTTGGGTGGCCATCTTGTTCTAGCCGGTTGGTCGGCCTCCGGGCCGTGCCAACAGCCCCCAAGTCCTCTGTTCCCGGAATATATATATTCTGCCCTAGTACTGCACCTTCTTTTACCTTAAGTGGAGCCTCGGGACGCTACAAGCAGCGTTAAATCTAATTTACCAGAATACAAATTAAACGAGGAATTTTGGTTGCTAGCAATACTGGGTCAGTTTCCATATAGCAAGATTGTTAATTTAAATATTGGCTTGAGTAATTGGAAAAGTTCATAAAACTGCTTTTTTAGCATCAAAATCGGATTGAATAGATAACTGAATTTGCCTGTATTATCATTTTGACTCTTAATTTTTTAATGGAACTAATAACAAGACGTTCTCTCTTTAAAAATCGTTTCATTAAATCGACGTTATTAGCTATTCTGATAAATAGAAACCAGGCATAACTTTTCAATTACAACAACATTTAATTCTTTGAATTCATGAATAAGTTTGTGATAAACTTGCGAATAATGTAGCGGACTTGTTGAAGCAAGCGTAAGTGGAGCGAACGGCTAATAATAAGTTGCAGAATAAATAAAAGCTTTTTAAGGACCTTAGGGACTTTAAAAAGCTAGGTAATAGAAGTGGATTCGCATGTTGTGTAGCTAATGCAGCCAAGTTGTTTCCCGCTCTGGCACTACTATATCGATAAAGTTGGAGATTGTAGCGGATCATGGGCAGGCATCGGTAAACATAACTGTTTCAATTTAGTCATACAAATTTGCTTCTGCTTTAATGAAAGCACCTGTCACTCCATGTACCAAACTAGTTGCAAGTGGAGTCCAGGGATTGCGATTATCCACAAAACGGGTGATTGGGACTTCACTGTATTTAAGGCAGGAACCCGTGGATAGAATCTGGATAGGTTCGGCTTTCGTGAGCAGCTTGGTGGACCCAAGTTAAAGCGTCTCCGGCATATTAGATTCAAGCGTATTAATCCACTGTGCGAATTTTTATAAGACAAGAATGTTTTGTGTAAAAAAAGTACAATTGGGAAGAGCTACACTCATGTGACTGAAGTTTAATTCGTTAAATCCGTGATCAGATCGCTGCAAGCGGATGTATCAACATCAATGCTGGTGAGGGCTTCTCTCAGGCGTATGCAGGTTCATGAAAGTAAAATTGTTTTGCATCCGCAAGCTGTTACATCTTTAAGTAAAATCTCATGTTATTAGTAGAGCAGGTCATTTTAAAACATCACAAATTAGCTTTACCACCCAATTTTAACCCTAATAGTACTGTGAGAGCTATACAAACAAAGTAACGGCCAATAAAAGGGAGCTTGAGGTAGACTCTTTAGCTTTTTTCCACAAACGATTATTTGCAGAAAATCTGGTTTAAATGCAGCAATTTGAGTAATGTTTCCACTTTTGCGTAGTGAATATAAGCACCGCAGACTCTGCCAATTTGGAACAAGCCTCTGGTACTTTTAAAATGGTACTTTACAATTGAATCAGTTTTCCCACTTAAGTTGACTGAAATGTGACACCCCTTAAATGGAAAGTTGACAAAATGTGCTACAAAATCCTCACCAACTCAATTTTCAACGTGTGCACAAGTGCAGGTTGGTATCGCCTACTGAAGACGAATTAAGTAGGAAGAGTAATATGAAAGGGCCTTACGTGATGTATAAGTTTCCGGTTGCTTTTACTGACTGTTTTGTGCCCCTAAGCACTGATCCTTTAACCTAGCAGTCTCCAATAAAAAGCATAGGTCTTAAATAAATACAGTCCAGGTTCCTTCTTCCCTTTAACCACCTGAAAATTCTACCACTGTTTCTTATGTATGGAGGCGAAGATGTCCTACTTAAATTTTAATAAATCAAAAAGATTCTATTGTATCAGTTTTGCAAAGAGACAAACGATGCTTGATATAGTGGAATCACATGACATTTATGTTCAGGATTTAGCCTGCCTTTAAATCAGGTCTTTCGAATGCAACGGCAGCCAAGAAAGACAAGTTTATGTGTGTAGGCAAGTTTAGAAGGCTGCATGTTGAATTAAAAAGACTTGTACACTTCTTTTTGTGTTGCTGTTTCTCTGCTTCCATCTATGCACCCAAAGAAACACGTGTAGATCGGATTTGAAGAAAAAAACCCGTTCAATTTCTCCCTCCTTCGCATAGTTTTCTCCAACTCCCTTCCCTCCAGCTGGCCTGAGAGAATCGTTGGACATTGCAGACAGCTATCGAAAATATCTCCCACTTGTTGTAATCATCACCGACACAGTTGTCAATCCCAACTTTTCAAAGCGTATACACAATCTTACAAATTCCACTCATTTTTATCAATCATCTTGTCTCTGTGGTGAAAGGGTAAGGGGCGGGGCGGGGCGGGGCGGGGGAAGGAAAGCCTAGCCTTAACCACCTCCTCTTATTTTTCAGTATTTTTTATCATCCCTTCACTGACCAGTTTGCAATTGATTATGCGATATAAATGTCAAGAAAGGGTAGCAATCATAACTGTAAAGAATATGAATAAGAGTGATAGGAGGAGTTGGGTTTAAAAGGATAGGGTAGTACCTCCCTCTCCTCCTCCTCCTCCTCCTCCTCCTCTCCCTCCACATTTCTCCATTCTATGCTTCGCAACGCTTCCAGACAAGCGCGGATTCTTTTCTGTTAATATACACGGGATCCGCATGAAATTAAAAATGAAAATTCCAATTTCTCTGTTCACTTCGGTGACGACACTTCACAGAACCTTGTGGTGATCTCATTATGCAAGTCTGTTGGAGCAGGGACAGTAAGTTAGTGCAGATTCTGAACCAAGTAATTTTTAAACCTAACATGCTAAGATCTTTACTCTTTTTCCCTCCGATCAGGCGTAAGTCACCTCCAATGCGTTGCCATCAGTTGGAAAGGTGGTTCTTCGGGGCCAGGCGGGGAGCTGGGGCGGGACGGAGGAGAAGGAATGGTCAGTGGGTATCAAATGAGTGTTTTGAGTGTTATTGTGATAAGCCAGAAGCATCCTCTCTCTGTTTTATATTTGTTGTTAAAGGTGGATGGGCCGCTGTTATACGGAGAGCTGTTCATTGCCCCTCTGAGAACTCCAAATGGCACCGATGTTGGGCGATGCATTTGTCAAAACTAAGCAGGGGTAAAACAAAATCCCTTCCTCAGTTTTGATCACCCAGTAATTATCTTGCTTTTTAAACTTGGCATGTTTTTCATTTGTGTTATGATTCGGTGCAAAAGGTCGGCATAAGCTGGTAAAGATCGGGCGTCGCATATATGTGACGTAAAGGCAACGTAATAAAATGACAAAAATTCCACATATTTGTTGAATTACTTATTTTAAGCTCAAGCATTTAATGTTTTCCTATATTAAATTACTGTTTTAATCTTCAAATGGGCTTAATAAAAGATAGAGAATCCAGAATTTTGACTCGGTTAGGGTTTTAGAGCTGAAGTAACTGAGGCTCCAGAATTTGGCAAAGAACTCTAAAAGAAATCAAAACTAAGAAGGGATAAATAATAGTATTAAAGTTCCCATATCTTGCCTAGACAACTTGCCGAATTCATTTCAAAACTTTCATTGTATAAAGTACCAACAGTGCTTTCGAAAGAGCGCCTTCCGGACGTCGGCTTGAAGCGAAGCAATCCACAAGCACACCCGACGATTTTAACTCTTATTTGCTTAATAAAGCAAAATATTCCATAAAGTTGTCCTACACTAACTTTCAAAGAGGTTATCAAACTTTGGAATGCTTCCTGGCTGAGGTGACCCTCCGTGATCAGGATGGTTCAATGACTTCATCATCCTAGCCTAGCCATACCATCAAAAAAGGGTGATTTTTGCCCCTCTTGTCCTTAATCTACCTCAAAGGTTAAAATTATACGCCTAGAAAGTCAAAATATTCCAAAATAGACTTTTTTTGGGGTAATTAGGTGCAAGAGGAAGTCCAGGGCAATGGGACACTACTCTTGAACTGTTGAAATAAGCGCCAAAGCGGCACACGGCCAAATTATTAGAGAAATCAATTTAAACAAAGCCTATTAGGTTTATGATCGGCGTGACAAGATGTCTTAGTGCCTTGAGTCTTTCCTGAAGACAAAGGAATGAACCTTGCCGGAGTACAGAAGGTCCGGGGACCTACACCGACCAGTGGAAGTAAAATCGCTTGGCCATGAGGTCCGCGAAGCCAAAACTATAAGTAAAAATATTAAAATTTATCCAAAAAAGAAAAACCCATGATTCCTCAAATAGGTCTTAACCTCACTTATAACAATCAAATCAGGGTGGAGAAAGGACAGGAGTCTGATCACCTCCAAATCGTGTCTTCCAGCAGGCAGTCCACTTCATTTATTTATTTATTTACTTTTAAAGTCATTTTTTCTGCTTAAAACAAACCCTTCCTACTCTTGTGTGTCCACTTTATTTTCTCTCGTCACAACGCCGAACACTGATGGATGATGAGGCTTATTTGACTTGAAGGTTTGCCTCTTCTCCGCCTCCGTAGTGCAAGGGGTGATCATTAGTTTCTGTCAAGGCGATCTAAATCTTGTGGCGCTTATTTTACCTCTTTTTAAAGAAAAACTATTAGTGCAAAACACTCGTCGCCTCTTTTTCTAGTCTCTTAGATTTTACTGTAGTCTATTCAGTGGGAAGTGACAAATTAAAGTCAAGGGTTATTCGAGTCCCGGACCACAGTACTAAGTCAGCAGTTTTTCCCACTTCTTTATTGTGTTATTTTGGTAAATTAGTGAAGCTCAATAAGTAGAAGGATCACATTTTACTGTTTTGTTTGTAACTGCCGCCTAGTTGGACCACTCTAAGTCCGACATGGGGATGGGCAAGCCCATCCATGAATCATCATCTAGTTTGTCTAAGTAACAACTTTTCAATTAACTCGATGGACTGGAAAAATGGATAAAATTTAAATTAACAAGACGGCCAGAATTTTCCCGCTTTGCCTTATGACCATGCCGAGGAGGGGAAAATAAGACGGAGCCGGTCTAGGGGCTGACCGTCCTCCAACCCTCCACTCCCTTCCCCTCCGCCTCAACCCCCGACCTCAACGCATGCTAGAGCTTATCTTTGCAAGGAAGTCAGTCTGCCTCAATTGTTTTGTCTAATTTCTACTCTAAGAAGGAAAAAAACTACTACTTGTAATGGCAAATATTTACTTACATCTTGGAGCGAAGAAAAAAGGAAGGCGAGACGACGTTGAGAAGTTTAACAACTAAGCCATCTTGATTAACCCTGTCACAGATCACGGAAATGACCACTACGCGATTCACCAACGAGCGGAAGGGAGGGAAAAAATCCCAGTTTTAGTGAATTTTCTGTTGTAAAAAAAGGCAAATTCTTTTTTTTTTTCGAGTAGCCGATTGGAGGTGGGTGGGAAATCGCCTTCCAATAGTGCCGTTAGCCCTCACGACTGGAAAGACCAGCGGCTATCAGGGGTCGCGCCGTTCTAAATGGGCCCATCATCTCCATCGAATGTTTTTGTTTACCTTCCCTGTAGGCTTCTGCTTTCCAAAAATGGAGGATTGCGACTGCCAGAGAGGCCGGATGGCGAGACACTACTGGGCCCACTTGATGTCCAAGAACTTGGAAAGTCCGAATATCAACTCTCTCTACTCAGCGGTCAAGCCATCGCTTTGCCATACAGAAGGATTTTATTTGGATAATAAAACCTAAAAAAGGAAAATTTTCTTGTATTTTTTTACTAAAGATTTGAGTCTTTTTATTTTTTAATAATTGCCCTTCCATCGGTGCCCCCAACCGGAGTAGTAATCGGACGCCCAGGTATTAAATTGTCTTTTTGGCCACGCTTGAGTGGATAATCCTTTAGAACTCCTGTATTTCCCAGTCTGTAATGTCTTTAAGAGCAAATCAACAGCACCACCTTCTTTAAGGTGGAAGTCAACTTGACGAATTAAGCTGACTCTTTCATGACAAAAGGAGGAAAAAGAAATGCCTAATTTTTACTGCTTTGCAGAGGGAGGGAGAGAAGAAGCAGATTCCTACATGAGAATGGGTGTTTTACTTCCGACCCAATTGTAAAGTGAATTACTCACTAGCAGTGGCCTTGCAGGAGGAGGAGGTGGAAGATGAGGAGGAGGAGGAGGAGGAGGAGGAGAAGTGTCTAGGCGGCAATTATCTCCTCAAAGAGACCTTTATCAAGTAATCTTTTTCCCTATCTTCTTTTATCAACTTTAAAAAAACTAAATACAAATGTGCCTAAGCAAATTCGGATCTCTTGCCCCAAAATATGAGGCAAATTCGAAACAAGTCCTGTCTCCACAGCCACTAAATTGCCTCCCCATTCCTCCATTCTTCAAGTCGACTAGTTTGAAAAATTATTTAAAATCTTAAAGAAAAAGGACCGAATACGCCACTTTAAAGTGGCTGGTAAATTGGAAGTTGTTGGGAAATGTTAAAAGTTAAAAGGAATAACCGAGACACGGGAGCCAATCCGCGTTGAGAAGGCGTGACCAATCACACCTCGCCCTCCGGTCCCGCCAATTAAATAATTAGTAATTGCAGTTAAGATTAATAATATGTAGTTAGTAAGTCAGTTTATACCCTGATACACTGTTCCACAAAAAGGGACAAACCTGTCAGCGTCCTTTTCCTTCTCCTCCTCCTCTTCCCCAGCTTGGCAATGATCATGTACAACCGCCCAGATCAATGTGGTCTATGCCCTCCTCCGCCCCTCATCCTCCTCCTCCTCATTATAATGGGTAAGTCTATATTTCTACTCTTTTTCCTCTCAAAAGTGTTTGATAAAATTCCCCAAAATTCTGTCTTAAAATGACATTATCAGGCACAGTTGCCTTGAGGAGAAGCCTCAACCCCCCATGGGTCAATATGATTGGTCAATATTTGTGCTGGAGACCTCGTTCAAACAAGAGGATTTACTTCATGGAAAAAATTCATTCCTCTTAAGTTTAGTAAGGTTTTTCTGGCCTGTTTTTGACATTTTATTTAGGAAATCTGCAATAATACCTGCTCCTGGTGGCATGTTTACTACTTTCCCTTAGAGGGAAAGAAGCCCTCTTTGTTTGGTGATAATAAGCCAAGTCAGTAGTATTTCTCCCTTAATAGCTAGGTAGTTCTCCTCAGTTTAACTAAATGAGCACTAAGGACTTTTTTGAAAGAGGCAGAGACCGAGTAGAAGAGAAGGATTTTTAAAGCACCCCTCCCTCCCTCCCCATGACCCAAAAGAGGGCCGAGCCAATGGCTGAGGAGGGGAAAAAATTGCCCCTCTATTTCAAAATGTGATTGAGTATCACGCTAAAGCGCTGTAAGAAGTACACAAATGACAAGTTGTTTGCGTCTGTTAACTTTCATTGGCCACTATCCGGTGGTGCTCCGGTTCTGGCCTGTCCAAGTGTGCCCCAACGTGACTGCTGGTATATTACATCCCAGTCAACTTGTTGTGTACTTTAATTTTATACAAGAAATCATACTAACCACTGATTAGTGGAGAGGAAACGTGTAAGTGTGGGGGAAAAATTACTAAGCATAACTCTCAAAAGTAATTCTCCTGACAGTCAAGGTTAGAGGGGAGGGGGGAAGAGGGAGGAGAAAACGACCCTACCGGACTTTACTTTTAAGTTGTGGATCAAGGTTTCCCAACCAAATGTGAAAAGAAAAACTATAGAGGCTAAAACTGTTCATTTCGTGTCCTATATTGGCTTTTTCTTTCCACATTAGTCAAAACTTTGGGCAGAGGAGACGAATAAATCCGATCTTAAGCCTAATGCGAGTGGGTCGACTCCTACCGCGCTGTTGAGTGGATAAGCCTGCTCGACTTCACCACCTACTTAATCTTTCCACGCGAAACTTTCCCAGACACGGATAAGTGCGCAACTTCTAAGTAGCCTGTCGGTTGACCCTTCGGTTGTGTTTTTTCCCGCCTTCCTTCCCCTCCCCCCTCCTCACCAAAACACAGTCTTTACCATCATAGTACCTCAACGCAACAACAAGTAGAATAGAAATAGACTTACGAAGCGAAATTCGCAAGGCGGTGATTCCATGTCCTATTAAATTCTTGGATAAATAATTGCCCCAGTTCACCTTTTGCGCCCACTTTAGGTGTACTTGGAGAAATGGAATTTCCACCGGCGTTTCACAAGGAGATGGAAAGCGTGGACGCGGTGAACGGAACGCCTGCAGTACTTACCTGCCAACTTAATCGCAGTCTCTCACCCAGTGTGAGTTAGTCACTCCCTCTCCTCCCTAATTTGACCATACGTCGGCTTAATCCCTATCATCAGGCACATACTACCTATTTCATTTCAGCATCAGAGGTTTGGCTTTTAAAAATACTATCATTTCCACTTGAACTAGGTAATTTGTAACACCTGAAACAATTTCCTGCCGGCAGATTGCCTAAGAAGGAAAAAGTGACAACTTTTGCCTTCCAGCCACCTCTTAGCAATACCTTATTTGTCATCTGACAGAATCAAGGCTAAAAAATAGAACTTTAACGTAAGTCTGGACACCTACGCGTTAACAGACAGCCTCTGTAGGAGGGAACCAGAGGACTTCAAAGTAAAGCAGACCTTCAAACTTCTTTTTTCTAAACAGCAATCAAAAACACCTCAATGGGGAATTTCGGGGTGGGGAGGGGGCCGCAATTGTGACAGAGTATCCTTTTATCTTAAAAAAGGCAATTATTTCTCAGTTTTAATGGGCAATAATCTTGCTGTAGGTTGTGTAGGAAGTAACAAAATATACTTGCCTCTTACTGGAGTGCAGCTGAAGACGGAAGGTCATTAATTCCCTCCCCAACGGCTCGAAATGGAATCACCCAAACAGATGTGCAGATTCGCCTTCAGACTTTATAAATTTTACACTTCTGCTGCCAGGACTGATCGGGTTAAAAATGTTGACATGATTTACCTCCTGTCTCTCTCTCTCTCTCGCCTCCCTCGCTCTTGCCAATAACGCCTTCCCCTTTACAGTAGCTGCCTTAGGCGGGTGGGTGGTGGTGTAGTAAACTGGCTCAGTAAAAATCAAATGATTCCACTCGAGAGAGAGGGTAGGCGCAAGCCCTGAGGCTGAATATCTGGATTGTGGAGGTCAAAGAGCTGTAAATTTTCAATCAGACACACGGAGCAATCGCGGTTTCCTTTGCCTGGACGGGGAGGCGTCGACTTGTTTCCTCTCCACTCCACAACCCGTCCCTCTCCTGTTTTACCTCGAGAGCAGAACCAAAACTCTCACACAAAACATCAAAACAGTAGAGCTTTAAAGTAATGCCTGATAAAAAGATGTCTGTCGATGTTTTAATTGTTGTTCTTGGGCCAAAATGTTGCTATCCACCGGAACGCCTACTTTTGGATGTAGAACCGGCTCCTAAATTTTCACTTTTTGTACAAGGTTTTTTTTTAAAAAGTCCAATCTCGAGTCCCAACCATCGTCCCAATTTATGACGTTTAGATGCGGTAGAGAGTTGCGTTGAAAGGGTGATAAAAAGGTGAAGCACTTTCTATCCTCGTAGGGAAGAGCGAGCAGCTGGCTGCGGTGGTGGTGGTGGGTAGAACTTCCATTGTGAAGAGGCAGCGGCATAGCATACTTTCCAGCAGCCTACCATTATAGCCAAAATTCTAAAAGAACGTTTCATTTTGTAGAATAAATCGTCCAATTTTTCTCCCCAAAATGCATCATCCATGGAAGGGGGCTTGAAATTTGATTTCCCCTTTAATCAGCAGGTCATAGTACATCCCCACCATCTGGTAAACAAGAAAAATTGATAGATTTTTAATTTAGCCAGAATACGGTTGCCATGACAACCATAAATAAGGATAAATTAAAACAGCCTATCGAGGTGAGTCTAGTCAGGAAGACAGCGGGCCTAGAGCGATTCTTGGCAATTTTTGATCGCTACAGCTTGACACTAAATTTGCCTTAGAGGTGCCACCTTCTTTGTAACTCTAACTATGTAAGCAAATTTACAGTTTGCGGGCGATGAATTAATAATTCATGTCTGGGGTTGAACCCCGTTTTTCCACCTGACATCCCCACACACCCACACACACACACACAGTCCATGGAGTAATACCTACTTAGAGAAATTTGTAGGGACAGACAATTTATGCTTGCTTCTGGTTAGTTTATCACTGGAGGGAGAGGTAACTCCTACTCCTACTCCTCCTCCGCCCCTAGCACAGCCTCGCTACTTGGCACCGGGGCGAAGTCTGTACTCTAAAGAAGGGGAGAAAATGTTCATCTAGATGCCAAATCGCCGCCTCACATCGCCTTTGATGGTCTGGTTTCATCAAAATTTAACGAGATTATTAAAATTTTAGCAGCATCAGCATCAGCAGTAGCAGCTTCTCGGTGTCCAATAAGGAGGCGGGAATTCGGTGACCTCCCCGGGGGTGTTTTACCTCCCCCCTAGAGGCTGGCAAAAGTCCCTCTGGACATTATTTGACGATGGAATAGTCCACATGAGCAGAACAAAGAGCTCATCAAAGATTTGTTGCGAGTTCATGAAAAGACAGCAGTAATTTTTCACTCCAGTGAAGTGGCATTTCTGTGTCCACAGGAAGCCTGAAAGAACCCCAAGTGTAAAAAAGCGGACATTGTGATCGCCTTATCAGTCTGAATAAACAGTGGCATAGGGATTTTATGACTTAACGCACGGTGGATTAGAGAGATGAATAATGACAAAAAGGAAGGTGTGAGAGAGTTAATGATCAACAAAGACCACAGAATCTCATTTCATATGTAAACTTCTCTTCATTCTCTCTCTCTCTCGCTCCCTATCGCGCTCCACTTAGGAGGAGGAAGAGGAGGAGGAAAATAATTAATAGATGGCTCTCCCCTGGCTTACTTGCAAGTTTCATAGCCCTTCAGCTTGTGAAATACCATATTAATATTTTATTTACCTCACAAACTCAACAATTAGTCATTGTTGAAGTTGGCTGTCGCCCTAACTGCCTCCGCCATAGCTAAAGTAGTTGGCTTTCGAAAAACAATTTCTTAAGGTGGGATTACTTAAAATTCACCCTCAAGATGACTGTCTGACTTCCGACAATTCCTAAAAGCATGCCGAATAGCCCTATCCTCCATTTGACAGTTCGTCCCTCCCCCCTCCTCCTGTCAAAAGTACACATGTCAGCGCTGATTGCTCCATTCTTGATAAATCAAAAGGCATGTTTTCTGTTGGCTGTACTCTAAACCTTTTGCGTGACTAGGGAAAACCCATTTGCTCGTTTAACAAATAGGTAAAAATTGCCCCTAATACACACACACACACACACACACACATACACACACAAAATCGCCCCTAGGGATTGCATAGATGTGTATATAAATAAATCTAGCGAAATATTTTAGCAAACAAGCCTTTTAAAAAGTTTGGAACCACAGAGAGAGTAAAAATTTGCAGTTTTCCCTATCTAACTTTCCAAAAGGATGAGATTAGTTAACAACACATTAACACACTACTTATTTTGCAAGGACGGTTTTTTTCAGTAGTATCGCATCTCCACTAATCCACTGAGCTAAATATCATCTCCTATGCCACTAAATCAGAGTATTTTAACTAGATTCAAAAATGACTGCATGTATAACAAGAATCTTCTTTTTTTTGATCGTTTTAGGAGATAGTTAAGGTGTCGTGGTTGAAAATGCCACGACAGCTACTAGCACGAGGGCGGATGAAAATAACCACAAACGATCGCATCAGCATTGTACCCCAGGTCTCCGAAAATGTCTTTCAACTACGATTTGATCCGGTGGTAAAAGAAGATGGAGGGGAGTACAGATGTGTATATAATCATAAAACAGGTGTCAAATATAAGGTCGTTGTCGTTAACATTCAAGGTGAGTTCATTCTCTTCGCTTTCTCCCATCATTCCCTCTGATGGTGGAACAAATAGTTGAATTGTTTCACGCTTTATGTGTCTATGGCGTATGGCAGCGCTATAATCAAGCTCATTTCAGCCTAGAGATGAAATGATACATTGAAAGCGCCTAATCCTGCCTCGTGGGAAAATTAAATTTTTCTTGTTACATTTAATAAAACAACAGTTGAGCAAGTTTTTGTCTAGTAGAAAATGACCAACTTAATGTAACGCTACTTTTGTCCATGAAGTAAACAGCCGCGTGACCTCCTGACATTCACTCCACTCTGTCGAGAGCGATTCTTGGAGGGTTATTTTGCCCCTTTCAGTTCAACCCAAGGTGGACATTGATCCGAGAGGCGAAGTAGAGCTATTGGAGGGCGAGTATGCTTTTGTAGTTTGCAACGCCTCCGGCACTCCCTATCCGCAATTTCGGTGGTGGATGCTGCCCCTCTCCACGTACCAGAAGCACTGTGCTCAACAGGCAATAGGATTGTACGGTGAGAGTGAAGTGACTGTCGCATTTGCCAGTCAGACGTCACACACCTTCAGTCCATTCTCCCTGCAATCGTCCATGGCTCCAAGCACCTCGCATCTCACTCTGGTCCCTGTGCATGAAATCGCCTCCAAGTACAAGCAAAGTAAGTGCCTTCAACTTCTCCGTCTTCTTCATTGTTGGTTTAGGAGGGAAAGAAAGTTTTTCCGCCTTTTTTTTCTCCTGGAGAGGTCATTTAGTGGTAATTTAATTATCCAAATTGAAAGTAATTGCCACCCGCTCGTGCAAAATCAAATGCATACAAAAATTATGGCAAAAGGAAACATTTTTTCGCTCCAAATATGTGCTGATTGGTAAAACCAACTGTCAAGTGACTGCTGGGTCGAGTCCATTGAATGCCTCGTCAGTGGAGGTTCAGTTCGCTGGTTGGGAGAAGGATGGGGATGAAGAAGGAGCAGTCCCTTTTTGAGCACCTAGAGCAAGGTGATCGCCACTAACTCGCTTCAAACCACAGCAATAAGTAATAATGTAAGGTCAGTGTACAGTGGGGCTTGACTCTGAGGTCAGACCCCCAGGAGGTGACCTGCTGCCAAGACCGAGAGTCTCCTGCGTCGACTACCACAATGTAGTCGGTGTAGTTGAGTATAAACGCTCATCCCGCGAGGACTCTGTGCTGGAGGATGGTAGAATGTGCAGACTCTCTCGTATGTCCATAGCCAGTAGTAAGAGCACTGGTGGAGCTTACTATGGTCCCGTGGGGAGGAGGTTTTTGTATCTGTTCCTCCTGTAATTCACGGGAACTGTAGACAGGTGAGTAGCTAGATGTTGGAGGTTGTCACTGCTTCTTCTCTCACGCAAAGCAGTAGAAGTAAGAGTTGATGTCCTTGAAGATGGGGTTCGCTTTCCACTTCCACCAGCATGGCGTTCCAAGTATTACTGATGCCGTGCTTGGTCAAACAGTTTAACTTACTTGTAGGCTAGTGCAGTTCTCTTAACTTGCTGGAAGCAGCATAATCCTCTCCATCCATTTGTAAATCGTCTCATCGTTACAGCCAAGTGAATTCGTGATAACATCGAGCCATTTATTTCAGTTAGACCCAGCCACCCTTATACCTCTTCAAAATACGCACTCACATAAATATCCTCCCCCAATTATCTCACCCGACTATCTGCCCAATTTTTAAAGTAGCATTCCTCGTAAATTATTTATTCATCTTGAGTAGTCAGACGCGCTACTTAAATGTCTACTTATAAACGGAAGCCGAATTTTTTATTTCTCCATCACCTCAATTCGGTTTTCTGCTTTACAAATTTATTCATCCCTTTATAACATCTCTTTGATGAAAGCGAATAAATTTTTGATAAATTTATTCATCTTTGAAGTGCAGTAAACTTCTTTCCTCGTCCGTTTGGGGAATAAGATGCTTAGGGTGGAATCAATCATTCACCCACTGGCGTGGTGGAGCTACAAAAAAGCGCCCTTACCTCCTTCCCCTCCCACCTGCTCTCCTTTCAGCTCTGCAGGCATTACTAAATGCATGAGTTATTCCCGCTTTTTGTCTGTTTCGCAAGCCAATGCTAGAGACCAATTTGTTGCCTCTTGCAGCCACTTTGGCCTACCTTACCAGCGCCCTGGTAGCACTCTATGGTATAGACTTCCTTCTTCAAAATAAAAGTTTTGGAGACATTTTATAGATATCTGACCCGCCTGGCTGGCAACGCTAAGTCAAAAAGTGGTTGGTCGCACTCCTGTCAAATAGGTGGTTCCGAGGTGTAGGAGGAGGAGAAGAATGAGGAGGAGGTATCAATCCTCTCACATCTCCAAAAGCACAATTAAGTATAAAACAACTTTTTAGTGTAATTCTCTCTTTTCTGTGAAAACAAACAAGGTGTTAGGAACTACACACAGTTGGCGCCTTTTTTTGGTTGTTGTAGACATCTTCCTACGCAGTGGAAAACTGATTATCAACGCGGTAAATCGTGATATGACTGGATGGTACTTCTGTGAGGCTCACAACTCTGTCAAACCCTCGGCAATCGAACATGCCCTTATAACGGTCCATTGTAAGGCATTTCCTCCTACCAACTCTCTCCACCCATCATCATCATCATCGTCATCATCCTCATTAGAGCAGAGGTCATGCTTTTAAAGTAATGCTGAGGTCAATTTGATAGACAGATCTCTTAGTCACCCCTCTCTTCATGTAAACAAAGCGACAGGGTAAACATGCACACACACACGTATTGCTTTAGATGCCCCTCGGGTATTTCTGCCCCAAAGAGAAGTCTTTTTCGCACCCTTCGGAAATGTTAGTCTGGTGTGTGAATTCCAGGCCTTCCCATTAACCGAGGTAGAATGGCTTTTGGATGGCCGAAGGCTTGACACTCCAACGTGTGAGAGGAGAGGACATCGGACCACTACATGGTGTACCGGTAGGCTTCCACTTTAGTATTTTTTTATAGTGCTTACCCTTTAACCTTTTATTCACAGTGAAGACGGTGGAAGGATTGCCCTATCAAACGAATGGGAAGTCAAAGCATGGATTTGGTGACTCCCTCACCTACCTCGATTCCCACACGACGTCAAGGAAGGAGGTGGTCAATAAGTTGCGAGAACAATTCCGTAGCATCAACTTGACCCAATCGAGTGATGACCTGAGTCTCTATGGCAGACGAGTGAGATCAGTACTGCATGTCTGGGTGACAGAGGCCAAACACTTTGGACGTTATAGCTGTCGCATGCAAACTCGTCACGGCTTAGCGGAGGGGTTTATCCGACTGCGAAATAAAGGCAGGTTTCTCATCCCTCCTTGACAATTAGAACACTTCTAAAAAGTCCATTCAGACGACGTACTTTCTCGCCTCTCTCTTCAAGGTGGATTTCTCTTCGAGCCATTCGGCTACGAGGGAAGGCGAGTCAAACAGAAGGAGGCGGTACCGTCGGCAGTTGTGGCGCCTCGATTAGCGCCCTCTGCAAATGTAATGGCCCCATTCATCTTTCCCAAAACGACAAATTTTGCCAAAGAAAACACTCTGCCTTGCCTTCTACTCCCTACGACGACTTTCCTTCTTGTACATTACTAAGCTGCTAGCTGTGATGCCTCCCTCTGTGTATATTCTGTAAACAAATAAACCGCTTCCGCTTTATGGCATTGACATGATTTGACATTTCAAAGCAATGTCTAAAGGTTGGGAGGATTTTTAACCTCCCTTATGACGGGTTCAAGCTTGTGTCCGAATCATTTTAACTACTGAATGGGAACAAAATCCTCAGCAGGCCTTTGCGTGGTTTGATTGTCCTCTGGGACGAATAAACTCAACGTCCACTTGTTATGGGATTTTTTTGGGCAAAAAGCAACCTCTAGTCCAACTCTTCATACTGAGAGTCCCATTTTTTCCTCCTTCTGCGGGCATACTCATAAAGAAGTTTGAACATCCCTAAGTGAGGGATAACTGACAGCACTTAATTTAACATTCCATTTGGGAAGCCAAAATTGCTCTCCTTTTTAGGCAAGGCAGCTGTGGCACCACCCTCCTGACCCACTTGTAGGCATGATCCAAGGTAAACAATGCCACAAGGAAGCAGAAATTCGGCCTGTTACATAGTTTTGCCCACCGAGTGGTCAGTGAAATGGGATTTTTTTCCCCTTTCTCCTGCCCTAAGGAGACCTGATAGAAGAGGCGGTGGTCTAAAAGCAAATTGTTTATTTTACGACTCCGGAATGTATCCATCTTCAGGGGATGGGGGCGGGGAGGGAGGAAACAATGCGATTACTGAAGCCTTTCAAAGACCAAGTATGCAATTGATGTTGGCTCAAAATATGTCCATTTTGGTGGATGCATTATAAAAACCGACTACGCTTGCAATTTAACTACCTTGGTTGATTACCGAAGCCCAAAGAAAGGTGAATATTTGTTTTATTGTGTAGGCAACAGAAGTAACTTAATTTTGGCGGATCGGAGGAGGCTGAAGATGCTGTTTACCTTAGTTACTACACATTCATGGGAGGCGGTTGGTCAAAGAGGGCGCTTTAGGTGATTAATGACACTGAGAAGGCTTCATTAGACAGGCGGAATCGAAAAAAACGTCTTGTTTGGTGTTTGGGAAACAAGTTTAGGACTGCCACCTTTATTTTAAGGTACCAATTAGGTGGCCAACGGTCTTGTAGCACCAAACCTCCCGGTCTGAATGGATACCGAGTGAGGGAAGGAGAGGGGCAAGATAGCAGACCCTCTCTCTCCTTCCCGATTCTCTCGGTCCAAATGTGTTGAACCAGAGATAGAAGAAGAATTAAAAAATGTAACAGATTGGCGTTATTTATTTGCTCACTCCCCCTGAAAGGTAACGGAGATTTAAGGTTCCAGTCCATAAGCGTCTGCTGGTTTTTTTTAAATAAATGAGATGGCTCGACAACTTTTTGTTCGTACTGTTTACAGTCGTCTGATGCCCACTTTTTCTCCTTCCGATGTTGAGGTTTTGTTAGTAACTCTTTCTCCAGGAAGGTGCAAGCCTCCGTTACATACCGTAGACTAGACTGAGACAACAGTCATGATAATTGTCTCCTTTTCCATTCAAGCCTTCCTGACACCATTAATCATCACGGAGCTACGAAATCACAGACTACCTTCATAAAGACGTAAAGCGTGGTACAGAACACTTTTCTTTCAAGGCAAAATAATCTTATTGCAACGGTTTTGTAGAACACTCCATCCAGAGGGACAGGAAACCCGGTCAATTACCCAATTAGGAGGGGAAGCTCCTTGGAGGTGGAGGCATTAGAGAGGTTTCTCCCCCTATTTCCAAATGTGTGTAAAAATATGGCATTCCCAGTGATTCGATTAGTTAACGGATTGTAACAATCACAGCGACTTCCAGCAATATGACTAGTTCGTTGCTATATACTACTGAATTGTTCAAACAGGTTATTCAGTAGGAAGGATGGTTAAATGTAGCAGCCCTGGATAGGACTTACAGGACAACTTCCTTTATAATCTATTGACATCTGACAAGGGATATTTACGGAATCTTAAATGTCGCAGCCTTCCGGTGTGTGTTAGGGACTAAGGCAACAGAGATGGTGACGTACTGATGACCCCTAAATGGCCTGTTTTGTCCTTCCAGGTCATGTAAAATGCCTACCACTATAAAATGACCTATCTATTTACAGAAACATCCTTTTGAAAGGTTAATTAAGGCATGGTATAGTTAATAACCCCAAAACTTTGGCATCTAATTAAACCAGCGTATTGGAGCCTCAAATAAGCTGGGAGGTCTTATTTGTTCGGTGAAGTTAACAAATTAGGGCAAAATGAGTTTAAAAAGGAAAAGACCCACTCGTCAATTGTCTAAAAAGTTACTAACTAGTTAGAGATAAAATATGTAGACAGAATAAAAAGGTAGGGTTATGGAGAGGCCTTACTTTTATGAGAGCCTCTTCTGCATTTCTCCACCAATAGAAAAAGGAGTAAATCAAAATTGCTGACCCATAAAAATTGTATATATGTGAATTAAATGGTCCGTGACCCCTAAAAAAGGCAAATAAAGGCTAAAAATTTGACCAGTAAATCCCTCACCCCGTTCCTTGTTCGGTTGACACCAATGACACCTGTCATAACCACTCAATAACATTACTTCCACCCGCATGATTAATGATGGACCTTCTGTTTTCCCTTTTCCCACTTGTTAAAAGTACTTAGTGAATATCGATGTTTATCCATTCCTTTTACCTTTCTAATTACTCAGACTTTTTGGGTAGGGAATTACAAGTTAAATCGTGTGTGTTTGTGTGTGTGTCGAGTGGATTTACAGTCTCTAATTACTGTTTGGAGCAACAGGTTCTCGATCTCCTTGGTTATTTTGCCCTTGAAAATGTTACACCCTAAGAAAAGGGCTTTTTTCGTCCCCCTTGATACCATTTTTTACCAAGCGAACACTAAAACTGGCCATCTTTTGGTGATGGAAGGTCCTCCAAAAGTCACCTGGAGTGAGTGGATCAGAAATGCCCTTAGAGGAGGGAGGGCAGTTGGGTAGAATAAAATTATTTTTTGCCACAGTTTATTTCTATAAATTTACTCCCCCTGAGCGACCGTTCATTGCTAGATGTTATCACTCCCTGTAAATTGGCCATATCAATCTACATTTTCGGGGTTTGGTTAAGGTGAAGTCATTAAAACAAATTATTTTGTTCAACGAGTCTGCAAATTAAACAAAATAAACATCAAGTTTGAAAAAAAGGCTAATCTGCCTACCTACTTGCATTTACGGTTAAGTGGCAGGTGCGCCTTAAGTGGCTTCGGTTACACGGGGCACCTCCGCTGGGCCACTTCGCCTCCGAGGCAACCCGGTGACCCGACAGACAATTGGACGTCGATTTTACCGAATCAGTCCTAGCATTATGACCTCTGTCAACTTCTGAGAAGGCTTAGGCAGGCAAGTATCTCGGTCAGGGTCATTTGCACAATCAATTGAGTGGTTTCGATTACGCTAGCACCGAAGGGTCCGCAATTACTCCTCCATTGGGCCACTTCGCCTCCGAGGCAGCCGCGTGACCCGTCAGACAATTGGGCACTGGTCATACCGATTCAATCCTGGCATTGTGACCTCTACCAACTTTTGAGAAGGCTCAGGGAGTAGACGCAGACGAGGCACACAGCCAAGGGCTTTTGGACAATCACTTGAATGGTTTCTGTTTCGTGGGGCACCGCTGAGCCGCTTTGCCAGACAGTTGGACGTCGGCTATGCCGATCCGGTCCTCTATCAACCTCTAATGGGCTATAGAGCTGCATTTTCCTATTCAATGAGTCAAATGAGTCCCTTGAATGATTCCTCTGGGGTGTGAGCCACTCTCCCATCCACCTATGAATTTGCAAAGATATCCGAACCAAGACGAAGGCAACTCACCGAGATTATTTTACCATTGCTGAGGACGAATGGGAAAAAAAGTAACTTAAGAAAGGAAGAATGAGCCAATAAGTCTATTCAATCTTAGGGAGTGGGAAAAGGGAAGGTGGGGTGGAAAGTGAAAGCACGACAACTCTTCTCAGATCCTATCTATCTACAACCTATAGGCACAAAACAATCTAACCTGGCATTTAACCCCCCCCCCCCTTAGTTACTGTAAGAGGGGGAGAGGAGAAGTAAAAAAAAGATGGAACGGAGGGAGGCACATTTCCACTCCGACTCAATTCAGCCTTGGATGTTATCGCGTTGGGGCCTTTCAAAAATGCAAATCACTGAATAAAAAAGGTCGCCATCAGCTCTGCCAACTGATGGGTAGCAGGCGCTTGAAATAAACACTGCCATCGGTACTGCCTTCGCTCAATACACGGGTGAGGAATTGAAAAGACCGACTTTATCAAAAACGGAAAAAAAATGTTATTCTAGAGTTATTTTGAGGCGATTCGTTAGAGTCCGGTTGTTGTACTGCCTCCAGTTTTCCCTTCTTTTACGGTTAAAAGGCAAGCAGGGAGGAAAAAAAGGAGAAAGTGAGGAATCCCACCTCCCTTGGGCAGAGGAACCGTCCGACCGAGGCGTTTGTAGCCCTCGTCCAACTAGTCCGCTCCTTCTCTTCAAAAAGGGGGAAAAACCAGATCCCTGGATATCTGATAAGGGTGAAAGGAATAGCAGATGTGAAGGAGGTCATTCAAATTGGGGAGCAGTAATGTGTACCCTCCATCTGGGGAGATAATAAATGCATCTTTTAGACAAAAATAGCTCGCATTGTTGTGAAAATAAATGCCTTAGAAACGCAAGCAATTTGAAGACAACAGTTGTTACTGTGTTTTATTAATTTTTTTCGGGTTCAGAGTTTACACAGCATAAATTTACAGCAAATTTTACCACAGGGTAGGAGGGGAAGTTTCTTTTTTTGTGTGGGGAAATACTGGGTGACTGTGGACGTGGACTTGGCAACTAATAAGTTTGTCTGCGATAGACATTACAGAGGGACTGCCGAACCGGAGATGCAGGGTATTCATTGAAGGGCCTAGGGTTTCTCAAGACCTCCCGAAGCAACTGAGATTAATGGCATGGCCTGCAGGTCAGACGGTGAGGTGGGGAGGGTCTACTTATTACTAATCAGTGTCTCTACGAGTCAAATGAGAAGACGATAAGGTACTAATCGTAAAGACACACATCCTTTCCGGTAATTCTGCTGGATCTGGGATGCCAGTACAAGCTCTGGAATGAACTTTTCTAGATTTATCACGGCTATTGACGCTTCGGTGGAACTAGGGTAGTTGTTGAAGGTAGGCGCTATTTGCACTCTTCTTTTTGGTTTTGTTACAGACACTTCCGCTTCCAGCATCTCGTGACCTCTAGAGGGTACTGGCATGGCCCATACGCCAAGTCGACCAAGTGACTCGGGGCGTCGATGCTCTATGGTACACTTTCCTTGCATGCAAGGCGACGAGAAGTACCTGGCAGCCTATTTGAGTTAATCTTCAGCTTCTTGAAGCTTCAGTGAGGTAGCCCCTTTCAAATTAGCTACGTTTCTTGAGAAAATTGACTTCCAGGAGCTCCACAGCTTGGTAGGGACCAAGTCCTTCTGTTGTAGGCCACTGTGGGCTTATCCAGCCAATTGAATGTAGAAACTGGTCCACAGATTCGAGTCGGTGACGAGGCGTCCCTGAAGGCATCGGCAACAGACCTCAGAAGGTTCGGAAGACCATGGACATAGAAGGGATGCCATCACTGATAGTGGGGAAGGAAGGAAAGGGGGAGGCGATAAGGGATCCAACCTGGTTTTTCTGATCTCCCCATCCAGTTGGCCCATTGAAGCATTTTATTCCCCAAAGGTCCATAACGTGAACGATGGCCATTTTCCCCTCGGTAGTTATGAGTAACGAAATTTTAGGAGAGGCATGATTTACGGACTGGTTAAAATTATTTACTGGTTCAATTCTTATTTGTTACAAAGTGTGATGCCTCAACCCGTCAAATTCATTAGAGTAGGGCAAATTAAGTAAGAAGTAATGTAGGCACGATTCCGGGTGTAAAATTTTTTATAAGAAGGGAACTAAAAGACTAAACAAGTTTATTTTTAAGTAAACTAAGTTTAATTATAATCTTGATTGTAATTTTTTTTACTCCGTAGAGCAGGACTGTGGCCAATTTAGTTGTCAGGATTACTCCGACCTGATTGGTTGGTAGATGGTGACAATAAATGGATTAGACAGGTTAAAGTTGCTTACTAGATGTACTCGGCTTCCCTCCGGTTTAGCATAGTAAGGAAATAGGGACTCCAAAAAGTGAATTTGCACTGTAACCGCGTCGGCGGCAGGACCGAGAGTGAGCCTTCAACCCTAAGGAATACTGTCAAATCACTTCACGCTCAAGTAATTCTCCTCTTCCTCCTCCTCCTCCTCCTCCTCCTCCTCCTACTCCGCCTTCACCTCCTTTTTGGCCGGCGATGCATAAACACGTGAGGACGGAGAGGAGGGTAGGGCGCGGGGATTCATTGCCACGGTCTATCGCCGCCACTCCTTCCCCGCCCCCGAGGTCGCCAGATGCCGTGAGAAGCAGTGAAATGGAAGTTGGCTCAACACCGGAAATTTGATTCGCCACACTTTTCCCTTTAGTCATTTGGGCTGTGAACAAACACACTTCATGATATGCTGCTTCGTGTGGTAGCAAATGCGGAGTCACAGGTTGAAGAGCCTTTCATTGCCCTCCTCCCCCTCCCCTATTGAGGCTGGAGGCCCCTTAACTTTTCAATCTGGACTATTTTTTCCAAATTTTGCTGGGATCAGATAGCATATCTCCAGCTGTCGTTTGGGTAGCTCATTAGAGGTGGAAAAATGGAGGAGAGTTTAATTAAACAATTAGGTTGTAATCCCTCCCATTCCCTCAATTCCCCTCCTTTTGTGTTTGAGTGTGTGAGTTTTTGACGTACATAATTCTTCATAATGTAATAATTTATAGGTACGGTGAATTTACCGCCTTTTGTACAGTTTAATTAGAAGACTGTTTAGAGAGGGAGCGAGAGAAAGGGTTGAATAGGTGGGCGGAGAGGCAAGGCAGGGAGGCAGGCCGGCAGGCAGGTGGGATGATTTTCAGGTCTTGCGTCGCGGCATAGCATTATCTATGCATCAGTAGGTTGGACTTTCTACTTCATTAAACAACACTTCTCCTCCTTCTACCAGTACCGAAATCGGACCCTCCTCTTACTTTTTTTTGTTCTCCTGTGAATTACAGGGTACTCACTCTCGACTGGACGGCCTTTTTTTGATGTAGAGGCTAATCTGAATTGCGTCATGCTTGAGTAGTCAACTAAATTTCCCGTCTTCTTTCACTGACAGTAGAAGGGTGGGAAGGAGGAGGAGGAGGAGGAGGGGGAGTATCCACCACCGAAAAGACACTATCCTCGGAGGCTGGAATAAAAAAGCCACCTCTAATGCTTCCATTCACTAAATTGGCGCATTACTGTTAATGTGACAATGTGTCAAGTTGTGACGAGGCGTTCAAAAATTAGGCGTGATGCTCATTGGTTGGCTAGGTGTGGTTCATTGTTGTCCCTGCATTGAGGCATTTCAAAAAGGCCTTCGGGTCATCAAATTAGGCTACTTTTGACAGGAAGGCAAAAAAAAGGGACGAGAGAAATGCTGACAGGTGCAGTGAACAAGTTGATACATCAGTGAGTGGGAAAAATAAACCCCACTGAAATGCATGTGGGATTCGCATTCTTGCCAGGTTTGTAGTACTCCCTCGATGAAGTAGTTGGGGCGGCACGCCTATGGAAAATCTTCCTTCATAAATAATGGAGCTAGCTGTGACGTTAGGGAGGACTCAAGACTCCACTATGGTAGTGATCTCGGACAGATGGATGTGGAGATAAGGGGACAGGAAAGGTTACCACAAACAATGACTTTGCCCGTCATTCAATCCAATCGCCTAGTCAACCGGAAATAAAGTGAAGTTCCTTGTCTGTTTTGGGGAGTTCTCTGGTACTCATGGTACTCCTTCCCAACCCACCCCGACCTAATGGTACCCAAACAGACAGATGGATGGTATCGAGGTAGAGTTAGTGGCAAGAAGTGATGAAGATGGAGTAGTAGCTCCGAGACTTCCCTGAAGGACAACTGACACGACTGCTAGGTCAGACAGTGAAGCGAAGGTACATTGGCAAAGCTTTAAATGGCCCGTCACCGACGAATCATGGGATCTGATGCAATCGATGGGATCAAATGTCTTCATACCCTCATAAAAATTTAATTTATGAGTAATTTTTTTAATGGTCGAATTAGAAGACGAATCACGCATAAACGGGATTTAAATGCCCCGACCCTCCGATTCCCTAACCCAGAACTTTCTTCTCTGTATAGAGAACGTTTGTGATGTTATTTTATTTAAGAGGAAATAATAAAAATCACAAAAATGCTTTGAAATAACAAAATATGTGAGATTACATTTCATTAGTCACTGATACGAGGAGTTAATACGGTTCTTTTGTCAGGAAACACTTTTAGGAGGAGTAAAATTTTTCATTGGTTGCGGCGGCTCCTCAATTTCCGGTAAGAGGTAGCATGTCCAATGATTTTCTTCATTCCCTTCGCCTTTGCACCACCACCTCCACCACGTTCCCCTTTCCTTTCGCCTTCTCTTCCCATCACCCACCTTCCTCACCCTCCCGGTCCCTCTTTTCCCGCCTCGGGACAATTCAGGAGTGCGATGAACCGTGTCAGTGAGATCCCTTCCCAGGGGCATGCATCACTAATCAGGAGTAAGGAATAGCCAGATTTTGCCAACTTATTCGTGGCGCAACTTTTCCACCTTGAGGTAGTTTGGCAAGGCAAGCCCCGCCACTGTAGAGATGGCCAAATACTTCGCCCCAAGTCAATTTACAGTACTACTTGCCAGATGCTTCATCAATTCATACCCTACAAGGAAGCAAAAGTCACGAAAATTCTTAAAATTTATAAATAACCATGGCTGCATTCAAGTATGCAAGTTTTATTTCCGTGTGATGAAAGTAATTGCAGTCTCGAGTTATTTAAATGGCACTACGCAAGTGGGTAATGTGGGTCGCAAACAACTGTTTTGGTAGAAGTTTTTTTTTTCAAATGCAAATTGCCTTTCAAAACGCATTTCGAAAACTTGAACATTTCTCCTGAGTGTACTACAATTTATGAATTTAAGTTAGGTGATAATGAAGCCCTGGATTCGACCAGCACACAGTGTCCACGAAAGAAATTTGATTGCAATATTTAAAGTCAAATTTGAAAACTCTAGGCATTTGCTGTCTGCCACGGAGAGAGGAAGCACTTTAGACCCAATATCAAAAGGGAGAGGATGTCAATGCCATGTTTCGATAGTTTGCTCAACACTGGCTCCGAATAACCGAACAGGTAAAATCCAAAAGGTCGCACTTCCACTAGGCATGGTCTTTGAGCCACGCAAGTAGTCTTAGCTCCACTGTACGCCAGTAGCATACCTTCTGCCATACCACTAACTTTTTATGACTTCAGATTAGGCTCGGAGCACAACATTAAGCCCAAGTAAGAAACTCTGGTAGTAGTACAATTCATGTGATGATGCTGACCAAAAATATACGTTCAGCAGAAAGTACTTTAAGTTCTATCCATTTTTATTGTTTAGGCGATAATTATTTAGACTCACAGCGCTTTAATGTTACATTTTAAACTTCACTTAAAAACAGCAGTGAATGTAACAGGTAAAGCTAAGATTACTTCGCTACTAATTTGTCAACGAAAACATATTCAATTTTAGCGAGGGAAAGAATAAATATATCTTTGGTGTTAATGAAGCTAAAAGGATAAAAGAACAAAGTTGCTAGATGGCAGGTAATTTTGCGGCGATATGCCGATCTTTGGTATTTTACGATGCGAAACTATTAAACAATCTAAAATGACTTAATTTTAGTCCACAACTGTGTATTACCCAATTTGTTTTTATTGTCTAATTTTTTGGTACAAACGACCTTGGACCGAAAGCGTATTTCAGCGACGCTAGGAACACCTTTTTCGCTGGTTTTCGCGGCTCACAACGATGCTCTCCCTGCGCTCCTCCTGTATGATGATTGCCGATAGCTTTTAAAGAGCACTTGTGTTTTCCTTGTGTATTGAGCATAAGAGCTTCTCGACAACACTGTGTGTCAAATTCACTTGTTCTAGACCTCGATAGTCCGCCCTTAATGCAAACACACCGCAATTAGACCACGAATTTTTGCAAAACAAAGACATGTGTTTTAAAGTCTCCTATTTTATACCTATACTTTTCGCTTGTAGTTGGTCTTGGCTCTGTACTTTCACTTGTCCCAAAAAGATGCACTTCTGCTGCTGCTGCTATGCAAATACTGATCTCCAAGGAACTTGACGGTATCAAAGCTGCGGGTACTTGGAAAACAGAACGCGTTATTACTAGCCCACAGGCTGCTGATGTTTCCGTTGAGGGCATAAAGGGTGACGTCATAAACTTCTGTGCTAATAACTACCTCGGCCTTGCCGTAAGTTGCCTTTTCTTTCCGCTTTATCATTTCTCGATAGAGCCACCCTCGCGTGGTCCAAACCGCTATTGAATGTCTTAAAACTCATGGTGCAGGGATGAGCTCTGTTCGTTTCATTTGTGGTACCACCGATATCCATAAGAGGCTTGAACAGAAGATTGCCAATTTCCATGGTCGCGAAGACAGCATTCTTTTCCCAAGCTGCTTCGATGCCAATGCAGCTATCTTTGAAACTCTCCTTACTCCTGAAGACTGTGTTATCTCTGATGAACTAAATCACGCTTCGATCATCGATGGCATTCGTCTGTGCCGTGCTAAACGCTTCCGATATCTCCATGGTGATATGAAAGATCTTGAACGCTGCCTTGAGGAGGCTAAAGATTGTCGTGTCAAACTGATTGCCACTGATGGTGTGTTTAGCATGGACGGTGACATTGCCAAACTCCCGTGAGTACTCAGCATACATCTTGCTGCTAATATCTTTCTATCATTGACTTACACGATATTATATTCAGGGAGATTCTGGATTTGGCAGAAAAGCATAATGCCATCACCTTTATTGATGAATGTCATGCTACTGGCTTCTTCGGGGCGACAGGTCGTGGAACTGAGGAGTACTATGGAGTGCAAGGCAAAGTGACCATAATTAACTCAACTCTGGGCAAAGCCATGGGCGGTGCTTCTGGTGGTTACACTACTGGCTCAAAGGAGCTCATCACACTTCTTCGTCAGCGTGGCCGTCCCTACCTCTTTTCCAACAGTCTTCCACCTGCTGTTGTTGGTGCAGCCATGGGAGCTTTCGATCTTCTCACCGAAAGCGCCAGTTTGCCTCAAAAGCTGCACGCCAATGTCAAGCTCTTCCGTGACACAATGACTGAGCGTGGTTTCAAGCTTTCTGTGCGTCAATGTCTTTTGCTCGAGTTTTAAGTGTGATTTAATAATGGCTTATAGTTCCATTTCTGATTTTACAGGGTGATTATTGCCATCCCATCGCCCCGGTGATGCTTGGAGATGCTCGTTTGGCAGCCCAGTTTGCCGATGCAATGCTACGTATGTATTATGAACAGATAATTTAGTCCCTTACTTTCCAACCTTCGCTGGTATTACTTTGTTTTTTTTTGTTAATCTAGAGCACGGTATATATGTGATCGGCTTCAGCTATCCAGTTGTGCCCAAGGGTAAGGCTCGCATACGTGTCCAGATCTCCGCGGCACACAGCCAAGACCAAATCAAGAAGGCCATTGATGCGTTTACGGCTGTTGGAAGGAAACTCAATGTCATTCAGTAGAGCCACTCCTTGAAACCATCACTAATTAACATTGTGTCGTTTCATTCGCCCACTTTCGTTTTTTTAAAGCGCCTTTTGTAAAGTAACATAAATCACTTTCAAGTCCATCTCACATTTTATGATGAGCTTGAGTCTGGCATTCAACCAGGGTGCTCTCTATGAATCAGGCGGTGGGATTACTGGCTCACAGGGCGTTCAAGACCAGCGAAGTGCTATGAGTTGGAGCTTCAGACACTTTGTATCCAATGTCAATCAACGCACAAGCTCTCTCAGGTCGTCGTGGTCGTCTTCTTGGGTTCTTGAGGGGGGGAATCACGCGGTTGTTGAGTGGAAAATCCTAAGCGGAGCGTGGGTGCTAATCGGGTTACACATCGGTTGTGCAAACGAAGCTGTCTACAGCACGCCTGTGGAGAGGTCAATTTAGTGAAGCCATGCCACCTCATCCACTTGTCTATCCGGCTAGATTGAGCGCAAGTAGGCTAGTATTCTTGCAACAGGCTGTTGAAATGCACAATCTCTCGTCTTCCAGTAGAGTTGCCATACATAATGGAGCTCTACATCCACTTTACGCTGTGATAGGTGATTAACTGAGAGAACCATGCAATGCTTCAACTGTTTGTTGGACTCTCAATCAATTGGAATCTCCACAATTTTGCTGGACTGGCCCTTCCATCTTCGTGGTAGCCTCGAGACCCTGAGAGGGTTGGTAATTACCTTGTTAACTTGACAAATTAATTTGGATGCTCGTGCATGCGGTGGTTTGTTTACGTCTCAAGCTCTCGTAGTAGAAAGTGCGGAACCAGCTTTGATTACACTACATGCAGAGAAGGATTGACGAGCTAGCTACACCGTTACTAGTTGTGAAATATGTCCGAAAGCTAAGCCTAGTGAAATGTGCCTGTCAAAGCACCCCTCCCCTTACCCCCATTAACCGCATACACAATGCTAAGCAGGCACGAAATTCCGTCTTAGGCAAGAGAATAGCAAAAGTCGCGGTGTGATTTTTAACTACCTCGAGTTCAATCAAGTTATGTCTTGACACCCCTTGTTAGACTGTCACTACGCCCTAAAACGCCCTTCTGTGGATTGAAGCCGACTTCGATAGGTGGGCCTGCATAGTAAAGACAATTAATTCTTGAGAAGGAGATGTCATTCTTAAGCGTCCCAGAGGTTGAGAATGTGTCGAGAATGGCTTCGGGCCGTCGCCATGATCTGGAGGTCAGCGACGGGCACCTAAGTGATCTCTTTACCAAAGCTGTGCGTTAAACCCCCAAAGTGTTACATTAGATTCGCGTTTAGACCACACGGCTGTATAGGAGACCAGTCCTCCAGTTAATCGTTCTTAACCGTGAAGCGCTAGACTCGACTGCTTCTCTCCAACAATTTGTGTATCGCAAAGCATAACAAGGCCTGAGAGGAGGGTGGCGCAGTTTTGCATATAGCTTGGTCTCTACACACCTTACGGGTGGGGCCTAACAGCGTAGCGCATAGCAGTGCTTTGTCGTGTCGTTAGCAGAACTGGGTGTGGTCAGGACAGCCACCCCTCCCTTCTGGGTCTAGCCACCTCAAGTATGCACACAATGACGCATTAGCTTGCCGTGCCGCCAACTCCAACCTTGTCGATTGACAACTTTTTGAAATTGCATTTGAAAGCACGACGGCGGCAGTGTGAATAAGGAATAATGATTGACATCCTTGGTAAATCCCTATTACGAGAGTATCTCGAATCAAAAGCGAGTGCACTATAGTAGAAGCATACGCATACTCTTTCATCACACAACCTTTAGTAATCCTCTTTGCGATCCACACTCACCGAGATCGATCACTTGCATAGCCCCTCAGGAGGCCATCGATGTTTGAAAAATACAACATCGCCTAAGTGGTAAGGCTAAGGTGACGCCTAAGACGTGCATTTGTCATAGCATATTTAAATTGAATGTATGTTCGTTTGGATGTGCTTTTTAAGCGGCAAACTGTCAGATTACACCAACTTCATCACCGGTTTCCGGGCAAAGATGGATGTCCATTAATCGCAGAGCTAAGGCGAATTGTAAGCACCTCGGTTGCATATCATCAAGTCTTTCTTTGGTGAATTTTTTCTTATTCAGGAGTCAAGAAAACAGTAAATGCCGCAGTGTTATTTAGAGCTTAGGTTGTACTTGAAGAGCAAAAATCATTTGTGAGCACAAAGAATAACAGCAAAAATGCAAGTGCTCATTCGCACGTCTTATTAGGTCTCAGTTCTTAAAAAAGATTTGTTAAATGGGTGGTATATTTCCACGTAAGACATATAGGCATTTTAAAGATTGCTGCACGATTAATCACTTCATGTTAACATGTAATAAGCGTTTCCATACCAAAATTTTGGTAATGCAACCTCGTCTCTTTAATTTCATTGTTTGTTTTGCTTTATTAAAATCGTCCATGAAGTAGACAGTTTGTATGAATAATGCAAAGTTCTGATGGACTTTAGCGCAGCATTCGGCTTAAAGCTTCGGTGACAATTCACAAACCGAACGTAAGCGTGTAATAGCTCCCGAATTTTCAAACGACTTGTATACTGCCATTCAACCCAGAAATCGGAATTAATAACCTGAAATTGCATATGTACTCATAGACATCTGGATGGCTACTTAAAAATTTCCCCTACACTAAGCAGCCATTAGCACTGATAATGATGATTTGCCTTGTAGAGGCTCAAAACTGATTGGCTGTTGCTTAGGGTAGTAATGAAGTAGCCTACAAAACATGCTTCTGTTTAATCGATTACTCAAGCCTCGATTATTTTGTAAGCTTTTCTGTCTTGCTAATGTGTTATAGTAAACTTACAAAAGTGCCTTTATGTGACTGCCAGTAGACCTCCTTCTGAGTATTGGGTACTGGGAGAAGTCGGTAGCTACTCCTGCCTTTCGGCACATCACAAAATAACCCCCAATATTTCCCTGCACTCCATTCCATCCCAGCCTATTGATCACATAATTTCATACGAATACTTCCTTCAGCTCCCTATTAGCTTATTTTTTGATCCACTCACCCTACCTCCCTCGGAAAGTGAGGGTGAATACAAATGTATCAATGACATCCAGCATCGTCGTCGAAAAATGAAGAAGCACAAGCGCAGAAAGTGGAGAAAAAAGTTTGCATCGCTCATTCGCAAATTTCAGATGCAACGTGAGAAGAAAAATGAGCGCAAGCTGCAGGAATTGCTTGAACTTTGGCGAAGTCGCTCGGAAGCGTGGGATCCCGCTGAGAAAATTGAGCGACGCCTCATGTTCGCGCGACGTTCTGGCTACTTTGTAGATATTTTGTCTTCTCGTGGCGGTCTTAATCACAAATAAATTGTCTCCTACCTTTGTCTTGTGTTTTCTTTTGCATATGCATTACCTGTCCTGAAGGATCATCTGTTAACTTACAGGATACAACGAAGCCCAGATTGGAGACCTCTAATCCTGTGTCGGACACTATAGAGGGACAAAAGGCTCTTCTTGATGCCACCAGCATTATTCGAGACCTTACCTTGGCTCTTAATCGGGTGTACGAAAATATCCGCGATGTTCAGGGAACTCGACGTTTAAATGCTGACCTATCCAAGAACTTCAAGGAACATGTTGAGACCTTCCAACACTGCCGAAACACAGTAAAGAGGGTAACAGCACCTCACTAATCCCTGTAGATTCTAAACAAGTCGGTCCGCCCTCTACTCCAGCGATTCTTTTAGACTTTCAACACGGTCTTGGAGGCCTGCTCCAGTTTCGGCATTGACAATCCCGAAGACATCATACCCTACGCGGATACACCCGAAGTCTCTATTGAGCCGAATACAGATAATGAAAAGGTATCACAATTGAAGGTCGAACGCGAAACCTTATTGAAAGAAATTGCCGAAGTGGACAGGGAACTCCTAAGGTACAGAGAAGTCCTCACGTCGGCATTATGGGAGCTAAACGATCTGATGTATCCTGTAAGTAATTAGTCTCGCCATCGCTCTTGTGCATAGGTCTATGGTTTCTATTACCTTCAGAAAGTGCAATTTCATACTGTCTCTCACATGCTTGTTTGGATAAAAATATAACATTGATTTCTCACATTCATTTGTGTCACAAATTGGGGGAGAGGCATATACAAACCAGTCATGGGCCAATGGGGGTTTGAAAAGGTGTCAAAGAAGGCATTAAGCAAATGAAATAAGTGATTGTAAACCCATTACACCAGCTTTTTGGCCAGAAAAAAGGAACGCAGGTTCCGCATTTGGAAGAATCCGGTAAGGCAGAGGAGGAGGACTTGTGCAATGCTCCACCACGTCACGCGATTGTTGATGCTTTCGCTGAGGCGTCGGAAGTACTCTTCCCTAGCCTATGAGATTGAAATCCATCAGTGAAAGACCGAAGTCAGTCAGTTTTAATGAATGAGAGGCCCTAACAAAGGATGAAGTCTTACCCGCTGGAAATCCTGGTCCTTAGCAAGCGTCGCGACCTGTTCAAGCAACTGGCGGATATGTAGCTCAAGTTCATTTAGCTCCTCTTTCGATGCTATTTCCTTAAAATTTATGGCATGGTCACCGACAGCAATATCGAGAGTAACCCGCTGAAGTCACGCATTAGATAAGATATTGAAAATTACCAAAAGGCTCTTAGTCCAATCGGAGCTACTCGATGATAGACAAATGCTGTATTCTCCCGCCGTTTGAGAGGTGATGACAAACCTACCCTCCTGTGAATACATCTGCACGGAAAGGAAGGAAAGTATCAAAGCTCATGCATGCCTACTTACACGAGAGAGTACGACATTCCCCTCGGGGTCCTTTATTTCCACATGAACGCCATGTTCAGGTGAGCGCACAAATTGCTCATTTTGTAGTACGGCTATTGAATAAGTACCTAAGTACCAAAATATAGAGTAGATAAGTTCAATCAAATTACCAGCAATTGGGGTGTCATCTGGCACCTCCTCAATGAAGCACTTAGATGTGCCCTCTTTTATATGAAAATATATCGCAGATGTCGCAGAAGAAAATAAAGATGAAATCAAGAAAACAAGAAGAAACCACATAACACAAGCGTGACGTTGCAGAACAGAAGGTGAATTTAAATTTTCGCCCATCAAAAGGGGTTGCCAAAAGCGCGACAAAATTTTTTGCCATATAGTAAGAGATAAAAAATTTCCTGAAAGATACCAACTGCACCTATGAGCTTTTGGCTTGCAGTCTCCATTAGTAGTTGCCTGATTGCCACATGGTAGCAATTCAACGTTAAGCCATATGAGGTTTTAAATTAGACGTTTTAAGCTGTAACAGGACTTTACGGAACGCTGTGCACACCTAATGAAACATGACAATTAATTTATTTTGCTACCTGGATTTCATTTTTAAAATTTATAACTATTTGTGCTATGCTATGTAAATCTATTGTGCATGAGCGATTTTGTCCAAGCAATGATCCATTCTACATTCACATTGAGTTACGTAAGAAGCCACAAACCAGGTCTTATTATAGTGGAGCGTGCAAGATCGTATAGATGGCAGTTTAGAAAAACCAAGCCAGTTTCACTGCCAGGTCCCTAGCTGCACCCAACATTAGTGATACCCCATGCCGATCTTGAAAATTTGTACGTACAGTACGGAAGGGTTAGTGAACAATTGTTCATGCGGTTTGATGAAAATACCAATTGCAGAGACTGGAGAGCTCAAGTCGTGTACCATATATAACTTGCACATTTCTGTGAATTTTTATTTTACCACTGTCACGCCTGCTATCCTTACATTTTTTGGATCTATCCCTTTTTTCTTTTATCAACGAGTGATTGCTCGCCTTGAGGTAACTTACTCTTACTTTTGAAACCCCCTTTAATTTAGAATTACATTCCATTATCTGAATCTGTTTATTATCGGTGAAAGTGGTCCGTTCTTAGCATAAAATTCCTAAGCCTCCATTAGTAAAGTCCTTAATTTTTAATGTATCTTTGACGCCAGATGAATGAGGGTGTGACCGATTAGGCAAGCTATTTAGCTTCCATGATTCGGTCAACATCCTGGTCTCATGGAATCGTTTTTATATCTCATTCTTCCTGCCGTTACGAATGGCTTGGACGTTTCACAAGCGGTAGCGTTAATCAATTCTAATGAAAAATGGCGCTTATTTTTGTATTTGTCGGTTGTGTACAGCACGCTACTGCCACAAAAGCCAAGCGCCCTCTGTGAGTTGAGACACATCTGATGGGCTTCCTTAACCACCTCGCAGCTTGACAATCACTTCAAGCTCTAAGACTGCATGATAGCCGCTAAAAAATACATTTGTCAGGCTTTGATTATATTGTAAAGATGGGAGACCACATTCCCACACCGGAGGTAGAATGGTGGTGGGGAGTACAATCTGATGGTTCTTCGATGTTCCATATCCATCACACTGTCCTTATAATTATGACTCTCAGATCACAAATTCTCTGTTTCACAAATCGGTCTCAATTGTTCGATGTTTTTGAACATACAATTTCCCATTCCCAAATTTATCCCATTCATCTCAAATATGTAAACTCCATTCCTCAAAGGTGGTCAAATGGAACGCCCAATTCCTTGCATACCACTCTAAGCTAGCGAATTCCACAAGCATGGATTCTGATCCACACCACCACCTAATTTTAGCGTCTAAGCTTCCACGTGCCTCTTTTATTGCCCCTCCTGTCTCAGTTATCAGCCTCCTAGTCAAGCAAGAGAAGTCCTCGCATAACCTCTGCCCAACAAGACGGTTCGATTCTTTGCCTCTTCTTTAAAACTGGTCTACTCAACGAAGATGAGGTAGCAGAGCAAACTTGACATGGCAAACGTGGCAGTCGGCTCTTTCACACAGACAGGAAAGGGAGAAGGAAAACGCACACAAAACAGCAATGTGCCGATTAGATACAGTTACCCACAAAATGCAAATGGCTTTCCCAGAAGACTTGTATGTACAGAGTTGAAGTGGAGGAAGGGAGAAGGAGGGGTGTGTGTGTGTGTGTGTGTGTGTGTGTGTGCAAAGGAGACTGTGTGGTGGGAAGTACTATCAGGCACCTCCTGAGTGCCGTAGACATGCATGAAATCGTTGTTCATCAGTCACAAGGGACGAGAGTGCCCTGTTTACGGTGGGGTGTAGCTCAGGAGGAATTTTTGCTAACAGAGCTGGATTGTTGGGTATGCGATTCACGGCTCGAAAGGTGCAGGTACTTTGATTAAGGAAGGACTTGGTACAAAGTCCGAATCGATTGTAGCATCGGCTGGCCGTGTAGGGATAATAGCAGGTCGGTGGTAATGTGCTTTGTTGCGGTGGTTTCCAAAAATATGGTCTTGGCTCCTGTAAAATCATACCTCTCATTGCTCATAAAGCCGCAGGACAAGAAAGAATGCTGTCTGTTCTGTAATCTCTTTTTATTTGTATCACCCGCCACTTAACGTTATGCATTAAGTAGAAAATTCCACCATCGTCCTATCTCATATTAACGCTGTATGGAAAAACGACCTATGGTGTGGCATTTATACTTAAAGAAGTGGTAGTACACAAGAATACTTGCCCGACAGGACTCTTTATTACAGTCGTAGAGTCCCAAAAACAGACCAGCGATTTGGGTGATTGAGAGAGATTCAAGGGCCATTGAGGTACTACATCTTGTCACGAGATACAGCTGCGTTGTCTTTTGACGGGGGTATTGGTGGATTTTATCACAGCTTGGGAAACAGAGGCGAAATCCTTGAAAACGGTAAAAAAAGGTGTGTGCACACCCAAGTTAAAAAAAGCTCAAACGCTTTAACCAAAGTGTGTATTCTTTCTTAATAACTATATTTACGGGCGGTATACGCAGAAGTTGGCTTGGATTTTGCATGTAAAGGTAAGTAGCAATGATGTGACGTTTGTTTAAAACAGGCAAAACAGTTTCTAATCGTTAGGAATAGCAAATATAGTTTTAACTAAGACTAACTTAAAGAAGGTAAAGCCCATTTTTGGGTAGTTTATTATGGTGTCCCCGGGGTCAAAACCGTCGCCTATGAAATAAGGTCAGATAGAGGAACTTGTTTTTCTTTTAAACTGTAAAATAGAGTTCTTCACCGAAGAAACGGCTAGAAATATAACTTTAGAAGAAGTGAGTTCTTAGTGCACTAAGGTTTCCGCAAATGTCAATTATTTTCCCTCGAAGTGTTTAATTAAACTATCTAGCCAAACAAATGCAGGTATTCGCTAATTTAAATGACTTTAACTGTGTAGACTCAGGGGCGTCAAAGGTGTTCGAACCTTTTGGCATTTAGTAGAAAGTACCTTCGACATCCTACTGTTTCGGTTGTCAGAAATCTTGTTTTATACTTAATTCAGGGGCTAATGGAATATGAAATGATCATTTTGCGTCACAGGCTTTGCAACACTGTTTATTAATTGACAGTGTTCTTCGGACCTGTCAGAGATTTAAAGTCAGTAGACTAATTATTTAAGAGTTAATGTGTTATCAAACGCCAAATCTTTACAGTGGGCAGGCAAACAGATAAAATCAGTCGTATTTGTCTCACAGTCTCGGGTTTCACTGAGACTCAGTTACTAGAGATGTAAACATTTGTACTAACCTGTAATTAGGAAATTTGCCATTCTTGACGGAATCATGGAAGGGGTAACACCACATGCAGCTCCTTGGATGAAGTGAACATCAACAGTTTTGTTCGCTTCGAGGGGTCCCCTTAGGACCTGTTTTACCTCCAGAGAAAGGATAGTGCCAGCAAATTGCAAGAGTTTTGGACCGGTAGTCCTGTAGAAGGTTCGGGGCTTTGTTGTTGTTCTTCTTGCCATGATAACTGAAACAACAGCAAACTTTTTAAATACTATAGAATATGCCGTTCTCTATGTTACCTTAAACGCATTTAGCTGGAATTTAAAGAAAAAGTGGTCCCTGTCATTTGTTATTTGCAAGAGCTTTACCCTGAGGTGATATCGCTAGAGAAAGTGGTCAAAAAAGCCGATAATAAATAATTATATTTGATTGACCAATCCAGTATCGACACCTACAGATTAGTTTGTGCAATTCATTTGGCCATTTTAGAAATGCGTCACCACCACCATGGAGTAGCTATAAATCTCCAAAACTATTCTGACGCCACATATCCTTGTTTATTCATTCCACCTTTTCGAGAAAACCAACCATCGAATGACAAACTTGGCTTTATGAAACATTCCTCTCTTTGATGCTTAATCAAGAAGGAGGTTGAAGTTCACAGATTGACTGTTAAGTCCGGGAGTTGGGTGTTCCCAAGGGCCGTAGTTACGCATAGTAATTTATGTAAAAAGCATCAGAAAAGCATGCCAAAAATAGTGCTAAGCTCTACTCTACGAATTAGGGGCATACGAAGAAGTTGTAAGACTCGAAAATCTACCATCATTGTCATGCTTTTTATTCACTACTGACACTTATTTCAGCGACCCGCCCAGTAATGCTTTAATAGAAATGCCAAACATGGGATTACAATTGGATAAAATCATAAATTCCACATAAATCCCTAATTCACCCAAATTTATTCCCCTTGTCTTTATAATGTGTTCAACTACGCCCCAAAGACGCGCTTTCTATTCTTATCTTAGGTCCTCCATTATGGAGCGAACAAAAGCCTCGTGGCCACACCCATTTAAAGAGGGAAACATGGACCAAGTCAATTTTTCCCGGATAACACTTTCTCTACTTGTTTTTTTTCCCTCTTAAACTCCCAATTCTGTCAAGGTTTGTAAACTAGCCTCAGATGACTAAATGTCAGGCTGTGCGGGTGCAGCGGTGGATACGAGCCGAAGATTCCGCCTCTGTTGCACAACAACAAACACATATACGACTAATGGATAACCCCTGGATGATGTATCCATCTAACCACGAAACGAGGAATCATAGAAGGCTAACATTTGATCCAATACCAATCGCTGAGGTCAGGCTAGGGGGCAAATAGTTGGTGATGGGGATGAGTTAAACAGTTTTGTGGAACAGAGATAGACCAGTGCTATTAAGATAGGCTAAGGGAATCGCAAGGTCAAACTGTAGAGAAAACTTCAATTCTGATGCAAAAAGTCCTTCTGATTTGACGTAGTGACCCTAGTCTTCTCCAGTTACGGCAAAATCCAGTGACGTGGAATGCGATAAACCCAACGAGGAACAAAGGAGATGCCGCGAACGTGTATGGGTGTGTATAGCGTGGATTTGTGTTGTATCTGGTAGGCCCATGAAACCTGAGACCTGACCATGAAGCATGCGTGCATGTGTGTGCCATTTAAACTAATTGGTGTACTGATGTCGGTAAAAGCGAAGTTTACCCTCTAAACACACACAGACACATATCTAGTGACATTCAAAGAATGTGCATCACCCCGCCCCTGGTTTGAATCTCAAAAATCGGTCGAAATTCACCCTTTCCAATAGTTGTAAGTGCTCATCCGAGGTTGAATTAAAAGAAAATTTGGATTATAAGGTCGGCTTTACAACTGTCCCACCTCACACGGATTGACAATGGCAGAAGCTGGTTGTCAAGTAAAGCTTAAAGTAGCACACAAAAAGTGGAGCCAACTTAGCATTGTCACGTGTTGGTAAAATGACCAAGCTGTTTACTAACATTATGTGTGCTGGTAAACCTTTTTTTCTCTCCAAATTCCACATGCCTAAATTCCATTGAACTTCATTTTTAGATGGCACTGTCTGGAGACAGAGGGACCCCAACCTCCGCCTGTACTAGAATATTTTTTCTCCTCAACTTAAGCGTGGAATTAAATTCTTCATATTTATTTGTGGGGACAAAAAACGACCCAATGAGACATTTCCTTTTCCTGCCAATTGTTTCTTTCGCCTTCCCGTCTCTACTCCCCTTCCTCATCCCCTCCGCCCTAACACTTGGATTGACGTCTGTCTAAGCCCCATAATATCAAACCACAATCCCTAGTTTCTTAGATTAATTCACAAATAAACAAAAGTTTCTAAGTTGACTATAAAATAGATTTTTCCTCATTAAAAACAGTTTCAGAAAACGTTAAAGTCAAGGCACTAGGTTCGACAGAATTCCAGTAGACAAAGGGGTCAAAGCGATCTAATGCATCAAATTTATGCCTTCTTAGCCACATTCTAATCGGTACTTTGAAAATTATCGAAAAACTTTATCTAAATCCGAAAAATGTAAAGCTTCTTCGAACACTTCAATCGCTCTGACCAAATGACGTGGTCATAACGAAAGTTGTATGTGGCACAATGACCTACCGAAGTCCTGTTTGCAGAATCTACTCTGAAGGATGTCATTGCCACAGGTGCAGAATGATCGCGTGTGTTGTCGCATGTGAGCCTCCAGGTGCTCACGATCAGCACCAAAATCGACTGCTGTATTGAAGGTTCTATAACCGGAGAAATTCCTCTGCCTATAGGCGGTCGTTCGACGCGGCATCAGAAAGAAGAGAAGCACACAGGCTGTGGTGAAATGCACTCCCGAGACTAAGTAGCGAGGTAGACGACGCATTCTTTGTGAGGCCTAATTCTCACCTACGATTAGACGGTAGCATTGCGAAAGGCGTGTAAGGCGTAATGCAAGCGAGTGAGTGAGTGAGTGAGTGAGTGAGCAGAGATGGAGATGAGTTAGGACATTCAAGACAAGACGAGGGTAGCCCCGAGGACTGGAGGTTTCGAGGCGTTCCGATTAAATGCGCGTTCGAGCGCACGTGTGGACAAAACTCGGCACATGCGTGTTGCGGCCGACCTTGACATTGTGGACCAATCAGAGCGCAGTACATCAGTGCAGTCGATCAGCCATTAAGCCACTACAAAACGATTAACAAAAACGTCGCTTTCGATGGGTTTGTGTAGTTTCAGTTAAAATTTACTACCCTGTGAGTACTCTTCTCTCATTTAGCCTTTAATGTGCGAGACATGGAAAGTTAACGCATTTGGACGGTATTTCCCCACTCCACACTCCTCTCCCTTGACAATATTTCCTCACTTTCCAGACTGCAAGATCCATTTGGTTTTGTGATAGACCTCTGCTGACTGAACTGATCTAGATTTCGTCTTTATACCAAGCTAATTATCTTCTACCGACCAACCTCGAGAGGGCGGTATTCACTGGCTATCGCTTCCTACATCTACCTTACATCCATTTTGAATGTTAAATTGTTGCTATTGTTAACAATGAAGATGTCCAAGAAACAACTTATTAGAAAGTCGTGAGCTTAGGCCCCAACGTAAACACAATTTGATACTGAGGTCAATCCGGGGACTGGACGGCGCGCGTGACGAAATGTTTCGTCTAAGACCTTAAAGGCTAAAATTCGGTGGCTTGGGTGTGGCCTCATTGTCATCTTTTGTGCCTTTCTTTGTGCTGTCCAACAGCTCAACTGGCCTTTACCCCTAATCACAAGTTCTCTCAATCATTTCGCTCTCAGAGATTTCTACCTCCTCCTTTATCGAGAGCTAACATAGCATTAGGAGAGGGTGCTTACCATTCAAACTTTATATTAAACCACAATTTAGCACTGTCATGGAAAACGGACGACCTCTTCCAAGAGTTCAATGATGTACCAAGCATGTCGTCAACTTCCGACGTGGAAGCTGATATTGTCCTACAATTCGTGGAACCTCCTTTCAAATGATGTTTACGGTCTATTAAAACCGTTTGTGGACTCCCATTCCCATATGCACGTACATGGGCTGGAGAGGGGAAAAAAGGGCAGCGTTTTCCACCTCTAAGGCCTGATTAGTTACAGAACAGCCTTTAAGAGGTCCTTTTGAGCGTTTCAATCTCAGGCGAGACTTGAAGGGACGCAAATTGTAGGGGAAGACAAGATGAGGTCCTTTGAACTCGCAGCCAGAGGGAGGAATTGTCTCTCAATGGATCCCATTGGCTCCTTGGTTGAGCATCAAGAAACTGCTTTTCTTGATAACATTTACACAACAGAATAGGGCCAAAAATCTACAAGCTGGCTTGATTATAATGATGCAAGCTAATTTCCACCACTTAGTCTACCTGGAGTGCCCCATTGGGGGAGTTTCAATGATGTATACTTTACTAGCGATAAGTATCCCCACCTGGAAGGGGAAGGAAAAACACAATTTCCACTAATGATTATGCCACGAGTGAGGGTTAGACCCCTGGGCTGCGCTTCCAACCCCAATTACGAGGTCTTCAGAGTGGCCGGCTAATTAAGACGGATTGCAGCAACCCCTTATGGGTCTCAGTGACTTTTGTGGCCGTATGTAGGGCATTTAGTGTGTGCCAGTGGTAACGGTGGTCACTAATATTACCAATTTTACTACCTTACTCCCAGAGAACGGTCTACTGCTAGTACCTAAGATGTTCGATTCGTGGAAAAGGGTACCAACTGTTACTATTTCCTAGCCTAATTTTAGTCACCTCTAAGGTAGTTCAGAACCAATTCACTTGTAATACAACTTAGAACTATTAATTCCAAGCTGATGCAATACACATGTAACAAATTTTAGTGACGAAATCATTGTGTCACACATATGTGACACTTGCTCCGATTAAGTTAAATGGTCGAACCTTCTTTTTAACTCTTCCTACTAACACGTGGATATGATAGGGTATTCTGTGCAATAGTTTATAAAAAAGAATACCCATAATAGGGATGGTTTAATAGCGGTTTTGACAATTGACTTATATAAGCTTTTTAACACCTTTGATTCGTTGTCTAGTTTCCAAGTGACTCCTAACTTCATCGCCTTCCTAAAACTGCATTTGACTCAATTATTTGGCAAACTGATGCGTTTTAGAGTGTCAAGCCCTTCCGTTTGCAAGAATTATAGCAAAAGCAGCCTCATACATCCACCCACCCACTCACCAAACACACCCAGACTGTACAAGCCCATGGCAACGGCAGTGGGCTGCTCTCCTCATTCTCTTGCGGAAATTGCCCCACCCACAAAAACAAATACATCCATAAACAACTCTCCATTTTGCTATATTTAGGTGTCTCAAATTTTTACTTAATTCTGTGAGATTTTCTGTCAAATTAAGGTGCTCAGGGCTGGTACCACGCCCACGTCTGTGACAAGCGATTCATGGGATGTGGGGTTAAATACACCCATCACCATTAATTATTAAATGCTTTTAAACCAGTCTTGACTAAAGGTGCAAAAAAAATTCAATCTGGGATTAACTTCTGGATAAGAAATGTGTGGAGCACTGGCGATGGATGAGGATCTCCTGTCTACACCCTATGGAATATCCCACACTGACACTTAAGTCACATGCAAATCTAAAAATATTTTCACTCTTTTGCATTTTCATCCATTTTGTACAAAATTGTCCTCAATTTTTCCCCCCATTTTTCGCAAATCACCGGAGTTGGCCTATTCGATTTAAGTAGCATCGAAAAATCACCCTTTTAAATAACTCTGCATCAGTGCCTGGTTTAGGTGAAGTCAATTAACTCCAAATAGCATCTTTAAAGCTATGTCGTTTCGACAGCCTTCAGCCTTTATTTTTCCTTTAATCTTGTTTAATTTGTCGCCCCTTTTCAATTAAGTAGTATCGAAAACTCGCGTTTTTAAATTCATCTTTACTCCAAATTTTGGTGTCCGAGGTGTACCTCTAAAGTTTTCCACCTTATTTTTAAACTACATTCATTACTGTGGTTCATCAACAGGTGACAATCAAGGGGCACATGATCTTTTCACCTTTATCTCCGTTCATCTTCGACCCTACATCTTACAAGTCGAAATGCTAAAAAGCATGTTAATGCCTTCATTTTAACGCTCTCTTGACCCTTGGTGGGTCCCTTTTTATCGCCTTGGTGATTTGACATTAAGCTCGAGGTGGCAACTTTGAGTTGTCAAAGTCCCGCGCTAAAACCACGGCCCAGACTTTAAGCTGGGAGCTTAAAGTTTGGACTTTGAAGTTGTGCCTTTCATTGTTTACTCCCTCCGGCGACAGACTCCCATGCCATTCCCTATATCCCCCCTCTCCCATGTCAGACCTGTGTTCCCAAGATTTCTGCACAGCCAAGTGATTACCACATAAAAGTTGGGGGAAGGAAAACGGAAAAAGTGTGTTTTTTCAGCTTTGATGCGTACTTTCGTGGTCTGCGCTATGCGCGGGGTAAGTAAAAAACTGCTTTTCGGCTTTGATATGTACTTTCCATAGTCTGCCGTGTGGATGCGGCTCCACTGAGAGTCAGCTACGCATGTGTGTATACACACACACACACACAGAGCGAGAGAGAGAGAGGTAAACAATGATTTATTGCCAAACCACAAGACAGTAATTCGGCCACACATTGCCAAATGCCGATGCCTCTTTGTACCGGAAGTTTAAGTTGAAGATGATGCTGGAAAAGTGGCCTTCCACTCAAACTCAGAGCGTATCCACGCCATACAGGAGGGAGAGGCGGCATTTGCATCCAGTTAAGATAAATGACGCAAGTTTTTCGTCACTTCCTCCATCACCGTCCGTCTTTGGCATTTGTCATTAACGATGGAGCAGTGAATCTGCTGTACACGCAAAAAAAGCATAAATTATCCCAACACATTATTAGGGGGTCCTCTATTGTGCCAGCGGGGAAGATCGCTTCTCCCTTTCACCTGAACAATTTTACTGTGTTTTTTACAATAAGTACAAGACCATAATGCAGGGTGAATTGCCCCACATCTCTCTTTATAGGCCGTGCCAAGTCGTGCTTTCTTTCTGGAGGTGGCGGTGGTGGTGGCGAACGCGGCGGCGGCACCAGCGTTGCTAGGTGGTGTTGGTTTGATGAGTTTTGCCAGTTGACGGTGAACAGTTGCCAACCGCAAGAGCCGGGGCCAAATGAGATGCTAAATCAAGTGAATGCGCAAAAACATTCTTTGATTTTTGCCTGTTCTTGGTCAGTTTCCCAGACTCATTTTCCCCTTGTTTTTTTATCAAACCACAGCTTTTGTGGTACACGGTTGTAACGCATTTTTTGATCTTTCAAAGGCTACGTGGTTACCAATTTTACAGTAAACTTGGTGGCAAATGTCATAATTAATCAGAATCAGATTTTAAATTCTTGGTGTATCTTATTTTTATGAAAATTTCGGTGCAAATTTTCTGATGGCTCAGTTTTGTTTTTCATTTTACCATTTAAGTAGTACAGCAACCTAGATTGGTTTGTTGTTTATTTATTGAATTCTACTTTTATTTGTACTATTTATGCAAAAGTCACACCAAACCAGCTTTATAAAGTTCAAAAGGAAGATTATCCACATTTAGATTTCCATTTTATCTAATCACGATGGTCGTGTTATCTCCTCGCCGCCTTATAAGTAGTATCGTCACCGAATTGGGATCACAGCTTTTTAATTGTACCTAACTTCCACCTATGCCATTTATTCCAAGAAATACATTGAGCCAGTCTTATTATGCCGATTAGGGTGCTATTTACCCTTCAATCACCAGCATATTTGATTGGGATAGTCGTAATAACTACCGCGTGCCATGCGTGACCTCAGTCAGATCGGCAAAGCCATAGCAACCCCTGCTATGGCAACTGACGATCGGTTTGCCTTTGCTTGCATTAAATGAATGGCATACCATTCTAGACGGTTATCTTTTAGGTGGTAGGTTTTGGACTTGGCCAGCAAATGACCACCGCCTCAGGTTGTCAAGCTCTCGTTGAGTGGCCACATTCAAGTCCAAAATTTTGCAGGACAAAGAACATGCGATACAGGGAATTTTACACACACATGTTTGGCACCAGTTTTACGTGTTTATAGCCAGCAATTCGTTCTGTGATCTGTTGACTTAATTCTGGGTAGAAGTGCCACTTGCCACGCCTGAGGCAGTCCGGTTCACTGAAAATATCCAACCTTATCCCATTAATTAACTTCTTCTTTTGCTTGAGGAAGAAGAATTTGCTTTGATGGGAGCTTTACGAATCGCGATTTCTCAGGCTTTACTAGTACAGTCATAACCTTAGCATTTTATGGCGTCCCGCGCTTGTCATTTCTGACAGCGATAGTCCATCTGTCCCTCCACATCACCTGCATCAACTCGTTGTGTAGATCCTAGATCTCCTATAACTATTACTTTCTAGGCCTTTAAAATCTTCCTCCATAAGGGTGCGATCTCGCCTTCAGGGAGGTACTGGGGAAGTAAGCCATCAGCGTTTATTTATTTTAGACCTCCATCACGGCGGTGTCGCAATGACCTTTTCAGCTTTCTAAAATTTTCATAATTGTGCTAGTGATGGAGATTTATGGCCAGCTCCACCTCTAACTAGCACCGTGTAAAAAAATAAACAAGCATACATTGACTTGATCAGCCGACGCAAAGTCCTCTTTATTGTGTCCATGCTAAATCACGGGTTTTTATAATGAGGGTAATGAATTTGCCTCCGCATGAATGACGCAAGACCTTACCCTTGCCACCCAAGTCATGGGTCTTCTAGGTCTCTGGGTAGCTAAAATTAAAAGGGATTGTAGAGTTGCTAGTCTTATCAAACAAGAAGACGGTAGTCAGGTGCCTCACGAGTTATTCGGGATTGTTTTTTTAATGCAAAGACAATTTTTAGTTTGTTTTGTTCTTCTTCAACGATTTTAAAAGGTAAATGTGAGAAAAATTGGTCCAGTGCATGAGGAAATGGTACGAATGGCGCCTTTTACCAACAAGAAGGCGATCAAAATATCAGGTGTCTGGGTATGCTACTCACTGGACACTTCAGTAGTTGATGGGGGATAATGGACCGTGACAAAGTAAAATTGACCAATTATCCAGTTCGCTAATGTGTCTGCCACTTTGGTATAATGTTACATGATCAGTTAGTTTCTCTCCCACTGTGACAGCCTGGGAAAGAGCATTAACCTATAATTAGTCTTGTAATAACTAAGAACCGAATCTCCCACATCACAAAAAAGTTATTTATCAAGTGTTTGACAAGACTATAGCAAAATTTGGCCTTCAAAGTAAGTTGCTATATTGTAGAAGCAAAGATGGGTAAATTTCTACACATTAAACTACAATGAATTGCCAGATTGTTTCAGCGTTACTGGCGTTTTCAAACACGAATTGCATTCCAAATGTTGCGATAATTGCGTTTGTAACTTTTTACTTCATTTTACAAAGGGGACCAAAAACAGACTTTGGGCGTTGTTGCGGATTCTAGTTAGAGGTGGCCAAATGCACAAAAGTCTTAGTGCGAGTGACAAATGACTAGGAGTGTGCAGGTCCAATGTCCAGGTCATAAGCATCTGTCTTACTGATTCCGACCACTTGCGTTCTTCCCATCAAGTGTTTTCTTGATACCGCAAGTAAAGCAATCCTTTAAGTGCACTTGCAGTAAGGACTGCCATAAGCCACACTTTTTCCCCAGTTCCTGCTTTCAGCTGTTCTTTCTCACTACCCCGAACTTTTAGTCATCATCCTTGAGAAGGAAACATTTATCCATTCTCGCCTGCCAGTACGTATTCACTTATCTCTGCCAATTCTATCTGACACATAAAGTCCTCATAACACGTCTTTTCTCTTGACCTGCTGGGTGAACCCTTGCCCAAGTGACAATTGGTAAGACACAACGGTGCATGCTTACTAACTGTCATTTCAGTAGCATGCTATATTTAAAGTATCGGATGTTTGTGCAGCCGCCTTTGCCTGACGTGACCCACGAATTCATCTAACTGTTAAAGCGAAAGTAAGGGAGTAAAGACTAATCAACAAAAGCAAGTGGCAGCACGTCATGGTTTTGCGCTATCACCCTCACTCTCGAATTCAAAGCACTAACCAAATTCTGTCACTTCACTCATCATTTTCGCAGTCCTCCGATCGACTGCAAGCAATACTGGGTATGGAAGTATGCAGGAAGGAGGTGTATTTGTTTGGATAGTAGTTAAAGCGCATAGAAGGGCACTTTTTTAAAAAGTAACACAAAACGTATTTTAATATTTCATAAATAGTGATTTCAGGTCACTTGAAGTCAGGTCAGTTATGGTCACAAAAATAGACTTAACACATTTGTCGCCGAGGCGGCACTAAAAAGACATACCGCTAAGGAGACAAATTAGGAGCCAATGTGACCGTTGGAATCTAGAACGGAAAAATGATGTTTTAACGTGTGTGGCAGCAGTTCAATGCAAAGAATTGGAGCAAACATCTGAACTAGGTGCAGAGGCGATGATGGTTAATAAGCTTTGTGGCCTCCTCTCGCTGCCTCTTTAAATTGAATTATAGCTTTCCCTCATATCGAAACCTTTCCATTCTGCAAGGAAGACTATCTTATAGTAGTCAACGCATTGATTCGTGTGTCGTGATTTCGCCTATGTAACCAAGCCTTCTTACATGTGGATTTTATGTAATTTCTACCTCATTAGATCGCATTCACTTCCTTACCAATTCCTTTAGCCATCGTTCCTCCAGCCGTCCAATTATTTCCATCATTGCCCCAATTTAATCGGCGTATACTCTGAGGATAAATGTCACCTACTCCCACTGCTAGTTGTGCAGTCATCAATGGCACCCTGTTTGCACCGACACAACACCACAACACTCTCTCCTTCCAAAAGCCAGAACCGGTCACCACAAAGCAAGGAAAGGCGAGGAATTAGGGAGACGGGGAAGAGGAGGATCACTACCACCCCTCTCCACTCACCATCCTCCCTCCCTCCCCTCCCTCCCTCTTTCCCTTCCTCACTTCCTCCCTTCCTCCCATTCTCCCCCCCTCTCTCACTCCCTACCTCACTCCCTACCTCTCTGCCTCCTCAGCTGCTGTGTGCCTGCCTATCAAGCAAATTTGAATTACATCTAAATTATGCATGAGATAGTGCGTAGCACGTACGAGTTCCACGTGTGACCCCAATTTCGTACCCAGATTTGAGCACTGATAAGGTGGGAGGGAATGCTTTCCCCAATGCTGTGCCCTACCATCTTCACTTTCGGTGGTGTCTCTCATTGAGAGCCACAGTTGTAAACAAGACACCCACGTGGGTATCAGTATTGTGTCCTAGCTGAGAGTTGGCTAGAACCTTCGGTACTCCAACCACTTCTCTCATCGCCAATCAATTTCTGCCAGCGCTCTTGACCGAAGTGTGGAGCGAGGGATTCCCACCACTGTTCTCCACAAGTGCAACATTCGAGTGGCAGACAGTACTGCTGATTGGCCACAATGGGAGAAGGATTGAAGATTGCAAGTGAGAACCGAACTCCATCCTAAACGATGCGTCTCTCTGACGAGAGTAGGCACGTCTTCTAGTGCTCTAATGCAATGCACTTCCACCGGAATCATTGCAGAACGAATTTCCCATCCTCCACGATCACCAATATTCGTGACCAATAATTGCCATGTTCCTTCTCTATCGCCCAATCTGCATTCCCCACCCCTCACTTTGCTGTACTCACTCTTCACCATTCCCAGGGAAGGAATTATCCCGTGCACGATTGTGCCAGTAGGTCAAGCACCGCATCATCTAAGCGATCCACCTCTCGGATGTGGACTCAATGGAACAACTTCCCGGTCTGCAAACTGATGACAGCTTACCATTGTTGCTTCCTTGGGGGTACAAACGTATAATTTACTGTCTTCAAACTTCCAACTATCCTCACGTCCCATCACCGTGATTCAGTGTGCTGCGAGTCTATTGTAGGTACGATCAGACGTTGGTGATTTCGAAGTTGACGCCATCATTCAAGTGCAATATCGCTCATCAAGGCAAGGTTATCTATGCATCAGCAATTCTTCCCACTTCCTTACCAGTCTTCACCAAAGCTTACCAGTGTACTGATTGCCGCAGTGTGGTTCTATTCAATCGTCAATGAGCTCCGCATACCCCAATCGGACTGCGAGACTGAACTTCCTCCTCCACGTGCAGTCGCACTGACACCAGTATGCATTCCTCCTAGTGCTCAACCTCACTAAAGATGCGACCGATTTTCTTGTAGAACAATGCGTCTGCCTTGAAGCTGCGTGTGCGCCAGTCTTCCATGATCACGCGCATCTGCATTCTCGAAAGCATTCCACTACCTGGATAAATACTCACAGAAATGACTTCCACCACTACGGACTGGTGCCAACCACCACGGTCATCAACACCACAGAAGTGCGGATGCACAACCTACTGGCTTCGAAACTCTAAATAGCCTCACATCCCATCGCCCAATCTCACCACTCTTCAAGTCTCTTGCAGACAAGAGCAGAATCCGCTAAGATGGAATTCATCTCCTTCACTCCAATGCAACTGCTTCCACCAGCATACCATGGCCTACGCACACGCGAGTCCTGCCACCCCACTCCTAGTCCTCATCAAATGCAAGGCGCATGATCCTCCTCAGTCACTTGCTCTTCTCCACCCTATCATGACTGCATTCAACCCTCTGGTTCCAGGAGGCGTGTGCTTTCCAAGAAGTCATTGGAGAGGTAGGGAAATGCGCACAACTGGCTGCTCCCAAACCACACAGCATGCACCGCTACCAAACAGACCACTTCATTCAGATTGCTCAAAGAACCTCCATCTACTGCAGTCCTCCTTCTCTCAATAAGAGTGCACATATAACTGAGGCAACTTTAGAAGCAGGCAAATGGAAGACGACGATGACGACGACGATGTGAAGGAGGAAGAAGAGGGATGAGGAATGAACGAAGCATGGATGCAGTGAGCGGTCCCATCTTCCAAGACCGCATTGGCAATGCGATGGGAATGACCTGAGGCAGCTCCACTTGGCCACTCAGATGTGCACTTGGCGCACATTCATCAGTGATGGTGCCAATGACTTACCATTGGAGACTGCTGCCACTCACGTACCACGAATGTGACTCCCCACTATCCTCCACTTCCCTTCCCCCCACCACATACCCAACTCCTCCTTCCACTACTGCTCACGCACCAACACAGCCAGCAATTTGCGTTCTACTTTCGAAGACAAAACACTGAACAGGCAAGTAATAGCGATGGATTCACCTCCACAACCACTGTGCCAACAAATCTGCATGGTGAGGCGATTTCGTGACAGAAGTTGCTGTGACAAAATTAATGTCTCAAGAGGGTTTGACAACTACCGCTCGGATACTGGGTCCCATGAAACAGCTGCATGGCGTTGAGGCAGTGAACTTCCGTTGGCGTCGAGAAGGAGAAGGAGAAGGAGAGGAAGTACTCTGACATCCAACAGAACGTGGTGGCAGTGATGATGCTGGTGGTGGTAGTGGTGCTGGTGGTGGTGGTGGTGGTGGTGGTGGGTGGTGGTGGTGGTGGTGGTGGTGGTGGTGGTGGTGTGGTGGTGGTGGTGGTGGTGGTGGTGGTGGTGGTGGTGGTGGTGGTGGTGGTGGTGGTGGTGGTGGTGGTGGTGGTGGTGGTGTTGGTAGTGGTAGTGGGGCTGCACAATGGCTTTGAAAATACCGACTGATTTATGCCCCCTCCTCCACACCTCCCTCTTTTCCATCATGCACGAGAAACACACCCGAACACGTGGAAATGTGCATGCTGTCAATGAGGGCCGGTGGGTGGATGGGTGGATGGGTGGGTGATTGGGTGATTGGGTGGTTGTATGGGTGTGTGAGAGAGGGATGGGGGGTGGGGGTAAGAGGGAGAGTGGGGAAGAATGGGCATTTTGATAGGTGCCTCTCCCTCCTCCTTCTCGTTATGTGGGTGGTAGTGAGGGTTGCAGTCATCCAATTCAAATGTCACTTGGCCAATGGACATGGGGACAGTGAGAGGGACCGCACAGGGAGTGTTTATTTCCCTCCGATAATCAAAGGCTTTCCTTCCAGTATCAATCACTTTATGCAACACAACAAAGTCAGCTTGGTTGCGCATAGCCTGCTAGCAATCACAAAATGTCACTGTATTCCTGTTCACTGTGTTTCCACAGGATGGATGGAATAGCTCGAGTAGACACATTCCACCTGATCAGTCAATTTTATTCCATTCCACTATCAAAAGCCGAGATTTCTACTAGCAATATCCTTATATTATGAGGTGAGTCAGCTGTGCAAAGGATTTGATTTTGCCTGATGGATTGTTCGCAGACGCACAATCAACGTGATGCAAACCCGTGTGAATGCTGATGATGGAACGAGTAGCACGAATGATGAGACGTGAAGACGTTAGGCTTCGACTGGTCTTAAACACGTGTGTCAGGCGACAAGCGACAAACGCTACACTTCTTCATGCCACCCTCACTTCTACTATGTGATACTAGTCAAGACTTCAAGATGCCAGTTGGGTTGATGAGGGTTCAATTGGCATGGGTAGAGGCGAGGAAGGGGGCGAGGAAGGAGGTGAGGAAGGAGGCGGTGATAACACCAATCAGCACGCAAAATCGTATGCAGAATGATGCAGTCGGCTCTCAGTCACACGGCATGGACGCTATTACCACCACTACCGCCTCACTGCTTCACAAAAATTAATCACGATTCCGTGTGGTCTGACATTCTGCGACGGAAAAGCAATGTCCATGATCAGTCCCCTTAAATGCAACAAACGAATCCTCCACTCAAGGCTCGACAATTGTGTGCTGTGTTCTAGTGGACAGTGCGAGAAAGGCGTTGAACAACAAAATCATTCAACTGTTCTGTGTTCTCCTCCACATGCTCCTTTTCAAGTGCTATGTGGTCGTGTGGATGGTCAGATGGGTAGCTTGGCAAGAAATGCTCACTCCAATGACATCTATCGTTCAGATGGCAGAAATGTGGAAGGAATCGCTGCACTCAATCGCAGTCAGATCTGGGGCCACCCCAAGCACTGAATGAGGTGACTCTGTTGACAAATTGATCGTTGTCAATTTGCTCGCGATTGTGTTTGGGATGCTGGTGACGAGAAAGTTATGGTGCCGTTGACGATAATGCCATGGCGATTACGAGCCTGGTGCCATCACTGTGACGAGATTGATGAAGTGAGGATGCAAGGTAGGCAGAGGATTTGATCTCCAATTGTAGGTGATGATGGTGATGCTGTGCACTGTGATTTGAACACCCTGAGAATGTCGAGGTGATTTGTGCACTGAATGTCAATGGAGACCAGTCTCTGATCTTCCAGTTCCTCCGTCTACGCGCATGCGCATTGAGAAGATTCCACATGAACCACCAGTAACTGAGTGCATTAAGGAGAATCAGGCTTCGCCTTCGTGTTTATCTTGACTCCATTCCATCAGTAATTCGGTTAATGGGGAATCCTTCCTCAGGGCGAGCAGTGAAGTGCCAGTATACCATCCACTGATGTCCTTCGTTTGGAGGTTAAACAATGCAAGGGCAGAAAAGCGTCAAGGGATGGAAATCGGTGTAGACAAACAACGCTGACGAAGATAAGGCAAACAATAAAAAAGACCAAATAAATGCATTTAAATAATTTTTCACTGGTAAATAAGCCCGAGGTCCTTCACTCAGTCACACGGGCGACTTCTCCACCATCTTACTGCAACCGAAGTGGTGCTCGAATGTGAAGGAGTGCGTTTGAATCCCGTCACTGTCAGTCTATTTGGATTATAGGCGGAGGAATTTTGACAGCGTTATCCGTTTCCACCGTCAAGATCTCCCCGCCCACTCCAATCCATTATGGCCCTCACGGATATATGATTCCAACAGCATTCCTTTCACATTTCTTTAATGCAGTCAATCTTCCACACACGTTTTACGTTTCTTTATACGTTCTTTTTCTTTGAGAAAACTTCAACTTCCACCATTCAATTGCCTCATAAACAAAGATTCGACATTCCCCAGATCCTCCAATTCGCTGATTTACTACAAAGCAATGTAGTCTTGCTGGGTTTCAGGACGTATGGCAGCTAATTTCCTAGCTTTGGTCATCCTAAAATGCATGATATTCTTTACGAAGACAGGAGGAGACCCTTAACAAGGGCAGAAAATTGCTGCAAGACTGTAGGCATAATCAGAAGCCCGAGACGTCTAGAAAGTGCTTAAATATAAAACGCAGGCAATTTGAACCCCCTATTTTATTCCAATCTAACTGTTAAAGCGATGTTTAGTGAAATTTTTTCTTGTTTATTTACGGACACACTTCTTTTCTTCAGCTAATAAGATTGTGTTGGTAGCCCTAAGCTGATTGGCTATTATGGTGACCATGTGGTATTATATTAGGTCAAGAGCACACTTGGCAGCTGACCTTTGACATCATCTGTGCTATCACGTTGGCTTCAGTCAAACTGTGCATTTTTTTGGTGCTTTTTAATCCACATCTTTGCCACCCATTGGAAGTCAATGCCGGAAATGGCCGATCCGTCCAACGAAAATTATAGCCCTCAACCAGCCGAAGCATGGAAGCCACCTGGCCTAAGGCTCATCGTGAATGCAAAGGCTATAAGTTCGAGGTCTCCCTTTTCGGGTAAATGCATTTAACTTAGCTTTTTTGCATGATATATCCTTAATGTACTTCATTGCCTTCAAAAATTATGACACCTCTCAAGACTGTGAAGGTTAAATCCAGATCGCAGTTTAATTTGTTCCTCAAAGACGTCTTTAAAGTAGAGAAGCTGCACGAAAGATCTTTGCATCTAGATTTTATTTGCATAATTCATGTAGATTTGGAGCTAAAAGCCAATGTATCAACAAGCCAAACGGATGAAAGCCAAGGGTTGTCGTCACCTTCAATCAAAAGCCCTTGTCCATTCCATGATAGAAAGGGACCTCAAAGCACATCCACCTGTACCCCAGAACAAATCTGTGATCCCAACAATTCTGCCCAAAATGGGTATGAACCGCATGAGGAAAGGCCTAGTGAGAGGTTCTATGCGGCTTACATTTCCAGACTCCTTGAATTGATGAAAAGGGAGTGGCGAAATCCATCGAGGTCTTCAGTTTCAAACACACAACCAACTAATTTAAGTGGAAATTTGCCGTCTCAATCTCCATTTGGAAGCCCCTACTTCTGCTATACCCCTAGACAAGAGAATTATTCACCGATATCCGAGGAGTGGCTTCAAGCATTTAATTATTTTATTTCTGCAACACAACAATTGTTATATCAACCCAGTGGAACTTCGGTTGAACAGCCAAACTCAGGTGTTAATTTATTCCGACCAGAGATTGGGCTCGAACTCGGAGAACAAATGCAACAACAAAGTGTCAGTCAACCGGTACTGTCGGGACTGTATGCGAAACCTTCTACTTCCCGAAGAAAACAGACTTCAGGGTATCACAAATCTGCAGTTGGTTCTTCAAGAGAACGTCGAACTCGAACAATCTTTAGTAACCGACAGCTCAACTTCCTTGAAGGTGCATTCCAGGTAAATAAGTTCCCGAATTACACCACGAGATGCACCTTGGCACAATCTCTTGATCTCGACGAATTCCGAGTTAATGTAAGTCTTCAGTAGATTAATTTAGAAACGTTCTCTTTTAATGTTTTCCATATGGTCTACAATTGATCTAAGTGGATCAGCCTTAACGCAGCAGGACGATGAGATGCACAGTCTACCAACAGTAGGACAGTTGAATGCCACCACCGTCAAATGTCTGGTTGGTTGGGCGTCCCTTTCGTGCCCTAGTTGAGGTACTGTCTTGTTTACACCTCAACTACTCATTTACTATGATATGGGAATAGTAATGCAGACCTAGTGTCCCTCCTTACGTCAGCCGTGATAATCGGCCTTCCTGTGTAAAAGGCCCCCCTGGTTGTCGGCAGACGAGGTCATGGCCGATGGGAGACAGATTAGCCCACAAAAGTAAACAGAAGGGGACGTGAGCGCTCCGGACGTGTATAGCTTCGGATTACGTCACTAATGGAGACATCCAACGTCCACTAGCATGAGTACAGCCGACGTGATGGCTCAATACATTAGTATCTGCCCCCTATACATTTAATCCTAGGGTCACTACATGATTTAATCCTCTTTTTTTCTTAGTCTCTGGCATAGATGTCATTTGTTGACTCCTCCCTGCTTTGATAACTCTGGAAAGGCAATGAAAGGACACAACAAAAGGTGCCTCATTGGTGGAATAATGCTGAGTTTCCTTGTTGGAGTTTAAACAAGCTCCGTCGGGTTACTTTTTAGAGGTTTCACATTTGGGATGACACGCTCAACCTCATAAGCAAATTAGTTCTTCAAGGCATGAGACGACCAACAGTCTGGAATGCCTATGTAAAAATGCACTCCTTTTTCCTACTCCTAGGTCTGGTTTCATAACCGTCGTGCAAAATGGCGAAAATGGGAAAATGGATTGGCTAGGCAGTCAAGTGCATATCAACCGCCTTCAGGAGCTGACACGTCAGCAACGACTCCAGAGAATGATTTATTGCCCTGACTGTGATAAATTTCTCTAATTTAGAGATTACGGAAGGATAATCTGCTTTTCTTAGTTTTTTTTTCCGAGTTGAGTGAGGTTAAAATTTAATCATGAGAAGGAGAGTTTGAATTCAGGCTATGATAAATTGATCTTGATGGATGTTCATGAACTAGACCAACGCTCTAGAACCTGATAACCTTCCTGCGGCTCACTGATCAGTGCTGCATGAGTTGTTGGATGGATGCAAAAGTAGCAATTTGAGTTTGCCTACACAACGAGGTGGAAAATGACGTTAAATTTGTTGCATGGCAGCTGAGCTTGACATCTGAAAGTAGTTGCTCCTAGTGGACCCTATTCCCTTGGTGGTAATGAAGACTTACGTGTAACCATGGGGGTGAGAAAGTGATTTACAGCAGCGGCAAGTGGTAAAGGGAGCGGTATGGTAGAACCTAATCTACAAAGACTGTCATCCGTTAGCCTAATTTATCCAACACTCTGTGCACGTCGAAATGGTCTTTGTGCTACCCTGAGCACACCACTGCAATTCGTCGTGGAATCTCTCTTGAGGGTCAAATGATCAGAGGTGACTTCTGTCCTCTAATTACAACTGGAGGGAATCAAAAGAAAGTTCTTTTGCATTCTTACAAGACCATGTAATGCCCCATGTCTTGCAGAGCACGTGACAGAACTTACCTTTGAAGAGACCTCTAGATCCCACCTTAGGATTAAAGAGTTGGAATGTCATTCTGGTAAGCTCCGAGCTTGGTCTATCCTCTAGTCTTAGAGAACGTTTATCACATTCTTTGGGAGTTATCACTAGATCATTGAATAAAAACATAGGGAGCGGGATAGATTACTGGAGACAGCCAAGGAAGTGATTTATTTCACGGTGGTTTGGTGTCGAAATCGGATTAGGCAAGCATCTTAAGCCACTGACAAAGTAAACAAGTGTAAGGAAGTGGATAATCCTCCATTTGGCTAAGAACTAAGCCACGCAGCGACCTCATGGTCAGGCGGAAAAGGGAAAGCCACGAAGGAAATGACGCCCATAAATTCGATTTAACAGCTGACGCGACGTTGTAATTATTGCCTTGTTACTAACGCCAGTGTATTAAGTCATTACGTCGGCTGTCCTTATGCTGGTAAGCCGTGGAGACCCCCTTTATTGACGTGACCCGACACAACGTGCTGCCGATGCGCTCACATCACGATCTGGTTACTGCTGTGGTCCTGTCTGACTCCCACTCGCCATGGGCCTGGCTTCATGACCTCGGCTACGAATGAGGCGAGGGGCTCAACTCAGTGGCAGACCACTCAAGTTACTCGAAAAAAACCCACGCCGTGGCGACGGCTTTTCTACACTGTGTGCCGATGTCACTGTGGTGCGCTCATCTCGGCGCAAGGCAATGTCAGCTAACATGACGTTCCAATGGAAGGGCACTCGGTCTGCACCATCAATCTCGAATTGCTGTGAGTGGGTATTTGAGGTGGTGCCTGCATTCTACTGATGCTCATGGCAGTAAATTGACAGGCATCGATGTGAAAAAGGTAGACCTACGATCGTGATGGTTCACCACTGGCGCACAAGCATATGGACAGGATGGTGTCATCTTTCAAGTGTACTACTGATAATCATTTAAGCATCCCATCACTGTAATGTGTGCCCACTTGCCCATATGTGCTGTGTACTGCCGCTATGGTAAGTATAGGTATAAATGTGGCAAGAAGTCATCACGATACTTCGTCATAATCAAAATGATGCCTTGCCCATGTCTATAAGCGCTCTAGTTTTCTGTATTTAGATAGGGAACGTTTCCATCGGTCTGGGATGTCATTGACTTTGAAGGGGTATTTGTCGAGTAAGTACTGCCACTACGGCATACCATCACCGCCAAATCTATGTCATGGGATAGATAGAACTTTAATTTATGCAAAGCACTTTATTATCGGTGACATTTCGTTTGGTTCTCGGTATTGGTGACGGGCTACTTGGGGGCTTTGCCATTGTGTCTACGATGGGTGGTCTGGCATCCGAGTCACGCCAGTAGCTCCAATTCCTTCTGTATATCAACAATACATATTCTATTCTAGTGTTGTGTCTCCTTTTGTCTTCTTGGGAAGCCTCAGTGCGCTACGTTGGTGGGGGTGGAAAGAGAGTTTTAAAAATAGTGGGGCGGAGGAGGTATATATGCTGTGGATGGGAGACTCGGTGACGTTTACCTTCGGTGACTACCCCAGTCCTGTATCCTTCAGGGCACTAATCGTGAAGTGGTAAGTGAATAAAGAGGTCAATTAAGTGAGTCACATTACCACCTCTCAGCCAGCTGGAGGTGACCGAGATGGATATGGCAGAGCAGTACTGAAGTGCGAACAAAGGAGCAAAGGCGGAACCGTATCCTCGTATCCTTGAGGGGCCACCGACCACCGACGAAAATGCGTGAAGGTTAACACATTCCTCCCTATCCACTTCTCACAGAGGATGAATTTCCAAATCCACAAGAGAGATCATTAATGTTGCGGCCAAGTATTCACTCAATTGGATGGCTGACTCCGATGTTTGACCAGGGAGGCGTCGGAGATGGATGTTTGTTTAACTCGTCGTTTTGCTTACTCTGGGATTTGAGGGCTCTGCCAATATACCTTCCCCATGTGAGTTGACCTCCAGATCGTCGAGTTTTATGCTTATTTCCATTTCGGGGTAGTCTCGGAACGCCACGCTACCCTCGTCACCATTGCAGGTATTACATGACAACCAAGCATTAAAGTTCCGTCTTGATCTGCCCAAATCATTAAATGATGATTAGAGATTGTTCTCATCATAGAAATTAACTTCCAAGACAATCGTTGAATTCATTGTGAATAAAAGGTGACAATGTCATATGATCTCGATGGGCTGTGCTTGAATGTCTAATGGGTAAGATCCCCTCAAATACCCTATTTCGATCCAAAGTTTTCACATAAATTATCAAATTTACGAAACAAATTTTCTCCATTGTTAAGTTTGACTTATTTCCATTGAAGCGTAAACTCGGACGTGCGGCCCTTTTAGGCATTGGGGGTGAGCACCAAAGACTGGGATGGACTGCATGACTGAACAGTCTCCTCTGTCATCGGCGGTTAAAAAATTTTTTTGAGTTTGCGCCTCTCCTCATTCCACATCGTGGAGATTTCTATACAAGGTGGATTGTGGACATTCATGCGTGCCTCCTATTAAATGGACAACTCCATCTAGCCAGCTCATTCAAGTTCACATGGGAGGGCTCTGCAGAAGCACGAGCCTAATCGCAAAGCCTCTTCAAAGTCTACTAGCTTCACCACATTCCTCTTGGCACGACCTCCCCTCTCTGTCCCTCCCTACGCTCTCAAGAATCCGTTCTTACAAGGCGATATGTCTTTTTAGCTCTATATACATGGCTAAGCGGTATGAGGGGTCCAGATGTGACCAGTCTTGATTTCTTAGACTAAATACCGAAACTGGAACGTCTCAGAGGTTGACATATCCTACAGAATAAATAAATATATGCTTCTTGTAGTTCACTGATTCTCCTTGAAGACTAAAGAAGACACAATAGTTGTGCAGAATATGTACTGTCAATAGATAGAACGGATTGGGGCTACCGCCTCGCCTGAAAAACGGCCTGCACAATAGGGGTACACCGGCGAAGCCTAGCCCTCCTTTTGAGTGGCGTCCGTAACACTCTCCTTGGTCAAAGTCCTTCATCATCCATGAACCATTCATGTCAGTTATCTTATTTCTAGCTAACTGAGAGGCCATTTGACTACAAAATCACTGATTCCTCTTGGGTATTCTATTGGATCCAGATATCTGTCCTTTTTGAGAACTGTATCAGGGAAGGGCGAACGCATTGGCCAAAACGTATGTCTACTGTTAGTCGGTCAGGTGGCAAAAGACATAATTCACTACAATTCCTCATTCCGATACGGTAGACAGATGAGCTTGTGCTTTCCAGATGGTTCAAGAATAGCATCACGATTAACAGAACTGTCGTAGTTTCTGGTGGTAGATGTCAATCTAAGACCTTCAAATGGAGGTAAACAAAATCTCCAGCCTACAGCATACATCCAGCTTCCGTCAAGTCAAGGCCTAACATGGATCAGTATGAAACAGGATAGTTATCCTTGTAGGTAAGGATTACTATCCACTGTCACCAATGCACCGCTCTTAGACTTTCCTGACGACGAAGGAGGACATAATACTTGGGCAGAATATGTAATATCAGTCAGTTGTCAAACCTGAGAGTTAACCAAACAATTAACTTCTTACAGTGTTCATTGAGGAGGGCTTTCAATAGATCTACTACCGTCAATGGAGTGAGATCATCTGTCAACTGTTTGCCCTCGAGCACTACCACCTACATCGCAGTTCCTCTAGAAATTCCTCCAGACAAATGGTGCCACGGTGTGTCCTCTCTGTAAGCGATTGTTCTAATTATATTCGCCTTCTAGAGTTCACAGAGGCTACGACGTGTTTCTCACAAAGATGACATTTCTACTCAACTCCTCTCGTTATAGACAAAGTCAAGGAACCAAAGAAAGCTTCAGGGACAGCATTAAATAAAGCTATGTTGTGTTAATTATGCAACTCAAATGATCAAACTTTTACATACCTGTGAGCTGCATCAGTAACTTCTTTTGAACTGGCCCCTTGTCAATGTAGACGACCTTCCAGCCCCTTCTCCTTCTCCATGATCATCTATTGAAACAAACTTGAATTCTAGGGAAAAAAATCCGTAAGTATATAAAAATAGCATAATTTGTCCTAGCGCCCTAGCCTTTATATACTCCTAAACTGTTTTTTTTTACATTGACAGGGTCATAGATAAATGCCCTTACACATTACTTTTACTAGGTCATCAATGACTGCCTTTGATAGCTGTAAAAAGAGTGATAGCAAGCCAAGCGAGTGTAATTTGCCTCATCCCGCTCCGGGATTAGTGACTTTGGGAGATCTAATTACATCCACCCCTTCCGTTCTCCCGAGGAGGCTTAATAACCGGAAGCTTGCTCGCTGCTAGTAATTATCCAGCGCCAATGGTGGCAGGAGGATTGCAGTGACGCCATAGTTGCTCCACTTTGCTCAGCCATGGGGCAAGAGGAGGCCGTCGCAAACATACCCATTGATGGTAAGGTCTTTTGGGATAAGTGTGTAGAGTACAAAAACCGACTCAATAACTACAGACATCTGGGATGGATAGTATTACTTGTCTCGGCCCTGAATGTCATCCTCATTGGGGGCAAGAGACGTGCATTTGGGATCTTTGTGACAGCACTGCACAATGACTTCACAAACGCCTCGATGACTGAGCTTAATTGGATTGGAGATAGTTATGCTGCGGTGGGATTCTTTCTCATGCCCTTCATGACAACCCTGATAGTCCACGCCGGTCGGGCCTACCGTTTTGCCATGATGGCCGCTGGAGCCTTCATCTTTGTAAGTTGTTTTACATCCGCGACTGTACCATCACCTGGATATCTCTTCGCCACACATACCGTTCTCCATGGTATCGGTTCCACTCTAATCCTTTGCAGTACTGCTCTCATAACTGGTGAGTACTTTGACAAGAAGCATCGCTTTCACGTGCTGGCAACAGCTTTTGTGTCTGGTGGACCCTACGGTGTACTCATTTTCGGCCCGCTCTTCTCCATCTGGATTCATAATTACGGTTGGAGACACGCATTTGAGATCTGTGGTGTGGTCTTCCTTGGTTTCAATCTTCTAGCCGCCGTTGTTTTTCAACCAAAGAAAAGTGACAACTACGAGGAGGTTGACAATAACGCCCAAAAGGAGACAATGGAATCGGTCGAGCGTACTGCATCCAGTGGTCGTGGTTGGGCACTGGTCTCCCTGTCACATTTGAAAGCGAATCTACAAATCGTGCTGTGGGCACTTGACAGACTATTGCACAACTTTGTCATGTATGGTCTCCTAATGAATATGACAACTTATGTGACCGAGGCCATGAAAGATCGCATTGAACAAGGATCAAAAGTAAACCTGTACTTCGGTATCGGTGAATCGCTCATCTTTACAGCTGGCGCCCTGGTTGGGGATCGGATGAGGGGATACTTACCTCTATTTTACATGGTAGGTGCCGCGTCCGCAGCTATTATTCTCCTGATAATGCAAAGTATATACAAGAATGTAAAAGGTGTGCTAATTCTGGCTGGTTTTCTGGGTGCTGCGGTTGGGACAGGCAATACATTCCTCTACGCCACTTCGGAGGAGGTTATGCTAATCCACGGCTCTGTTGCTTTTCCAATGACAAAAATGATTGCGGGAATCGGCATGCTGTTGGCTCCTCTTCTCTCGGGAACCGTGATTGATACGTTTTCTTTCCGTGGATATTTCATCTCCATGGCTATTCTGGTTTGCATTCGGGGAATCCTCTTCATTATCATCTGTATTATACTCTGGAGGAAGAAAAAATTGCTCAAAAGAAATAGGCAGCAGGATGCAGAAGAGGAGGCTACAAAGCTTCAACCGAAAATAATCACCACAGCACCCAGTTCTGAAGGTGCCGGTGAGGAGTCGGACGCTTGTCAGACTAGTCATGGCTCCAAGCCAATGCAGTAACCTTCTCCTACGCATGTCGGACCGTCCGCCATCAGTCAACTGCCATCTCTCATCACCATCTCAGTGCCATTTTATGCTTCTAGTAACAGAGATTGCCTTTACTCCTACTTCTTCTCCTTAGACGTGTTTCCCTCTGGTGTAATTAGGACAACATGTATGGCAAATTCTCTTTCTGTGATCACAACTGGCTTGGCTTTAAGTGACTTGAAATCGCTATTTGTGTTCTTCTTCTTCACACTAACTCTCTCCACCAAACCCATTTCTCTCACGTGGTTGCGTATTTGGCATTGGTTCTTTCAGCTTGTAGTCAATCAAACGGCTCCACTCCTGATGAAATGAAGTGAAGGCGCTTAGCTACTTTTATCTTTGAGTTTCAGAAGGCAGCTGTGCCCATACTAGCGTACAAGATAGTATGAAACTAGTGAATGCCCTCTTTATGCTGTCATTACGAGGCCTTAACCCTCCTGTTTCCTCCTCAACACTGGGTAAGTACGTGGTTCGTGGTAGAAAAAAACTGCGGATTTTTGTGGACACGACAAGCTACTGAATTGGTAGTTGGTACGCATGCTTATGCAACGCCAGCATCGTCTGTGCCATCCTACCAATTGTAACTGCGGCGGAGGTTCATCCAGAAGTTCAAGGGGACAGTCAGATAGGTATGGAGACTTGATAAGTCAGATACTGAAGTTGTAAGAGATGGGTTAGGATGTATAATAAAAATGCAACGACAAGTAGAAAATAATAGTTGTGTTTTCTTCTCAGGAATAATGTGTGAAAAATAAATGGGTAGTTGGGACGAAAAACTGTTGGCAGAAACCGAGAACAAAGCAAACCGACTGTAACTGTATCTAGGAAATGAGAGAGGAGTTTTTAATTATAAATGCTCTATCCAAGACAGGGCTGAGTGTGAAAGGTCGGATTTAATAGCGGGATATTTATGATCTGGGTAACAAAAGCGAGCATGGTAAATCTCCAATTAATGTTAATGGACATTCTTCACCTCGGATCAAAATCAGCCGAATTACTGATGGAATGGAGTCAAGATAAACACGAAGGTGAAGCCTGATTCTCCTTAATGCACTCAGTTACTGGTGGTTCATGTGGAATCTTCTCAATGCGCATGCGCGTAGACGGAGGAACTGGAAGATCAGAGACTGGTCTCCATTGACATTCAGTGCACAAATCACCTCGACATTCTCAGGGTGTTCAAATCACAGTGCACAGCATCACCATCATCACCTACAATTGGAGATCAAATCCTCTGCCTACCTTGCATCCTCACTTCATCAATCTCGTCACAGTGATGGCACCAGGCTCGTAATCGCCATGGCATTATCGTCAACGGCACCATAACTTTCTCGTCACCAGCATCCCAAACACAATCGCGAGCAAATTGACAACGATCAATTTGTCAACAGAGTCACCTCATTCAGTGCTTGGGGTGGCCCCAGATCTGAATGCGATTGAGTGCAGCGATTCCTTCCACATTTCTGCCATCTGAACGATAGATGTCATTGGAGTGAGCATTTCTTGCCAAGCTACCCATCTGACCATCCACACGACCACATAGCACTTGAAAAGGAGCATGTGGAGGAGAACACAGAACAGTTGAATGATTTTGTTGTTCAACGCCTTTCTCGCACTGTCCACTAGAACACAGCACACAATTGTCGAGCCTTGAGTGGAGGATTCGTTTGTTGCATTTAAGGGGACTGATCATGGACATTGCTTTTCCGTCGCAGAATGTCAGACCACACGGAATCGTGATTAATTTTTGTGAAGCAGTGAGGCGGTAGTGGTGGTAATAATGTCCATGCCGTGTGACTGAGAGCCGACTGCATTATTCTGCATACGATTTTGCGTGCTGATTGGTGTTATCACCGCCTCCTTCCTCACCTCCTTCCTCGCCCCCTTCCTCGCCTCTACCCATGCCAATTGAACCCTCATCAACCCAACTGGCACCTTGAAGTCTTGACTAGTATCACATAGTAGAAATGAGGGTGGCATGAAGAAGTGTGGCGTTTGTCGCTTGTCGCCTGACACACGTGTTTAAGACCAGTCGAAGCCTAACGTCTTCACGTCTCATCATTCATGCTACTCGTTCCATCATCAGCATTCACACGGGTTTGCATCACGTTGATTGTGCGTCTGCGAACAATCCATCAGGCAAAATCAAATCCTTTGCACAGCTGACTCACCTCATAATATAAGGATATTGCTAATGGAAATCCCGGCTTTTGATAGTGGAATGGAATAAAATTGACTGATCAGGTGGAATGTGTCTACTCGAGCTATTCCATCCATCCTGTGGAAACACAGTGAACAGGAATACAGTGACATTTTGTGATTGCTAGCAGGCTATGCGCAACCAAGCTGACTTTGTTGTGTTGCATAAAGTGATTGATACTGGAAGGAAAGCCTTTGATTATCGGAGGGAAATAAACACTCCCTGTGCGGTCCCTCTCACTGTCCCCATGTCCATTGGCCAAGTGACATTTGAATTGGATGACTGCAACCCTCACTACCACCCACATAACGAGAAGGAGGAGAGGAAGGAGGAGGAGGAGGGGGAGGCAACTATCAAAATGCCCATTCTTCCCCACTCTCCCTCTTACCCCCCCCCCCATCCCTCTCTCACACACCCATACAACCACCCAATCACCCAATCACCCACCCATCCACCCATCCACCCACCGGCCCTCATTGACAGCATGCACATTTCCACGTGTTCGGGTGTGTTTCTCGTGCATGATGGAAAAGAGGGAGGTGTGGAGGAGGGGGCATAAATCAGTCGGTATTTTCAAAGCCATTGTGCAGCCCCACCACCACTACCAACACCACCACCACCACCACCACCAGCACCACTACCACCACCAGCATCATCACTGCCACCACGTTCTGTTGGATGTCAGAGTACTTCCTCTCCTTCTCCTTCTCCTTCTCGACGCCAACGGAAGTTCACTGCCTCAACGCCATGCAGCTGTTTCATGGGACCCAGTATCCGAGCGGTAGTTGTCAAACCCTCTTGAGACATTAATTTTGTCACAGCAACTTCTGTCACGAAATCGCCTCACCATGCAGATTTGTTGGCACAGTGGTTGTGGAGGTGAATCCATCGCTATTACTTGCCTGTTCAGTGTTTTGTCTTCGAAAGTAGAACGCAAATTGCTGGCTGTGTTGGTGCGTGAGCAGTAGTGGAAGGAGGAGTTGGGTATGTGGTGGGGGGAAGGGAAGTGGAGGATAGTGGGGAGTCACATTCGTGGTACGTGAGTGGCAGCAGTCTCCAATGGTAAGTCATTGGCACCATCACTGATGAATGTGCGCCAAGTGCACATCTGAGTGGCCAAGTGGAGCTGCCTCAGGTCATTCCCATCGCATTGCCAATGCGGTCTTGGAAGATGGGACCGCTCACTGCATCCATGCTTCGTTCATTCCTCATCCCTCTTCTTCCTCCTTCACATCGTCGTCGTCATCGTCGTCTTCCATTTGCCTGCTTCTAAAGTTGCCCCAGTTATATGTGCACTCTTATTGAGAGAAGGAGGACTGCAGTAGATGGAGGTTCTTTGAGCAATCTGAATGAAGTGGTCTGTTTGGTAGCGGTGCATGTTGTGTGGTTTGGGAGCAGCCAGTTGTGCGCATTTCCCTACCTCTCCAATGACTTCTTGGAAAGCACACGCCTCCTGGAACCAGAGGGTTGAATGCAGTCATGATAGGGTGGAGAAGAGCAAGTGACTGAGGAGGATCATGCGCCTTGCATTTGATGAGGACTAGGAGTGGGGTGGCAGGACTCGCGTGTGCGTAGGCCATGGTATGCTGGTGGAAGCAGTTGCATTGGAGTGAAGGAGATGAATTCCATCTTAGCGGATTCTGCTCTTGTCTGCAAGAGACTTGAAGAGTGGTGAGATTGGGCGATGGGATGTGAGGCTATTTAGAGTTTCGAAGCCAGTAGGTTGTGCATCCGCACTTCTGTGGTGTTGATGACCGTGGTGGTTGGCACCAGTCCGTAGTGGTGGAAGTCATTTCTGTGAGTATTTATCCAGGTAGTGGAATGCTTTCGAGAATGCAGATGCGCGTGATCATGGAAGACTGGCGCACACGCAGCTTCAAGGCAGACGCATTGTTCTACAAGAAAATCGGTCGCAGCTTTAGTGAGGTTGAGCACTGGGAGGAATGCATACTAGTGTCAGTGCGACTGCACGTGGAGGAGGAAGTTCATTCTCGCAGTCCGATTGGCGTATGCGGAGCTCATTGACGATTGAATAGAACCACACTGCGGCAATCAGTACACTGGTAAGCTTTGGTGAAGACTGGTAAGGAAGTGGGAAGAATTGCTGATGCATAGATAACCTTGCCTTGATGAGCGATATTGCACTTGAATGATGGCGTCAACTTCGAAATCACCAACGTCTGATCGTACCTACAATAGACTCGCAGCACACTGAATCACGGTGATGGGACGTGAGGATAGTTGGAAGTTTGAAGACAGTAAATTATACGTTTGTACCCCCAAGGAAGCAACAATGGTAAGCTGTCATCAGTTTGCAGACCGGGAAGTTGTTCCATTGAGTCCACATCCGAGAGGTGGATCGCTTAGATGATGCGGTGCTTGACCTACTGGCACAATCGTGCACGGGATAATTCCTTCCCTGGGAATGGTGAAGAGTGAGTACAGCAAAGTGAGGGGTGGGGAATGCAGATTGGGCGATAGAGAAGGAACATGGCAATTATTGGTCACGAATATTGGTGATCGTGGAGGATGGGAAATTCGTTCTGCAATGATTCCGGTGGAAGTGCATTGCATTAGAGCACTAGAAGACGTGCCTACTCTCGTCAGAGAGACGCATCGTTTAGGATGGAGTTCCAGTCACACTTGCAATCTTCAATCCTTCTCCCATTGTGGCCAATCAGCAGTACTGTCTGCCACTCGAATGTTGCACTTGTGGAGAACAGTGGTGGGAATCCCTCGCTCCACACTTCGGTCAAGAGCGCTGGCAGAAATTGATTGGCGATGTGAGAAGTGGTTGGAGTACCGAAGGCTCTAGCCAACTCTCAGCTAGGACACAATACTGATACCCACGTGGGTGTCTTGTTTACAACTGTGGCTCTCAATGAGAGACACCACCGAAAGTGAAGATGGTAGGGCACAGCATTGGGGAAAGCATTCCCTCCCACCTTATCAGTGCTCAAATCTGGGTACGAAATTGGGGTCACACGTGGAACTCGTACGTGCTACGCACTATCTCATGCATAATTTAGATGTAATTCAAATTTGCTTGATAGGCAGGCACACAGCAGCTGAGGAGGCAGAGAGGTAGGGAGTGAGGTAGGGAGTGAGAGAGGGGGGGAGAATGGGAGGAAGGGAGGAAGTGAGGAAGGGAAAGAGGGAGGGAGGGGAGGGAGGGAGGATGGTGAGTGGAGAGGGGTGGTAGTGATCCTCCTCTTCCCCGTCTCCCTAATTCCTCGCCTTTCCTTGCTTTGTGGTGACCGGTTCTGGCTTTTAGAAGGAGAGAGTGTGGTGGTGTTGTGTCGGTGCAAACAGGGTGCCATTGATGACTGCACAACTAGCAGTGGGAGTAGGTGACATTTATCCTCAGTGGGAATATTGGTAAGATATGCATCAAACGAGTATATGTCGACGGAATTCGGGTAATCATAGCAGTAAAAGGACAAAGACAACCTTTTGTGTATGGTGCAAGTGCGTGAGGGCGTGAATGCAATCGGGTAAGTTGAAATTCGACCTGAAGTTATATTTGTGAAGGCCTAGTGACACCAATGGAAGCGCAATTTGCAGGTCACTGCTTCAATGTTCACAAGGTGTCCTTTCAAGGGTCAATACAACCACGCAATTTGACATTCTTTTTTCAACTCCTGTTTTTTTCCTAGGCTCGCACACTTCCAACCTATTTAAGCTTTTGATGAACGCCAAAACAAAGAATCTAAAACTTGGAATTCGTTTCGTTTGTCAAACACCTCTGTGTGACCGTTAGCTCTTTGAATTTATCCTTCTCTTCTTTGGTAAAAATCGTATAGTACTGTCCATTAGCTGGAGCTGATTTAATGCTCTCACAGTCCTTTCGTCACACCCTACCAGGCAGACGTTCTGGTCAAGAGTGTGGAGCCCTCTGGCACCAATCTCTATCCACCCCCACCAGCCCACTCACACCCCCATGATGACAATTTGTCCTTTTCAAGCAATTAGGGAGCGGCACTTATCCGGAATGCAGTTGTGCCCCCATGCAAGTGGCTTTCTTTTATGCAGGTAGCAACACACAGATTGTCACCCAAGGAAGTGGAAGGCGAGGAGGAAGTAGTGTTGGTGGTGGTGGAAAGAAACGGTTTTTATGATGGTGGGTGGGGCAAGGGGGATGTTGATGGCCGATCGAGTGATTCAAGCCGTCACTAGGGCAAATGTCGCGCCGTAATTTATGGACTGGATTGTGCACACACATACGCATGGCGCGTTTGCAGGTGTGTGTGTGTGTGTGTGGGTCCCTATTCGCCTGAATTGGAGGGAGAGAGAGAGAGAGAGAGAGGGCGAAGTATAGGGGAGGGCGAAAAGGAGGGACCTCGTGCACATTTAGATGACACTGGCTTCATGGTAAGCGATAAATGTCAGGCTGTAAAAAGGAGACATGTGGAAAAAGAAGAGGCTCATCCATAGGTGCAAACGCATCCATTTAATCCACCACCAGAGCAATCCACATTTGGTTCCTCTTGGGGTTCCTAGTTTTTTTGTTGCCCACAGATTAGATGATGAAGTGTTTACTAAGACCTCGGTTTACCCAGGAGAGGTGGCATTTATGTGTGTGTGTGTGTGTGTGTGTGTGTATGTGTATGTCTGAATCATTCTGCAAATCTTAATCTCTTCCCCTTATCCGACACTGCGTGTATTGTCCCTGTAAGACAGGCTGGCTGAGACACTGATTAACAGTTTGTTTGTACTTCAGGTACAGAAAAAAGTACAAAAAAGCTGGGATGGAAGAAATCAGTCTTTATTTACCTTCACATATTGTTTATCAGGAAGAAAATGTGCATGTGGGTGCGTGTGTGTGTTTGTCTCCCAGATCTGATGTGAGGTGATTAATAAGGCCTCCCAAATGCCTATTGTGCTGTAATAACGAGGAGGAGGTATAAAGAACATCGGAGCGCTTTATTCACTACCATCAGCATATTGCAAATGTCAGCATCGAAGTGGTAACAGTCTTTATTTGCACCCCGTAGGTGGTTATCCATGAAGGTCAGTCAATTTACCCTTGATTGATGGAAAGGCATAACTGTAACTAATGGTCAACAAAGTTCGTTGTGTCGCATACCTTAGTGACTTTCCTTAGTTTTGATTATTGGCAAAGATTCATTATTTCTACTTTCCAAAAAATCCTTTTTTTTCATAATCTAGCTATTTTCATGAGTCACATCTGCCAAGTTGGAGATTGGACAAATGGTTTCGTAAGAGAAACATGAAGGATGAGGATAGAACCACCGTTGTTTTCAAAAACGTCCAACCTAGATTAGCCATTGCGGTCCCTTTCATCACATGGGCTGGTCACCATATTCTCTCCATAAAAGACGGATCTTCCTTACAGGTGTGGCGTTATCAGAGATGAGGTCACTTAGCTGACTGAAGGATTTCATAACAGAACCGACACCAGGATGTTCATGAGTGTCGCGACAGTATATTCCATCGTACTGTATTAAAATGGGCACTGTCATTGTCGCCTTCCCCTATTCCCCTTCCCTCCTCCCCTTTTCGATTAATGCATGTAACGTACAACCGAGAAATGTCATGTATGTTCTGGTGTCGACCCCCTCTTTTGATTTGCACCACTTAGCGGCAGGTGTTTGATCCACTATCTTGAAGAGGCATCTGGGCATATGGTAGCGAGGTGGGGCATATCTGGACACTGGGTTGAAGGCAGTCGTGAATAAACATTATTAAAATTCAGTCTAATGGTAGGCCAACCAGTGACCAAAATCCTGTCCACCATGTATAATTGGAGTTCAGTTTAAAATCACATAACGTATCCTTACAATCTACCAAAATGATAAATAGCAATAAATTTTAAAAGACCAAATTTGGCTTGAAGAACTCACTTCATCATTTACTGACCTTTTAATTAGATTGTGGATTCTTAGGCAAACAACCTGGTTTTTGTAGCCGAGCCCATCCGTCACGTATTTGTGACACACGCCCCTTATTTGATTAGTGACAGGAATTGTGTTCACACAGCCTGAGTGATTAGGAGACGATAGATAGGAGGATGGAAATTTTCAGTTAGCAGGTGGAATGATCGCCTCGGTGGAGTAATGGAGCAAACGGTAACCAGTGGGGTTTAAGTGGGCTCGGTGAGGAAAAACAGACACTAATCCTCCTCACGCAACACGCTGAAAGGTAAGCAACTGAATTAACTGTAATATCTTGGGAAGGTTAATGGCCAAACAATTGGAGATGGGACTGATCGCCACTTTATGTCGAACAAATGACCTGGTTTTAGCAGTCAAGCCCCATAGAATTAATAAATACACAAATCCTTAGGAGATTTACCTTTTCCAAAACCAGCTGCTTCGACTCCAAAGAGAGGCGTTATAGACCCGACAGAGGAATCACTGTTTCAATCTCGTTATCAAGTGGGAAAGGAAAAAGGAATCAACTCTTCCGCTAAGGCTATTTATCTAACCATGGAGCCACAGGAGGAAGTAAGCAGACAAGCACAACCATGTGCCCAAGTGTGTATGTGTATGCATGTGTGCGTCCGCACACTTCCTGTGTACATGGGGGTAGGCGCCCCGCATTCCTTTTCCTCCACCTAATCCTCTCACATTCTCCGTGGCTGACCTTTACTGGATGAAAATGTCACAGTAACACGAAGAGGGAAAGAGAGAGGGTTTGGTGACACCCCGAGGGTGTTCGTGGACCACCAGGAGAAGAGGGGGGTGTGGCTAGATACCCTACCCCCACCTCCCAAAAAGGGTGAGAGAGAGAGGGAGGCATTCAAGAGTGGTATCCCCGCCACCTGTGATTTATACGAAACCGTGCACCCAATCTTGTAGGACATAAAATCATTGTCTCAACATTTAATGGGGAAAAAATAGATAGCTTCCTACTTTTCCCTCCTACTGCCAATCATACCCATTTGACATTCAACTGGATTGGATCAAATTGACTGTTTAAAGTGAAAATAATTTCTGATCTTTCTAAGCTTGAAGTGCTACGGCGGTGCATGGAAATCGCTTGACCTTCAAGGCGGCTAAAGTCCCCTTCCATGATCACGCTTTCACCTGTGCTATCACAACTGACCTTTGGGAAGTTTTAGACATTGGAGTTGACCTTTCCCTACTTCCAACTGGTCAAATAGGAAAAAATGCATAATTTAAAACTAAAATGCGCCATTTGTCACAGTTAAGGTTGCCTTCTAAGAGATCAGGTAGTTATTTAGGATGGAAGAAAAAGAAAGGGAAAGAAAAGAAGCACAACTTGCCTTAACAGCTGAAGTGTCCAGGATTTGGTGTTTCCACGACCTGTGGTGCTAGCAGATGGGCCAAGGATTTAATGTCACAGTCTTCCCTCATAGCTGACAGTAAAAGGGCCGACTGAAACAGTAAAAAGCCGCAGTACACCCTCGTTTTCCAGGCCAGGAAAAGGTACTAGCTCATCACCAAAGTTCTAACGGCCCAGATATTTTTAGCATTTAATCACTTTATCTGTCCCCTCAAATCGAAAAGTTTCTTTAGTGGTGGTACGTATTCAGGTGAGAGTCTCAGAGCCTCACTCAGTGTGACGCTGGTAAAAGATTGTTGTACGGTGAATAAACGTCCACAAAAAAGGGGAGATAGTGCTTCAAAAACTCATTCTTGCTCAAACAAACACAAAATCACAGGGAAGCCGTAGTTTCTGACTCCTGAGTTTTGGAAGAGGAAGAGGAGGTTGTCTGTTCCACGTGGAACTGTGGAAGAGGAAGGTTGGAAAGTGCGAGTGAGGGAAACATGAAGGAGGGAAGTTGGGGTACCAAACCCCTAAGATCGGGTGGTAAGAGGGTCGCAAGAGCGCAGGAGGCCTGCAAATACCACTGGGGCAGGGAGGTGGATCGAAAGTCCGGAATCAAGTTTGTCATTGCCACTGAGATTGGTGGCATCATAGGCATCGCTCGCCCTATCCAATCATCTCCAACCGATTTTTCTCCAAAGGACTCTTGGAAGGAGCGCTTTCTGTCGATGAGAGACTCAGCGTTGAACGAAGAGGGCCTCGATGGGGATGGTAAGGGCTTGAGCTTGGCCAAATTGACGTCGTCCAGACATACTGAAGGCGGGGAGAGTTGTTCCACTTGGTTCATCGATGGTGAACTCGAGGAGGGTGGCACTTTTGTGTCAACAGATATCTCTTCATCGCTCTCTTCGGGCAGAAGTATTCGTCTAAAAATTTTACAGCCCTAATAAGTTGGGACATCAAGGAGGTTTCATGCCAGCCACTATTCAATCAGTTTATGGAACCATAAATAAAGGACACTACTGAAGCTGTCAACTACGGCAAATCAACGGAATTCTTTGTGCTCATCCTAGGCGAAAATCACACAAGCATTGATTCGGTGCGCTCATAGGAGTAACCTGGTCAATGTGATATGCCTGGCTATCATACCATAAAGTTCATCAAGAGCATGTAGATTCATTCAACTTTAAAGGTTTGAGTGGGCATAGAAAAACTCACTGATTCTTTGAAGCAGCTGCCCGATCTCTTTGCCGACGATTTTTGAACCAATTGCCAACTTGGGTTGGTGTCAGTCCTGTGGCATTGGCCAGCTCTCGCTTCTTGTTGGGCCCAGGGTAAGGATCTTGAAGGTACCACTCTCTCAGCAGGCTCCGTGTTCTCTCCTTAAAACAGTGCGTTTTTTGCTCTCCATCCCAAATGGTTTTGGGTAAAGGATGCTTCTTTCGCACTCTATATTTATCCACCGGTCCGAGCGCTCGACCTCGCAGCCTTTCGGCTTCTTGGTAGTGCGCCTCCAACCACAGAGCCTGCATTTTTGCATGACTCGCCTTAGAGAAGTTATGATGTTCTAGAAGGGAGTAGAGTTCAGCGAAATTTCGGGTGTGGAAGGCAATTAGAGCCCGTGAGCGGAGGATAACCTCGTCACGATTCAACACCTCCCATAGATCACTACGCTTTGGCAGAGACCACATAAACTGGCACAGACAGTCGACATTTCCAGCATTCTCAAGGCTTTGACAAATCTTGATTATTTCCTGCGTCCTGGAAAAGATGTCATCCTCCGGAGACCATTTCAGTGCAGCACGAGCAGCCACAAATGCTGCCAGTACCTCCTTCTGGGTGGGCATGTCTTCTGGGAATGTAGCCGTGGGGCTAGAATCTAAGAGGCTTAGAGCCGAGAACGTGGAAAACTTTTTGCTCTCGCCCGCATTCATGATACGTGGATATCAGTGGTTTGGCGCTTTTAAGGCGGAAAATAATATGGGATCGGTATCGGGAGCATGACCAATAAGTGGCGTCCGCTTACACAAAGTGGCCGGCCAATCAGGAGGGAAGGCGGGTGGACGCACACGCTGACTGGCTCGTTGTCTGGTTTAGCGCACGTACACGCGGAACTGACACCACCAAGGTCTCGGTTTCACACCACTGACCCTCGGCATTCGCAAAGCCTATGTTCGTCAAGTGGGATAATGCATAACTCCTATCACGTAGGCATTGTTCAGTTGGCCGGAGTCCATATCTTATAATGCAGTTAGAATTTAAGGCAGAAAAATGTCATTTTTTCACATTCAAATAATTTTTACAGATGATGGCTGGTGAGTTAAACCAATTTCTCATGCCATTTGACATAGTTTAAAGAAAAAGTAGGAGAAACCCTAAATACCGAAGTCAAGGTACTGAGCCGTGGAGAAAGAGGTACAAATTTGGCGGCGCTGAATTTTGATCCGCTATGCCTGTTTCTTATCATTAACTGACTACCATATTTCCTCTTCTTACCCCAAATTACCCAGGAGGCACCGCTTGATTTGCTGGGAACCTCAACGAAAGGACTGCAATGGCGTTTATTTACTGTCCTTTCAAAATAGGCAGTGATGCGACATTCAAAATGTCATTCCATCTGTGTCTGAATTCAGGATCGCGCTGTGATGACTTGAATGCCTTGATTTCCTCTCCCTCTGTAGTATTTACTCTATCGCTACGTACGGGTTTTGGAGGAAGGCATGAAAAAGACCATTCAAAGTATAAAACTGCATTATCCTTGGCGTCTTTCATGCAAAAAAGAACCATTTGTAATAGGAAAGATTTATAAGCCCAGTAGGGTGTTGATTTGGCTTACTTTGGTACTTATTGAATACAACCTGATTTCCCATTCATGTAGCTAAATAAGTAGTTTTGTGAGTAGCACGTCACTAGCGTTTTGAATTGTAAAGCCATGCGCGCTGTCAGCCACCGCGGCCGTAAAGATTAAAATATATGTAGCCTGGTGATTGCTGATAGCTAACGGGGATAGATCCAAAATTTCAGTAAGGAATTATCTGATAATTAAGTGACCCACCATTAGCAATGACCGTTGCATCCATGACCCTGCCAAACCCTGTCATTAAGACAAGACAAAGCATGGGGTCCTGTCGAGGGGGGGAACGGTAAGCAACTAAGAGGTGACACACTGATAGTCCTCTGGTTGCATCGGAATCGACCGGGTAACACAAAGTTTTTGTTTTTTAGAAATAATAAGCACGCGAGATGGACCGGATGATTGGAGAATGGAAGTGAGATAAAGACAGAGTTGGCTGGAGTCTAATCGTTCGGTCCTGGGAACAGACCATCGTGCATTAGTGGAACTCGCGTGCTGACGAATAGCTTAAAATATTTCTGCAGTTCACTCCTCCTTATTACAAAAAAGGATAGCTTAAAACTATCTGGTTATCCTGTAATGACAAATCTGCTGTGTGAATTTAAAAAAGGGACAAAATTAACTTTCTGGTAGGGTTAACTAGGAACCGGTTTCGTCCCCTTCCTACCCGAGTTAATGAACGTGGCAACCTAAAGAGGTAGAATGACCTCCACAGCACGGGGAGGAGGGGAAGAGAGAGTAAAAATAACTGAGGTTCTGTTTGAATTAATGAATCTCTCGAAAAGCCTGACACTCGGCTATTACTCCAATCACACAGGTCTTAATTTGGATTCATCCATCTCAACCCCTTAATCATGTGGTTTGAAAAAGTGCCTGCGGGTGAACTTGCTTGTGGTCCCGCTCATTATCCACTTCTAACGAGCTCTTATAACAAAGCCTAGGGGTTTTTTCACTGTCGAAACGAAAATTATAGTGCTTGAGATTTCAAAGGAAGAAGGATAGGAGAGGGGGAAAAAAGGTGCCTTTTTTGTCCAGAGGCAAGACTGCTATGCTGATCAAAACGTCTGTCAGAAGTAGTAAATGAAATTTCCTAGAAGTGTTCATTGCCATTTGAGGGGTGACGTCTGAGTGAGTCCATCATCTCTTAATGGATCAGGATACAACAAAAACCACGATTGAACATCTACATGGATTTAGTCACTTACTCCGATTATTCAGTTACAAAGCAAAAACTGTTCCATTTAATTAATAATATCACCTTGGAGACACGGGTTTGAATATTATTTCACAAAAAGATCCTGCATAATGAGACCTGGCGAAATTAACAATGGCATAATTGAATCTGACATTCCACAGCATCTGAGTCAACATTAATTCCACTCGGCGTAAGTGACTCGGGTGAGGCGAGTGGTTTGTGAAAGTGACACGTCCCAAAAGGGATGGAATGGGGCAGAACACAGAGGGGAATTGGCCACAGCCTGCTCCTCCTCCTTCTCCTCCTAATGGACGGAGAGGCGGAAAGGAAGCTAATACATCGATCCGGGGTAATTAGGAGCATCTTCGTCTACATGATAGGGGGCGACAAAGCAAAAAAAACCTCACGGTTTTGTGCTTGGGATGAAGAACTTTTCCTCAAAACAATTAGGTATCGAATAAAAGCATACAAATGCTAATCATAGAGATTTGGATGCAGGAAACGACTTAGTGCACTAATATGACTATTTGCTTGCATACAAAGAATAAGTTTGTTACGGTTTTAAACTACATTATTAGATGTGAATAAAACAAAGTTCTAAGTTAAGTAAAAGAGCGGCTCTTATTTTGCTTACCTCATAACTCTCTTTATATGTACTCCTGTACGATAGACCTGGCGTATTTCCATGCTCGGTAGTAGTCAAACTTTTAATGGCGACAACTTATGGTTAGTCGTATATTTTTATGTTGACTCTTAGTGACCTATTTTATTTGTCTCGACTCCTGTTGATGAGTTCCATGCCCAACTGCGTGTGGATAACTTGGTTGTTCTCCTACTCTCGGCCCTCATCGGCTGCCATTTACAAGAAAGATTTGATTCGTGTGCATAGCTATAAGCATCTCATGGAGGAAATGCCATGGGATTACAAGTGTAAGAGGGTTCTTAACTTGTCGGAAGTAGAAAAAAAACTGTTTTTTGGAATAAATAGGTAACTTTCCTTTCCCATGGACAAAAGTTTTGCCAACCTTGAGAGCACTACTTAAGTGGAATTAGTAAAATTAAAGCCTTTTTCTTCAGTAAAGTAGCAAGAGTTTGACTTGGGATAAATTCTAACGACTGATCGTAAATAAACAAAGGACATCATTTCTTACACAAATAGTCTTAACGCACCCACTGCCGCAGTATGAGTAGTTTATTTGCAAAGTAAAACCCTAATCGTCAATAGTATTTGGCAAAGAGCAGGAAGAATATGATTATCTCCAGATTAAGTGGAATACACCTCGGTGCCTCATCCAGTCCGTGGATTATCAACCGCCAAAACTGCCAGAATGGTAGAATAAGCTTTAAGTATTTGTGGGTAGAAATTGTGAAAGCAGATGCTGGTTCCTTTTCACAGGAGGCTAGAAGCTTCTCCCTACGCTTCAATACAGGATTACGAGAGTTGGTAGAAAGAATACAGGGAGGAAATAAGGAAGCTTCAAGGCTTCCACGTGAGTGTCTCACGAATTGTAGTAACATAAAACTGTTACTGTTGCTGCAGCTGGAAGAGTTTGTTCACATAACCACCTAGATACAGGGTGGAGTCCAAAATAGCAGGGATTTTGTGTCCACAGGAGGGAGGTTGCCAAAGACCCCGCTCTAAGTTAAAAATCGAGATGCGTCCATCTACATGGCCAAAAGTTCGTCCATCTAAAGAAAGTGGAGAGAAAGGTCCTCAAATTCAGAAGCAGTTTCTGTTAGCACATTGTCTCACCATTCAAAGCAACGCGGCGCACAAAAGCCACTTATCTGGTGACTGATTATAAAATCAGTTAAGAAAATGATATTACTTTAAAAGCGGCATTAAGGAGAGAAAGCAAATAAACGATTGTTGATAAAGTACATAGAATTGTAAAACAATTATGGAAGTAAAAACTAATACTATCGTTGATTAGCCACTCGAAGGTAATTGAAAACGCCATTATCAGTAGTAGTAAGAATGGGCCCCATTGTTAAACCGCTTGTCTAGCTGACATTTGGTGGTGACAGACCCTTGACTCACTTAGACCTTCACCACTAAGCGATGCGATAGTCCTGACTATTTAGAATTCTTATATCGGGTTCGGTTTCAAGGATCAAAATTAGGTTGTTAAAACTTAAATAGCTGGATTTGATTTCCTTACACCCTCTTAGTTGGGCTTTTAAAAGCCTTATTTTTGACTTCGTTACAAAGGACTTTAACTGCCACCCAATCGGAGTGACAGAGAATGGTCGGTTCATTTGGACGTCCACAGGCGGTGAAGAGCAAGTCACTCCGGTGGGCTGTGGTCAAGACGGTGTCAAATTATCCTTCAAAACTGGTCTGTTAAATTGAATGTTAGCCTATCATCGGCAAAAGATAGGGGTGGAATGCTTCGTGAAGTGCGAGGAAAACTCTCCCTTTCCCCCTTGTTCCAACACTTAAGCTCCCATCACCAATTCCAAACTATGCTTGATTTAAAGATCTTTTAAAATTCTAAAATGCAGTTATTTTAGCTAATGCAGACGTTAAATGATTCAAGTTAGAAGATTTTCAGAGGAATCTCGACGAGAGCGGTCCAGATCCTCTGTTAGTCCCATATTGTGACCATTTCTAGACCACAGCTATCGTAGATCTACTTCGGTTTCCGCCGGCTTATTTTTAAATCATGATCCTGTTCCATTATTTATCATTAATCAACAAAGTTCACATGTCACACATATGTGACACTTTTGGAACCGGTAATAATGAGTTCTTTTTAATTGTACAATCTGTTATTTAATTTAGCCTACCTAAGGAGCGATTAACCACTTTCAATACTCTGCCTGATTTGGGGCATTCAAGGATCTTCTCGTCTTTTTCCCTTAGAAACCCACACACCAAATGGCACTTGCATTTAAAAAAGTAGAGAAGAAATCGGCTGAGGAAGATGGCATTTTAATTTCACACCATTTAGTCTCTGTTTAATACCGTTGTGGAAAAATTGCAGACATACGTAAGCAGTCATGCCCACTAATGCCATGAAAATAATACTGCCCGTAGCAACTTCCTCGTTCGACTGAGCAGGAGTCGATTTAACGCATGGGATACGGCAGACCTTCCACAAGCTAGCTGAAACCACCACGGTCACGGTCATCAATGAGGTGTGAATAAGGGAATTACTATCGTCTCGCGACTTTTCGCATGTCCTATTGGAGAAGAGTAGTTGAATGTCAGGTGCAGAATATGAGAGTTCTATCATCACATTATGAAGACTTTTACATGTTCACAACTTCACAGATGATGACCTCATCTGATAGAAACTTCCATCGACGCCACACACTGCTCCTTTTTGCATGCACATGCTATTGTAGTATGTCATCTAGAGGTGGCACAAAAGCATCAACAGCATCGCTTCTTAAGGTTTCTATGCGTGCCGACTTGCAACTGCAAGTAGTTTAAGGTAATATGGAAAAAAGGGATATCTGGTATCATCAAAAAAAATTGAATTATTTCTACATTGAGAGGTTTTCGACACGACGATCAAATTGTAACAAACTTCCATTGAACTGAAAAGGTGCAACACCTCCTGTTGGTCAAGATCATGGAGCTTTCAGTTCAGAAACCGTTTTATGCAATCGATCAGTTTGGTGTTTCTTGCATCCTATTGAATTGCTTTCCTCAAACCAGCACATTCCAGCTGAATTGATGCTTCTTCAGGAACGCTAGACATCTTTCAATAATTTATCCTCCTTTCAAATCCATCAAACGTTTCATAAGTAGAAGCCAATATCATTCTTAAAAGTGGTTGTTTAAAGACTCAATAAGCAGATTTCTCAATGTGGGGAAGAAATTGGGTAAGATCCTTTTGTTTCCTTCTAACAAAGTGCGATTTCAAACAGCACGCAAAACTGGTCATTATGGATCTGTGCCCACCTGCCTTTAAGACAAAAGTGGATAAATGACCTGTCCGATGAACCGGTCGCACAATTGCTCGCACTTTCAAATGGAGAGACAGTGGGAAAATATACGCAGGGTCCATAATCCTTGTCAGCAAGTTGCTTTGCTGCACTGGTGCTGCGGGAGGCAAGAATTTCCCCATCATTTTGATTCTTAGAGGGAGCAGATCCACATTCACATCCTTTCGGACTATATTTTTTCCAGGTCAAATAATAATAGCAGCAAATTTCAAGAAGTTTCCTTTCAATAGCCTTTGAATGCATGCAATTTTTTTAAGCACAAATGCCAATCTTAGCTCGCAGTGAAAGGGAGGCAATGGCTTGACATCAAGGCTGCCACCAAGACCGCGGAGATCAAAGTCCCCAAACAAATATCGCTGTTATAATTTGGTACAACAGTAAAATGTCAAGCTTCCAGCATCAATATTGGACTAAAGGTCCCTAGTGTAACGTTTTCCACTTCTGATAGTTGAAATATGCGACTTACGGTGAGTAGTCATGGCCCCAAACTACTTAAACGAATGTAAAGTAAGGAACTCAGATGTTACATTTTCATGATAAGATACAATATTCACTAAATTTTTGGCGATTTTATCCTTTAAATTCAGCATGAAAGACGGATTTTCACCAGTTTCCTAGGCGACCAAATACGGAAATGAAAACAGTCTGTTTTTATGTCGTCAAAATTGAATAGGAGGAACTGAACACTCTACGCTCACTCACCTTTAAAAGAGCAAGAAAATCTTTAGCTGAAGTTGTGTGTAGTGTAGTGCTAAAGGCCATTCCAACGAGTGTTTGCGATCTCACCCTCCATTTACAGCGTATGGAAGCCCTGTTTTTACACAGTGCGAGAAGCATGTCTAGCTGAAATCAAAGGCAATCAAATAATATCGGGCAACTCCAGTCCTTCCAATGACAGCATTTGCACGTCTGACAAGTTGAACCTGTACAATGACAATGATTTTGTTGCACCAAACGTGGGTTATTTTCCTTCCGTGGCATAATTAATCACGTTGTTAGGAGTGGTTTGTTAAGGATATAAGCAGTGATGCTTGTCGTGTTGCTTTTAAATTTATCTATAAGCCTGGTGATCTTCCAAGCGAAGAGCGCTGAAGCCAAGACGACTCTCTGGCCAGTTGTCATGCCATTGATACCCTCAACAAGGTCACTAATGTATCTCTGGTCACCAAGCAACAGATCCGTGCTACTGAGACCATTTTTTTGCACTTCAAGAAACTCCTTTGGAATTATAACTTAAAGGGGAAATTGTCAAATTCAGTGATCTTATCAGAAGTTAGTTAAATTTACCACTTATAAAGGGACATACTACAGTGACCCCTTTTCTGTGATTAAAAGGCCGAGTAAATTGAAAATACGCGGACGCCTGGATAGCAGTTCACGCAGCTTTCGATGGCACCTCAAAGGTGAGTCAATATGTAGCGGAACATTTCCTGTTCCCGTTCGAAGATGGTAGAGTACCCTAAGAAAGCATGCTTGAAATCTTCTTTTTCTGTAAGCAGTCTACTATTCATGTTTATAGTAATCTATTTTACTCAACTCTGGAAAGTAACCTTTCAAGCTGGTTACCAATCGAGTTGCGTGTACCTTCATCCAAAATAATTGATTTGCTGATTGTGACCTCTGGTGGGCGAGGTGCCTTTGAGGCCTTTGTAGTCAAGGTTTCAAGCAGAACCTACCTCTCTGAAATGGCCGCGTAATTGACCTGTTGAGTTTTCAAATCCAGACTGAGTAAACCGGTGGTCGCTTTGGTGATGCCTTCTGCTTGTTTTCCTTGCTTGCCACGCCAGTGTACTTCTGCTGGCTTCAGCATCTGTGGAATGGAAAACGCATAGAAGTAATCAAAGCAAAGTCCAACCCACAAACCCGGGAAAAGTACTGTCCGAGACAAGTGCTTTGATATTGAAGGCAAAAGTCGCATTTATTTGGGAGAAATGTGGATGCAATTGAGGTGTTAAGGAGATTCCACCTACCTTCTGCTAGGCACTTTGTTTACTGAATGTCACACATTGCATAAGGGATATTGAAACGCGTAGGAAGTCCAACGATATTTTGCGGTTTGCATCTGTAGAACCTTCTAGACCAATTGCTTTTAGTCGATCTCAAGGTTCTTTCGATAGACGAGGCGTCAAAATTTATGCCAATTGGTAAGATATTAAGGCTTCCTACATTCAAGTCCAGCCCATTTGCAAGTGATGTGTGAAAAAAAGCCAAGAGAAGTCACTTCAATTGGAAACAGTTAATTTACATAGGCACGATTGCTACAAATGTTTTGATGAATGGGCGAATTCCGCGTCATCGTAGGTACAACACCGCACGCTCAACTACACCTTGTTTGCACTTCACTCGGCCAAACAAAGGATTTCATATTTTGGAATTAAAAACTTCCAGTTATTGAATTTGACGGAGTAGATGATTCAGCAGAGGTGCTTTTAAGTGCCCGACTTCTCATCTTCACCAAGCGGAAGAACAGTTTCAAGTCAAGCCCAATTCCCACCTCCAGTGAAGGGAGCACATGACAACATTTGTAAACACACGTCAGCAGGTCGGAATGAGAAGAGCAACAATTCTCAAACAGTAGGTTGATATTTGCATTGAAGACATACAAAAAGGAATGCAAAAATAGTAGGGAGGGATTGGGGGATTAGTGTGTCCAGTGTTCATCGACCCTTTCGTATGAACGTGCTGTATTTGAGTGGGTCATAGCCAAAAAAGTGAACGAAATTTGTTATGCAGGCACTTCGAATAATATAGTGGTTCTTTTTACGCGACAATCCGCCCTTGCATAGGGGACAGGCAAATCGAGTCACCGCGCCCACCTAGGGGAGAACACACTGTGGTAGTTAAGTGTGCCATTGCTACCACCATGGTTAGTGACTAAAAGGACGTACCCGATAAGGCCCCTTTTCGGAGATCTGCTGGCTCAGCATGTTCATGGCGATATCCTCGCAATTCATCAACTCATCAACGGAGGTATACACTTCGTGTGGAAGCTCGAATGTGTAGGCGTAGAGGAAGTACTGTAAGACATTACTGAGCTAGTATTAATGAACTTCTAAACCGTCTCAATCATTGATAACTGTCCTAACTTTATTTTTCGGCTCCAAGCGTTCTACCTAACATCCCAATTGTGCACTTCAACTGTGTTTACAAGTTATTCGGCATTATTTGCTGCTATTTTGCACCTCAACACCAATTTAGAATACAGAAAAGCAGATACAGAGCATAGTCCAAGCAAGGGAAAGGGGAGTTTTCCGACTGTTTGCCAAATAAATGTAAAAGAGCTTACTGCGGCGTAAATGAAATGAATTACCGAGTATGCGCCTCATATTACAAGAGCATGGGTAGCATCACTTGGAAGTACTGCTGCTATCACAACACTGCGTCTAGCTCTATAGTGGTCGGGCAATAACAATTGAGTTTAAGGTGAGAGTAGCAATCAGGGATTAAATGGAAGGGAGATTTTATTGTCAACTGGAATGGGTGGGCAACGAGGACTAACCTTGTGAAAAAATGACGCGCCCGTCAAAACTAGAGAGTAGCGGCTGGTCACAGCGGCAACGTATTTGAAACAGTTAAAACTTGGCAACCATTTATGACTCCTTGCAACAAATCCCACCATTCTATCCGGATTGCCACTCCACACCCTGAAAGTGGAAGTAGACAGTTTATATAAATTCCCTTTTGTGAATTTTGAATAATTTTTTGTTCAATCAGAACTTAGTTAATTAAGCTTTATAGAACCGTGAATATCGTATCAGCATATAATTATACAATCCTCTTATTTGGGTCTCAATTTTATTACCTGAAACCCAATTTCATTGCACTGGGTTCTGGAACCACCTCATCGTCGACCGTCAATACGGCATCAGTTTTTATCAGATCAAAGGGCAGAAATCGGCTCTGGAGTTTGTTTAAAGGCACACGAACCACCTAAAACCAGAAAAACCGTTTGAAGACTTGCAAAGACTTGAGAAGTCTGCATAATTATTCCTTGGGAAAACACATTGAGTTTCAAATGGTAGAAAGCATAAAATTGGAGCAATCATGAAGCATTTAGAAGTTATCTATCTCAAATTACATTGGACCTCGCGGGTGGTCTTGGTGCATCCACCCATAACTTCATCTCAACTCCACGGATAACTGCAAAGCTATGTCTCTAGCATGCTAAATAATAGTACACCCAAGGTTAGCGTAATTTAGGGCATCACAAATGTCGGCTAAACATGGGGCCACGAAAAGACTTGCTCGTGTTCACAAAGTGCCGTAATGTTGATTACACCTATGTAAATATCTCACCCACTATGAATAGACCTGCTAATCGAGGATGCCTTTAAATAAAGCCCCAGCAACACCGGTGGTAGCTTTGCTAGGATGAATGAACAAACAAATAAATGAATGGCTGAATGTAGGGATGAATGCCAGTCCACAGAGTCAATGACATGGCAAATGGAGTGCAAATAACGAGTGCTGCATAAATTTGTGAAACAAACTTTAACTGATTGGGGGGAAGCTTTCAACCTCACTGTTCTCGCTAATATATTTTCCAATGCATATTTTGTAAAGTAGTAAGTTATCTAAATGAGTTGAAGGATCTGTTTCGTCTATTACATTGGAGGTATATAAACATCAGGTGACGTTGAATTACTTACGTGTATGGGAAATGACGTGATGGGCCATTTGTAGGCCTCAGGCTTGTAATAAGGATGATTCCAAACAACGATAATGGATTCCAGTAAATCCTTAATGTGTTGAAAAATTTTAATGTTTTCCATCAACATTGAGATCCTTTCGTATGCCAAAATGATAGCTAAAGTATACCGAAATCGTTTTAGTTTCAATAGTACAGAAAAAATCTTCACAATTATATTGGTTTTTCGCATTGGATATATTGCCAAATGTTTTAAGCAAAATCTGATGAACGAAACATTCTTAAAACAAGCACTTAACCTGAATATTTTTAAATTAAGAGGTGTTTATGCTAAACCCCCTCAGTAAGTGCATTCTAGCCTCAAAGTTTTGCAATGCGTGGAAATGTAGTGCTTCAACAGCAGTCAGATGCACCGGAAACATAAATGTTGTCTTTTGCAAATGTTTTCCCTTTTTAAAAAGAGTACTCACCAATTTAGGGTCTTTAAAGTACAGGCTATCTCCCATTTATTGGTCTAAGGGTGATGAAGTTGGAACAGAACCGATGAACTCAACCTTATATTTAAGTACCGATATTTTAAGCATTTGTATCCACTCATTTTAGATTATTGAGCCAGGTATTATCAAGTTATTTCAAGGCAAACATATTCCCTCCTAATGTTCCACATGGTGCTAAGTGATGCTTTACAAACCAATTAATGACCGACAGACCCTGTAAGGCAGCATTACGCGTAGAATCTTACGAGGGATCAAGGATCTCGAACACGTGACAATCAAATTTTGCAGTTGTGTGTAAACACACTGCTGAGCCGAGTCTCCACAGCTTACCAAGCCAAGACTATTCATAGCACATCAATACTAGGTCAGATTCTATCGACTTTGTACTCTAATATTTTATAGGAAAAAAAGCTTACTAGTAAATTTATTGGGAAAGTTCGGTTTATCTAAAATGAGAAATAAAAAGGGACGTAAACCGATGTGCTGGTACGATGACGCATTTGCTCTATCTTCAGAGGGAGTACACAATGGAAGTGCTAACAGAACGTCTGCTGATATTGTAGGACCAGCTAAATTTTGCAGCAGACTGCCCAGTAAATTTGCATTAGAAGCTTTCGCAGGAAATAATATCTCATTCAAACATTATATTTGCTCGGACTCACAAGCGTTATTGAAAGCCTTCATTGTGTCCCTAGCTTACTAACGCAAGAGCAAGCTGTGACAATTAGAGAACCTGTTCTAACATATTTTGTAATGCATTGACCTATCCGAATTTGAAGCTGGATTGCACTTTTTTTAATAAAAAATGAAGCTTGCCGTTTAAATTTTGTAGGCATTGAGTAACTTTAAATTTAAAGAATGAAGTTCCCTTTGAGTGCGTATAACAGTGTGATAAGAGAATAGCAAAAAGTGTACTTGAAGCACTTTTGCTGCACATAGTCCATGGTGTTTTGTCAAAAATCCACAGAGGCCCCTCAAACTCTGCCCTCATTGGTACGTTACAGACTGGCTCCGCTTGCACCAAGTTCGAGTTTACTACGGCTTTGCTATCGTTGTAGTCCATGTTAAGGGCGTAAACTCGAACCTGAGTCCCCGGAATTTTGGTAACCAAACGAGTCTGAATTGCCGGAACAGCAGGCTGGGGCAGAGAAAGCGCCTTGTTCAATACTGCTATGGTGGTCTCTACCTGCTTTGCGACGGTTTCTAAGTGACGATTGAATAGTTTCGAGATCTGCAATAGATTATGAATACAAATTAGTTGCGATTCTCCTCAAAAAACATCATCTTGGACTATAATTGATGTTCAAAATTACCTTATCTAGTCGCATGACATGTTCTTGCTTTGGTATTGCTTTTAGCTTCGAGACAAAGTCCTGCGCATCGGTAAATGGTTGGAATACGATGGCTTTAGACCAGAGACTCTCAAGAAGGCTGAAGAAAGGTAAGTATGTTTCCGCCTGTGTCGCTTCATATTTGGTCGGAATAACAGGAATTGAACGGTAGAAAAAACATGTCCATAGCTGTGCGTGAATGGATCGAACTGCCGAAGATGTCAGTACCTCCCAATTATTGACGACGATTAGGCAAAAGGAGGAGTTCTGAAGGATCTAGAACATGTAAAGTGAAAAATGACAGAGCATAGAGCCAATTTTAGGGTCAGAATCAAAGACATCTTAACGCAAAAATATGTTGTTTCCGCTTGTGAATGTGTACTTGATGTGAGCATTCGACACTGAAAGAGTCCACTTAAATAAACTCATTGATGACTTTTACAATAATAGAGCGCTGAACGTAAGATGAAAACAAGTATCAAGCCCACCAATAGAGTAAACGTATTCGTAGTTAAAAAATAAGAATTATTACGTTCAACACTTCTAGATTACAAATAAATCCCTGTAAGGCGCTAAAAGTACTTAAAACGATTCTATACATAGCAAAATTTGCATTAAACTGTAAGTGAAGAGCGAAAAACTCACATCTCCCGCTTGACTGCACGGCAAATACTGAGGATTTTCGTTCGTAGGAGGAAGACCATTGGGGAAGCACCTAACATTGGTCCCACTCTTGATTGTAACTTGGACGCCAGTCACAGATGAAAGACTGTCAATCATTGACGGTGTATTACCATCGCCATTATGCTCAAGGCTTCCCAAATCAGCTCCTATTACATAAGGCTTGTCATAAGGGTTTTTGATAATTAAAGATGAATAGAATATCGGGTGAGGAAAAACAAGAGTTATGGGAACAATAGGCCAATAAGGGAAAACCAAGCCGAATGTGGCTGAGGCGAATGCCTTTTGATTGACGCCAAAATCGGGCGTAGCAATCAGGAATTTGGAGGAGAGTGCAGAGGGAGTTTTTACAAAAGAAAAACAGTAGTCATCCTTCCGGTTACTAAGGCAGTGTGAAAGACTTTCTTTTGTCATTGCAAGCTGCAAATGACCCGATTCACAGTTTGTACTCAGTCGGGATAAAAGGCTGTAGGCTGTGATGAAGTACTTGTTAAATTCCACCTGAGAGGTACAAATCTCCATTGACTTCCGAAGGAGGTATTTTCTTAGCTCAAGCAAAGCTCCAGTGGGTAAGACTTGTCCAGTTTTGTTGATTCTCAGGGTCCTTTCAATTCCATTTTTGCTGTCAGATTTGAAATGCTGCAGGAGGAGAAATAAAAAGGCTAAGAGCGCGAACACTAAGCATACCCTTTTCCAGTCCAATCTATCTTAGTTTAGTGCATGGAAGTAGCTGATGGAAGTGATATAATAGTGCATCAAGTGAAAATTGCCGAACAATTGAATAAAATCGGTGCGGTTGAATATTAGGAATAACTGCAGTGCATTAAAGGTGCCACACACAGTTTGCGTTAGCATTCAGTGACAAGATCTCTCATTTGGAGACGAATCTGATTTATCCCACTACAATTGTCATGGGCAGTTTGGCCTATGTGCTTATTCCATTTTAATGGAGGTGGTTTTTAAAATTTACGCAGTTTTGATTTTAAATGCTAAACGTTAGAGTTTTGGTGGAAAGCAAGACAATTACGGAAAGTTGAGTGTCGAAATATAAATATGAGATCCTCAGAGAATTTTCGCTTTACACAAACCGTGACTATTTGGAGGCAACTTCAGGCATTGAATAAGGCATCGGACATGGCAATTCGAAGGTTTTGTTCGAAACAGCGACGAACAAAACAAAAATCTTGAACTAAGTTGGTGCTTCTTACGAATCCCTTTCACTATGCTTTAAAATGAGTAGGGAAGTATGGAGGTGAGGAGTTCACCAATGGCTTTTGGGTGCTAGTTTGCTTATCTTCGAGCATTAACATAGATTGGGAAAAAGTGGGTCAAAGCTTTGAATATTAGGAAAAAAACTTACGAAAATTCTTGGATTGCGACCAAAAGACTAAGTGAAAATCCGGATACATAGACATGGAGGAAATACGCTCAATTTCTAGGCTGGTTTCTTCCTAAGTTATTTCATAAAGCCTTAATTAAATTATTTTCTAGGGCCCCATACCTATAAACAGTAAATTAACTTTGCTAGTTTACGAAGTAATGTTGTGAATAAATGAAATTCTCTGTTACGAGATGAGTAATGCGAGAGACCACTGATGGTAAAGTACATGCTCTGGCAGCTTAAACAAAAAAATGGACCAAAGAGTAGCATGTCTTGGTTCCTACTTTTGAGATGGGAGAAGAAATTCTCCGATAACTATGTGTAATATTACCTTACCGAATTTACTCCATCTTTGTGAAGCGTTATTTCTCTGTAGTGAATATCTAAAACCCAGAGAGATGGCACCATGCTATTATTGGCTTTTGAAGTTTAAGTCTAATCTTTATGTCAAAATGCCAATTAAGGTTCATCCTTTCGTTTACTTCTCCCGTATTCCAGAGTGGTTTAGTTTAGGGACTTTTGGATTTCATTTGACAGCTTTTCGGTTTCTTATGAGCGACTATAAAATCTAGTTAACGCAAATTTCATTGCATCTCTCTTTGTAGGTGTAACAATGCCCCAATTGCTGTGTATGGGTTGATTAAATAAGTAAAACTTAGCGTATGGTGTGCTTATGAGGAGTAACTGGGCATTTACCTATTCCTAGGTATGTACATTCCTTGTGCTAATTCTTGACGTCTCGCGTCATAATGGTTGGAAAGAAGCATCAGGAAAAAATACCTACATTTTTAATAAAACTTATGAAAATTAGCATCTGTATGACTAGCTCTAAAATGTAACAAATAAAACTTGCAACTGCTCAAAGTAAAAGGGAGTACTATTTTTTTATGATGTACCAATAATTTTTACTAGAAAAACATGTAAGATTGAAATCCTGCTGTTCTGCTTAGGTATGAAATCAATTCATAGTAAATAAAAGAAAGCAGATGACATACGATCTTCCTGCGCGAAAAATGTTCGAATAACCAGAATTGTTGCGAAAAAGAGGACAGTTCCCAAGACCATACTTTTCCTGTGCCATTGCAGCTACCACAAAAGTGAGATGAGTGTACTCAGATTACCTTTCGTCGTAAATGATAGAATCCTAAACAAGTAAGAGGCAAATGTTGGTCATTCAGCGTTTAACAACTCGACAATACAGTGACAACTGACGATGACTCGCAATAGCGGAAGAGTTCATGAGTAGGTAAACACTGAACAAATTAAAAATAACCAGGCGATATGGCTGGTTATTTTTACTTGAAAAGTAATTCACTCTGACAACCGCATGGATCAATTTCCAACCGTCTGAGTTGAGATTTGACGTAGGACGTTGGGGGGAAAATAATTAGGTGCCACTGATCCAGTTAAAATAGTGAATGCTTTTTGCGTGGGATCAATTATGCATGCTTGCTTACATAATTTTTGTTTGGAAACTATATCCTTCCCTACCCATAGGGAAAGCACGTGTACTTTTCGAGTAGGTGGTGTGTTTTAACTTCGCATTTGGCACAGATTTCAGAAAATTGGCTTATTACTTGTGAAAAATGAAATAAGTTACGCGAAAATCTACACATTTGCTTACCAAGTCTGTGCATTTTTGAGTTATTCTTGTAAAATGGATCTACGCTAAAAGACAATAAATTAATTGTTAACACGACTCAAACGGATGTTTAACCAGCAATCTGCAAAAAATAAAAATCCTGGTTATTTAGTGTCAAGTGAAATCAGCTGAAGCAATCACTTTCGCCAAGAATCCAATTGTGACATGGATAAAAATAAATTTGCACCGAAGCTAACCTTTAAGTTCGTTTGTAAGTCTCTCTGTTTGGTTTTAAGACTGACAATGAAGGGAACTTACTGTGGTCCAAACCATCTGACCATTCGGACTTACTCATTATAGCTCTAAATTGTATATGTCTAGCGTGCCTTGAGCTTGTTGAAGTAAATTGCCGATGTGTCTGTCACACCTTTGTACACACACACAAGCACTTACACCAATGGTACCAGTTGTGAAATCGCACACCAATTCTCTAGCAGCTTTTGTGGGAGTGCAACTACTTCTTATAAATCCTTTGGCCCACTTATAATAAAGGCCAGGTTAGCGCAAGATGCTCCACCACCATTCACGCTAAAATTTCTTGTTTCTTATCTCAACCCTGATGTCTACCATCTCCCATTCATATTAGTAACAAAAGTAGGGTTATCACCTTAACCAAACTTAATCGCAAACTGATCTTAGACTTGTCAAGATGTCTGGATTAGGAGGAGTGCGCTTCAAATTCACGACATCAAACCGTTGCCATGGTAAGTGTGTGGGCACGCAAGCACTTGTGGCGAGTAATTGTCACTGACTAATTATGGCCTTCGTTTTGATAAGTGCATTTAGTGAAGCATCCGCTTGAGAGTAAACTGAGCGCTCGTTTTTTCCAAGTAAAAATTGCAAAGGCTGTTTCATAGTTAAACTATTCTATCCATTTAAAGGAGCAATAAACAACTGTTGCCATTAAGTTTCGATGTGTTTAACAAAACAGTTCAGAAAATTTACAGATAATTCAACATCAACGGGCTCAAACTGCACAAACATTAAATTTCACAAGTCCAACTTGGGCGCCCCTCTTTGAAGCACACTTTATTCCTCATGTTTTAAACGCTTTGTGGACAGTACAAGTGTTCATTCCCTCAGATAAGCATCTGATGGGGCAAAAATCATGTTCAACTTAACTGCTATCTAAGTATTTTTACTCTTTCTGTAAGCTAGTGTAAAAAGAGTGATTTACTGGTGGTGAAATCAGAGCATTAATTAAAATAAACCTCAATATTCGTGTGATGGTAGACTTAGCTATGCAAGCATTAAATAGAGATGTCACCTACAAGGTTTTCTCTTTCCTCTGCGATGGGCAGTAAGTGGGTTTCTGATTCACTTCTTCCACAACACATGGTATTTCTTGGTGGTCTTGTACTTCCGCATTATGCGAATTCCCGGGTTGAAATTGTTTCATTTTTTGGTATCACCGAAGTTTGTGGCGCAAAACTATAATTGCAGCTGGAGGTGAAGTTGCCTTCAAGTAAAGATGACCAATCAACGTGAAGATGATCATCCACGTGTTGCGCACGTGAATACTACAGGGGGCACGTGCACTAATCACTCAGATACGGTTTTTTTTCATCCAAATTTTCAGATCAGTAAAACATTCTTACATTTGAATAAAAGTCTTAAGGCAGTCAGGTGCAAAGGAGTGCCCTTAGCAATGACAGAATAATGCATTTTTGTCATTTTTTTATGGGGAAGTTCAAAGACTCAGAGGCATCTATTGGGTTAAAATATGTATTTGATTTGACCTGGACCCGGTCTGATTTGAAAATGAAGAATCTGTCTACATTACATCTCATTCAAGTACGGCATTTGCAAGAAAAATTTAATGACACGACTAGGAGATAAAGACGCATTAAACAAAATGAGTGAAAAAATTTACCCATGCACGGGATAAACTCCCTTCATGAATGCGGGTTTCACGATTTTGAGCGTAATCTCTTTATAGCGCCACGCTTGTGCCTGTTCTGCGCGAATAACAGTGCTCCAATAGACTGTTGCAAGAACCCCGCATGAAACATGAACCGCGAGAACCACCTTCACGCGCCCCATCAATTTTGCTATGTCCACCACCCTCCACTTCTGTTAATGCTTATCGATGCACATATCCATTCACTATCGTTTAATTCAGCGAAGGAATTGCGGTTATTAAATTTAATTGCATTAGGTCAGTGGCTTTGGCCCTGTTTCACCTTGTCAACAAAAACGCAGCGCATGCAGAAGAGTCGAGCGTTTCTACACCGGTCAATGTGTTGCAACACAATCACACTGCTCAGTGAGTACTTGATGTTTTATGCTCGTCTTAAGTCTCTCTTGAAAAAATAGAAAACATAAACGTTGACGAAAAAAGGGAGGGATAACTTCTCCAGCAGATAAAATTTAAAAGTACCTGATAAATTTAACACAGTTACTAACCTAAGAGGTGAATGACTTCACGTCGTTTGAGTTTGGTTAGGAGGTGGAAAAACACTTACGATTTACTTCTGTCAGTGCGCCTCTTTTCGTATCCGAGAACTTTTAAATGGCAGCGATTTTACGATCAAAGCACGTGGAAAACGTGGGCCGACCTATTATTTATTTAAAAAATGATAATTGCTTCAGAAAAATGACCTTCATAAATAAGAATAAAGTGCATAAATCCATTAAGAATGCCAACGCTAAGTGCTAATAAGGCTCATTGTCCCCAATGCTCCATTTAAAAACATAATTTTTGAAAGTAAAATTTAGGTGACATAAAATGCATCGAAGGTTACTGCAATTCAGCTTAAAATCACTCACCACACCAATCATCGGGCCGTCGTCGCCATGCCTCTCGCAAAGAGCCTAATAATTTGACCACAAAAGCTTGTGACCACCTCAACTGAGGCGAAGTAATCGATAATCGATGAGCCGTGCATCGATTATCGATTATTCATTGGGGAGAGCCTCCATCTTGGTGTCATTTTGCGTCGTTCCCGCAGACAGGCCTGATTAAGCGCTTAGGTTGGAGCCAGGTATTTGGTGGATTGTTAATTCATTCTTTTTTACTCATTTTGGACACAATCGGACCACTTTTACGAACAAAAAGGGGAGTACTCAAATGTTAAACGATTAAGATCTGGTGTGAGTGACAACTCAAAACCAGTATCAGTGTGAGCCAATGTTAGGCTCAAAACGGGTTTACTAATCGCATTTTTTTTCGTTGACATTCTTTTTTCAAATAAGTACATGATAGAAAAAATAAACTTTAGGGTAATTTTATACGATACCGCCGCTATAGTTAGCTGAACAAGTGCTTAAGACTAAAGTACCTTCCCCTTCCCAAATGAGTTCATGCATTAAATTTACTTTTCTAAAAATTTTTCTTGGCTCCACATTAATACAAATTCCTTATAGAGCGTTTCACAAAGATTAGAGGAGTGCCTTTACGAACATACCAAAAACCATGGCAACTGTGTCCTCCCTCACCTTTGTTTAGGGACAGATATGACGAAAGAGGCATTGTTAGTGAGAGCGGACTATAATTATTAAAAAGTACTAGAAATTAGAGGCCAAAGAATGCTATGCTTTGCATCATGCGAATTAAGCATAATCGCAGAGGCGGTCCTCCTCCCACGCGACTCCAGATTCTAAAAGGCAATTGAATAAGATGATGTTGTCTTATTATGCATCAGATTTTACCTTAAGTTTTAAGCTATTTCCATGCTTCTTTCGGAGTGTAGTGCTTTAGTTATCTATTTCACCCTTCGTTTTGGTTTCGTGGGCACTTAGGGCTCTGGCATTGTGCCTCTGCTGGGTGGTGGCCTCTAGAAGGCCTTCTGCAAGTCGGTAATGCATATTCAACCTCAAGATTACGTCTTTTCAACTTCAAGAAAGATTTGGAGAGATACAGATCCTCCTACTTCTTTTTCACTGAATGAGATGATGGTGGAAATACGATTGACCAGAGTCAATTGTAACAGTCTGCAGTCGATGGCATTTAAGTGACAAGGTGAGCTTGCATGTCACTTCTGATTTCTATAAGATGTATCAATGATTGCAATCACAAAAAAAAACATTTTTTTCCCAACGGGAATGCAATGAGACGTGAGATTTCCAAAAGGCAGACTGTTATAGACTCGATGAATAATTCTTTCATCTGCTGATGCAAGCCTTTCTTTCATTTGATTTTTACTGATTCTTGCAACAGTTGACACCAAACTGAAAAAGCGTGATTTCTACACAATCGTACCATCCTACCAATTTGGTAAGAAACACATTTTCATCCACTTCAACTCTGTTAGTTGATATACAGTATGAAGAAATGATTATCGAGCTCAATATCAGCGCCATTGAAATTCAGCACATTTTAAAGTTGAAAATTGAAGGAGCAGATCAGTTACATCATGAGCATGGTGAATGGTTTGACAGTAGTCAATGCTGACAGCCATAATGCTAAGCTCTTCGAAGATCCCGCCAGCCAGGACTGTATGAGCCAAGCAAAAGAGCTTTTGCGGTTTTGTACAGCTACAAGCTTCATGAAACACCTAGAATGCCTTTCACCACTGGGATACGAGTTTCTGAACTTCCCAGCCACCTTCGTTTCGATCTCACTATTATTTCAAAACTGTCTATTCTGCTCCACTGATGATCCTCCAATGATAATGCTTTGATGTCGTGGAGACCATCGTCACGGGAACGCAGAAAATGAGGATAGGCCACTGTCTTCAGCCTCTTCCAACCTCTCACTTGTAGCACTGAGTTGAGGACGAGAACTTTCTGCCCACTGACTGACAAATTCTACTCATTCCTCTACACCTCCGAGTTTCATCTGATCGCGCGGGTAGGCACTGCTTGTAAACACTTGACCTTCAGCAATAAAACCCACATTAAAAATTATGACATCGCACCCAAACCAGACAGAGTAAATGCAGACTATGAAGCGTGGAAATGCGACGTGGAAGACAAAAGTACGAAGTCGGTGAGGTAGTCATTCAGCCAGCCAGGCGGCAAGAAGTGGAGATTGGTAGTTCTGAAAGCTTATTTGGTTATCTATTTGTAAATGTGATTTAGAGCCACTTTTTTAGTCGGTTACCCACCAACCTTTAATTTTGTGCATGCTTGTTAGCCTGGAAGCTCTTTAGAATGCCTATTTGGACAAAAAAAACTTCTCAAGATTTTTCTTCAGGTCTTGAAATCGTGTCAAGCTTGATTTACAAAGCAGACAACTTCACTGCTAGGTGAGATAGAGCGCCCTACTGACAGACTGGCTCACTACCATGGCTTTGACCTTAAAAAGCAACATTCGTAGACATTGTTGGCGAAAGCGTTGACAAGTTATTTAACTGATTAAATTAAAATTAGGGTTTGTTGTTCCCATGATTGTAGCTAAGTTAGGTCTTATTCAATTCACAAGATCATTTCCCTTCTTATGTAGCTCAACCGATTATTTAGCACCGCTAGAGACTCCACCCAGCCAGTTCTTTGACTTTTTTCACTTCTCTTACCATCCAATTGCAAATGCATGCGTCGAAGCTTCATTTTGTTTTTTTTTTATGCGTTTACTCCGTTTCTATGGGAGTAATCATATGTAATGTCATGTGTTAAATTACTTTCGCATTTGGAAGCATGCTCATGTTACTATTGATGCAAACAAAGGAGTTTGGAATGAAAAGGTCTACACTGTGTGGAACATAGGCAAATCCACGTGTGTTGAACTAGAGGGTCACTTTTAGTCCTCCATGAGTTAATTTTACCTTCTTTATGGCACGAACCTCCATCTATGCCTATTGATGGCCCCTCAGTTCTTTTGTACGCCGATAATAGAGTGCTGGTCCATCAGCGAGCTTCAGGGTGTAATGCGACACTTGTTCCGAATGCTCCACATTAAATGAACACAAATTGAGCCTAAAAATCCACCTCCTCTCTCTCCATAACATTCTCAACCCTACCTAGCTGTGCATTTAACTGTGTGAAAGCTTGAGTTACTAAAGTTTGCTTGTCTGCTTTGGCAGCGCACTCCATTGCCTGGGGTTCTGACCTCTCAGGGCTTTCGTAAGGCAGTGACAAGTCGCCAGACTGCACATGACTTTAATGTGTCTAACTGATGCTATCTATCTATGCAAAATACGACATACTATAATTCTTAATGAAGATAATCTGATTCATAGCTCAAAATGATATTAAGTAGTCAATAGGAGATTGGGAAAAGCAACATGATGACAAAGTTTCGACCAGTTAATGATATGCACTTTGAAGTGGAAATAAAATCTAAACTATTTTAGGTAGACATTTCAAAAACGTGCCTAAGATCCATGCGAGTTGCAGTTTGTTTTACCAAACTGATAGCACATCGCGGGTGGTCATCTATGCAACCTGTTCGACAATTCGCATTTCATTTCAGAAATAACGATGGCTAATGCTCACAGTAGGGTTTCAGAATGGATTGGGCATAAATAAAAGCACTAACCATTCTTTTTATACACCCTCCTCTTCCTCCACCTTCTTTTTTTCCTCCTCCCCCTCCTCCTCCTCCGTGTCAATGATCCGGGGCTTTCGAATTCCTTCTGCTTCCGTGTACACTTAAATAAAAGCATCATGATGGCTTCAGTTATAAAGTTAAAGTATTATAAGCGGTAACAAATGCAAAGGAAACAAAAACGTTAAAACGAATGATCTGTACATTTACAAGAGGCGCAATTTTATTGTTTATTCCAAAAAGTTAAGGAAGGGATTCTTGCGTTCCATGGACGTAATCTTGCATCGACACGTTCACTTTGGTCCACAGGGTTTGATGGTTGAGTTTCTTCTCTGCCTTCCAAAAATATTTGTTTTCTGCCACAAAGATGTTAACCCTGTAATTGTTAGAGACTATTGAGAATAATGCTGGAAAGTTATCTCACTTCTTCCGTATTTTAGTCAGGCTGCTTCTTTTGAACTAGTCGAGGGAAGCGAAAAGTTGGCAACCAAAGCATGATCACAGTGTCAAACTCCCATTGACTGCTGCCAAGACCCTTCGGTTATCACTGTGTAAGTTATCTTGAATTATCCGGGACACTATTTTTATCCTTTAAATACCTCCAGTACCTCTGAGTTAATTCTAGTATAAAAAGTGACAATACTTATTCATTTTGCATACCAAGGAGCCTTTAAACAGCATTTACATTTCGACATAGAATTACTCATCCCAAAGGAGCGCTGACTTTTACAATTCAAGGTGATTGTAAAAGATTGTATTCATCGTTTTAACACAAACGACCTGCTTTACAAACGCTTGAGATGACTGCTGTCAGCTGTGTAGGTATTTTTATCGGTAGACTGTCTTGCTGTAGTTGGGATTCTTGTGTACACAAACGCAAAAACGATGCAAGAGATGATTCACTACACCCCTGGGAGTTATTATTAAGGTAAACTCAAGAATTGCCCCTTGACTTCACCTCGTCTTGCATGCTCCACAGAATCCCACAAAAATAAACAATACCTAGTTGAAAGGACACTAGGACAGGGCAACTCATGCATGCAGGCCATGGGATGACCCAGGTGTACGGCGACTGAGACTATAATGCCGCACCTTGGGCGTGGCTTAAGCAGACATTAAATGCGCAAACCACCAATAAGTCTCCGGTTTAGTCAACCATTCGTGATATGTGCATACTTGGGTGGAGAAAATACTCATCCTCATTGTAGACAGGGTTTTCTGTGGTAAATAATTTCTGCAATGCCTAAATTCAGTAGCCGTGAGAGATAAATAAAGCATTGAAGCACGAGAATACAATGCAATGCTATACTTACAGGCCTGTCGAGATTCTAGAAGAGGATAGTCGAGGCAGTAGATGGTGCAGAAGGTGCTACTATGAGGGCAGACTGTGTTACAATAGCCCTTTGGATCTAGTCGCACAGTGAAGCCGTCTTTGGCCTCCTCTATTAGAGAGCCATTGTGTAGCAGACATGCTGCCTCGTCCACTGTCACGTAGCCTGTTCCGATTATGCTGACTCGTAATGCCCTGGGCGGTTGGTGCTTCATTGTGGTGAGCCTCAGGTGTTTACGTCGAAATCGTAGAACACCTCGTGCAATTTTGGAGTAGTGAATCGTTCCATCACCAAACTGTCTCTCCATGTAGATCTCCTTTGGCACTTTAAATGACTTCTCACTTCTCACCTCTACATTCATATTTCCCTCGTAGTAGTCGGAGTCGGAGATGGAGCGTTGAATCATGGCCTCAATCAGGAGGTTACCAAGTCTCTGATAAGAGACATTGAACCGGAGACGAACAAGATTAGAAAATCCACCTGTCAGGGAGAAGATATTGTAGATTCGTGAATTTTCGGTTGGAAAACTGGTGAGACTATTGATGTAATGCAGGAGTGGAGTGAGAAGACGAAGGATATTGTGCACTGCACCCATGGAGGGAACATCGTAGATTGCTGTTTGACCCAGTAGTGGTCCTCGCATCATAATTGTCTCATGCGAGATCGGATAACTGTGCTCGTAGTTGCCGTCAGGACTTTTTATTGATATCATACCTTTCAGTCGGATAAAACGATCTACAGAGCCTAAAATTGAAAGACACTTAATTTGTGTTGCCATGCCAATGCTTAAAAGGCTTTGTCAACAAAACAGTCGCCTTACGTCGGTTTATACACTGCTCCCATCCACCCCCGTTGAATCCCGGAGGGCAGACACAACACACCGTTGAGGTGAAGTTGAAACACTCGGCATAGGGGTCCTCGCAGTTAATTGCTTCACATTCTACAAGGGTGACAAAAACTCCCCTCCTTTATTTCCTTCCAGGTGTGGCGCATTTGCACATTTGTAACCACCTCCTGGAGGCTTGGGAAACTCGCTGAGATCGTGTTCCATGACTGAAATGACGTTAGTCACAATGCCCTATCTTGCTTGAGTTGGCTGATTTATAAGTTGTTTTAATGCGTAGCACGATCAAGTGGCACTTCTGGTGCCCACTGCAAAGTCGCTAAGGCAGCGTAACTCCGTTTGTCAATTCATTTGATTGATTTTGTGCAGGAGACACTTATGCAGGCCGCTGCCGATGACAGCAGTTAATCAAATTTCATTCTCATAGCAATTCATGCCTGCTCTCTTCTCTTCTTAATTATCTTGCTTTTAACAGAGCTCTGTGTGTTTGAGGGGAAGATACTACTATTTAAGTAAATAGTACAATATGACTGACTAATATGTTAATGAAACTGTCCACTTGATCCTGCACGACTTGTACTAATTGCTATGTAAATCCTTTGTAACAGGGAACACTTCTATCGCCTAATTCGCATTCCTTTCAATGAATGAAATCACATTCTATGGGAATGCAGACGTGTCAATCACCATTAGCCTAGTCTCTTGTCGTAAAGTGAACCGACTTCTCGTCGTTTGGATCGATGCTTGCATAGGGCTATTGAGAAGAGAGAATAAATCTATCATCTATTCAGAGGTGTTGTGACGACCTCTCAAAACCTCAAGCTTGACCCTATCATGGCATACACCCTATGATATAGCAGTGAAGGGGAAGAGAAATAGCAAAAGAAAACGATCTGGGTGGGGGAGGGGGAAGGGCATGAAATGGACAATAAAGTGTACAAATTACAAGACACCTACTTGTGATGTTTAAATTCTCGGCCCTGAGAAGGTAGAAGCCCAGTATTAGCACAATACACGAGGCGAACGACGACCCCATTGCAACCGATGGAGTGTTTTCCTTCCAAAGCGAGGTTTATATAGCATTCTGGCTGTAAACAAACGCGTACACGGGTGTCTACGTGAACGGCAGCTTCCAGGCGCCGAGTCGTAAGCAAAGTCACGAGGCAATGACAGGTAAGCCGATAAATTCTGGACAAAAAAAGTAAAGAATAGAACGAAACGTCAACCACTTTCACCGGTTTGTAGACAGTGGAGAAGTAAACACACTAATCAAACAGCTCAGACATAAACCATTGAGGACAGAGTGGATTTTTCAACGCCATAGTTTCATCTACGTGAGAGTTGTGTAGCCACGCATGGACTGCGTGACACTGTTAGGTGGGGTTAAGACTTGATTTTGCGTGCTTTGTGAGTACCCGCGGGAGAGGGGGAAAAATGTCAGGTGGGTAAGGAGTGGGAAGAAGCCATTCAAAATGAGCGCACGGAAACGGAGCATGAGGACCTCTGTTGATATCCACAACCTCTCGGTCTCACGTGTCGCCAAGACCAGACACTCAGCTCTGTAGCATTAAGCACTAATTTTTCATCAACCTTAAGGTAACGATAAAAGGGTCGCGTGCCGTGACGACCCTTCCCGGTCATGGATTTGCAGCATCTTGTGACCTCAAGAAATGTGCCAAGTTGAAGTCGTGTTCAACTCTGAAACGTACACCCAAAGCCACGAAGACTTGAGGCGCTTAGCTTTTAACAATTCCTTGTTCTAAAAAAGGGCGACCTCATTCTTAGGCACTGAAAAGCCAAGAACAACGATGCTACTCATAATATATCGGTAGATTGGATGTACCCAACCTTTCCATTAACCTACAAAACCAAAGGATCGAAAATACTGCATTTCAGGTGTGATTATTAGTAATATTATACAGTCAAGCATTATTGTGCGTAAGAAATGAGTCCCTCATCAAAGAGCTGCTTTGTCGAGGCTCGCATAGTGGAGCGCCTCAAGAAGGCGTCCGGATCCTCGCGTCGTTGAACAGTGTAGCCGCGCAAGATGAAACCGCCACCACCCGAGGTCATCCGAATGGCTGGGTGTGTGCGGTCCGGTAGAACTTGCATCGGACGTAGCCAAGTGTCATGAAGTGACAACTGGGCACAACTACCTCGCCTTTTCAGAACATTGTACAAGTCTACAAGGGCCTAGTAGCAAGCCTCCACGTCAGCATGTCCAAAAACAGGCGCAAAGTAAGGTGAGTACTTACCGAAAGGATATGCGAGTGGACTACAAAAGGTCGACCAGGTGGTAGAAACTGCATCAACAAGAGGGTGATTTCAACAGGGTAGAACCGCGAGGCTACAATGAGGCAATCCGGTCGATCCTCGAGGTCTGGTGAGAGTTGCTCATCCGTAGGACAGAGAATCCGCCGAATCTCGTTTAATTGTTCTTGCCTCTCTTGAGACCGTTTCAATTTCTCCTCTTCTGACATATTTTCCGTCTTCTTCGATCGGCGCTCGGAAGCACGCTTGGATTTTCGTGTGCTGTCCTCGGTTGCCTCCTTGGTTCCAAATGGGCATGATTCATCACTGGCTACAGGTCGAATGAAGTGTTACAATTAGCGATAGTCCGGGACAGAGGTTCCCCAAGAGAGTATCATTCAACGGCTCTTACGCGATTTATCCTCACTTGTAACCAAACACGATTCAGCGGCTACAAGAGACCGATTGAAGCTGTTAATGCACACGGGAGCAAGGGTAAAGAAGGCAAATTTCTAATTTTCCTACCTGTCTCCTCCGCTTCTATGCGTGGCTTCTAGCAGCGCAAATAAAAAAAAAGAAAGTAAACTCTTACTCTTAATTATCACATGGTCGTAAAGTGGAAATGACTCTTGCCTTATGTTGTGGAGATTGTGACACGGAGTCATCTCGGTGTTCTTTGGCGAACAAACCGGTCAAGAGAAGAGAAGTAACGTCTTCAAATTGGACATTATAAATCTACAAAGGTGAAGGGTGAAACGGGCAGTTTTTGGGAGTCTCAGAAAATGCGTAGTGTAGGCATGGCGCCACGCGATGATGCCCTGGCGTCACGACCTCTGGCACACATGCCTGCAGCATTCCGAGTTAAGTTAAAGTACTGAGAAGCTTATCTTTTTCTGTGCTTCATGAATGGAGGAAATTGAATAAAAGGCTACTGAGTCTTATCTCGCTTATCACTACCGGGATGGAGTGCCGTGACTATGGCAGCGACAGGATGAGCCATGGGAGACTTGAAACATACAGGCGGAGATTCCTGAGCCAGTGCGACATCCACAATAGGGGGCGAAGTGCCATGGAAGAAGGTGATGAGACGACCCCCGAGACTGCGATGTCCCAGCCGTTCTAGGACTGCTTTGGTGACCAAACCAGAGTAGGTGTCGGTTAGCAATACCGTGCAGCCCGCGTGAACATTGGCAAAGGTCAGCAACTGCACCAGCGAATCGTAACGCAGTGCGCTTCAGTACAAGCAACATCAAGTGTCATATGTGGAATTGAGCAAAAGTAATTACATGTGCATTATGAAGACCTACGTGGCTTTGCAGCACATCTGCATATCCGCTATATTCCGAGTAGTGTAAGGTCGAACCGTAAAAACGCAGAGGTAAGACTTCTTCTTTTTGTTCAAATATTTCTCCTGAGAGAACTTTGTCTTCAATCGAAAGGTGGTGCATTTTTCCACCAACTTGGAAATTATCGCCTACAATTAACACAATGCATTAATTTTCAAGGGAGGATAAAGTAAACAAACATTTCCAGTGGAACCAGTGGACTTAAGGCTTTGGATGTCCTCTGCAGTTAGAAGTTGGTTTTCAGAGCGGTCTAGAAGGTGCCGATTGTCCTTGGAGGACTCCACATCAACAGGCTCGAGTGCTACTTCATCAGCCTTCACTTGGGTAACAGTAGTTCCATCGAAGTAGAAGGTCGACCCCATGGGATAACCGATGATAGTCGATGCCGGAACTTTGGTCTTACCCACATCAATAAGTCTGTTAAGAAGGGAATAAAAGGATTTTTGCTTAAAATAAATTAAGGATGAAATACAAGTCATTTTCACTCACACATTTGGCCGAACTTCGAGGACTTGATAGGAGTCGCATTTCTGCACAATCACCTTATTTCCAACCTCTATAGATTTCCACATTGCTAAAAGTTGACAAACTCAAAATAAATAAAGACAAGGCCTAATAAACAAGCTGAACCAATCACCAAGGGATAAAAATGATCCGTTGGAGATTCGTAAAACTTGCATGCAGAATTCTCGTAAAAACGGGAAAGGGTAATAAAAGTTCGGCTTGTGGCTCAAAACATGTAAAGTGACTATCATGAAACGGAACTTTAATCCAACCGTGAAAAAAATCGCAAAAAAAATCGTGTAACCATCATAAGCTATCTAATAGCAAGGCGTTCCAACATACAAAATTGGGGCTGCAAGAATAGCTGAGGGATGCAAAGTTCGGGTGTATCAACATCGTGTCATCAACGATTGAAAAAAAGCAAACGGCTGGAAGCAGTAGTACCCAAGCAAACACAGGAGTGAGTTATACACTAATACAAATATAAAGTGTACATTAGTCCAAACAGGAAGACTGGGACAATCCCCAAGAAGTTCACTCTGCCATATTCCAGTTTTCAAGAAAATCAACAGAGGCGAATGCCTCAAATTTAGCTGCAAACTAGTTCCTTAAATTAAAAAAGGCAGAATTCACACGCAAAACTACAGTAACGAAGCGCACGCCTCACAAACATGAACCGGTGAGGCCAGTGGGATGCATCGGGTAATTTAATTTAGGCGCGTAGCTAATTACAAGGTGGTTGGTCTGGTGTAAGTAAAATTATGTATAAAAGGGGAAATTTTCGAGCCATCGCATTATACCATCATCATCAAAACAATATTTAGAACTAATTGTAATATGAAGGTGAAATAATGCCCTACACTTAAGTATACGTTATTATAAAGGTTTTCTAAAACACATGCTTGTTTATTTAAACGTTTGCAGCGTACATATGCAATGCATTGTTTGCTCGACTGCTAGGCTTAGTTGTGGTCACTTAGGTAGGTATGCTGCCTTAGCCGGGTGGGCTTGTCACTAAGCCGTGCTTGTAGCCCGGTATATTTCTGTCTGTAGAACGTATCGATTCTTTCTAAGCATTACGCCTTCAATTGCCCTTAAAAAAGCCTTGCAATGCTACAACGCTGGGCACAAATTAAAAGACAGAAACCTGTGTGAAAACCGCCATGAAAATAAATAGCCAGAACGCGCACATTAATTACGTGGGTAATACATTGTTTGTTCGAACTGCCGCATTCGGTCACTTGGGTGGCCATATTGTACTAGCCGGTTGGCCAGCCTTTGGGCCGTGTCAACAGCCCCCAAGTCCTCTGTTTCCAGAATACATGCATTCTACCCCCAGTACTATGCCTTCTTTTAACTTAAAGGGAGTCTTGGGACGCTACATTGGTGGCAACGGAAAGCGGACCCGACTTCGATGGATTTTATCCTGCAAACTGGCAATGTGAAAGAAGTGCATGTGCTGCGGACGGAAGAATTCCTCACATCCCATAACAGAAGGGTTGAGATCGACGTTCATCTTCAACATCTTCCTCGCCCTCGTGTTCGACAGGGAAGCTATTAACAACTGAAGCGACACTAGCCGTGAAATTTAAGTACAGTGCAACTGCCAAGAAGGATCAGCGACGTTGTGGTAAAGCATCCTCCGTAAACCCTCTCCTGTTCTCAGATGTAGAATATGCAGGATGCCATTGGATAGCATCGTTTTATGCTTTGCACACTTCGATCGCATGCATTTTGTTCCTATGAGACCCGATCGCCACATTTGCTCAGGTTTCTACGATGCCCTTGCGTTTCTTCTACGGCATCAATTAAGCCTGGAATCGCAATATGTGTTGTGTGCGTCTCAACCCATTCGAAAACTTGAATTCGTACCTCCATCTTTCATTGGACCACATTGTCGTGGGAGAGGAGGGCCAAGAAGCGCGCATTTGCTGCACTTAGTGCTACGCGGAATCGATGGCACTACAGGAACACATGCGTTCGAATCTCGACGACTGGGACGGTTAGCTCGTGGGTGCTTCTCGCAGCACCGATTACGTTGGGATGGCTGACACGGGAGGCTGACGGAGGGGAGCGTTGGGGACGACGCTCGAAAGAAGAGAGGGGCTGTGTAATACTTTGTTTGTATGAACTTCCGGGTTCGGTCACTTGGGTGGCCATATTGTACTAGCCGGTTGGCTAGCCCTTGAGTCGTGCCAACAGCCCCCAAGCCATCTGTTTCCAGAATATATATATTCTGCCCCTAGTACTATGCCTTCTTTTACCTTAAAGAGAATCCAAAGACGCTACATATATTATGGAAATGGAGGAATTAGGGACTGCTAGAACGGCCCGGGGGCTGGCTGACCGGCTAGTACAATAGGGCCAACTAAAACCGACATTTCGAACAAACGAACTATTACAGCATGGCTTTTCTGCTCAAAATGTTAATAGTTAAATGTTTTTTTGCCGTTATATGTAAAAACGTAGCGCGTCAAAACTAAAAAGGCATTCGACTGCAACATCACTGGTACCTCATAACAATTTTGCTGAATCCGCAATTTCTTTGTTTTAAGAATGGACTTAGGAATAGAAAAGCTTTACAGGCCTACACGCGAATCCATCGTTAGATGTAAAAATGGCGGACTTTGCCCTTGCCTACATTATCGATATCCTAATGCAGGTATATTATGGGAAATCGGTACTGAATTTTCCAAGACCGTAAACTGCTGGTGTTGCTCCCGTTGTAAAAGCCATTTTCGCAGACTACGAGGCCAAATGGTTGCTAACTCAGACATCAGTTCTACGTCTCCTGTTATAAATGGCCTAATATTGTCTCATTTAGGTTGCATTAAATTATTCCGTCCACTACAGTCTATTGCGAAGAAGTGATATCAGAGTAGTGGTCATCTAAGACAAAGTTTGCCATCCGCTGCAGTAAGATAGCATTGCGAAACTTTTTTGAAAGCAAAAGAACACAGGATACTAAGGTAGAACGTACATATGTTTGGCAAAGAGAAGAGATTGTGGCTAATGCCAAGGCTCAGACGCCAACCTATCTCGCAAAGGCAAAATGGTCAAAAATGTGTATGCAACCAAAATCTTAAGTTGCGTTTAAATTAACTTTACTTATTTAGGTTTATTTTTTTGTCTGAAACCTTTAAACATTTTACGAATTATTGCCACAAATTGTTTTAATACACCACCAAATAACCTTGCTTTGTCCTTGAAGAAGTTCGCGCTGAATGGTACTGGTGGGTTTTAGAGGTGGTGGGGCTGGAACGTAAGATGTGATGTCTGCTGCGTGCCAGTCCGAATATATGAAAGACACAAGGGAGTCTTTTATGAAGCAAAGCAGTTTTTCTTCTGAAGGGACCCTCTCTTTTTCCAACTTCAAGGTTTCTTTTTTGGATCGGAAAGTTCCCTTGCTCATATTCATAACTGCAATAATACTAATTGCTTTGATTGCTGTAAGTATTTATGCAGTTTATATTTCATTATTTCTAAATGGATACATACTGATATCAAAGGAATTAGATGTGGAAACCAAATGCGGTGTTATAAAAGGTTTTATTAGTAATGATATCGTGCATTACCTCGGAGTTCCTTATGCCCTTCCGCCCATTGGAACGCGTCGATTTCATAAACCTGTTGAACTTACTACAAATGCTTTGTGTTTGGAGGCGTGGAATGCGTCACAACACCGGCAGGCACCGGTTCTTGATGCCTTTACTTACCGCAACGTGTGTATGCAGCTTCTACCGATATCGAATGAAATAATTGGCAGCGAGGACTGCCTATATCTTAATATTTTTGTTCCTCGCACCCATAAGCCGGAAGAACTACATCCTGTTATTTTTACAATCGGTGGTTTCTTTTTCAATTATGGAGGATCTTCTAATGGATCAACCTTCCTACATCATCCCGACCCCGGAACGGTCATCACCTTGAATGCCATACAGGTTACATCAAATTACAGGTTAGGGCCCTTTGGGTTCTTAACTCATCCATCTACGAAGGTAGCAAACATTGGCGTTCGCGATCAGCTGGCTGCTCTACGGTGGGTGCGGTCAAATATACGTTATTTTGGTGGGGATCCACTCAAAATAACAATATTTTCCTATGGGTCTGGTGCAACAATCTCGCTAGCTCTCCTTGGGTCACCCTTAGCTCAAAATCTATTTGAAAAGGCTTGGATTAGTGCACCTGCCCTTCGAAAACCTGAAATAACGCTTGCTTCAGCTGTTGATGCGTCAAAGAATGTCTTTAAATGTAAACACGCAGATTGTGATCAAAAAGGAGAAGACATTTCGCGTCTTTGGGATTGGACCACTGTTGAACCATGGATAGAACAACTATTTACGCTCCCATCCACATCAAACGTTTACTGTCTTCCTGGATTGCCTTGTAATGGGGGAATTTTAGTGATAGACGATGAAGTTATTACCAACGAATCATGGACTTCCCCGCTTTCCCCTATGCCCATCGTGGTCGGTCAGAATTCACACGAAGCTGAAGCATATCCATTTCCCAACACTGTGCATCTATGGAACTTTGCTGTGATGTCGGACTACATCAAGAGCATTCTTGGGGAAAACAGTTCTGAGTTTAAGCTTGTCAACGATTATTATCTTTTAAAAAACACAACTATGGGAGCCGCATCTCAGAACCACTCTTCGAATGTGCCAAGCGTTGTGGACAAATATTCCCAGATAGTTACAGACATTCGAGTCACATGTCCTTTGCAATCGTATGCTCGATCCCACCGGAGTGTGCAACCCATTTTGCGATACTACATTCGCAGTCAACATGCTCATTTTAATCCTTACGGTTTGGATTCCTTTGTCTCGTTTGCATTTCATGGTTGGGATGCGTTTCTGTTCTTTAAAATATACCGTTATCACCCCGACTACATCTATGCTATGAACAACTCTTTTCCCTCTGACAAGTCACTGGAGAAGCTCAGTCACAACTTTTGCACCTCGTTAAAGCACTTTGTTTGGAGCGGTACCCTGGTTCCGGAGAAAAAGAACGCCCTTTTGACAATTTTTGAGAACGAAATTGTCTATTCTACTTCGGTGGATGACATGTCGATGTGTCGAGAATGGAATGAATTACTCTTACACTCCCCTTATCTTTATGCCTGGAAAGCGTGAAGTCTGAATTTTCTGATTCCCCCTCCGTGGACGGTTTCATAGATAGATGTCCTTAATGCCGTTGACTATATTTATTATGATATTATGCAGAAATCGTCTTTTAATTTTATTTTAGGAATGAGAGGTAAATTGAACTCTGTTCTTTGTCCATTTTCAACCGCTAGCGTCGCTCGGTTTCATGCTTAAAAGCATGATAAGCATCACTCCTGTTGTAGTTCTTCTTACCGCACCTATGCTTAGAGTTTGAATAAGGGCGTTTGTACTGACCATAGCATTTTTTAAGGAAAAAGTTCTCAATAGCCCGCAAGGAGGGACCCTGTTTACCCAAAGTCCTCGTAAATGTAGTCGCCATTTGTGTCTACATGGATTAAAGGGGTTTTTTAACTGTAAACTAGCTAAATCTTGGAGAGAGTTGGGCGTAACCTGAGCGGTTTGGAGACAACGCCCAACATACCTAAGTACTATCATCGCGCTGTCTTTTTTTTCTAACCACAGGTTAAGGAATAAGAAGAGTTGAAAGTAACTGAGAGCTCTCAGTGGGATGCTTACACGAAAGTGGGTCACGGCAGGGATATTTACTCCTCGTCATAACGCCACTAATTTCAAAGTAGGCGAGTTAAGTAAAAAACGGGCTAATGAGGCCATCAGTTCTGCTAACTGTTACAGTGAAAGTAAAGCAAATGCTTTGAATCATAAGTTAGAAACGATTTAAAACTTTCCACTTCTGATGGCCTTCAGGATATCACCTCAAAAACTAGTGAAGTTGGGCTCTGAAAACCCGCCGCAAATAAGGGGGAACCGTGAAGTTTTGATAAAACTCACTAGAAGTGCTAATAAATGTGATCCACATCATGTTCTCACAGCACTTTGATGACATTAACAAGTCAGTCCAATTGCTTGTCATTATGAGAAATAGATGTGTGAGGTAAAAATAAAGCACAGCACGGCCAGCTGACTATCTGCCACACTATCGCATCTACAGTACAGTACAATATTTGGTATTCTGAGTCACTTTTACTCATACAGAACCAACATGTTGCCAAATTCCTGTCTTTATAAGTCCAGAATATGTCCACCTCATTATACCAAATGATTGAGCAACTAGATTGTCGGCAATGAATAAAGGAAAGAACTAAAATGGTCTACACTTCACTTTTTGTTTGAACAATATGCCACAACGTAAAAGCAAGTTAACTAAGCTATTACAGTCTACTTGGTGCCTTCTAATCACGTTTTTTTTCCAAGCATTATGCCTTTCTTCTGATTTTGACTGCTAACCACTTTTTGAATAAATATCAATGCCATCATGGTTTACCTTTGTTTGATGTGCTTCAAATAAACGAAAGCAGTTTGAAATTTTTTCTCCTGGATTCTTTTTCCTCCTGATGCCAAGTATTTTGACAAAGTATGCTCCAAAGTCTCCAAATTATCGGCATTTGAGTTTCACTTTTTATGTGGACTACCACTAAATCATTGTAATATTCACTTAGTGTACTTTTCAGCAATAGTGCGAAGGCATTAAACAGGAGAGTGAATCTTCATTGCTATGCTACTCATAGGATTATTTAATTAGACGTACAGGCATCTATGTGCTATAAAGGGTGTTAACTTGGATTTTAATTAAGGAGAGAGGCGTGGTATTTACTAGCAATTAGTGTTATGTTATTATGTAGTCGAGAGTAGATTTTATACGTTAGAGTGACAACTTATTGTTTTATTTAGCACACTAGGCATTGAAAGCTGTATGGATGTTTTAAAAATAAAAGTGTTCAGTTTTACCACGTGTATGACATTTTAAAAATCGATCACACCAATGACGCGTCAGCGTTCAAATGGTTTAGCTTCGGTAACTGTCAGGGCTCCACTTACTTGAGGAGCTACTCATCTCCAATGCCCGTCAACAGCCGAACCCGTGTACCCTCATTAATGTTCACAAATTTAGAGATTTTACCATCCGCCAAGGCAAATAAGAACAGTAAGGACTACATTGTACCCCTGAGTCCTCTACCCGAGTCCAAATTAGAGCTCTCTTATAAGTACAAGACGGCACCACATTTGATTACCTTATCAAAGTCGGAACGATTTGAACTGGAGCGCAACTTTCCCCTCATCTACCCACACGACACGTGGGCTCGTATGCGGTGGGGTAACTACTCGTTTCCGAGTGCTCCGACTGAAATCTACACCACATCTCTCACACACGCCTATTACACCGACCCAATGCCCGGGAGACTACCACCGATCATATATAAGTGACCGGTTATAATTTCCATTTTATCTACATCGGAGTGTAGTGCAGTGATGCACGAAGAGAGCAGTTTGTTGTGCCAGGCACCGTACTCCTCCCTCTCCCTCCTAAAAGCCTTTAAACATACAACTTCCGTTTAACTTTGAACAACTCTGTTTGTCCTTTCTCTGAAAAGGATATCCTTTTCACCTGTTCGCTCCGTCGACGCCCATCACTTACCTTGATGAGTATTTTAAAAAGTCTTATTACAACCACAAAATTTAATCCCCTCATAGACAAAATGTACAACAAAATTCCTAAATATACTTTAGGCAGGGTGGTAAGTTGATTTGTTTTTAAATATTTTGGAATGGAATACTTTCTACACCAATACTGCCTTATGTGGTTTCATGGGTAGCGCTGTCAGATGGGCCAAACTTGCGTGACAACCACATTCCTCTCGAGACTGGGAAGCTTGGCCAATTCCTTTCCTTTTTTTTCCAGTTCAGCTTTAATCTGAATAGACTCTGAGCTTGCAGATTAGATTAGCCGAAAACGATGACAGAGGACGTAGCTTCAGCTACCATTCGTTTCCTTGGAAGAAACAAATGCATAAATACTACTTAAATCGTCTTGAGCGTCCTTATGGGAAAATGAGTTCTTATTTTTGGCACCCCAATTCAGGGATGGTAACCCGGATCCATCATATTTTTATTTTCAAAGGCTATTGTCTACTTGGCACGCGATTTTCAAACGATGACGTCAATGAAGGGTGTCAATCGTTGTTTGAGGTGGGGGAAGTTGCAAGGCACGAGGCAAAATCCCCCTCTCTCCCGACATAGAATGCAGCCTGCATTCTTGCAGCACATCAAGCATAACGGAGAGAGCAGGCATTGGTTTGTAGGCACGAAATGACGTCTGGCTTTAATAAGAAGCTGCAGGATGGGCAGTGAGTGGACTATCTGGGCACGACCAATAACCCTATTCACCTGTACAAAAAAACAATTCAGTCAGTCAACCGCATGGTCAAACAATCGCTTTAAGCTGGATGATGCATTTTGTAACGCCCAAGAGCATCGCAATTGTGGGTCGACGTACGGGTAAACAGTTTCAAGGATTTTACGAGACCCCGTAAATAAGAATCGAAAACCGGCACAATTCTATTCGACTGGGAGCTAATAAACAAGCCCTGCCCTACTCTCCCTCCTGTACCACCAAAGATCTCACTGGTGAGATTCGGCCATCCAGCATTGCAAAACGATATTAATTTTAGCCATATATCCAACCAGATGGCGTTTTTAATCGACTCACCCCTTCCTCCATACCAGTATGCGCCAAATTTGACCCTGATGGCTTCACAATTGCGTCAAATGTACGCCCAACCGATCTGGGTGGGTAAGTAGAGGCTCCCTAAAGATCATATTACGTCCATCAATCGACACGTTTGATTGTTGCCAGCAGTAGGAACAAACCGCCCTCCTAGAAACACGTTCACGCTTTCATTCTTTTTGGGAAAACGGGTAGGAAATATCAATTTCTCCTCTCTGTTAGTACCAAAAGACGCTGGTCGGGCGGCTCACTTCCACGCCCTCGAAGTGGTTAAAGAAATTTGGAAATTTTATGGAACCAACCAAAAGCCCCGCCTACGCAATTGGGGAGATACTGGCAAAAATTGCAAAAGCCACGCCTTTCTCGTTTTGGCATGATTCCGAACGCCCTCTCCTTCGCCCACTCACACGACTGTGGCTTTTGCGGGCAATGAGTAGAATAAGTTAAACTTCCGATGACTCAAACGAGACAATCTGGACATAAAATCTTTCAGTTTGCCATGATCAAAGCCATTCCATCTATTAATTATAGCAAGAGCCATTGCAATAATCCACACAGGCGGTGTTCGCGATTAGCAATCTTCATAGTCTACTAAAAGTCGCTGCTTTCATTGAGGGATTATTAAAATGTTATAAATTCTGTACAACTTTTGGAGAAATGTCGTGGACAAGTGATGTTCAAATGTCGAAAGTCGTTTTATGTACACAATGGGCAAAAATATTCCAAATTGATGCAATGCGCTCTGTAAAAGGCAATTCGTTAGTCTATACAAGTTGATTTTTTTTTGCAGAGGATAAAATTTGAAATCTAGTGATTGAGAGGGTAAAATTGGATAAAACACACAAAAACGCGGACAGTGAACGCGTGTTGTTGTTTGCACGAAAACAACTTCTTTCTAGAAAAACGAACAGCAAAATACCCAAATAAATCGCCCTAAGCCATGTTTACACAAACGTACTTGAATACATGCTACTGATTAACAAATAAGTAGAAAAGTCTGCCATGACTAGATTGATAAGATTCACATACATGGGAGAGGGAAATAAAAATCGTTATTTGAAAATATCCAGAGAATAACTTATCCTACAGTGATTGCCAGTTGTAAATAATGTGGAGAATTTAACTACTAGGGGAAACGAATCTGCTTCCGGATCAAGCAGCGGTCCAGGTCCGACACCCGTGGGAAAAGGAAAATTTGTGACTAAAAGGTAAATATAAATCACAACATTTTGTGATGCACATTCCTCTTTTGATTTGTAAATGAATTAATCCGCGTATATATTGGGTCTGGTTAATCAAGCACAGCCTGTTGCAGGAAGAAAGGACTAATGCACGAAACAAGTGGAGGATGTGGCCTTGAAAGGGTCATTTACCTCTTGTCCTAAAGCCAAAATTCCCTTGCGCCTGTGTTGAACCCGTTCACTAATCGGCGACCAGGGAACAGCCTAAGCGAAACAAAAAAACATCACCCCTCAGTATGTCGAGAAAAGTCACACGACAAGACACGGAGTGATCACAAATGTGGACGCCTATCCAGCCAATCAGGTGGCAGGACAGAGGAGAGCTTTTTTCTCCCCGCTCCGTGTTTCTTTTTTTTTTTTTAACCAAGACTGTATTTTCACAAATTACTAGCGCCAGTGGTGCATGAATAACCACCTCCTTTCACATGACACTTCGCGTCGTGTGGAGGGAGAAAGAAATAAGCAATGCCACTGCCTACAGCAACAACAACATACAATTCCACCGCACCTCAATTCTCGATATGTCGCATTGTGTCCTCCAGCTTCATCTTCATCCAACTACACCTGCTCATAGAATCTCAGTGTCAGAATATTTTTTTTTATAAGAAGGGAAAAAATAATCTCCACTTTTCTATGCTAGAAATGATGACTTAACGCAGGAGGTGCGGGAGGGAGGCAACAGATGACTCGATTCGGTGAACGGAGGCGCGTCAGGTGAGCTCTTCGGAACGAAAAACAAGCCAACATCATGGGTATGTAGATATAAGTAGGAAAAACTACAAATGAGTTGTTGGCTTAACTCCTAGTTTTAGGCAAAGGGGTCATTTTAAGGTGCTCCATCACCTTACCTTCGTCACCGGGGATTGGTTGACCTCTGGATTATGCCAAGAGCTCCAAATCCTTCTGTGCGTCGACACTGCATATTCTGTCCTAGTGGTGCGACCTTTTTTTTCCCTTTAGGTTAGCCTCAGGACGTCACATTGGCGGCAGTGGAATATAAACAGGAAATTAAAGGACATAGCCGAGCGGAGGCAGTGCAGACGCTGTAGATGGGCTAATCGTTGGCGCACCCTGACGGAAATCGACGCCCACCTTCAGCGACATCTGCCGTAAGCCATGTGGAAAAATTCGCTACAGAGCTACCCACCGGTATCCTCGAAGTGGAAATGAGGTGACAAGGAGGAACGAACACGAGATCCCACCCCCATGGAAATATGCTTTTAGGCCAGTATTTCCACAACTTCCAACAGGCACGCGTGATGGTCAACACATTCCCCTGTGCCCTAGTCCAAATCCAGTAGAATTGCCAGGAAGGATCAGCCTGGAAATCCAACAACTGGCACAGTTGGCTCGTGATAGCCAACGCAAGAGACAGACCAAGGGGAGCGACGAGGAATCCCTCAGCCTTGGTGAGGGACTACTGGAACCTCCATAGGTTGGACATACATTCTGTCCCACCATTATTGACTCTCTTACCTTCAGGAAAGTCAGTCTCAAGGCACTATAGCCAATCAAAACACAAAACTTGGACGAGAAAAGTGAATGGGCAAAGACACCGAGGACTCACCTCCTTCCCCCCAAAGGAAAAAAAAAGTGTCGACAAGGATTACCAGTGTGTTGAAAAGTTTATTTTCCGAAAAGGGGGAAAAAACAAACGACGGAAAGCGACAGCAATAAAATATACAGTAATTTTACGTGTATATTTGTCCATTACTCCTTTCAGAACAGAGGAGGGGGAAGGGCATGAGAAGAGGTGGGATGAAATCACTTGACGAGTAGGGGAAGGTGGGTGGGAGGGATATGAGGAGTTGTTGGGGGGGGGGGGAGGGGGAGGGGACAGGGGGGGAATTGCAACCAAGCACACAAAAATCACCAGAAAAGCCGACAGGTACAGTACAATGAACTAGGAGAGATGAAAAGCGTGCTGACCCTCGTAGATGGCGTAGAGCAATTTCTCTCGCATAATCTCCTTTGTTGAGTAGTTGGGCAACTTTAAGTAATTCTGACATGTCATCACTGAGGGCAAATGCTGATCGGCGCGCTCCTCGGCCTCTCGCTTCATCACTATCTTCAACGGTGGCTTCAATGCACGAAATCCTGTCGGAAGAAAGTAGTTCGTAACATGAGGTCACCAATATCGCAGTGTGTGAACCTAGAACCATCTTTTCCTACCTCCAATGGGGAGACGTGGACTACCGGTGGCGAATTGAATGAAGAGGCGTCGACGCGGTTCATCAAACTCGGACATAATCTCGAAGAGGTATTGAATCGCCTTCGACTGTAGAGTGTAGCCATGGTCACATAGACAGGATTTCATGAGGGTGTCGACATCCCAGCCCGCAGCTGTTGCTGAAGATGAAGGAGAGGCTGACTTTGAGGCCGTAACAAACGACGGCATCGGAGAGACGGAGGAGGAGGCGCGCAGTAAAGCCAACTGATCGCGGTACAGACCTCCGAAACCGCCTGAGCCGCAGAAAAGGCCTTCACACTCATCTGGGCGGAAGAGAGCGGCCAACTTGCCAGTTCGAATACCCGGTAGGACGGAGTCGAAGCCTTCAATGAGTGCGATTATCTGGCGTCGAACTCCCTCGACAAGGAACCAGTTTGCGCAGAGGTGCAGATACTCGGCCAAATTGCTTCCAGTGACCACCATTTGTGACCCACCTCGGCACAGCTCAATCTATAAAGAAGCACAGCAACTACATTGATGACCAACTTTTGAACACAAGTACGACCATAGGAAGGTGAAAGTGCCAACCTGATAGCCAGGAAGGACGAACGAGAGATAGAGATCATCAATCTCTGTGTCGATAGCTCTAACCTCCTCCTCAGCAGCCATCACTGCGGTTTTACTGCCTTCCAGGAGTTCTTGCCTTCGTCGACTCAATTTTAAGAGGCTTTGGAAGTGTTTGGCGAAGGGAGGATCTACCAATGCAAGGTCAGCTGCAGTGACACCCACACGAGGACTGCAGAGAACTAAGTCCTCCTCTGGTGATTGGGTGTAGAGAAACCACTTGAATAGGGTCGGCGACAACGAGAGATCCAACTGACGCCAGTCCAGCAACGAGCGCGCCATCAATTGACCCAGGAAGAAAAATTTCGCACGCACCTAGTAAACCCACAACACAATGCTTTATCCGTGGGTACAAGTTGCAGATGACGAGGTGGCCACCAAGACTCACTTCTCTCGACTGGGAAGAGCGCAAATTTTTGGCCAAAGGTCTGGGATAGAGTCCGGGAGCGGGTGCAATGATATAGCCCTCATCGGTGTAGTTGTGACCATGCCAAAGACCAAGACCGGCAGTCATGAGCTGATGACTAACCAGCGTGTAGAACTCCAGAGTCGGTCCTAGACCAAAACCTACTTCCCCCTCAAAGGCAATCTCGAGAATTGAGTGCGAATCGCGGAGCTCATTCAATGCCGATTCTGCAGCACGGAGCAGACGTTTGGGATCACGATGAACCGTTATCTGACAATCAAGATTGACAAGTTATCACTGAGTCGGAACTATGTATGTATACAAAATGGTTTTGCATTAAATTCAACCTTATGGCGTTGAACTTGAGAAGCCGAATCCATAAGGAGACTTTCGAGGATGGCAGCCGTAGAATTGGCACTACCATCAAAGCCACCAAGACGGAGAGCACCGAGGGAATGGTAATAATGAGGGAGACGTGGCAGGGGAGATGAGGAGTGACCAACACCGCCTATTCCGGCACTTACACCATTGCTACCACCACCGCCACTACCGCTGCCACCACCTGGGATTTCATTATCCGTGGATCCATTCAAGATGGAATCCTAGTGTGGGGGAAGGAAAGACGTGACCAAGGTGTCACCAGACGCATGTAATACACTGGCTGGGAAAAAAAAGAACACTCACTTGCAGATGGAGAATAGTTCGGTCCCGGTCAAAGTTGTGAACATAGAAGAAGTTCTGCCGGACAGGGAAGGGGAAGAGGAAGGGACATGTGGAGATGATTTGCACCAGCCAACTGGGCAAATTGCCTGCCAACACGCTGAACACGTCCTGCAGTTGGCGTGATGCCTTTGCAGAGAGTTTTTGACTTTGGAAATGATCCTGCAAAAGAGGACATACCCGGGGATGAAAATGAGATGGAGTGAGAGCGAATGTAAGTGTGGCAGAGGGCATACCACAGGAATGATGGGGAACGGTTCGATCAAGTCATCGAGTGTATTGCCAACCTCGCTCAGCCCATAGAGAGCGCGAAGCAGAAACAGAGTGGGGGCCATGTAACCGTTAGAAAGGACATGAGCATCTGCAAGCGGCTCCAGGAAAGTCAGAAGTCGTGAGGACGGTGATTTACTCGTCGAATGAGCCATTGGATTGGACATCTCGTCGAGACGTCGTGGTCGCTTCAAACAGCTGATTGCTGCAGAGAGAGACGAGGTGGGTGAGTGCTTGGTGTTTGTGCTACTTGTGGTGGCGGTAGTGGTGGTACTTAAATTGACGTTGACTGTGGGGATGCTGGGTGTTGAGGCCGAAGATGGAGCCAAAGTGCCACCTGAAATGCCTGAAGTCACACCCCTCAGGAAGAGAGAGGCGGGAGACAAAATACTCGTTGGAGAGTCGACGAAAGCGGTGGCTGACGATGGGGATGAAGTAGAAACAGTCGCCTTCTCCAGACGGTAGTGGACCGTGTGAATGTGACGCCACATGAAAGCATTTATCTGAAAAGGAGGAGGAGGATAGAAATGGACCGGATTAAAGGCATAGAGATGAACTGACGGCCATCGCGCCACATTGGCGACCGAGAAGGTCGCATTAATTATTTCGGTACATCGAACTCAAACACGTCCACGCTAGTTGATGAATTTAGATAATTTCTAATGACCGTCTTTCATTTCATTCCAAATAACCTGAAGTTTTATCAAGAATACCATACCCTGTCTTCCCGGTTCTGCTCAGTCATTGAGAACCGATGATCAGCTAGGAGTTGACGACTGTGCTCATTGACATCCGTGGAGAATGCACGAATGGCCTGATAAAGAGGCATTCGCTCCGGAACACGCATTCCTCCAACATAAATTACGGGTACTAAAGCGTGCATAGCTCCACCGCCAAGCGTAGCATTCTCAATGAGGTCACCCACCACAGAGGAGGCAGCCAAGGCCGGATGGACTGGTGGATGATGTTGATGCTGATGCTGGCGTTGATGTCGTGTTGATGTGGTATGGTGCTGATGTGGATGCGTGTGTTGAGTGTGGGAGTAGTCCTTCCTTAAACTGGGCCGACCGTGGGAATACAGAACGTTGGAGACAGTCTCTGGGGTGACAGGAGGTAGGGAGGAGAACGAGGGGGCTCCAGCCGCTGCTGTTGCTGCTACTGAAGGTGATGTGGAGGAACCAGCGAACTGAAGCATTCCGAAAGCCGCCAGAAGGGACATGCTCTTGGGACGCGCTGCCTGCAACGTTAAGGGAATTGAATAGTTATGAATACGTGATCAGTAATAATGCTCTACCAAAGTAAACACACATCTCTAGCCTTTGAAGTAGACGCCTTATCAGTAGGAGCATCATGATCAAGGGTTAGATTAAGCGCCTCGTAGTGCTGAGCGCCGGAAGTCGAGGGGATGGGAACCTTTGCGTGCCGTGCATTGTCGAATGCGGATGGGTAGTGAGTGGAGCGAGTCTTCGATGAGGTCGGGTCTTCACTGGGTGATGTAGGCAGCTCGTGACGACGGTAGAATCGTCGCCGGTGGGCAATTTGTTGAGAAGTGGGGTGAGTGAAGGGTGGAACAGCATTGTCTTCGCCCATGGGTTGGGTATCGCGATGATCCTCGGGTCCACACATTATTGAAGCGATGAAACTTCGCTGTATTAACAGACGCTGAAGGTTCTACAAAGACATTAAACGTGATATATCCACGTTTGATGATATAGCATTGACTTGATGATAACTACTACTACTACTGATACTACTAGTAATACACTTCAAAGTTAATCATGGCTATGTGACACTTCAGAGAGCCAATACATTAGTAGGCAAAGACTTTTTTCTCCCAGAAAAGCACATCTAAAGCTAATTATGAATAAAGACCGGCTACACACACCCAAACAGTTTCGTTGTTTGCTAAAGTCAAACTGACTGTTTCAATGCTTTGAATTTTGCGCACCAGAGGCCTGACGACCGATAGACCCAGTTCCTTAGCCGTTGTGTAGAGCCAAAAAACGAGGCTACCGGATAAATGTTACAAACAGCACTGTTTAATGAGCGTGGACATATATGAGCCTCAATTCACGCGTAAAAATGACATATAGCCATACCGAAATTGTAATGAGTGCATTAGCGTGAATAGGTAGGGTGGTAGGGGCATTCTCCCAGAAGGTCCCTTTTCCCGAGACCTCACCCTCCACCAGCGTTTTTCTTGACGACGACGACGACGACGACGACGACGACAATGAGGAAGAGGAGGCGACGGCAGCGGCAGTAGTAGTGCTGGGAGACTCGTCCGATTGTCGGATCATTTCCAGTTTGAGGAAGCCTGGCACTAAAGTGGCCCAACGACGGGGTAGTGGACGGAGGGGTGGTTGGTCACAGGGCGAGTGAGAAGGACCGCCTTTCTCCCCCCCACCACCTGCCCTTCGATTCGACGTTACGGCACTGCGTCTATGTCGCGTTTCGATGTGGCCCTCATTGCCTCCACCGCTACCTTGATCCACTGATATCAATGCTTCCTCTGCACAAGCCTCCGCACTGGCCAGGGAGGTGGGACCGGTCAGAACTTGAAAGTGCTCCTGAATTGTCAGAGGGGGACAGGGCGTCACAGATACGACAAGGTTTTAGTTAATTCGAAAATAGCACATTGATAATCTCGGCAGTAGGGTGATTTGGACACAAAATAGATTCTTCTCGCATTTTGTTTATCACCAAAAAACAAAAGAGCAAAAAAGCAGTTAGAAGAGGTTCCCATTTGGAGCACTACCTGTTGATGAAGGCAATCGAGGAGGCAGTTGATAAGCATTGGGAAGGCGAGTTCATGTACCGACCGCTCGTTGTTGTGGTGCTTCAGAGATTGTAGCGCGCTTTTCGTCTGAGCCAAAAGCTTCGGTTTTTCAACAATTTTCCTTAAATTTATGTTTTCGGTATACCGCGGTCCTACAAAGAGCTGAAATCAAGATGGGAACATGTAGCATATAGTGAAGGAGAAAATTTTCCGCTAATGAGAAGGAAGTATGAGAATCATACACTGACAAGGGTCATATTAACCCCCCATGACGCTCCTGTCAACCTCTGTTACAGCTGCAGTGTTAGCGTAAAATGGGTTTTAAATATTTACCCTCAGTAGCAAGAAGAACCTCAGCCTCCTCTCAGTGGGCTGGGTTAGAAAGGCGTGAAGAGAGTCCAGCAAACCACTTCGTTCAATCTCGAAGGGAGAAGGAGCTTCATCCTCGGAGAGGATGGTTTGAGTCAGTAGGCCGGCGAGACGGGTCAAACCAGCGACCCATGCAACTGGCTCGTCGACAGCCATCAGTTGATGACTCAGCGCCTCCAACTCGGGCACAAGGTCACGTGGCATTATTCCCTGTGGGGTCTGGAGAGTGGGCGATGAGGAGGAGTGTCGACGGGTTGCCTTTCTGCTTCCCACCGACCCGGATCCCGACGCCGCCAACGCCTTCGACGCCAGGGTTTCGAGTTTCGGTGGATTCGCTACGAGCGCTTGGATGCGATCGTAGAGATCTTGGCACTGACTCGTAATCCAGGCGCGGAGATTACTGTCGTTGCAGCTACCAGCTACATTGGAGGCAGCATTTGCACTAAACAATAGATTAAAATTTAGGAAAGCCCAAGGTGTTGACCGTAAGGGAACCCAAACAATGCAAACCTGGGAGAAGCTTGATTAGCCTCCACATTCAGGTCAACATCAAGTGTGGACGATGAGGAAGATGACGAGATGGATGATTCTAGAGCCGCCTGTGCCAACGGCTCCAAGACATTCATATTGCAAACATTGGGGTCTGGGAAGCCAGGAGTGAAAATAAAATGTGGCGAATTGGGGCCTGTTGGGCCTTCCATCGTTGATCGATGACTGTTTCCTAAAGGCAAATGGACAGTAGGTAGCAAGCTCGATCATAGAGAAAAGCGAGCACCAAACAGAGTAGAGCATGACCTTCATAGCACTCAATCTCTATAAATCGAGTAGACGTACCCGCATCGCATAGAACCATTACCAAATATTGGACTTTCGGATCCTATTAGCTTGTTTACAAGGCTAATGGAACAGAGCAATAACTAATTGGGTGACATGACCTCGAGAGGTGGAGTTAAAATATGGCCAAAACTCCACGATGAAACAAAGCGGGTAATAAAATCCAACAGCAATGCTCATGTCCTAGATCATGCCCCCTACCAGCATGAAACTAGCTATTTCAAATCTCTGGTTGCCTTGTACCCCACACAATCCTTCATTAGTGAAATAAACGAGCGTTTTGCACGGTATAGCGGTTTTGGCCGATTTCTACGATAACCACGAAAAAATTGACATCCATTGTGCTCGTCAATTTTATGATCAGATCTTTAGTCACTGTTCATAGTCAAAATTGATGGAAAGACCAAATATTTGGAAAGCCATTTGTAATAGCTCCGTTCCTTTAAATCAGCATACGCTTAATAGCATACTTTTAGCCATAAAAAGTAACACCGGATAGGCATACTATGAGATCGCAGTCGAACACGTGAAGACCCTATTTGATCAGGCACCACGGAAGAGAGTGATGGTGAAACCCCTGAAATCCATTGTGACGATGACTTGGGGTATTGAGACGGTGCTAGTGAAGCCGAGGAGGCGATGGAGCCGGTTTGGAGTGTAGCCGGCAAAGGCATAAAGAACACTTGTTTATTCGCCTCGGAGGACGACGGGGTCTAAAAAGTGGAGACTTAGAGCTTGGACCCTAGCAAGGTTGAGGCATTTTAAAACCATGTGGGTGAAAAAATTGACCTACATCAGATTCTTCAACACCAGGAGCGGCCTCCTTCTTTGTACTCTCAGAAGCTAGAGAGGCAAGTCGCTGAAGGTGAAAAAGAACACCCTCCTTCCGGAAGTAAACAGCAAAGACTTGGGGGATGCGGGTAATAAAGAGGTTGGCAAGTTGCAGACCGGCCGCAATTAAAGCAAACTCAGGACTGCCAAGCATGTCGGCGACCATAGCAGACAGTGAACGTGGCGACACCATCCAGGAGAGCACAAAAGGACTGGCATTACAAACAATTCTAATAGAAGAGAAAAACCGTGTTGCGGAGGGCGTTTATGAAATTTTAAAAGCCAAGAGCCCTGCCTACCTCTGAATGGCTTCAATACATTTTATTCTTGGGGCAGTGCTGTTCAATTCGGTGTAGAGATCAAGAAGCATGGGAAGAAGCAAATGAACCGTTCTAACCAATACCAGATTATTCGATTTGCTAGAACTGATATTAGCGTCAGCATCTCCTCGAGTCTTTTCACTATCTTCCACGGCGGCCTTCCTCTTACCACGGCTCACAACATCCTCAAAGGTCTTGCATTGCTGTTGAAACAGCACTGTTCGTACATCAGGCGTTTTGGCAGTGTTTGTTGACACCTAAATGGGGGGAAAAATGCAGAAAAATAAACTAGACGACTATGTGACACAAGAGAGAGAGAGAGAGCTAGGGACAGATTTTGGCTCTACTAGGTAAGGTGCTCGAGATGCGTATCGTTAAGGGCTCAATCACGGCGGAGGCAACAAGGCATGATTGCGACTTCGAAGTAAACGGGTTCACTCAAGTCGCTAGCCAAGACAGATTCGCATTCAAGCTTGCTGTACAAAAATATGCAAATGGAGCACACTAAGCACGAACTCCACTTTCCTGATTATGGGTATGCAAAAGCACATGACACTAATCAGTCAGAGCCTGACGTCAAGGAAGACAGGTAATTACTTATACAAAGTATATAATGGTACGAAAACGTGAGTACTTTGGAGAAGTAACGCATCGGTCAATCTAAGAAGGCAATTTAGAATGAACGTGCCATAAACCAGGTATGTTGAGAGAATGGCAGCAGGCGAGTGGTGGAGGCAAAGTCCACTCAAATTGACTATTTTTTTCGAAAAAAAAACCCAAGCAACTGTTGTTGGGATGAGATGTATAAATATATATCAAGGACGTATAAACAAAAGAATAGGGAAATTCACAAAGGCAACTCACACGTGAGGAGGAAGTAGTTGGCGGACAGAGGATGATAGCATTGTCTTGGATAGGAGGAAGCATCGCGCTTTGGAGAAAATAAGGAAAGGAGTCAGAAAAAATGGCGGTACGCAAAATTTGTACAAACGTGAGTGTGCGTGGATATTTGAGAAGACCACCTCAGCCAGATCACCTTTCAGGGTCTTGTTCAAGAGAGCCATAGAGTTGCTCCACCTCATCCCCCCAGGTGTAATCCGGATTCATGAATATGAGCGCTAACCAATGGAGAAATGGACAAAAAAATCATCCCAGGAATGCATATTCAACACATTTGTTGCCAGTGTCACATAAATGTGTTCTGCATCAGTTTATGACAACTGCCTGCACCCAGACGTCACAAACCGACCTGTCGAGGCTGGGACAAATAAAGTAGGGGTATAGCACTTTCCTGATCTGAGAAGAAAGGCGGTTTTGGACAGCAGCTAAGCGGCTCAATTCGGAGTTACAGCTGTGATTCCGTGAAGACTTTTCACGGCGAAAAAAATCCCGTGCTTTGCAAAAACACCACATCCGGCGTGAGACAATGGAGGCCTAGAGAAGTGAGGTCCGTGTGTGTGAGAGAATTTGCACAGCCTCCTACCCCCTATTCAAATTACCTGCTGAACCGAGAGACAGAACATGCCTGTTTCAACTATTCATCTACCCATAAATAAACAATGTTGAAGCAAACCAATACAACGTGTGTGTGTATGTGTATGTGTCCACATGCGAGAGCGCACACATACACACACACACACGCATACCTCAACGTGGATTGGTCTTCCTATCCCAATACACGCCCAGACCGACCGCCGGAGACGCTAATAATTTGCGCCGACTTGAGAATAAAACACGTATTCGATGGGGGAGAGGTGGATAAATGGTTAAGATACAGGTGGTTACGCAGTAAACAGAGCGAACAGAGAGAGAGAGACACGTATACATATCCCCTTGTCCGAGTCCAGCGTCACAAAGTCGCGATGCTTAATGTTCACCAGCCCACGATATAAATGATCATACCCAAACCCTGGCCACAGAAACAACTTTGGTTTAAAACAGTTGAATAGATATGGGATTGAGGAAAAATGAATTACAATCAGTGTTGCATTGTTTCCAAACACCAGTTACGTTGTAACGGTGACCTACTAGCCTTGGACATCCTGATTACCAACAGGTTTACCAATCGAGATGACAATCGAAAAGCCTCACCTTATGAGATGAATTATGGCATAAACATTCTCCACTCCACGATTCTCCAAACACCGAGCAATATTCGTTCGACTCGAGGTACACCTTGGTCCAGCTGTATGAGTTTTTGGACCTGGTAAGTGGAAAGCCATTTCGTAGGGCTTTTGATCTGTCAGCAAAGTGTAGATAGTCTCTGCATAGCCTACAAAGATGAAGTAAAAGAGCATTAATGGTGAGCCAAGGTTCATATTATCAATGAAGGCTACCATGCATCATGTTACAACGCCACGACGTCAATACCAGCACATTTTAATGTCTTAAAACGCCGTGTGGGTATGATAGTTGCGGTGACGCCCTCCTCTCACATCCCTTAGTAATAACGAGGTCAACAGTGGAGGAGTTACTCGCTAACGCCACCGTTTGATAGCATCCACTTTGTATACCTAACCCTGATGCCATTATTAGAACCGCAAAATGTTAAAACCGTAGCGGCCAATTCTGTTCTAAGACCATGGAAATGAGTGTGTTGGGTTGTACCATAGGCGCATCAAACTCAGGACGTGCATACTTAAATCACCCCATTCCTACGGTGAATGTTGTTAACTAAAGTCATAAACAATTGTTTTTAAGGACATCTCCATTAACTAAAGACAGATTGATGCAGGTCAGTTAGCTTGTAGAACAAATTGGTAAGTCAAAAATTTGCACGCGGTGACCATTTTGGCCTGTTACGGACCTTAACGACGGTTGCCATGACTGAGTGTGTGTGTGTGTGTGTACACAGTACGACGGTAATAGCTTTAGGCATCGGTGGGTGTGAGGTGGATAATGAATTAAGACTCCAAGCCTCAAATTAAACGCTATCAGTCCACAAATTGCAGGCACGTACCCATTGTTAGGATGTCAACGGCCAGGTCAGGGCAGTATGTGCACAGTGTTGCAAGCATGTAGGCAATGTCCTTCATGTTGGAAACAATCGGAGGTGAGGCAGCCATCTGGGGGAGGAGAGTAAAATTGGACTAAACTCCACTCTAGGCTTCAAAACAGAAAGGCGAGGAGGCTGGCATGTGGCCAAGCTAGCTCCTATGTCAGTACGACTCCCCAAGGCTTTGAGGATGCCAATTAAAAAAGAACAAAAACTGGCAATGAAAACCGCTCATGCGAAGGCGAAAGTAGCTCCGGGTCGCTCATCCAGACATCACATAAAAAAGATAGCGCTTTACGATTCCGTACCCCGCCAAAAAAGTCGCATAAATTTTATTCTTGCGCACTTGAGATGTGCGTTGGCGAACGAAAACTAAAATTCTGCGTTAGTGTACTTTTAGAGCCATGCACTCTTACCCGATGAAAAGCGTCCCAGGTGTGCCGACTTTAACTGCTACTAATACACCACCAGAAGGGCATGAAAATTCCCACCATCTGGCCGGCCCTTTGGCCACGATATTTAATGAATGGTTTACCCACCTTTCAACATCAGCTCCCTCTCCTACGCCCCATCATGAGGGATGGCTACAGAGGCTTGGAAATTAACTAACCAGATGCTTGAGATGTCGACACAGTCCAAACGAGGCGATTTCCCTCAGCTTCTCAGGCTCGCCTTTGAAAGCCTCAATGAGACGAGCGAAGCAGAGACAGACACGTTCCACACACCGTGGTTCGGTGGAGGAGCCAGGACCTTCACAAGCCAGACGCTCACACAGACTCGGCAGGCAGCCGGCAATGTGAGTGAAAAAGTCGTCACGACGCACATCGGCAAAACAATTGGCCACCATGGAGAGGATTGTTCGATGTTGAGCCACCGTCACGAAATCGTAGTAGCTCATTACCGTCTAGGGAAAAGGGGATAAAATAGAATGCACAAGTCACACAAATTCGTAAACTCATTCCGTAAAAGCTTAACTTCCGCGTCACTGAATTTAAAGGGGCTGTGAAGTGATCAGAGAAATGTGCAAATCAGTATGAGACATAGAACGTGCAGGAAGGAAAGGAGGCATAGGAATTGCATGAAACGCGTCGAGGCTGGTGGTTGATTGCCCATAAAAGTATTCACATTAGGGCAGCACCACTGCATGAATTAGGCTGCTTTCCAGACGAAACACAAAAAGGCTTGACGTGTGACCCACTAATCAAAGGCAACGGGGCTAAGCAAATAAGCCGATCGAGCCGCAGTCTTCATAAAGGTCCGATAAAGCAAAAGCATGAATCACAGCGATTTATACATGATTTCAGGCATATAACAAAAATACAATTCGAAGGTGGAAACTCACAGTGACACCACCGTAGAGCAAAACCTGTCGTCCATTCCGTCGAGATACCTGTTCGAGAACATTGATGATTCTCTCCAGAATGTCACCGACAAAGCTACAAGACATGGTGTTAAGAAGGAGGGGCACGGCCATCACCACCGCGTCCGCAGCCTTGGGCATCACGTCCATGAGGTGTGCGAGGATATTGCAACTGAGGTTTTTCAGTTCAACTACCTCCTCGTCTGGTAGAGAAGCTAATGACTTCTCAGAGTCCAGAAGATCCACAATGGCCGATACAAGATCGTGCACAGCGAGACCCGCAAGTGATTCATCTGAACCCATTAGAAGGGCCTAAAAGCGTTAACCCAAGTTTTATTCACATTCGTAGACTAAGCGAGAAATGTGTTTTGCAGCGAGGTAAGCTGGAGCAAGTTGAACACGCCAGGTGAAAGAACCGTACAAAAAAGATGAAGTAGCAGGTTCTAACCTGATTAATTTCCTGCAGCAGAACCAACTGTGAAGCCACATCTCCGAAAGCCATCTTGAGTTGTAAAATGCGATAATTAATACCCGAGCCTTGTTGCTGCTGATGTTGTGGTTGCTGCTGTTGCGTCGATGTCTGTGCATGATGGTGATGATGATGTTGGATGCAAATACCACTTCCGCCTGAAGTCTGAGAGACACGACCGGCCGACTTGCAGCCACTGGGCCCAGGGATACTCCTTTTACTCAAGTCGTGTCTGCTGGACGGTGGACCTCGATGCGGACGCAGTCTGGACGTAGTTGAAGATGATATTGAAGCTGAAAGGGAGGAAACGCATCGCAGGATCCCACTACTACAGGCGGAAGAGGCCGGAAGATCGTGTAGAGCTGTCGATGGAATGGGATTCGAGAAAACAAGGGCATCGGGGAGACAAGAACCTGGAGGCCCGGGTGAAGTAGACACTGAGGCGTGGAGATTGGTCTTATTCACTTTATTTGATCCACCTACATGGGCAAACAAAATGAAATGATATTTATTTCTTCCTTTTGACGTTATCCAGTGATGTCAGAGATCGCACACAGGAACTGAGAATGGGGGATGTATGCTAAATAAAAGGCGGCATTCAAAGGTCGGAGCATGCTATAACAACCATCAATCAAAGAATGCTGCTTGTTTCAAACCGGAATTTCATTAGTGCATTTCATGGTATTTGGGTGCGTTTTACCACTACCTGTCTCCCAGATTACCCTGAACTTGAGAGACGCCTGTGAAGGTTATAGGAACACCTATCTTTCATTCATAAGTCCATCTTCGTAGGTGTTGGGTGAGAAAAGCTTCCGGTAGGTGAATTGGTAAGCAAGACAACCACAGGTAGAGAAAATTCAGAGCATTCAGTTGGAATTTTAAAAAGAATTATGATAGAATCAATTTCTATTGAAAAAAAGATAAGCATTAATCAAAAAATGACAATAAGTACGACAATGTGGATGATAAGTCTTTAAAAACAAACGCATTAATTCACATCACGCTGGGAGAGATGCATGGAAATGATTGGCGTCGAATGCAGTCAGGCAATAAACATTAGCTTTCCTGGTGAAACAGGTCGAAAGTTCAGTAATGTACACGTCGTTGAAAAAAATAACGATAGTAGGACAGTGAATGAGAAGGTAAGGCAAATTTGACAAGAAAGTGACACTAAACCTTCAGCCACTGGCGTGTTACGCTGTTGGACCAGACCTAGCCAGATGTTTCGAAGTATTACGTACTCAATAACCTAGAATGTGTGGCCCATCAAAACTCATCCACAACAAAATGAAGGAAAAAATTGCGACAAACCCAATCAATAACATCCGTTAAACAGCAGTATTTCAAGCGATTTTAAGTCCTTTGATGCCTAATCTACTGCCTTCGTTTCCAACGATGAGTGTGACGCGGCAATTGAGACTCTCAAAGGCAGAACTTAGCGATGAGTGGTTATCCCTGTCGTCTAATTGATAAGTAAAAGCCGGAATATTAACGCCAAAAACATGGCAGAGAGCAGGTTGGTCGGTGTTTTTACACGACCTGATGTGCCTTGTGCTTGGAAAGCAGTAAACTCGAAACTTCGCACTGAATCTAAGTTTTTTCCCCAAATTACAATCCTTAAAACAAGTCCTGAGTGTGCAACAATGAGTAACATCATCGGTGGTGGTGAGATCATTTCAAAAAGCCAACGCCCGCAAAAAACAGCGGCTTAAAGGAGCATATGCATGATTGATGCACAACTATCCAGAAGCTTCCATTTGCACATTCAGAGGGTTGAATGAAGGAGGCAAGCCCACACGCTAGCTGCCAAGATACAAATTTGACACTCGAGATTCAGTCTCAATAAGAAGTAACGCTTTTCACAATCTTATTGGAGTCCATTCTCATTACTTTCATGGCGGAAGGCACAAACTCGGAGTAATGCGTGTGCCTCCTGGTGGCAGGAAGGTGGCTGAGCTAGGAGGGCAGTAAGAGAAGAAAAGTGCGCATGGTAATGAAAACGGTATAGAATACCGTTGTTAACTTCCGAAACTCATGTTCCTACAATGAACCAAACAAGGAACGTCGTTTCACATTGCAAATAGAGCCAGTTCGTGACTTCGGATGTGTTGTCTAATGGTAGACACCGAGCGGAAGCCCAGGTCCGGGCTCTCGCGTATGCACATACATGCATACCACCATATTCGCATGCAGAGAAAACACCTTTTGGCATCAAACAACATCAAGCTGCTGATTATATTCATGCTCGTCACGACTGCCACGTTATAACTAAGGTGAAGAACTACAGGTTGGGGAAGAAACTAAGTGCCATTCAAATAAAGCTGAATCTTGATGCATAAGCCCTCTGTCGTGCTGAAACTGGGAGATTATCTCCACAATTTAATTACTGGTGAACATAAAATGACACCTGCAATGAACCAATCACCACGGGAGCACAGATTTTGTGCTGTAGAAAATTGTAGCTCCAGCCAATTCAACTATTAGTCCCCACTTTGTTTAGGTATATAGCAGCAAGCCCCAATGATGATAGCTGGGTGGTGACGTAAGAACGAAAGTACCCAGCTTGGATAAATCTAACAAAAAGTAACAATCCCACTGTTCTGTGTTCAGTGAATAGAACAATTATCAGGCTGAACGCAAACAAAAGCTAAAGACAGCAGGTATATACTAACAGGGACTGAAAGCCACGACAAGGAACAATAACCCTATCTATTGGAACCACTAAGACGACCTCATTTCTAATGCCAGAGCGCTTGGGACAAAAGTGAGTAAAAGGAGAATAACCCCACGCCAATTAACTGCAGAACAATTCCAGTAATTTCTCTCAGTACAACATTCTTATGGACAAATTGTGCAAATAAATATGAAGTCCGTTCGAAAGGGAACCAAAGAGACCTAGGAGAAACTATACTCATCGGAAAATAAATGATTGATAGAGACCTGGGTTAATGATTCGCGAGTTAAGTTACACAAAGAACCAATTAAACTCAAAGGATATAAACAGCGAATAAGACCGTGATAATCGTACCGGAAAGATCTATTGCGCCTTGTCCATCATCATCAGTGTTGGCAAAGCACGTAAATGATCGGAACCAACTTGAGCCACCACTACTACCGCCACTTCCGCTGGGTGCTTCAATGTCTTCATGAGCCCGAGATCCTCGTGTTAGTACCTTTGCTACGGAGGTCCTCTGAGTCTGCTCGCCTAGATCAGCTGGCATCTCGATGTCTTTCTGCTGTGCATTCGATGAGTATAGCCCAACGTCCGCCTGCTGGTTTTGATCAATGAGTATATCCTCCGTTGAACTACCACCGACATGCCCTTTCCCCCGGCTAAAATTACAATACAAGTAAAAACCTGCAAAAAAAATAACACGCTCGACTGTCAGAAATGATGTAGAAGCGTACAGCCTCTTGCTGTTACAGGAACCCGTTTTTCCGCGGTTGGAAAGTTCACTGGGCAGTATGGTCTCGAGACTGGAGCTTGCAGGACCCTCTTTTTCGAATTCCTGAAATATGCGACCTCTACAGGGAACATAAAAGTGAAGTCATGGGAAAACATACCTGGAGTACTTGGGACGATCAAGGCTAAAAAATTCTTCAAGCCCGGGAGCGCAACTCGTGAAGTGATGATGGCTTTGATGAGGAGAATATGAATCGAAAGTATCCACTTCGGCTTGTAACCGCCTCCGCTTTGAATAATAAGCGACGTCAGTTAGGTTGGAATTGGATACGGAAGAGGAGGCTTGCTCGGACGAACGTGGGGTTTCGATGAGGGAACTTTCGCTGGAAAGGTCAGAGGCCGAGAGTTCAAACTGCTTTGGGATGAAGTGAGGTTCGCGAGGTGATCCAGCCTCTGAATTGCCTGCTCTGACCTTTTCACGGTTGAAGTGGTTAGAAGATGGTGGATTAAGACGGGTGGAGGGCTGTTAAAACAATAACTTAAACGCTCAAAAGTAGCACCTATACGTGAAGGAACAAATACGCAAAATAAGAGCAAAACCTGCCTTTCGTTGTTCTGATGCGCTGTGGTGTCTATTAAAAAAGATATTACCAACGGAACCGTCCCTACCTGTGAGACGGTCCTTTATTCTGCTTGTTTACAACTGTGCGCGAAGAGGCGCGTTGAGGAGCCATGAGATCACGGATTTCAATTCAAACATTGAATAGGTTCGCTGTAAAATGTTCAAGCAAACGGACCAATGTTCAAATTCAGAGGCAGTTCCTTGCGAAAGAACACACTAAACAGCAAACAAACCCTAAATGGGCATATCGACATCGAAAAATCAAAGGGACTTTTACAAGAGCGGCAAAAGGGAAGTATCTGGAGAATTTTAAAACACAAATGTGTGCAAATACTGTCTATCGATCAGCTGATTAACCAATACAATAGAAAGTACGTAAACCAAGACAATTTGATTAAACAAAACGTCTCCATTACTTATGATATCTTTTAATTTTGTTACACAGGCCTAAACAATAAACTGTTTAAGTAATAATAATAACAAGAGTTCCATCATATGTTACATATTGATCGCGATGGTAATGACATTTGCAGAATTCTCCTTCGATAAAGAATTTGCTCATGTGCCCCTTATTTAAAGGTTTAACTCCCATAAAGCCTCCTACTGAAGTCAATTAAAGTATAAAAGCGCAGAATAATTGAACGTGTGTGATGTTAGTGACGCTGGAACCGATGTGCGGCACTACTCCATTAAATTTCACCTTGACGGTTAGGGATCTCAAACTAGATTATATCGATTTTATGCTTCAGTAATTGCCTGTTTTCATAATCACAGTATAACAACCTAGTTATATCTGCTTATTACAAAGATCGGTAGTCATATACGGACAAATGGGCAATGCTATAACCCAGTAAAAGATCGCTTCGTCTCAAATTACAGTTTAGTTCCGATTACGGCAATTGATTGTTCATGGTTCTAAGACCTTAAATATAAATGCTTTGAAAGTTTGTAACCAATTTTCGCTCTAATGCTACCTTCAGGTGTGAAGGGGATCATTGGAACGCTAGATGAGCCGCTATAGACTTTCAAAAGGTAGACACACCTCCAGCACGCTCAGTTCTAGAAGCTTGTACTCATTTAATACTCACTAGTTGACTTGGTGGTGGGAGCCAACAATCGAAGAAAGAAACACAGAGCCTGTTCCAAACGATCGCATTCAACAAATGTTTCACTCTCGCGAACTCAGCTAGCTGTTCTTGCAATGATTTGAAAAAAAAGTCACGGAGATTCCTTCGCCTGTGTTAACATATATTGTAGAACCAGAAGAAGAGCACAAATCATAAGCATACTTATGCAGATTACAATATATTGTTTGTTTGTTCGGGTGGTCATGCTGACCTGGCCGATTGGACTGGTTTCCGGGCAATGCCAGCAGTGTAAGATTTTGTTTGTTCGGACTGCTGGTATCGATCACTTGGATAGCCATATTGTACTAGCCGGTTGGATGGCCTCATGGCCTTTCCAGAAGCCCCCAAACCCTTCTGTTTTCACAAGCAGTCCTACTCACTCTGCTTGCTGAATTTTACATACTTTGGTTCAGTATCATGCATCATTTTGCCTTCGAGGAAGGCTTAGGGCGGTATACATATCTCCACAATTATTGGTCATCCTAACAACTGTCCTCAACTCAGTTGAAAGCACGAGGAAATGATTTTAAATGTTCCTTCCTGTAAAGCATGCATTACTACTCAGAATGACGTACCGCAACTACCTTCAAGGGGAATTTTCTTAGAAACTATTTACAACATCTAACTCATCTTGCGCTAAAGTAAACTCTCATGAATTTTGCATTATTACATGCACTATTAGAGGTCTTCCTTAAACAGGACTCTCTGATACGAAACAAACTTGTTTACGCGATAAAGATGATTAGTTTAGAGCATTTGAACTGCAAGGCTTCGAAGTCTTGGTGATTGGTAATGCGTGCTTCTGAGTAGAGATGGCTGCCCTCTTACTTGAAAACAAAATGTCTCGTTGCATTGCTGCATTCCTTTTAACTAAAGCTCTAGCCTTTTTTAAATATAGCCGTTCGAATTATTTTCCTTAAAAACCTGGATGCACCGAATCTTTTCCTTCGATAATTCATTAGGCCCAACCTGCTATATATTTTCAGTCTTATTGGACTCAACTATGTGGTAGGAAATTTAATGATGAATTTCATTTACAAAACAGACTTCCTTCGCTTGACTTTGTTTAATGGTGCCATCGATGTTCTTATTACTAGTAATCACCCGTCGATGGCACTTTGTTTGATTAATCATATTCCTGATTTCTAATTTGATATTGGGTAGCAGCTTGTACTTGGTTGATTTTCCGTATCTAGTAAGTTATGGTTGTACTTGCCATTTCAACAAGCTTGTATATTGAATCGAATTAGACATCATCTCTCATGAAGATATCCTTTTCTTATGCCTCCTGTTATTTTCTACTTTTCATCGTCTTTCCTACGGATTCTATTTAATTGGCTCATGTGGTTGTAACTTCTCATTCTATTTTTCCTTATAAGTCTTCCAAATTGTTAGCCTTTTTGCACGTTCCGTTTCATTTGCCTCTATCTTAGGAAGAAATGAGTGGGAATCGTGGGATGCAAATGCTCATCCCTCTTGTAAATAAGTTACAAGATGCCTTCTCTTCTCTGAGTGTGCCTTTAAATTTGGACCTTCCCCAAATTGCCGTTGTTGGCTCCCAAAGCGCTGGCAAAAGTTCTGTTTTGGAAAATTTCGTTGGCAGAGATTTCCTTCCGCGGGGATCTGGTATAGTCACCAGACGTCCACTTATTCTGCAGCTCATAAACAGCAATACAGGTTGATTTCATCCACTAAAATATATCGATTCTGTAGAGTACGCCGAGTTCCTACACTTGAAAAATAAACGTTTTACTAATTTTGAGGATGTTCGAAAAGAGATTGAGGCGGAGACAGATCGTGTAACCGGAAAAAACAAGGGCATCTCCAACATTCCTATTAACCTTCGCATCTATTCACCTCAAGGTATTTTTCATTCTCGCCTCCGGTATCCCCTTTCTAGTGCTTAATCTTACCCTGATCGATTTGCCTGGTCTAACGAAAGTTCCGGTGGGAGACCAACCCCACGATATTGAGCACCAAATTCGATCCATGGTTCTTGAGTTTATAGAGCCAGAAAATACGCTCATCTTAGCCGTCTCACCCGCTAATACAGATTTGGCCAATTCTGATGCGTTAAAAATCGCTAAGGAGGTTGACCCAACTGGTATTCGGACGATTGGTGTTATTACGAAGTTGGATCTGATGGATGCAGGAACAGATGCTCGCGATATTTTGGAAAATAAGGTTCTACCGTTGCGTCGAGGTGATTTGCTTTGTTTCTTTGCTTTTTCATCCATATTGCACTACTTTATTGCACAATTTGTTTCAACCAGGTTTTTGTCAGCGTATTCATTAATTTTAACAACACCATCCTTCCCCAGGCTATGTGGGTGTCGTGAACCGAAGTCAGAAGGATATTGATGGCCGAAAGGATATTCAGTCGGCCGTAGCAAGCGAGCGGAAATTCTTCCTTGGTCATCCAGCCTATCGACACATGGCGGATCGAATGGGCACGGCCTATCTGCAGGCCATACTGAATCAACAGTTGACCAACCATATTCGCGACACCCTGCCAACTTTGCGCAACCGTCTCCAGTCGCAAATGCTCAGTTTGGAAAAGGATGTGGAAGCTTTCAAGAGTCTCCGATCTGATGATCCGTCCTACAAGACCAAGGCTCTCATTCAGTAATGTTGCATTACTTATATGATTACAATTTTATGTCACGCCTCGGTAATTTTGTGTCATTTAATCCCGGCAATTTATTGACCTGCTAACGCTGTTTAAACAGCAGTGGCCTCTGTGAATCACCAATGCTAGCGGTCACAGTTGCAGCAGTTTGTTTACTTTCTTCGTTCTGTTGCGATACCAGCTCTATACTTCGTGATGCGGTCCGTTCTGTCACTTTCGGAACGTATTATATTCTATTAAAAAACTCGTAATCACTAACAGGTGTACTACTTCAATGTGAGATATGGTTTACGGCTTACAGGCATTGCATAGCCAGGAATAATAAGTCAAGTAACAGCCATGCATTGTGAAAATCCACTTTGGTGTCCAATAAGAGGAACGGGGATTTGTGACTTACCTTTTCATTTGGCGTAAATTTGCCTTGTTTTAGGTTGGTAAACAATTTTTCGGAACAATTTGTCAACACCATCGATGGTCATTCTGGGGCCATCAGTGTTGATTCTCTCTCTGGCGGAGCTGAGATCAATCGCATCTTTCATGAGCGCTTCCCTCTGGATTTAATAGAGGTGTGTTCTTTCAACTTCATTTTGGATTTCTGCACTAGTTTTACTGCCTAAGTGCTGATTTTGATGCATGCCTTTCAAAAGGCAGTATCCTCCTGCTTCACTTGAACCATCCCATCTCTTTTCTCATGGTGATTGCTGAGACGGTAATTTGACACACGCTTTGCTGGTGAATGCGTTTCAATGGGATTGTTTAAGTGTATCTGTGGAATTAAATCGAATATGCGCCTCTTTGCCTCTGTTTGGATTATTAATTGTCATGTGTAACTGTGTTCTCGGGCCATTGGAAATGGCATAAGGTAATTATGGCGTCTTGACTGTCATAATCAGCCTTTTTATGTGAGGGAGCACGAAAGGTAGCCTATCTCTGTTCTGTTGGATCCACAACAGCGTCCCAAATTCAGTTCGCAAATTCGTTTTTTAGTAGAAAGGTACACTTCCTGCCACTCCACTTTTTGGATTGAAAATGCCCGAGAGAAGCAATGAGAAAGTGGTAATAAAAAAACGACCCATTAGAGGCCATTATTGAGGTTTTGAATCGAAGTGACGTTTCAAGTATCATGTTGCCCTAGGTCAAAGGTAGTCATTCAGTACAATAGAAGTGGCATTCTTTGACTGTTTTAAGCCCCTTTATGTAGTACAGTCACTCATGTACTTGGTGGCACTTACATGATATGCAGCAATTTGTCCCTACTTGGGTTTTACTACTTCTTCAGCCTTCAATCAAGCGCAGAACTTGTGCAGACTTGCCTTAGCGTAGGGGCTTCTTTTTAAGGGCAGGTGGAGCAAGTACACTTCGACTAATCGACATATTCTACGGGTTGGCTCGGCTGATAGATTAGCCCGCTTAAAATTTTCCGTGCGTACGCTTTTCTGAGACTTTTTTTGTTACTGTCATTTGATGACTTTTACAATTGAAGTCCTTTGCTCCTATGGAACTTGCGAGAGTGCTTTGAATTGGAATTTCCCTTCTAATAGACAAATGCTTCAAAATTGCCGGTTGACTAGATTGATGAAGTGGCTGGGAGCATTCGCATTTTATATGAATTTCTCACAGCTTCACCTGCGTGACAGTGCTCAATTTCCTCCACATCTGCCATTCCTTCCTCGGGGCGGTGGGAATTCAGACGTGTAGGTGGAAATTTGCATCACTTTCTCACATCCCATAGGGCGGGTAACGCAAGCCTTATAAAATTTCTTTAATTCCGTGCTTTGTACTAAGCTGTGGTGCCGTAATGACAGTGCTATTTGTTCTTCACTTCTTAACGGTTGTTTCGTTGCCACCTCGTGTTAGGTTGGATTCATCTCTCCAAGTATGCCTCATAAAGTACACTCTTCTTGCCTTTAAATAGCATACTGACTGTTTGCAACGCTGAATCGAGAGCACAATCACGTTGAGAGCCCTGCCCTCCTCCATATGCAAATACGTTGCTAGAGCTAGTGTTGTAAGGCGCATATTGGTCTTACCCTTTAGCCTGTGGTTGGCAAAGTTATTTGCAGTGTTCCAATTCTACAGTCCGAGGCAAGTGAACAGCAAGTTTGATCGTATTATTGTTCCACAAATACTGTCCTCAGTGAAAGTTGGAGTCTTTTCGGTATTATAATCACTCCATCCCAAGAATACGTCCTAGTCTCTTCATTTAACAGGTCTACGTATTTTCTCGGGGTCTTGTGTGGGTTGTAGTGCAACTAATAAGGGAGGTCCCTTTTCGACATTCTAACAGACATTGAAACCTGTTACAACTATCCCATTTTATGCTGCCTTCCACCCAACGTAAAATCATATAGAGGGCATAACAAAAGATCGAGCTGTTGTCAGTTTGGTCGTTACCTCTAATGCCTCTGGGGACCTTTTTTAGGGTGTAAAGTCTGCGCTCCCCTCGGATTCCACGGTTGGTCAGTTGTTTACTGTTGGAGTTTCGTGTTTGAGGTCCTTTGTTACAGTGCAGTCTCTCTCCCATTTTTGTCATTGATCATTTGAGCACTTCAACCGAGTGTCAATTAAGCACGTAATGGAAGAAGGGTACGGGATTGTTGTTGCTTTTTCCGCGTATACGCACACACACACACACACACACACACACACACACACATATTTCGTGTGTGTTTGTGTATACGTATTTGCGCACACGCGTCTATCACATGATCGCGTTTTTACACTGTGGCGATTAGACTTTGAGCCCTTGCGTTTTTAGAGCAAAAAGTTGTTCGCCCATTTGGTCCCGTTTTTTTTTGCATCACAGCTGCCATTATTTTTTGGGGGTTGGTTTCCTGGTCGGGACTTGGGTGCGCGAGTAGACCTTGTTTGTTCTTGCTTATCATTCTCGGTTAGAAACGAAGTCCACACGACGTAAGGCCACCCCGAGAATGCTGTGCCTCCAAATACACTTTCTTCGCTTGAATCAAGCTAGGCTTCGTTGGACCGCCTCATTCGCTACTCGGTGTCAGTGAACCTGTGCTACCAGTTTAGCTATCGTTGATGTTGCTAATATGCTCTTTCAGCTCGAAAGAGTTGGGCATTTGCTCCTCTCTCGCTCCAAATAACGGTATTTGGTGTAATTTGTTGTCTTCAGATACAAATTGACGAAAAGGCTCTTCGACGGGAGATTGCCTACGCCATTCGCAACGTACAGGGTATTCGGTGAGTTCTGAGGTCCATTCATTCCATGCATGAAATGCGTGTGTTTGCAAGTCTATGTGACTCCACAAGTGCTCTAATTCACTTATTCATGTGCATTCCAGAGATCGTGTGGCAGAACCTCCCCACGATCAGCACCTAATGTTTACATGTTTGCAAGGCCTCACCGCGTTGATTGTGCATGTGATTTACCAAGGTGTAGAGCTCGTTTGAAACTCTATGGGTGGATGAGTCAAATCGCTGTCATGGTGGAGTGGTGTGTGGTCTCGTGTTCTTAATAGTGACCCGAAGTGGTTTAGCCCAACACCAGGGTATTCTAGTGCCTCCTACCTAATGCCTTCTGCTTCATGCATTGACGCGTGATGAATGCTGTCATTTGTAAGGGGAGGGAAGCTTAAATTGCACTTTGCACCCTGTATTTGGCACTCTCTTTGGTAAAATTTTCTTATGCTTTCAGTCGTCCCGTGCCTTTGATTATTGGTGTCGACTCTCCGCATCCCGTGTCCTGCAGCGTTCCATGCTTGCAAACTGTCTTTGTTTGATGGTTATCTTCGCCTGTGCGATTGAGTGGGGGGTAGGCTAATGGTTCTCACGTCGGCAATATTTTCTGGGTCATGGTTTTTTCACCGCATCCACTTCAAACCAGGTCGATTTGAAAGTGTTTGTCAAGTTATTGTGCGTTGTCTAACGAAGCCTTTGTATTGCCTTTACAGCGGTGGTCTCTTCACACCGGACCAGGCCTTTGATGTGATCGTGCGAGACCGCATTGGTCGTCTACTGGCACCCTCGCTATCCTGTATTGACAGGGTTGTCACCAAGCTCTCCGCCATTGTGCACAGCTGCCTTGGTCAGGTAGGCGATAAAGTAATCCCTTCCCCTCCCCAGTGAAGTTAGTCAGCTCGACATTCTGGTATGAATAGATGCTCCCCTCTAGGCCTGAAAATGGATGGGTTAGTCACTCCGCCAATACCAATTGAGTGTTACCTTTGTCCTCATTCATAAGCCTGTATTGCTTGCTTCTTCGTTGAAACAGTCGGCTCTCCATAGATAGTGGAATTAACCTGCTATGCGGTATTTATTATTGGAGTCTTCGGGGGTTGACCTCATCCAAATTCGTGCAGTGACGATGTTATCTGTACTTACCATTGACAGATGAGCAGCTATCCGCTTCTTGCCGATGAAGTCGAAAGAACCATCAATCAGCGAATTCGGGAGTCGGAGGTGAAAACTAAGGACCAGCTGCGAGCTCTCACGGACTACCAACTTGCCTATATGAATACCAACCATGAAGACTTCATCGGATTTAACAAGTGAGCCAGCCTTTTGCTTTGGTCCACCTTACTAGTGGCTCGGTCTTCAGGTGGTAAATTTTTGTCGAAGAGTTATCACCTTGGAATTTTTAAGTGGATGTCACATTAGAACGCTGCCACAATCTTTGTGCAAGCATTTTACAGGTCATGTAAATTTCTCTTCGAGGCTAGAATTTCTTTGCGAGTGTGAATACGTGGCAATACCTTGTTTACTGTCACATTGTAAATGGTAAATTGTAAATTAACTGACAACGTGATCATTCAGGAGCTCAAGTTTGCTTGCACGTTTATTGTACTTCTGTTGTTTACCTGTCACGGGTTACGAAAAAGTATAAACCTGATTGTTCCCTCCTTCTCTGCATAGATTAAGAAGCAGGAGGTTTGCTCTTAGTACACAGGAGAGATGTAGATAGACGGACGTGATGGTGTCCAAACCGTCGCGTCCACGGGTTTACCTCTTTGCATTGAGCGGAGGGATCAGCCTTGTAATTGTGACCGACCAACCACAAGACAAGAATAGAGAGGCGAATGATAAGGCGGATTTTATTCCTTTCGTGAGTGGAAGTATCACAGGAAAAGGAACCACTGCTGGGAAAGATTTATTATTGTTGAAGGCTTGAGGACGTTTCTGCAGCCCTTTTACACAGGTGGTACTCGATGCTATCCACCTATTGTTAAGTTGTAGTAGTAGCCGTTGTAGTGTTTGCTAGCATGAGAGGAGACACTGATAACAGCGGTGAAGGAGAGGGTTATTGTTGCCGTTGCTGTAGGCATGACTCAACTCAGCTCTCCCACGTGAATAAGCATCCAATGATAAGGAAAGTGGTTTCGCTGTACATTCTGTCACGGATAACTAGGGCTTTTTTTCACCTTCAGCGCCGACCCGCAGAGTGCAAATCAGGCAGCAAAGCAGAAAGTTGGCAACCAAGTGAGTCATCTGTGTCTGTGGGGCTTACCCACCTTCACCTCGTAGTAATTGGATATCTCAATTAGTGTTATTACTTGCGGTGTGTTGCTCCCTCATTGAGGCTGTGCATTCTTCACCCTCCTACAGTTTCTTTACCTTCGCCGTCTCAGGGGCAAAGCGGTTAGCGAGCCCGCTTCCTGCTTTCCTTTATTTTTACACCTTCCTTGTTACCTATCTGTATGTATATGGCCTTTCTCTCTTTCGCCTTATCTGTTGACCTTTGTCTCTGTCAGTTCGCGTCACTTTGTATGTCCTTCGAATGCTTGCTACGGCTTCGCAAATCGCCATTTATGGTTCGTGGGGCAGTGGAGATAATCTAACTTTAAGATCGGTGAATGACTAGAGGACCGCCCCCGGGCGTGTCTGGGGCGCTAGGTTTTCTCACTCCAGTCTCGCTCTTTTGACTGGCGTCTGGGCTGATTTGCGTGGGCAAGGTAACCAACTGGACTGAGGTTACATGTAGCTCTGTGAGTGTGTCATCTGTCTGCTAAAACTGTTGTCGGTACAGCGAGCGTGCTTATGTCGTGATTGTTTGGATTAGGTTGTGATGTCCTTGTTGTGGACAGGTGATTCGTACGTACTGGGAGTAAGGTCAAGACCGGTGAAGTAGGTGTGGATCAACACCATTGTGCTGACGACTGTAGTATGGCGAGTGCTAACGCATACTTGGACCGTTGTGGTATACTAGGTAGCCGGGACTCTCTTTAATCCTTCAATTGGCTGGCTGGTGAGTTGGACTTTCGACTTGATGCTTCGAGGATATGCAAGTCGTCATTATGGGTTGCTTGTATGCTTGAATGAACTCTATTTTCGCGCTTACTCCCTTGTTCTCTTTCCAAGGTGTATATCTTGACTGCCAATGTTCAAGCCTGAGTGGGTTTCGGTACATGTACTCTGAATTGACTTTTCGTCTTGGGTGCTGGTCTTGAAGTTTCCGGCAACTCTCCTTTTTCCCTGCTCCACAGAATGAGCCGATTTGGAATGCTGTTTTATGGTCCAAATCCCAACTAACCCAGGTCTTACCTTTAGTAGTGAATAGAATGCCTTCTGTGGCTTTATATGAACCGACGAAGCGTTTCACTCAATAACGCAATTGAAGGATTTCATCTTCCAACGCCCACTTCGGGGCCATATTCATTTATTGTACTTGTGTGTGTGCTTGGTCCATGGATGTGTCCGTTGCTTTCAATGTTGCTCCTTGGTGTTAACCATTGTGCGGTTTATGGCCGGCTTATCTGCTTTATCACACATATGCCGACGAGTGGGCAAAGGTCCGATGACATTGGCTCTCGTCCCGAGTTTTTGCTTTCGGATCCTTCAGAACAGATGCTTCAAGTACTATCGAAACGCGGTCTCTGTGTTCATGCCTCCTGGCTGAAGGGTTCAACCATGAAGGTGACTCCATTCCCATCTTGATCTTGTGGACATCAGGAGATCTAAACTGACTACTGAGAGAGCTAGTTGTGAAGCTTCCAAGGCGTTTGAGAAGGGAGAACTTGTAGAACTTCTTTGTCTGGAGCTGCAGGCATCTCCAGCAGCTTTGTCATTGATGTGTGCATCTTTTGACGCATTGTTTTGTATGAGGACTGTGTGTTTACGTGCTTGCTTTTGCGTGTCCTCTGACACATGGCTCCCTTTCAGATCATCTGTAAAGGCTGGCTGACACTTTTGAATGGCAAGCTGCTTCGAGGGGGTAGCAAGTACTTTTGGTTCGTTTTATCCACCGAATCCCTCACTTGGTACAGGGATGATGAAGTGAGTCAATATGCACTCCTTTGGCCTATCATTGACATCTCCTACGATGAGCTAAACGCGTGTTTGGTTCTCCATCACTAAAGGAACGCGAAAAGAAGTTTGTCTTACCGCTGGAGGGTCTGAAACAACGCGCCGGTGACACCTCTTTCTTCTCTCGACGTCCTAACTTCAGCCTGTTCCACTCCGATCCCAAGGTGAATGTCTACAAGGAGTTCAAGACACTGGATCTGGCCGCGGATACTGTGGATGCGCGCGACAACTGGAAAGGGGCCCTTCTACGCGCTGGCGTTTTTCCCGAGAAGTCGGAACAAGTTCTCGACGATGAGAAGGTATGCGTGGCGCATTCTGTACCGTCTGCTCTACCTGACAATTCTTAAGTAGATAGGCAATGTTAATTTAAGGTCGGCTGCTGTCCATTTTTGAAACTGATGAGTCGATCGAAACGGATTGCGTTTGTTTCGCAAGCCCTTGAGCTGCGTCGGCGTGCCACGGGGGTTACCGAGAGGGGAAGCGGTGTAAGCTCTGTAGGAATGATGCACTTCTCATGTTGCTGTGCGTCACGATCTCATCTAGGTTACCATGGCTGTTTTGCACACTCCTCTCTTCGGATGTTTTGGTGTGCATGCTTCTGTGACGGTAGAAGCGAGCATTTTTTGTTCCGGAGTTCATTGGGCAAAACTTTGCTTTGAATGTACCAACTTGTGGTGTTCCTGATAACCCGATTTTTTTTTCTCCTTGTCAGGATGACGATTTGAATCAGGACAACAACCCGGTCCTCAAGCGGCAGGTTGAAACCATTCGAAATTTGGTTCAGTCCTACATGAAGATTGTCACCAAGACCCAACTGGATCTGGTACCCAAGATCACAATGCACCTCCTCATCGATGATGTGAGTTGCGGCCTTCTCAGACTTACGTTTTGTGGCTTCACCTCCACCTTGCATTCATGCCTCTTGTTTTATGCGTTGAAAGGCAATGGATGAGCTTAACTGCTCATGTGAGCCCCCTTGTTGTCACTTTTGTTGTGCTTATGTGCCTTTCTACTGCGAGGTTAATGCCTTGGTCTACGTTTTAAAAATCCATTTTAGGTCAAGAAGTTCTTGAAGTCTGACCTACTTCCGGCACTCTATGCTCTGGACACGGTAAGGTTAAAGTCCGGCCTTTTTGGCATGAGAATTCCGTGTTGGTGCCTTTAGCCCATATCAAGTTTTCGCTCATGACATGACTCACCAATTTTTATGACTATATCGTCTTGGTAGGGTGTAATGGTGAAAGAGCTGCCTCAACTAGGGTAAAATTGCACCAGAAGGCAGTAACTCAGTCCTATTAATCTATTAATGTGAAGCTGTGGTGGAACTCATCCAGAGGAGCACAAGAAACCAGCCTTTCCGAAGGGGCGATGGGCTGAGGCGTTCACAGACCTTACAGTTTTGGAGGTGCGCTCTTGACTAACGTGGGAGAGTTGGGTGGGAGGAAGTTGGAAATTTCCCGGCTTGGGTTACCACATGCCAAGAAACGTGGATACATTATTGCACTTGGCAACCCAAAAAAAACGTAAACTGCCATACTGAGAAGCCTTTCTACTCCCTGAAATCTAGTGCCTTCTGAAAGCCTCAATATTTGGGCTTTAATGTTGCCGCTATCCCCATATGCGTGTGAATGCGGGGGTGGTTTCAAGGTCTTGGCTTCATTTAGTGACATTTATGTTTTCTCCGCCTAGAATCGTTTGATGGAGGAGTCACAGGAGGAGAAGCGACGAAAGCAGGATATGGTGATGATGTACAACACCATGAAAGAGGCACTAAACATCATTGCCGACGTGACCACTCACACTGTCACCACGCCTGTACCCCCACCAATCACAGACGATTGGCGTGAATTGGTATGCCCTCCACACTCTAAACTCATGAACCTGAAAGCATGACCTCCACATGACTTGAGCTTTACTAACACTTCAAACATCGCGCTCATCTTCGCATTTAGGAGGGCGGAGGTAACGGGGGCTCGCCACGAGCAGGCACGGGGCCCTCTCGGCCTTCGGTCGGGCCGCAGCGGGGTAGTCCCTTACTGCCGTCTATAGGAGGCGGTAGCGGCGGTTGCATATCGCCACAGCCTCGCAATGCACCCATCCCACCCTCCTCACGACCCTTAAACCCCTCGGGACCTACTCCACAGGCGCCTGTGGTGCCCGCGTAAGCTTACCTCATCCTCATACCCTTTACTAAATTCACTCTATTCCTTCACGTTTGCTCGCATACCCTCACCTTTGCAACTGTCGGCATTGCACCCAAATTGAAGGCGGTTCCTTTTTGACACTTTGAAGACTTAACGAGGTGTATAGCGATATGAAAAGACCGGGTTATTAGCCCATATAAAGGATTTGAATCGCTAAGGGTGGATGAGATGCAAAGACCCTACCAGTGGTAATGTTTCGAACCTCCAGCCATTCGTGTTGTGTTGAAACCAAGCCGTAGGCCTCGGAAAATTGAGCTGTCTTTCGTTGTCTGCAAACAGGTTTTGTACATCTTTTCGTGGCTCCCCGTAAGCTTAAGCAATGGTTGTGAAATCACCGAGTTACGGACCCTAACTTATTGCTTCTAACCTGACCTAGCATTTTAACCACTATGCTAGGTCTGTGGAGCATAATGACAGGTATACATATATATATATATATGCATAGAGAGAGAGGCTTTCGCCTTCCCCTTGTTTGATTGATTGGTTGTCGCTCTGGCACAATCCTGGTGTTTTGTTTCACCTCCGCCTTGATTCATCTCACACCCCTAACCCTGTTGCTTTGCCTTTGCAATGCAAAACTCTTGAGTGGTCAACACTTTTTTTTTCTCTCTCTCTCTCTCTCTCTCTCTCCCGTAATCGAATTTTACCAGCCACTTTATCTCACCTAGTGTCTTTGCTTTTCTTACCCCCACACCCCTCGCACCGCAGTCGCTCAGCCCCCCTAATTCCACAGTCCATCTCGTCGATTCACTCAAGTAATTCGGCTGGTGACCTCTATGCTGCGCCTATCGCTAACAATAAGGCCTCCTCATTTGTCAACACTACCTCCTGCTCCTCCTCCTCCTCTTGGCACAGCAACAATCCTGGCCTCAAAGCGTTTGATCCCATCTCTTCATCTTCGGTCAACACCACCGCCTCGGCTTCCTATGGCAACAATGGCACGCCTTCTACTACCGGTGGTGGTTTCTCGGCACGGACTCTCGCCTCCATTTTCGAGTAAGCAGGGAAGGGGGTAGAATTGTGACCCGCACCACCTTCCACTCGGCTATACCTATAGCGAGCGTTTATTCCTCTCAAGAAGGCAAGAAGGCGAGAAGGCGAGAGAGAGAATTGCGATTCTGCCCAATGATATATTTGCCGTCAATCGGACCAACCCGACCCTGGCCTCAGGAGAATTAGATAGGGACCGAGACCAGATCACTCTCCATCCGCATACCCTAGATTGCTAGCCCTCCAACCACTACCTAGATAGCGATGGGATAGAGTTTTCAGCACCCCCTCCGAGACCTTCCACACGACTTCCTTGTGTGGGTCTGGTTTTTAACACACGTACACACACTTCTAGCTAGCTTTGTTTGCAGTTTTGTGCTTGAATGTGCGAACAGCGATGTCTTTTCCCTTTCTCCTCTCTCTAGGAACCGTCAGCCGACAGTATCCGGTCCACCCATACCACCCCGACCGTAGGTTCTTTCCTTTTACCTGCCTGTCTGCCTGGCTTTTTGATTGGAGATGCTCTTTCTTTTGGGATCTGGCGTCTAGAAACTGAGGTCCTTTCATTGCTCGCGCGCATCCGATCCTCTCATCATCACCATCCCCTTCTCTCTATCCGATTTCACCACAACCACAACCTTTTGGTTTTCAACTGAATCACAGACAATTATTATTGGTGTTATTATTTCCTTACTGTTGACACTGAGATTGTCACCATCACTACTGTCACTATTACTTTTACACATGTGATCATCTCTTTGCCCCCCTTTTTCTCAACCGTCCTTGGCGTCTGAGGGCAAGGCGCCTGTGTGTTGAATGTGAGGAGAATGGCTTCACCTCAACTGCGCATACATTGACTCGCTGTCGTCGGCCTCTTGCGTCTCTTCTTTTTCACTCGTCCTCGCTCCCCATCCCCCTACCCCCCCCCCCTTATGCAGCTGTCACTTTGATTTTAACAGAGCGGTGCTTTTACCATTTCCAGATATTCAATCGCAGTGTTGTCATGCCTCCACTTGCTTGAGAGGGAGGGGGGTTTGGTGGTGGTGCTCCACGTCAAATCCTTCTTGACAGATGAATGAGTGGTGGCAGCATCAGTTTGGGCGATTAGTGGGTTCACTCTACTCAATCATCTTTCCCTCTTGGTAACAGCTCCAAGAATGTGAAAGTATTAAGTTCCGTTGTGGTGGATGACTTTGTTGAAGATCGAGAAGTTCTGGTCGTGAATTGGAGGAAGTGTGGTGCTTCGCAGTTCTTGTCTCTCCAAAATTCAGCCCTGGTGGGCAAGAGAGATCCTACAGACATCTCAAGGCTAACAAAGCTTGACGGAAACGTGACGCCGAACATCTTTTGGTTAATGAAATGCTGGTTTCAGGACGTCCTGTTCGGGTCCGTGACTTGCGAACCTATTTGTGGACGATTGAGAAGCGCTACTCCACTCTCGCATACCTCATTCTGTCTTCAACAGTAAATAATCGCGATTGGAGCGGACACAAACCCCTATTCCGTTGGCCGGACGCCGTGTCCAAATGTCATGGGAGGGACGGCTGCCGAAATGGTGATTCCGAGGTTTCCACAACGGTGGGCAACAACTGCAAGGCTGATTTGATCGACTTGAGACCATCTGTCAAAGGACCGGGTACGACCTTTATCATGATCAGGGGACGGGACGTCTTATCCTCCCAGCTGTTTAGAGGCAATTCTTTCCACACACTGCATGCTCGCTGGAAACCTTCGTCCAGCCTTTAAAATACTTTCAGGAGCAGCTCCTCTTAAGCCACACTCGACTCTTGCTACTAACAACAAGCTAAGTAGCGTGTTGTTTGCATGCTAATCTTTTCAGTAAGAGTAATAAATTTCCCTCCTTTCTTGACAATGCATTGCAGAGCAGCTCCAGAGATGTGTCACAGCACAAGACGTAAGTTATTTTTTACTAGCTTATCAGGTGTAATCAGTTAGAGTGGCCGTTGAGGCTGTAGTAACATCACTTTAGGGACGGTCCTAGAATCTGAGGGATTCAGTGAACTCCGTTGACACAAACGTCATGGTATCGCTTCTGGAATTGCACGATTATCAAGTTCCACTTTGGTAGACGTAGAGGGCTTCCGATCGAAAAAAGGACGAATCGTGGCTGTGCTGTTATCTTCGTGGTCCGACCGAGTGGACCAGTGCTTTTTGGTTCACGCCCCTTCGAAATTTCCGGCGGATAAGTGAGACCAAAGTCTGTCACGAGAGATCCTACGACCGCAAGCATCTTGTGGCTGACAAAGTGTTACTAAATATGGAAGCCGATAGTGACCGTGGGCAGAACTACTGCCTGGTGATGATCGTGGGCATGCGGCGATTGGAGTGATGTGACCAACTGGAAGCGGAAGTGAAAAGATGATTAAGTAGACTGTGTTTTCAGTTACCGTATTAGTTTCAAGAGTTTTTTTTTCAGCGCATAACTTCCAAATCCTTCTGTGTGCGTTGGTAAGAAGCCTAATTCCATCGTTGAACGCCTTGCAACGTATTGGAAGGTGGAGCGACGAATCTGATCCGTTGGATAGATGCACATTGCAGCGCTCTAAAAGGAATAGCTGTCAAAGCGTGCGTTGATTATAAAACTTTCCCAATCCCCAGCCTTCCACAAAGTGGGACCAGGTTGGAACGATTTTAGTGACAGTGACTCCCACCACGATCTGAGGCCTGGGTGCCTTATTTTACGACCTGTTTCTGGGGCTTTTATTTCTGTACGATAACTACGTACTGTGAAACATCGTTCTGATCTGGAGATCACTTTCAAATGAGCCTTTCTTCAAGCCATTAAAAATAAAAAATTAACGCAGTTTGCCAGTAATGTTTCTACTATTAATGAAATTAGTAGCACATCTTATTGGTATTTAGCTATTATCAATGAGCGCAGTAAAATGCCTTCTCTACTTCCAGACATCCCATTCAGGTTTATAGCTTGCAAGACCTACTGTGGTCCGATAGTAAGCATCATTCCACTCTGGCAAGCTCCATTCCGTTTTCAAAATTGGTTCATGGCAAGAAGTTGATAAGCAGACCTGATCTGGGTAAACAAATATTCTGGACTGGACGCCAAATGAAGGAATTATTATCGAGATCGGAATCTCAGACTTCCCATAAGACTTAGCTAAACCATCTTCTAAAGGACTGCCCATCATTCTTATGCGACAACTACTTGTATCATGACCTGAGAGCAAAGCACCTTACTCACTGGGCTATTTTGAGGCCATTCATTCCACGCGATATGCGCCTGCAGCGAGACTTTGTCCAGCCCTAGAAAACCCTTTCGAAGTGCCCTTTCCCTCAAGTCATCCGTACTAATACTGGGATGTCACATTGCTACTGCCAATGAAATAAGTAGCATTCCATCACCACAACTGGTTTCCTCGCCCTCCTTGTCACTGGTGCGTCGCACTACGGCTTCAAAGGAGGCCTCGACAGACCAAATATAAGTTCACTTTACACAGCTAGCGAACTTGGCGACCCTTTTTAGGGTGTGCGCACACACCATCCCCGTGGTTCGTGATTCACCAGGCACAAAATTGACAGTGATGATAACAGGTTGGAACACGAATTTGTGTGCGCCTGTAGCAGTTCACACTAAGCCCCCCCCGTCACCACCACTACTTTAGAGCAATCGGGTTTTAAAAGTGCTTCGCCTGGAGAAAGAAACGGCTTGGTATGGGAGCGTTGGTGGGTAGATCAGCATCCCACTGAGTAATGTGTGCTTTCAGCGCACCGAGGCAAGCACAATAGAAATATGCCAGTTTTTATCAAAGTTTTGAATCTGTAATTTTACATCCATAGCTTAGGTGACAGGTTCGCATGCGTCGATCTATCGTAACCTAATTCTCCAAGGATGATCTGCTGCGCTACCTCCAACCATCTTTGATCATGCCTTGATACGGTAGAAAGTGAGGTAGGACAAGGGGAGGGAGCGAAAAAGGCATATTTACATGATAAAATGGAATAGCAGGATAGGCTAGAGCATGAGCTCCATTTGAGCCTCCTGATGATGCGAGGGGAGGATTCCATTGTAGTGACTCATGCGCCTGGCCTTCTCGGACCGACGGTTTCGCCAGGTGAAAATGCAGACAGCGATGATAATGCAGATGAGGAGGAAGGCGGCTATCTCAATAGCTGTCTGCTCTCCACTCGTCAGCATAGGAGGCGGCGGCCCTGTAAGAAAGTACCAAGTTATCGCATGTTATTTGAGTTCCTGAAACTCATCGCTATCGTAGTTTCAGTAGCCCATCAACCTGCATCTCCGACTTGGATCCATCAAAGGCTCTTGTTATGGACCTTAGATGCTGGGAGAGCCTGGTTTCCGTACCTGTGGAGATTCGCAACCGAATCAAGCGACAATCCGAATGCGCGACCCAATTGGACGATGGCAGGTGGAGGACAATGGGACTCCAAACGATTTTGATTCGGGTGCTCATAATCACGACGCCAGTGGTAGAACACATTCGCTCCAGATTGAAGGTGGACCGGAAAATTCTCTTTATAAAAGCGCATGCGGCTATCCACCCGATGACCAGACCGTTGACCATATGAAGCAGAAAGCGGGCTTTCGTGCACACGCGCCATGAAATTTCATGGCATGAAGGTAGAGAGTCGTGTTGCTACGGTTTCTAGGTCCACGACAAGCATACGCATGCAGATGGGGGGTGGCTACACACCCCAGCGTTGCAGTAGTGACAGCACATGGTGGTCAGGTGAGGTGGGTGAGGGTTCCAGGCATGGAGAGGGGGAAGAAGAAAGGGGGTAGGAGGAGGAGGTGGTGGTGATAATGATGGCGAGGTATCCAGCGTGAGCAAAAGCCGCGTATTCACTACCAGCTGTGCATACTGCACGCATCAATCGAGACGGGTTTAAACATGCTCAGTCATGAGGACAATGGATGGCCTGATTCACTTTGTCGTCGTACCCGCCACTGTGTATATGGAGTGTGCTTCGCCGTGCTGTGGAATGGACATGTGAAGCCCACTGGCATTAGCATGACAACCACTCCCAAGTCCCAATTAGCGCTTTACTGCCAGGAAGGCTGGAATTTGCTCAATCAAATGCGCATCCATTTATTTATTGAGAGGCAATCGTTTTATGATGACACCGCTACACATTAAATCTTGCAACCCACCCACAGTGCCCATCAAATTGTGCAGCTACTTGGAGTTTTAGTAACATTTACAATTGCAAAATCCAGTTGAATGTCATGCCCTTAGTGGTGGCGTCACAGTAACATTTGAATCTGTAATTAGATAGCGTGCATGGCATCAATCAACTCCTGGAAGAAATGGTGTGTCCACGCTTGAAGAGTCACCCTGTGTCAATGAGGTTTCACGGAGTAATACCGCCAAAGGTTTGAAGCAATGCATGAGGCATTGTACATTAGCGGTTGTGTTTACAAATTATTCTGCCCTGTTTAGTCAGAGCCCATAACTAGGGTGACAGATAATCGTAAACAACTAAAGAAACCCTAGTGATTATGCAGCACACAGTAACCACGAATGTAGAAGGCAACAAACACCAACTAACCATCACAGAGCACATAGGCACATGCAGTTGTGGAATTGTCACTGTAGAAGCCGTCCGAGCAGGAGTATCTACTGACACTGGGCACGCGACCTGGTCCCTCCGTTGAACAGTAGACGATGTTCAGACCGACTAAGGATAGCTTTAGGTCAACAGGTACCGAGGACTCGGGTTCCCTCTTCAGTAGTTGTGATTGGCCCGTGGAGCAGGTTATGAAAGCCCGACTTTTGGCTGCGCTTAATCCCTCAGGGCAATAGCGGGTCTCCACATGAGTCACCTTGGATGAGGAATGCTTCCTATACATTGTCTACAAAGTAATATGACGAGTAAAATTAACGATGTCTATAAATCGGCCCCAAAATAGATAGGAAAGTTTTGAGAGGAATACAAAACCAAGTATAATAGGACAAATAAACCGATCATTAGACGTAAACAAAAAGGCTTACACGGAAAGCTAAAATCCGTCGGTTATCTCAAAACAATTCTTCGACTCTTATAACACAAATTCTGAGACGAGTAAAACGAACTCATAATAAACTAAAAGCATAGGAAAATACCTGGGTCTATCTTCGCCAAGATCAAAATAAACTCGCCTGGACACAATCACAATTCGAAAGGTAAACTTTTAGAAGGAAAGGAGAAATGCTTACGCTATTGACGGAACTCCACATTAGTGGTCGAGATTCGGATGCACATTGGGAAGAACATTCAAAAATGAAACCTTTTATGCCATGCGACCTGCCGCGACTCAAGTCCAGTGGGTCAGCTCGTGATCCTGCACCCAATGTAAATTCGTCATCAGATATTGCTTCGGAGGTTGTGCTCGAAGCTGACTGAATGCCACTTACAACGGGAAGTTCAATTTTAGGAGGGTTCAAAATTTGAGAGACTAAAAACCAAACAAACAAAAACCTATCACTGAGACTTCCAAAGTGGGCTAAAACTCGAGTGGAAATCCAGTAAACTAACAAATGTCATAAACACATTACCATTTACAATGATATCCACAGATGCTGTTTCCCTTCCATGGGAACACGACCATTTGCCACGAGTTGCATAGTTCACTGGAGTCAACATCCATTCAATACTCGTTTCATTTTTGGAACAGTTTACGGATGTATTTACTTTTTTATAATTAAGGCATTCCTCTCCAACGTCCAAGTCGTTTCTTTTCCACATGATGTTGAATTTCTTTTCATGATGATACTGACAGATAAGGTGCAGACGGGACCCATTCTGCGGGAATCGAGAAGGCAGAGCAATTAAGGAAATTCTGTCTGCCTGTCCGATAATAAGGAATTTGATAGCGATTACAGCGACGAAAAGCAGTGCCATCTCAAAATATGCAATCTTTAAAGGTTGTTTAATTGTATACCAATCTATGGGGTTAAACAAACCCTAAAACAATAATAATTTTCTTCCTTAATCTATACTTGCCAAGCAAACATTAACCATGCCTTTTTTAATTTAATTAGTTAAAGTTGGTGGATAAATAAAAAGATCAGTATGTTGCAGTTTAAGCGTTTTTTGACTATTAAAGCCGCTGCAGATTACTCGGTTTCGTAAACTACTTATGTAACTAAAAAATTTTCTAACATTTACATTCATTTAGGTGCTTGTGAGGGTTTGCTAAGAGCCCACATCTTTTAAGTTACCTAAGTCCGCCTGTACATAAATGAATTAACCGTCTTAAGTAAATTGGATTCAGTGACGCGCTAATTGCATTAAAAGGCAAAAGATGTAGGCTTCATTTTTTTGATCCTTGTGCTGTTAGCCATAAAATGAAGTAATCCATTTCTCAATGGCTTTGTAGGATGATGTACGGTGCCTATCCATCTAGTAGATCTTTGATAGACTGGGCGTAGCGTCCCGAGACCCCCTTTAAGGCAAAAGAAGGCATAGTACTGGGACAGAACATATATTCTGGAAACAGAGGGCCTGGGGCTGTTGGCACGGCCCAAAGGCCGGCCAACCGTCAGTTCAAACAAACAAAGTATTACACAGCCCCTCTCTTCTTTCGAGCGTCGTCCCCGACGCTCCCCTCCGTCAGCCTCCCGTGTCAGCTATCACAACGTAATCAGTGCTGCGAGGAGCACCCACAATCTAACCGTCTTAGTCATCGAGATTCGAACGCATTTGTTCCTGTAGTGCCATCGATTCCGCGCATCACTCTGTGCAGCAAATGCCTGCCCCTTGGCCGTCCTCTTCCACGACAATGTGGTCCAATGAAAGATGGAGGTACGAATCCAAGTTTTCGAAATGGGTCGAGACACACACAACACATTGCGATTCCAGGCTTAATTGATACCGTAGAAGAAACGCGAGGGCATCGTAGAAACCTGAGCAAATGTGGCAGTCGGGCCTCATAGGAACAAACTGGATGCGATCCAAGTGTACAAAGCATGAAACGATGCTATCGAATGGCGTCCTGCACATTCTACATCTGAGAAGAGGAGAGAGAGCCTAGGGGGATGCTTGAGCACAACGTCGCTGATCCTTCTTGGCAGTTGCACTGGACTTAAAGTTCACGGCTAGTGTCGCTTCAGTTGTTAATAGCTGGACTTCGGTCTCGGCCCTTCTGTTACGATATACCAAAGGTTCTCCCATCCATAGCACATGCACTTCTTTTACACTGCCAAAATTTGCCAGAAGCGGCGTGGAGCAGGATAAAATCCATCAAAATCGGGTCCGCTTTCCGCTGCCACCAATGTAGCGTCTCAAGACTCCCTTTAAGGTAAAAGAAGGCATAGTACTAGGGCAGAATATATATTCTGGAAACAGAGGGTTGGCCCAAAGGCTGGCCAACCGGTTAGTACAATATGGTCAGCCAAGTGACCGAAACCGGCAGCTCGAACAAACAAAGTATTACAAATATTCTCACCAAAATATCACCCTGCCTGCCTCGCTTGATCAGTGGGACAAAAAATCTGCATTGCCCTGTGTGTTTTCCTTTTTTGGGCGGTACTGTGAAATCTCAACTTGGAATGTAATACTTATGTTTCTTAAATGTGTCTTGCAGGCGAGATGCAGGAGGGCAATTTCAACCTGGTCGTGCATACACGTTGGTCCTCTCCGGAACGAGTAGTCTCTCCGTGCTTTCCGCTCGCACCTATAATCAAGATGTCTCGGAACACCCAGCCTTCTAGTAGCGGGGATGGATTAAGGGAAGAGGAGTAAAGGAAAATATCCATCTACATTGCATTTTTTAGTACCGACAGCCACCAGATGACCTACCTAATTCATTAGTTATAAATGGAACTGCGCCAATCGATTCCTTACTAGTATGGAAAGCCTCGATATCATTTAGCGTATAGAATTTCTGACAATTGTAAAATTAGCGAATCTTTTGTCTCAGAAATGGTGGTTCTGAGTCTGCATAATAGTTGAGTATGGTTTATACTGGTTCGTATTCAACTAAAGAAATTGTACAAAGATGAGATGCCATAGGCTACAACTAACGGAGCAGAGACACAAATAGTGAAAACTATGAAGCAGTTGGCCAAAGAAAGCGTTAAATTCAAAGTGCGAAACCCAAATAGCAACTTGAGCCCCCTTTTAATCGCGGCTGTAATTACGCGCCAATATATGACTCACACAGAACTAAGTCACTAAATTAGCCTAGCATTGGGCTAAACTACCTAATATGAAAAGTTAAAGTGCAAGATCACATGCAACACAATCTGATGATTAGGCCAGGCAGCGATTTGCCAATCAAGAGGGTACAGATCCACACTAGGTAGTGATCATGAGAACATCCTGCCACACGTTCCCCAGAAGGCATACGATAGAACAAGTTTGAACACCTACAGCCTCATTTACACCAACAAGGTCCGAACGTAGGGAAGGAAGAGGAGACTACTGCCACGACCTTAAATCCTTACCAAGGTAAAACTAATGGCCAATCAAACGATCAAAGCATTATTCTTTAAGGCTGACAACACATGGCACATATGGATGTACCGATTGAGAATGTATGCATCGTCAGCACAAGAATACAACAGTCCAGGATATCCCAGAAGTCTGCAGTAAGCACAACTTTTTTGAAGGATGAACTCAAAACGCCTGAAACACCTACAATGGCATTTTATATCTTTTCAGTTTTCCTTGTTCAAGAGATTTCTTAAAAACCCTCTCCAGCCATTTCCCGAATGGCTGAGAACACGTATATTCAGAAGACTAATCATTTACTGTAACTCTGTCGGTCATGAGGCCTGAGTGACTGAGATAGTGACCAATAGCTACTTGCCAGAATTGCAAACAAACGCCCCCCCCCCCCCTAATCAACCAAATGCGCCGAAAAATAACTTCGTAAAAAGTCAAGGATCCTGTCAGATTTTCTGCCCAATGTAAAAAGTTGTGACAAACTACTCAAAAGCTCCTAGTAATCTGGGGCAACTGGTGTTGAAGGCACTGATTAATCGCATTATTGTTCGCCCCACCCAAGATCCAAATTTACGGTTTCCCGTAGCTGCGGTCCATCATAAGACCTATGCTGCGTGGTTGTCAAGTAAAGCTGCGACTGGTTGTTCATTTGGGACCTCAAAAACGAACACCATCTTCTGTATCTGCAATGTACTTCTAATCATGCGCTATTTCGGACGACCTACTTATGGCAGCCTTAGAGAACCTTCACTAAGTGCATCAAAACAAAAGCGCCTTTGTAATTATACAAATCCAATTCCTTTTTCCTAATGAAATGGTTTTACCTTTAAAAGGCACTTTTTTGCAAGAATGTTGTTTAAAAAATTAAGTTTTTGTATCAGTAAATTAAATGATGGCGCTCAGATGGGAAATAGAATATCGTGGTCTTGATGACCTATCTTTCCTTAATTTTGCACCCTTTTACATGTTTTAAGCTTTTTAACAAACATATAAATGCATGTGTGATTAGCATACTCAGAATGAGATACATGAGTGTCAGGTTTGTTTGACGCGGAAGCATTACCAATGAATTGCGAAAATTTTGTTTTTCTTTGAGTTCTTAATTACCATTCTGTGAACTCTTTAAAAAAGGTGGATGATTTAGTTTGATTTTTGACTTTCTTTCCTAATTACCGCAGGAACAAATTTCATTTCTTCAGCGTTGCTAATATCTACTAAGTGGAAATAAGTACTATGAACATCAATCCTAAATAAGAGGCCACGGCAGGTTAATTTGGAATAGAGCTTTTCAAAGTGGAAATGCGATCCCATTTTCGGTTGACAGAAGCATAATGAGCCTAATTGAGTGCATGGGAACTCTTTCATTCGAATACTAGGGAACTTTTGATTCCTTTAACCCGTTTCTTCCTTTGACTTAAGCAAAAACGCGCCTTTGAAAAAAAGTGTTTGACTTAGTGCTAAAGCAATTTAGTTGTCAAGGCGGGATCTAGAATTTGTATCGGCCCGCAGGTGGGCTCATTAAATTGTCAAACTTCGAAAGTTCCACGCCCACTTTAGGCGTGGACCAATGGGCATGACCCAAGTGGCCGCACCGTTTCCACGCCTCCTTTTACTTCAAAAAAGCGACATGTCAGTGAACGACTTCTCGGAGAGCTTTTGGCTCTGCATGAACACCACTGGCTACATAGACGCTCTAGATGCCGTCATCTTTGTGACAGAGATTTTTGGCCTCCTTCCGGGCCTCCTGGCCACTGTGCTGCTCTGTCGATTGGATGGAAAAACTCGAACCAGTCTGCTAATGCTCCGTACCCTTGTCATATGCGCTGTCTTACAACTGATAGTTAATCTCATTGCTGACATCTATCCCTATCCAATACGCACCGCGAGCTATGGCTTCAACGTCTTCATGTGCATTATATGGACCAGTCGTTTCGCCTTCTGGATCTTCGCTATTATTGGAGCTCATGCACAGCTCTACTTCTCCACACATCGCACCCTCCAGATCGTTGCCAATCTCCAACTCTCCTTCGCGTCCAGTCGAAACATTGACCTTGTCTACATAGCAGGTCTGACCCTCTATAGTGCTATAATAACTGTGCCACAAGTATTTACGATAGAATATGATGGAGATCGGTGTTACTGTGGCGAGACCCCAATGCGACTCGCCTACCTTCAAATTGCCTATGCCCAAGTCTACGTCTTCTTCGCTCAAGTCCTACTGGTAAATAGTGTAGTCCTACTAATCTCCTGTTACCTCACCATTAAGTGGGTGAAAAATACACCCCGTGAAAAGTTTATGGACACCTTGAACACTCTGAGTTTTCCCAACACCCCAGAGCAGGAGTTGAAAGCCTACAGTGAAGTGAAAGGCTGGTCCACCTCAACTATGTGCATAGTGCCCATGTTTGTATCCTACGTCATCGCCTTCTCCTACGACACGACCTACCAATTCCTCAGTGCTATCGGGCTGACCCTCTACCCTATAAACGGCTTAACCCAGAAATTAGGTGTGTGGATTCAACTCCTTCATCCCATGCTCATACCCTACTATCTCCTCTACTACATTCCGGCATTGCGATTTTGGGTACTCAAACGTTGGCATTGGGCGGTGCGGTCTTGCCGACGACAAGGGCGACATCATCATCCATTGTGATAAGGGAAACTAGGTCTCCTCACCATCCATTCCATGATTTGTTCCTTTTCCTCTTCGCTATAAGCCTTCAATAAAATCATTGGTTGTTGTACTAATCAAAGAGTTGTGTTGGAGTCGAGTAGAGTAGAGAGGGGCAGACTTGACTTCTCGATTTAGGTACTATTCCGCCAGATGTAGGAGCCGCGGAAGAGGCAGACTAGACAAGAATGCTTTTTCAGGGAAAGAAAGAAGTTCTTGTAAATAGGTGGAAGTGAAGGCGAGGCGACAACGTTATGATGCTGTTCGAATCAAACCGATTTGTATAGCTGTGGGAGTGTCATGTGGGTCGGACGTTGGACTTCTAATGGGTTTTGGAGCATTTAATAACTTGGAATGTGAATGGCTCAGTCACAGTGAGACACCGGGTGCAGTTCATGGCCTATCACCACCGCTGCCATGATAGAATTCTCTGCGTACGTCCAAGAAGAAGTCCTCTTGGATGGTTTTTGCTTGTTTCTATTCTGGTTCTGAATTGTTGCACGCCAAAATCTGCCAAGAGGAAGATAAACAATGGCCAGTTCAAAAAGTAATTCTTCCTTAGGAGGAATTAGGCCCCTCTCTACGAAGGAGGATCTAGATGGAATGATCATAAAGTCACTTAGAGGGAAGAGCAGAGATCTGAGGGTTTCTCCTTCCCTTCTCTACAACAAAGAAAAGCCGATTAGCACGATCCTGATGCCGTTTGCAGTTTGAATCAACTGCCAGGAGAGTTGTGGCTAAATTCTGGTCTGTTAGTGACAGGATTTGGTGTAACCGCCTATCACAAGCCGATAAGGAGTGAGGAACATATCTTTGCATCACCAAGGCCTTAAGCGAACGTATGGAGGGTCGGTTTCGGTGAAGGAGGTCACTTAGGTGCTCCAGTAATGTGCCTCTCTATCAGGTGGACCGGCCTTCTAGCTACAATACAGTGGTCTGTCTAAGTATTTTCATCCTTCTCTGTCTTTGGGGAAATTTAGGGGCGTTACTTTGGTAGCCACAGAATGCGGAGCCGACCTTAAAGAACATCCATCCCGGAAGGAGTTTCCATACTGCTGTGGTCTGTGAGATCGCTTTTGACAATGGAATTGACATGCACATTGAACTGCCTACTGCATATGAATGAAGATGTCAATTTAGTGAACACAAGGTACCCTCTCTACCTGTCCGCTGGTTGGATAAAAGCAAGATGTCAGGCCCGGTTGGACGATATTGAGCTACTCAGCGCTTAGTCCTGTGTTTCTACGACTAGCGATGGACACTCGTGACATCTAGCAGATTACTTGGATCCGCATCCCGTACAGGGCGAAATTCCAGCAGAAACATTGGCGATGTTGTGGACAAGAATTTCCTTAATTGTATGGCTTTGTTATTGATAGCTGACGTGTGAGGTTAACCAAGGAGAGCACCGAAGACGGTGTTTTGGTGAGGCCTCCAGGTGGGTTGGTCTCTTGACCTTAGGAAATACCTTGACCTGCCTCAGTATCATGACCTTCATCGGCTTCAGGAAGGTTAGTGTGCCAGTGAAGTGCACACCGGATCTTTAAGTAAAGTTAATCTGAATCCTACTGTTGAATGATAAACCTTAGCGATAAGAATGAAGTCCGTAATGCCCTGAATAGGAGAATTGGTAATTCTTTTCGACAGAAGAGCTGAACATGGCGTCTGTTTTTGACAATTCGCAGGAAATTCATTGCTACCCAGAGCGGTACCAGCTCTGATTTTATCTGGAGCAGGTGTGGATGTAAATTGAGTGAACTCGCAATGCCTCCTCCACCTCTTTACTAACCGGACAGACTGGGCTGAGGAATGATAATAAAGCCCTATCCCCGAAGAAACTATGCTAAACTCTATCTTAGGGCCAGCACCTTCTCCGCCACCGAGTCAAGTTGCCAAACAGGGCGCAACACCAGATCCAGTAGGAGTACCAAGAGGTCAGGTCAGAAGGCTCCTCAGTTGAGGGAGTTACCAATGACTGCCACAGTTGACTTGTGAGTGCTTCTCCTTCCAACACAGACCAAGAGAGGCGCTAAAGACGAAGGTGATGTTTTTTTGCCCTCGGTTTGAACAAAGGAATTATTCAGAAGTGCCTCCGTGAAGCATACTGACCTTCGAGGCCCACCAATAGCTCCTAGCCAAACTACATGTCAAATATACGTATTCTACCCGAGCATTATGTCCTTTTGCGTCTTGAGGAAAGCCTCGGGGTGCTACAATACCTTCCTAAGTTGATTCAGACAATTTTTTTTGCTTAGCAAGGTTTAAAAAAGTTCAAGAAAGCATTTGGACTTCCCTAGATTAGCAGGCCTCTTCTCCCTATCCAAAGCTAGACTTCAAAATCATCCATGACAGCCGAGAATCGCATTACAATGAACTTTTCTACATTTATAATAGGCTTAATTCCTGTTTATTTCTCCCAACTAACCAAAATATAATTAAATTGTCTCTACACGCCAAAATTTCCCACGACTTTTGTGAAAACCTTCACTCCTCTACACGATTTTGAAGGCTTTTTTTTCCACGCTACACATTCACATAATTATAAGCGAAAACTATTTCAAAAGAAAGCTATTTTGACTAAAAGGTCTTATACGGCGATGGCGTCGGTAGCCTTGGCAATTACAAGTGGCTGGGCGTGTGCGGTGCAATTTTATGCATACTTCGACAAGTAATTACAGATTGTACAGTTGAAATGTATTGAGAGGGAGGAAGGGACTCATGGAGGCTTCCTACTAACGTCGAACTGTAAGACCTACGACCGACATAGTCCTATTATTTGACAGTTGAGGACTTCACCTCTCTAAGAGATTTGGAAGATTTAAGGAAAAAAAGATAACCAAACGACGTATTTATTTTTGTAGTGTTACGAGTCCCTTGTGAACCCGTGATGCGTAGAAGAGAGAGGAAGCTTTACTCCCCTTAAATGTTGGATTGGTCATGTATATGGAGAGAAAAGAAATTTTGATTATGATCACTAATCAAATGTGATGTTGAGTTTTTTTATGGATTACACTGACCACTACGACACATGTGCCCATGTGGACCCACCAAACTCCTCGACTGTAGTGCCACCTTGCTATCTTGACGTCCCACCCAGGTCAACATTTATTCACTCCTTTTGGACGCAATTACTAAGGCTTTCTTAGTTACGGTAGGAGGGCGATTAGATCTTCAGAGACGACTTGAGGGTGGGACACAAAGCAGCCCCATAAATCTCCACCAACATTACTAAAATGACCAACATTCATAGTCTACTATAAATTTTTAAGGCACACATCAAAAGCCTTACTATGGTACTTTACTAATGGGGACTAGGAAACCATAGAAATGTTGACTCAATGGCCTTTGAGTTTCCCTTAAAAACTTATGCTTTTCATAAAATTTAATTTTAACAGGAAAACGCCAACCATTCTACCAATCTGTGCAAAAAAAATAGAAACAAATGCGAACACCACGCAGAAGTAATACATAATTTAGGAGTTTACTTAAAAGTAATTTTTGGAGGAATAAATAAGACTTGACTCACTTCCGAAAGTTCTTACTTTACTTTTTAATTTGTAAAAATAATAGATGCAAGGCAAAAAAATTTAAGGCAATGCAAAAAACCTTCCTGAACTACATTCGTATCTTGGGTTGCCTGCATACGAGAACTACAAGCCCTGACTATCCACATTACTATCACAAGCATTTTCCCCCAAACGTCTACTATATGTAAAAAACGTAATGGTCTGTCCCCATTAACAAAAAGACAGAATTCAACGCTTGCAGTGTGGGTGATTATCTTTATCGCACCCCAAATTATGGCAATGGGATATTTTCTGCAGGGTATAAAGCGAAGGCGTGAGACCCTGCATTGTCTTGGACAATGATTCTATTTCTAAACCTGTCCTACTCTTTTGCTAAAGTTTCTTGTTGATTTAAAAATTGCATAAATGGAAGATAATAATCCACAACCTCGGCAGTCTGGTTTTCAAAATTCCAATGACTCGACCTGAAGGCCGAAGTAAAAAAACACGCTAAGGTTGGTTAACGCACTAAAACAAATCTATTTTACATATTTAGTTCGTTCAAATTAAAATGCTAAATTGTAATCCAGTTTCCGTTTATGCAGCGTAACTCTCAAACTCTTGAAGACAACTTTTTTAGCCTGCATTAGTTAAGCTTATAATTGTTAGTAAGTATAGATTAACTGGCCGAGTTAATTAACGGCTCATTTGGTAAATGAACATATTACGTATGTTTTTTTTTCAACTAGTAGCATATTATCATAAAATTAAGATCGCTTACGTAAAAAAAGCTTAATATTTGCTTGGAACTGGACGTTGTGTGATCCGATTTAATTCAGAAGTAAATTTAGGCAGACAAATAGAAGAGTGGTTTATTATTCTTGTGCGGGAATTGTAATATTTTGTTTGCTCGAACTGCCGGTGCCGGTCACTTGGGTGGCCATATTGTGCTAGCCGGTTAGCCGGCCTCCGCACCGTGCCAACGGCCCCCATGCCCTCTGTTTCCAGAATATATATTCTGCTCCAGCACTGTGCCTTCGTTTACCTTAAAGAGAGTCTTGGGATGCTACAGGAATAATAAAAAAAATGATTACTGTGGTGAGGCAAAAGTTTCCTTTGAAAAAAAGATGAATATTACTAAAAGAGCATACACTGTGTCCTGAAAAGAGATGGATTTAGGACAGCTGGCACGGCCTGGAGACCAGCCAACCTGCTAGCACAGTATGGCCACGCAAGTGATCAAAACCGGTAGTTCGAACAAGAAAGTATTGCACAACTCCTCTCACCTTTCGATCGTCCTCCCCTACGCTCCCTTCAGTCAGCCTCCCGTGTCAGCCATCACAACGTAATCAGTGCTGCGGGATGCATCCACGGGCGCATGCTTTCTTGTAGTGCCATCAATTTCGCCTAACTCGCGGTGCAGCAAATGCGCATTTCTTAGTCCTCTTCCCCCACGCTAATGTGGCCCAATGAAATGATGGGGGTACGAATGCTAGTTTTTGCATGGTAGAGACACATACAACACACACTGTGATTCCAGGCTCATTGATGCCGTGAGACATTAACGAGGCTATCATAGAACCCGGAGCAAATGGGGCAATTGTGCCTTATGGGACCGGGATGCACGCGATCCAAGTGTGCAAAGGATAAAACGATGTTGTTCTAGCCGGTAGGTAGACACCTGGGCCGTGCCAACAGCCCTCCAATCCCTCTATTTCCAGAATATATGCATTCTAACCTAGTATTAGGCCTTCTTTTGATTTAAAGAAAGTCTTGAGACGCCACAACACTTTCTGTTAAATTGTCTTAATAAATAAAACGATCATGCCTTTTATATTACTATTAAGCTCTTTAAACTGTAGGCAGCGCACTTTTTCCTCCATATATTTTTAAACGAATCGTCAAATTTCTCTTGCACTACATGCATTTTACAAACACGATCTAGGATTGCATAGATAAACTGGCTAATTGTTGCGTTTCCGAACAAGATTCTACTGTCGTATATTGAAAAAAACAATGCTTTTCAATTATGGTTGGATTGGGTTTTATTTTTATACCAGTACAAGGAAATGCTGTAGCCTTCCAAAATTTCTCTGAAGGCAAATAGAGGTAACTGGCCTGCTGTCCTGGCTATAAGACCAATCTAATCGTGCGGGGTAATATGGCCACCCAACTGACAGAAACTGATACCGATAGTCAAAAAACAGAGTATTATGCAATACTTTGTTTGTTTGAACTACCGGTTTAGGTCACTTGGGTGGCCATCTTGTTCTAGCCAGTTGGTCAGCGTCCGGGCCGTGCAAGCAGCCCCCAAGTCCTCTGTTCCCGGAATTTATATATTCTGCCCTAGTACTGCGCCTTCTTTTACCTTAAGGGGAGCCTCGGAACGCTACATATTACGCATGTAATACTTCGTTTTCTCCAACGGCTGCTTTTGGTCATATTGCACTAGCCATAACGGCTAACCCACTCTCTCTATTTACTGTGCAGCGTCCCGAGGCTCCCCTTAGAGTAAAAGAAGGCGCAGTACTAGGGCAGAATATATATATTCCAGGAACAGAGGACTTGGGGGCTGTTGGCACGGCCCGGAGGCCGACCAACCGGCTAGAACAAGATGGCCGTCCAATTGACCTAAACCGGTAGTTCGAAAAAACAAAGTATTACACAGCCCCTCTCTTCTTTCGAGCGTCGTCCCCGACGCTCCCCTTCGTCCGCCTCCCGTGTCAGCCATCACAACGTAATCAGTGCTGTGCTGCGAGAAGCACCCACGAGCTAACCGTCCGAGTCGTCGAGGTTCGAACGCATTTGTTCCTGTAGTGCCATCGATTCCGCGTAGCACTCAGTGCAGCAAATGCGCGCCTCTTGGCCCTCCTCTGGGCTTGCAGTCCACGGCTAGTGTCGCTTCAGTTGTTAATAGCTTTCCTGTCGAACACGAGGGCGAGGGAGATGTCGAAGATGAACGTCGATCTCGACCCTTCTGTTACGAGATACCAGTGGTTCTCCCCTCCGTAGCACATGTACTTCTTTCACAATGCCGACGTTTGCCAGAAGCGGCATGGAGCAGGATAAGATCCATCAAAGTCGGGTCCGCTTTCCGCTGCCACCAATGTAGCGTTCCGAGGCTCCCCTTGAGGTAAAGAAGGCGCAGTACTAGGGTAGAATATATATATTCCGGGAACAGAGGGTTTGGGGGCTGTTGGCACGGCCCGGAGGCCGACCAACCGGCTAGAACAAGATGGCCACCCAAGTGACCTAAACCGGTAGTTCGAACAAACAATGTATTACAACTGTATGTATGTATTCTGCTCTAGTATTATGCCCTCCTGTAAATTTAAAGAAGTCTCAAGACGCTATGTAGAAAGCTATCGTTTCCCAATTTTATCACTCACTTCTTTAAAAATTATTTATATGAAATTTGTATACTTTGAGCCAAAATAGGGCATTGGTGTCTTGTAAACGTCAATTTGTTTTCTTATAGTGACAATAAAAAGCTGATATTACAGGTAATAGTGGGGCAAGATTTTATGGTTGGATTGTCGCATTTCTAATAGCTCTTTTAAGCTTTTTATTTTTTGTGTGATTCGCATCACAAAAAGGTTTTTGAAAACTCATTTGCTTGCATTTTCTTAAAATAATATCTGTAAAATTTGTCGATACGATCAAATAACACTTTAGTTTATTCCAATGACAATAAGAGGTAAGGTCACTCGATCTTTAACCCACCTTTATGAAAATGGGTGGCGGTGATCTGTCGAAATACGAGCTTTACAAGAACCAAGTTTCTGACCAATGGGGCTTTAAGATTACGACATATAATTGTCACACCTTCATAACAGACGTTTTCGAACGCACACCAGCTGCAAAAGCTGGCGTAGGAATTAATGACGTAATTGTATCAATTAATCACGTTCCATGTGGTAGGACTTGTACCTCTGTTCAAATTCCAAAAACTTAAACGCTTTACCAAAGCCTATATAATAGGTTTAAATGTTCAAATGCACATCCAAATTGGATGTGTAATCCATCTGCTATGCATTTCATAAGCTTTAATACAATTTTTATCAAAATTTGTTTGGTTTTATAGAAAATCTCTCGCATGATCAAGTTTGCCAAGTCATTCGACAAGCGAATTGCTACATGGTTTTGGTAACTCGCAAACCACGGAGCGACGAAGCAAGCGAGTTTGACGAAATTACCAGAAATTGTGAGTTTGTTACTTTTTTAAAGCGCTTTACCTACCTAACCATCAATGATGCATTTTCTTTTCTAATTTGGCAGTAATCTTTGGCCTGAGCTTGCGTTTTATTCCTTACATTATTGTTGATCTTAAAATTTTCACCTAAACACTGGGAATCACTTGTGTCAGCGGAAGCTCGGGCCACATTCAAGCTCATGCTCACTTGTTTGCTTTTTTACAGTTGAACCTTAGAGGTGATTAGCCTTATTTGTATAAATTGAATTTAAAACTTTTTAGTGGCAATAAGAGAGCCTAGCTCCACTGGCAACAATGGGGATGCAGTAAGTTATCTTTTTCTCTTTGCTAATAAACTTTTGTTCCCTGCATTTTTAACTGTAAAATAACCATAAAATTGCCCCTTCTTTACTACGCTGCCAGCCTGATTGATATAAACTCTCCTATGAATTTACTGAAATGGAAATCATCCTTGCCTAATCCCTTGCGAAATCGCGTGCCTACGGTGTTATAGTTTCGTTATCCATCACTCTAACGGAGTTTTACTGTTTTCGACAATATGAACTAGGTGTGGCCTAAATTGTTTGATCTTTGCTTGGGATTTCATTGAACAAAAAGGGCATGGCTTTGAGATTTTGGCGTCGTCAACACTGCGTGGTGCACTTTACAGGACCCCAAACTTCATAATTTGCAGCGTACAAAGCACCGTTAATGTTTTTTTACACAGTGAGTAGCCGATTGCCTACCGGCTGTCAAGGGAATACCCACAACCTATATTTTCAAGTAACTGGCAAAGTACATTCCTGATTCATCATCGTCACACCTGTATCACCGGGGTCTTGAGAGCTTACACCCTCAAGTATTACCAAGTTGCCTGTATTTTGACGCACTTAACGTGATGACAACTACTGCCAATTAGGTTATTTCCATGGGATCGGAGGGCGTAGGAAGCGTGGACGGTTATCTTGAGGCATGCTCTTTTGTCCCTCTGATTGAGCTGTTTCCTTTTCAGCGACCTTAAAACACACAAATCCACACACCCACTCACACACAGACCTACTGAAGGGGCTCTGTGTAACTCACTCACACCTTGCTGCGCTCGGTGGAATGCGCTGGTAGACATAAAGAGGCAACTACAAATAATAAGCCTTCGTCACATTACCATTCCGTCGTGAGTGCAATAGCCTCAATTAACGATGGGGAGCAGTATTTGCGTGGTTGATGCCGTTAAGCGTTAGCTTTAGCATATAGTAAGTGCATGTAGTGCATGTCGGAGGTTGCTACAAAGCTGTATTTACAACTGACGGTCTTTGGAAGGGCTCCTAGGGTTCATAAAATTGAACTTTACCTCTAATATCGTCCAAAATTTTTTTGCGTTTGTTTTCCCTTCAAGATATGAGTAATTTTTACCGTTCTCAACAACATCTCTCCCGAAATCACATCTTTAGCATCCTACTCACGACACTGGATTAAACAAAGCCAAAGAGACTTACAAATTCACAATTTTACGCACCCAATGACCCAAATCTTAAAGGCTTAGTTTAACTGATTGATGTAAACTTGCCTCTGTCCCTATTGCCGGCAGATGTCTCAATGTTTTCATTACAAAGGAATTTTTTACCCACAAGTGCGTCACGTCGACAGGCTCGTGATTGCATGATGCACTGTTTCGTGAGCTCGTAAGTGTATGAGGCATTAGCTGGCGGCATAAAGATTTTTACACACCAACTTGGCGTTGCCTGCCCCTGGGGGGTGCGATGGTTCACGATCACGATCCAACTTAGTTTCTGCAGGTCACTAACCGCCTAAAGGGTCACCAACCTCTTGCTAGCTCAAACAGGTTTGGTTAACAGGAAAGACGCCCTCAGTATATGTAAGCACTACCGGCAAGGTGGACTCTTTTCTCTTTTCAGTCGAAGAATTCTGACGAGGTTAAATATAGACGCCACTCAAAGCCCAAAGAGACTCCGGAGAACAGTCACTATCCTATAGCGAGGGAAAATGGAGAAGATAGGGAAAAAACTTCAAGCAAAGATCGGTCTAAATCGATGTCGGGGCTTTATGAAATTAAGGAAGATGAAAGTAAAAACAAAGTGAGAAAGAAGAGGACGCAGTACGAACGAAAGAAGCGTCAGATCTATATGGACGCCGAGAGACCCGAAGATCATCCAACCAATGGAGTGGTGGAGAATGGCACGATGAATCATGAATACAGAAGTGAAGGCGTCGATAACACAAAAACCCATCTGTCTAAAAAGAAGTCCAAGCACCTATACAAGTCAAAGTCGGAGACTGACATGAATGCGATGGAAAATTGCCGGAGTAGTACGGTAATTCAACAGGAGGAGGAGAGACTCGAAGATCCAAAGCCCCCATTCCCTTCAATGTCTGACCTTCAAAGGAGTCTGCCCGCCGGAAAGCGAAGAACTCTGCTGCTTAGCACCGGCACGTCTTTGGAGGACCGAATCGCAAGCTTGAATGACTTGTAAAATAGCAACTCAACGCTGGCCAAAGATCACGTCTGTATTCTTTTGATTTTGAAAAACCAATGCTTGCCTCAGGGCGGTTAACACCTACACTGCAGCTTTTCCTTACAAGTAACCTACTTTCATTCCATCAACGTTGATAATTTCCTCCTATTTAACACTAACTGTTTAAAGGAGAAGAGTATGAAGCAAAGCAGCAGGCAAAGCAAATAACAAAGTTAACAGCAGTAGGAGGTAAAAAACAAAAATTCAAACAGGTATAACAGGTGGTGGTCCAGTGGTTACTAGGGTAATAGTAAATATTTGTAGTATTTATTAGAATAGAACAAGGAAACACATTAAAAGGTGTCATTGGGTAACTTTTTTAATAAAAAAATAGCAAAAATATACCAACTGGTTAATAATTAAATGAGCTTTATTGCTCCATCCACAAGAAGGGTTGGAAGGGGGCACGATGGTACCATTAACAAATTCTGCGTGAAATATCAAACTCGTTTGGCACGCATCCTAGTAAAATTAGACCTTATTGCCATTTCAATGGATTTTGCTTACTGTTTAGAGCGATTTCACACCGAATATTTTCCTGCATTCCCCATTACCCTCGTTAGAGCGCCGACGCCGGTAAACTACGCAAAAGGCAGCCATGCGTTTCTACTGTTTGGATCTAAGGGCATACACTGTTCTCAAACACTAAAAAGGTCAGGAGTTCGTTGCTACGCGCAAGTCTCATGAAACATATTGTTAGCATATTTATGGAAGAGTGGATCTCGCAGATTAAATTTCTGACCTTAGACGTCTCGATGACCACCGCAGAGATGAAGGACAGCATCCAGAAAAGGTGGGTCACTGCTGATGCCTGTGTGATCTGCTTTACTTAGCCCTGCACTCAACACCTCCATCTTTCAAGTAACCCACAGACAAATGTTAACAAGGAAACTATTTAGCTGGAGGACACGTCTCGACAGTTCACTGGTTTTTACCAATAAGACTTTAGTACAAAATTAATTTTGCATTCAGGGACTAAATATGACTTCTAGCACTAGTTCAATGTGTGTAGAGGAGAATTTTGTTGGCTCATTAAGATAATTATTGCATGAAGCTTACTTCAAACACCCATTATTTCTCATTATTATGCATGGTAAAACGCCAATTAGCTGCCAATCAGACTACACGAAAATGGTTCTGTATGTACCGCCTTTGAAGGTGTGAGTTACCTCTTGTAATGCACAGATTATTTAATCATTGGCTTTCGTAAAGGCTGCTTTGCATCTCTGTCAACACACCTTCGCAAGGTGGGCTGGCCCCCGAGATATAGTAGCCGGCAATACTACAGGAAAGTCTGATGGCTCCACATTAGTGAAACCGGAAAGCGAATCTCATCACGCGGGAGGTCAATTCTGATTATTACTGCTGGGTGATCAATCTCAGCAAAGCAATAGAAGTCTCTGCGCTGTGTCTGGAAGATTCTGTAATGATCCACTACAGTGATGGTGTCTGACCTCGCTATATATCCCAATTCTGTAGTCCGCAGGGAATATATCAACAACAGAATAGCCGTGAACCACAGCAAAAAGTTTACAAACCAGGCATGGAATGTGATGTATCATTCACTTCTTGACTGCTAGAAAAGCATACAGATCGATGCATATCTTGACAGACCTGGGGTTAGAGCCAACTGCAGAAGGGACAGAGAGTCGAAATGCTACCCGGAGGGAAAGATGCTGAATAACATTCCTTTACCTTGACCCTTCTTTTTGATCTGTGTTACCACAACTAACAATGGATACGCATCGAGTCTAGCACAACGCCCTTTCTATAAGTGCAGTAATCATAAAAGACAAAACTTTTGACCTAGAAATGCTGCCAAAGGATATCAGTGACGAGGAGGATAAAGTAATACTAACCGTTGCGGCTGGTTCGTAGGTGATATTCTTCTAACAGAGACCAAGGACGCCGACCATGGGGTACGTCTCAAATATCACTCAAAAGAGCTGAGGAGTTAAGTACTATGTCGGTTGCTTGATAATCTCTTAATTTACGTAGGGACAGGGCTGTGAGTCTTAAAACATTGTGTACCCGCAAGGTATGCGGACATCCAAACCATGACTGTAATAGTTATGTTGTTTGAATGCACCTTGTAGGTAAGAGGCGAGAGGACAAATTCAACCTGATCAGGGACGAATGCGATTCCTCCTGGGAGTAAGAGTCACTGTCGCCACAGGTATACACTTACTGCGCTATTCCCACTGAGTTATGCAAAAGATATCCCGTAATACTCAGCCCTTTAATAGTAAGGCAGGAAGAAGAGAAGATTACTCTACAATAACAGCAGCCCTAGAATCTCGTGCATTTCAGCCATGCAAATTTATTTCTATGAGGACATATTCTTCGTCGGTCTTCCGGAAATTCGTAAGAATATACACTTCTTAGCAATCCCAGTGCGGTATCAAATATGCTAAAAAAACTTTAAGTTACCGTCGGTAGAGTGATAAAATGTGCATTCAGACTGTAATACTTTGTTTGTTTGAACTGCCGGTTTCGGTCACTTGGGTGGCCATCTAGTTCTAGCCGGTTGGTCGGCATTCGGGCCGTGCCAACAGACCCCAAGTCCTCTGTTTCCAGAATATATGTATTCTACCCTAGTACTGCGTCTTCTTTTACCGTAAAGGGAGCCTCGGGACGCTACACAGACATTTATGAAAGTTCGGGAGTGCCAAAGTAGTGTGGATTCAGCCAAGCTTTCACCTTACCGATGTAAGATCTAAAATTACATGAAAACGAGTAATGTGAAACAAAATGTTAAAAATAATGTTGGCTCAAACAAACTTATATTAAAAGAGCATATATGAACACAATTTCAATGTGACAAAAATAGTAGGGCTGCGTGAATTATTCAAAAACAAAAGCATAATTAAGAACGCTTATGAAATTGAATAGCAAATTAATTCAGTAAAAAAATACAATTTTGCCGTTTGGTAATAGAACATAACTCGGATACTTGCCCTCTACGACTTCTGGAATTTTCACACATGAGATAAAGTAAAGGATTTCCCTATTGAGCATTCCAGCGATCTAAAAAACTTGAAGGCATACATTTTTGCAATACTTTGTTTGTTTGAACTGCCAGTTTCGGTCACTTGGGTGGCCATGTTATACTGAGCCGGTTGGTCGGCCTTTGGACCGTGCCAACAGCCCCCATGCCCTCTGTTTCCAGAATACATGTATTCTACCCCCAGTACTATGCCTTCTCTTACCTTAAAGGAAGCCTAAGGACGCTACATTTTGCAAACAATCTGCATTAGCTTGTTTTGTACAAGATCAAACATAAACATTTTATGGTTATCCGATCCTTAAATGCATTAAAAATGAGTTAGGAATTTGCTACTCCATAAATTGTAATAAATGCAGATTTTGCTTTGCACAAAAGCTTTTAGAATTAACGCCTAACAAATACAAAATAAAAAAATTGTGTAGAGGAGTTGATTTTACATTACAAAAATTCATGTTGTTTTACTGCCTTTCTTCTTAACGCGATATGTTTAAGCCTACCTCAGTATTGTAATGTCTTGGTCTCTTGATGATGAAATTAAATTATTTCATGGCCTAATGTATTTTAAACCTGTTGGTATGGACCGAAACTTCCAAATGATTTGTCTCGCTTACCGACTGCAAGTTAAGGAAAATCTGCCTTGTTCTATAAAGAGCATATGGGAGCATTTAAGTAAATTGTATAATTTGGAGGAGCTGGTAAGTAGTACTTTTCTTTCCACCTCATGCCTTCCCTTTATTTTTCCGTTAGAATGAATCTGAAGTCATTCCTTATCCTCACAGACCGTCGGAGTTCTCACTTCCTGAAGAATTTAAGGACATAAAATCCCTTGCATTTCCTCGCGCATCGTCGACGGCTGGCATTTCTCATACATCCTTGAATGCTGGACTTATGAGCAGACACAAATCTAAATCAGGTTAGGACTGTTCTTCTCATATATAACTAAGTAGTTACTGCTTTATCGTCGACTGTTGCATGTCTTCTAAAGCTCTGGATTCCACTGGCAAACCTACTTCACTAGTGGATGACAATTCGTCTACACTCGCGAACAGTTCTCCATCCATCTCACCTCATTCTATCTCCTCACCACCATCGGCTTCGATTTCTGCTGTATCACAGTCCGCTAAACGGACTCGAAAATCAACGCGTTCTGTTGTCGATAAGGACGCGTCAATGCCTCCCCCAAATCCCGTGTCCTCAGTCAAAGGGGCCGCAAGCATCGTCTCCCATTCTCATCGCAAAAGCATACGGCGTCAGCATTAATTTAATTGGGCTATCAGTACCTCTTTCAACGTCCATTTTGTATACCTGTATGTAACAAATTTATGGCTTAGTAATCTATCCCCTTCTTGGTTTTATGAGTGGTACGTTGGTTGATTGTTGCTGCGGCGCTTGATACTCGGCATATTCACCTCAACAGGAAAATTTGTCTGTTCTACCGTCCTGGTATTGCGACGATAGTTGCCTACCACAAGATTATGTGCTTCCCGAATTGTTTTATTGTTCCAGTCTCATTTACTCGATTTCCAGTACATGATGCAGCGTAATCATTTGTAGCAAGTTGATGCCATTAAGCTCGATGGAGGTGAGTCATGTGGATAATTACCACACCTGATAAATTTGGGGTTCCAAGTTCCAGTTCCCATTTGACGTCTCCATGAGCCTCACGACTATAACGGCTTCTTATTTAAGGGACTGCTTTCGTCGCACTCAAAATGGTGTTGATTATGGGAATGGAGGGGAGTGCAAATAAGCTGGGCATCGGTGTTATTCGAGACGGTGAGGTGCTTTCCAACCCACGTGTCACCTACATTACTCCACCTGGTCAGGGATTTAAGCCGACAGAGACAGCAATCCATCACCGCGCCCATGTGGTCAAACTTGTTAGGAGGGCCCTTCAGGAGGCAAATGTGAAGCCCGAGGAGTTGGATGCTATCGCCTACACCAAGGTGGGTTGGTAACTTTCCTTCCCTGACTTGTTCCCTGAAATAGCATTATATACCCTGCAAATGCCTTTTTTAAAGGTCAATGTTGCCTTCTGATTCAGCATTAGCGATCAGATGAAGTAATCGTGAGCAGCGTTAAGGGATTCTTTGGGAAGGCTGATTCTGGTGTTAATACCAGTGAATAGATTTTTGATCTGCAACACCCAACGCCTCCTTTTTTTATTTCTTTAGGGTCCAGGAATGGGCGGACCATTGCAAGTGGTCGCTATAGTGGCACGTGTGCTAGCTCAATTGTGGGATAAGCCGTTGATAGGGGTGAACCATTGTGTTGCCCACATCGAAATGGGGCGTCTCGTGACTGGCGCCAAGTCACCTATCGTACTCTACGTCAGTGGTGGCAACTCTCAGGTCATTGCCTACTCCAGCGGACGCTATCGCATCTTCGGTGAAACTCTGGACATTGCTCTTGGCAATTGCCTTGATAGGTAGGCTTCTCACGACCTTTTACTCGGATTTTATTCTAGTCCTTCTCTTCCAAGTGTTTTGGACGCTTCTTGTGCATTGCAGGTTCGCCCGTGTTATTAATCTTTCAAACGATCCAAGTCCCGGGTACAACATTGAGCAGGCGGCTAAGAGTGGGACAAAATTCTATGAGTTGCCCTACGCAGTCAAGGGTATGGATGTGTCGTTCGCGGGTATCCTCTCCTACCTCAAAGAGCGTGCTCCCAAACTCCTCAGTTCGGGAGAATACACTCAAGCTGACTTCTGCTTCTCATTGCAAGAAACCGTATTCGCCATGGTTGTGGAAATCACAGAGCGTGCGATGGCCCACTGCGACGCTAAGGTTGGTTAACTAGTTCATTTTAATTGATGAGAAATTGCCGGCAATCCAATTAAGTTCTCTTGACATTATTTTAGGAGGTGCTGATAGTAGGCGGGGTGGGATGCAACCTGCGACTGCAAGAAATGATGGCCTGCATGGCAGAAGAGCGTGGAGCAACCCTGTGTGCCACAGACGACCGTTACTGTGTGGATAACGGGGCAATGATAGCCCAAGCGGGCTATGAGATGTTCCGTGTGGGCATGACAACTCCCCTGGCGGAGGCTACCGTCACCCAGCGCTATCGCACCGATGAAGTCGATGCAAAGTGGCGTGAGTGACTCCCTCTCCGACTTTTTCGCTTGTATGCGCTAAAATTCCGCAAATAAAGCTCCTTCCAATCTCATGCCAGTAAACTATATGGAACCCACTTACCTCCACAGTCACAATAGTCAGTGATCAGGCTCTCCAAAACGCCCTGTCAAGTGAGCCAAAACCCCCTCCCCCACCCCTTTGCGGACTTTTCGAGGTAACACATCTCACAGATTGTTTAATAACGTCCCCGATGGTACTAAACTTCTGCATTAACTAGGAATTTTCATTACCTGAATAAACTCTTGCGCTATGGTTAGAATTGCCGGTGCGGTACAACTTGGGCAGCACAAATTACCAACCCAATGAAAAATGCGATTGCAGAGCGGATAAAAATTTGTTTAGATCTGGGACTATCGTGAGGCATTGAGGTAGATAAGATTTCACAGTGAACAAAATGCGAATCACGCAGCAACAAGACACGCATCCAAGTGCTCATTTACGAAATCCGCCGGCACCGATTGGAAGCAAACCGGGCATTGGACAGCTCCTGTAGGCGTGAAATCGCTACTGCTGATGGCAGAAGCGGCGGCAAAGCTCGAGTCAGCGTTACTGCCATTGGCTGAGGCCGTGGCGAACGAGGACGGGGGAGGAGGTGCGGTCAAGGCCAAAAGGCGAGGTTGAGCCGGTGGGGACAGGGAACCGCCCAACCTATGGCCAACTCCACTGAAAGGAACTACTGGCTCATTGAATAAGGTCGTCTTTGGTGCCGTGGACGAAGTTGAAGGTACATGCTCCGGTCTGGATGCGCTTTGGAAGAATTGCCGCAAATCTGCAGGAGTAGGACGTACAGCACTTTCATAAACTATAAAATCTCCTTTCTTGACAAGGAAGAATAATGTGAATGTGGATTTAGATGCCGGACTTTTAAAGAACACGCGAAGGGGAATGAAATCCATCGACATACCGCGAGTCAAAAGCAGAAATAGGGATATATCACATGGCTATTCGAACACTACCAACTTTTAACAATGTCGGCAACTGACCGGGTCAAGTAATTTAAAATCTTAATGGGAGAGAAAGTATGTCCATGTGCACATAGTAACGCAACCCTTACCGGGTATGGAGTCAGAAGTCTTCAACTGGGATTCCGACTTGCCTGTCCCTTTTTTACCTTTCTTCGCAGTATTCTTAGGAGCTTCAGGTTCCAAAATCTTAATGAACTGACCTGTGAGGCGGAAAAAGTAGCACTGAATTGGACACAGCCACAGAATGGGGGGTGGGTGGACGCAGGATTCAGAAGTTACGCACCAGAACAGGTAGCTTGATGCTCAGACCACCAGATATCGTTGGGTCCCGGCGCTCGGTTCATTGAACGTCTAACCAGCCCATAAAATGGGGGGCGATTTGCGCATGGACCATTACACTTCCACCAGTGAACTTTGTAGTTTTCAACTTCGTCATGAAAACTGTGGTAAACCTAAAATAAAAAGATGACTTAAAAAAAGGAAACTTACAGTTATATTGGTCTTGGCGCATTTGTTAATCCGATTCATGTGGAATTGAAAATTAGGCCCATGAGCACTACGATCCTATTTGCGATTGCTCACTAAAGCTGTAATTAGCAACCTACCCGATAATTTTGGGTTACAAAGAGATAAGCATGGATCATTTCATGCTATAACAAAGATTACTCGCAATTATTAGAAAGTTACCAGTAATGTCTCCACAAGGTCACTCCTTGGACGATATTTGAGAAGGGGTTCGCTCAAACGAATTGAACACAGACCACCAGGACCCTCATAAACACACTGACCTGCACAGAGAGTCATTCGAGGACTCCATCGAACTTCTACACCAGACAGTCTTCCACCGAAAAATTGGGCATCAAAGGTAGCAAAAAGACTCCGAACATCTGGAGTCGGATCAATAGTCTGCCAAATGGGATCAACCGGAGATATCTCTATATTGGGAGCTGAGAGGCATTCTTCTTTATTTGTCCGTCTTTTTCGAGGAACTTTTGCGGGTGTTGGATTGTATAGGGGATGATATACAGGATAGTCCGAATCTAATTTTTCTGCACTCTGCTCACGACTATTTTCACCGGACATGACTACACGTGAGTCTAAAATTGACACCCACCAGCTGCTAGATTTTTAAGCAACAAATAGAGAGCCTCAAGGCCACAAAGTGGGTGAGCTAACACATGACGAAAACAGCAAATTTGCCTAGTAGACAAAACCCAAACCGAAACAAGCATAATACATTAAAGTACGTACACATATCACAAAAAATAATGACATGAACTGACTCGCTATTAACAGCACAAACACCTCTAGGGGTCAATGCAAACAAAATGCAATCCGTTGAATACCAACTCACCGCATCAAAGCAGAGAACGCGTGATAAATTTGAATGGACGACCTTGAGACCAGGTATTAAAAAAGTCAAATAAAGGTCTAAGTATCAGTAAATGATTTCGCCCTACAGAACCTATAAACAACGTTTTTTTAATAAAATAAATACGCTACAATGATTTCTAAACTTCTAGTTTCTAGTGATAGGGGTTTTATAAAATGATCTACATGCATCGATCATGGAACCTAAGTGGAATCTTTACAGATTTGGGAAGCATAGGTAAAATTGTGGTGATTCTAGCATATTCTGCATGCTTACTTTTAGGTGATTTTAGCATTTTTCGTTGAACATTTTTCGCTACATCATCATCAGCATCAGGTCCCTTGGATTTTAAAAATATCTAACCAAGTAATATTAATCGAGTACCTTCGCTCTCAATGTATTGCAAAATAGGCTTTCCCGATTCCTCCCCTGCTTCCGTGTAGTTTAAGGGATGGATATTCGTTACTAATGGCTCGCTGCGGTCTTTATTAATAATTTCTTAAAGCCGTTATTCCAGCTGAGCTTCGATATAGACTCTCAGCGGTGGACGCATAAATGTGAATTTCACATCTTTACGAAGTCATGGCCTCAAATCGACATAATTAATGCAATCCAGCTGTTCGATATAACGTTCCCAAATACCAGCCTTGACTGGCCTTCGGCGTGCAGAATCCCTTCAGAGAGGCATGATGACGCTACAGCAGTTACTGATGCTCAAACGTGAATCTTAAGGAAGCTTTAACCTAAAATCTCCGCCAGGAGCCCCTCGAGAAATAAAAACATCACAAAGCAGACCGCGTGACGGCACAAAAACATCGAGCAGCTCTCAACAGTGGACCTGGTAGTAAAGATTAGTAAAGATTACGCCTGAACCAAATCCAGATACACTGAACAGCTCCCACCGACGAGAAGAATGCTTGTATTCCTCACAATTGTTACAAAGCAAACTCGAGAAAGTGAGGAGTTGATTAATTACAATGACCTGGTAGAGGAGGTATCGCTGTCTCCTTTTGATTCACCTCGAGACTTACTTGCACTGAAATTGCGCACTAAACTTCGACTCACTTTGAGTCTTTGCTGGCGTGCATAAAAAACTTGCAGAAGAGACTGAGTTGAGTGCAAAATAATGGACCGTTAGAGCTTCCCCTCTTTCCTTCTTTATTTTCACTCATCGTCACTTTCCCTTTTTACCATGTTCTACCCGAAGGAAGCAAAATCAAAGGGCGCTGGCATCGCCATGGTCGTTGGATCATCAGTTCCCAGGACGTGGAATTTTAGGGTCTGGAACAGAGATTATCAGAAAGTATTGAACCGTCTTCTCCACATGACCCGTCACAACGCTCAATCGTGAGCTGGAGGATGTTTCACACCCGACCTAGAGCCTATACAAGGCTGAAGATCGGCGGGCAGATGCTACTGTCGTTGAGATCTAGACATCTGAAAAAGGAAATAATAGACGGCCAAGTGTAATCGGTATATTTTCCGCGCCATTCCAGGCATTGTTATTCAAAAGAACGGACAATTGCGTTGTGGTGTGCGTAGGAAACGTCAAATTCCCATGAGGCTCCTTGCGATGATGGACTCCCAACAGCTGTCAGCCTGAACACTCAGCAGGAGGCCAGACAACTGGTCGACACATAAACCGACTAGAAAGTACAGCAAGCAAACCTGTAACCTGAAAATTCACACTAGCCAATTGCCAAGACATTACCTTGTCTTTCCTGGGGGTCAAATTTCGATACATTTCAACTCTGTTTTGATGCTGTCAAATGACACCTACTCATGCATATCACCCCAGACACAAGATTCCCCTCCTTTATGAGTCATGATGAGACGGTGGAGCAGTACATCACCCACTATCCCTCCATAATTAGCCTATTCTCAACTCAACGACTTCACAGTTACATAGTGGGTCAGCAGGACCAGATAAGCTTTATTAACGCCTTCTGTGCCGATTGACATGACGTTGATTACGCGGCGGGTGCCTGTTGTTACTCGAATTAAAATTGGCATTATTACGTTCATTGTGGTGAATGCTGCCAGCAGCATCAGCAGTAGTGGAGTCATTCATTCCTCGTTTTGACTGAACTCGCTTTAACTTCGCTGGTAGTGGTTGCGGTGGCGGTGGCGGTGGCGGTGGCGGTGGCGGTGGTGGTGGAGGCGGCGATTCTAGACACCGTTTTCGATCATCACCTCGCACGTTTGGCTGATCAACTTGAGAGACTTTTAGTTCAGAGGCATCCAATGGCTGGTCAGCCTTTGTCCCCTCCTTTGATCTCGAGGTGGATGACATAAGAAAGTGAATGGGAGGAGTGGATGCAGCATCAACTTCGAGAAAGGGATATGTTTCGGCATTGCGTATGTTAATTTGCGGTGGGTGGCTTTGGTGGAGGGAGTCCACATACTTTACACTTTCGATGTCGCCATTTTTGTACCACGAGGGTGCGTTGTTGTCGAGGATACCACGCCAACGCCGTAAAAAGATGTTTCGAATGTAATTTACCTCGGATCTGGGATAGGGAGACATAGTTATCTAAGGAAAGAAAAAAAGTGAAAACCACCAAGCTAATGAAAAAGACAATTATCAGAGCAAAGTGAGACACGCAACAATACCGAAACGATTGGGATTCCGTACCCGACTTCCCATGGGGTGTGATGGAGATTCGGTGATCATGACATTTAAAACCCATCAATCTACACAACACAGCGGGAGAATCTCATCCAGGAACAAACTAAGCCTGCCTACAATAGCGGATCTGGTTAAACTTCACCACGGACCCGATTTATACTGTTGGATGATAAATCTTAACAGCACAGAAGAAGTGACTGTGCCAAGGATGGGAGAATCTGTGACGACTTCTAACAGAAGGCCTGAAAATGACATCCACCACCTTGGCAACTACCTCAGTCCCGTGGTCTACAAGAAAGCCATTAACAAATGAAGCGATGCTTGCCATGAATCCACTTGGAAAAGTACGCTGTGCAGCTGTCTACGATGCCTGCATGAAAAAGCTAATAAAGTGAACATGCGGCACCTCCTTCACCCCTCTCTACTAGTTACAGGGTGTTCAACTTCGCCCCTTGACTCTGCTCTTGGACTAGTGCTTCTTCGACTAGCAAGGACCAGCACGCTAAATACAATTCCTACACAGGATGAAACTCCAGATTCAATGAAATTACCGTTAGATGTCTTTCTCGGTTGCGCATAACTTCAATGAATGGTGCAGCTGGTTCGTGGGACTAAGAGTGATGGCCAACGTGTGAGAGAGGGGCCAAGGAGAGAGCTGGAGGATTGCGCATAAAAGGGTAGAGCGTCTGTGTGGTCGCCTAGGCTCTTCATTATTGCGCCCACCCCGGTGGCCGGGTTTTCAGGTCATAACAGTAGCCCCACGATCCGCCCACACGCCGATAATACACATCTCACTCGATTATTATGTTTTCCTTCGCCACCTCGAGCGTATTGAGGACGGAGATATGAAAAAAGGCGAATTGGCATGCCACTGAACACAGATAGGGAAGTATAGTCACAACGGATACACACCACACCTCTGAACGCATCTCTGCCAATAATGCAACCTTGTATCATCGCACCATAAGGCCTGCACACACATACAGAGGGGTGACGCCAATCAATGAAGTGGAATATGCGTGCACAGCACACATGTCAGATACAATGCAAGGAGCCCTCCTCTACATGCCTTCACATCAGACACCAAAATGTGACACATACACACACACACACACACACACACACCACACCTGGCTACCCCCACTCTGCCGTAAGTTATGACACCAACTGACAAGTATAACTAGCAATGAGCTCTCTACATTCCGGCAGAGCGTAGCTTTAGGAGCTGGGTTGTGTCAACCTCTCCTTCCTCAGAGAAAAAAAAGAGCGAAAAGCAAGACACACAAAGAGGGAGAGAGTGGTAATCACAAAAAGAGCTACTTCAGGCAGACCAGTAAAGGGGATGGAGGAAAGTAGTAATCATCTTTATTAATATGGCTTTCAATCGCCACAGGCACAGGCAAATTCTCTGTACAACGAAGCAAAGTAAATGCACAAAACTAGCATTGGTGTAAAAGGGTCAGCGAGGTGAGGAGGAGGGGGGGGGGGGGGGCAGAGAAAGGGAGAGACCACGTAGGGTTCATACATTTGTACAAAACTGACAAAAGGCGCACAGGAGGTGAAGGTAGATAATGGGAGCTATTATACACAACAATGCTACCACTGCTGCAGCCTGAAGTGACCAGACAAGGAGCCGCCTGAAGGGAGGGCTCAGGGAAAGACTGAGGAGAGAGGGAGAGAGCGGAACTGAGCTGCATCAGCGCATGCGCTGAGAACTGCCAAATGGGAAAAAAAAAGTCAACTTCGGAGAGAAATTGCTGTGAATGAAAGGCTAAGGAGGGAAAGAGCAAGGAGAAGAGATAGAGACGGTGAGACATAATCCTGAGACCATTTAATTGAGAGTTCCACGGCACTGTGGGGCACCGCATAGGCAAGGTATCTTTTCATCCTCGTAGGGGAATTTGTAGTCGTAGGTGATCTCCTCCATAACCTGTATATCACGCTTCGAGTATATCACTATTTTCTTGCGACCCTCCACCGTTATCACCTTGGCGTAACAATTTGGCTGAAATGAAAAATCAACGAGATTTCGATGCCACCCAACGTCACCACCTAATAGACACACTTTCAGCACGGGTATTGGCGTTACCTGACAGCTGTGATTGATGAAGCGAGCATTATTCCCATACATCGTAGCGTCAATGACAAATTCATCATCAATGCGGAAGAGATAGGAGGACCCAATTCCACGCTGTTCATACCGCTTCTCGCGCAGCTCAGCCACACCCTTACGGACGACATGACCCACGTACTCGATTACCATCTCTTCAGCGGCTATCGGCTCCAGCGCAATCAGACCCCAGTGATGGATTGGCGATTTGGCAAAGATTAATTGTTTCCGTCGAAACTGCAGAACAGGGTGGGGTGATAGTAGAGAGATTGGAGAAAAAGCGTAGAGCCGTAGCTATTGCTAGCACTTACCTCTAAGTGATTGAATTTGAGCAGATCACCCGTTTCAATGTCCTGAAATTCGGCGAGTAGGCGTCGCTGAACTGAGCGAACTTCGCGTGCCTGAGTCACCTTCTTGCGTTTGGCCTCACTCGCCTGTTCGGTGAGTTCATCAGCAAGGCCTTGAGCAGCATTAAGGGCATTCAACTCCACCGAGGCGGGAATGAGCGGAAGGGGATATCGTTGAGTGCCATCCTCGGACACCATACTTCGTCCTACGCACCAGGATCGACGGAAACGCTGACTCGGATCCAGTCGGTAGAAGCCCTGAGTTCGCGCACAACCTAAGAAAGAAGGTGCAATGACACAATGGGGTAAAATTTAAACAGTCAGGATTGCATGTCGGTAAAGCAATCGGCACTGGCAACATTATTTTTGGAAAACAGTTAACATGACTCAAAAGGAGAAAGGGATTCTTACCAGTAGAATTGATCGGTGGACAAGAGGCAGCAGGACCCAGATTAAAGTCGATCTCATCAGTTATAGATTTGTTTCTTCGTTTGACACGATTACCACTATTAGAGCATAGAGCAGCCCGTCTCTGCTCCAAAGCATAAATCTGCTCATATAGCTTTCGTTTCTGTAAGGAGAACGCAGAGTTCGATTTAGTCGAACATGGCGGAAGATCCCCATCGTACACCGGTGAGTCAGGATTCGACTCCTCGTCTGAGAGATGATCTGACATGGAGGAGTATTGTTCGGAGAGTTCTTGATGCGAGGGATCGAATTTGAACCGCTTGCTCTGACAATTACGAGGCGCTCCAGACTGGCGCTTCCGAGAAGTAGAGTCAACAAGACCGATACATGAGGTGGGACGACCTCGATGAAGCTGACCATTGCAGTCAACATACCCCTCCACATCGGGCGGGTCGGGCACCAAAGACGAGGGATGATCAACCCAAGCTGTGTTCTTGATTAAATCGAGCAGCTTGTGAGGGTGGCGGATATGAGCCGACGAGATGATGGAGGAGAGTAATTGGGCATTCGTTGAGGATCCACACTCTCGGATGAGGTTAAACAGCTCATGCAGCAACTCCACATCTTCCGAGTCAATACCAAAGTCGAGGAATGATGTCAAAATCTAAAATAATCAGCGAAAGTGCTACTTAATCCACTAGGATTCAAACAATAAAATAGTAGCTTAAAAGTATGTGAACTGCTTTAACCTCCACTGCTGCGGCCACATATGTCCTGTGACCTCAAAGAGTACTTGACCCCCACAGGATTGAAAAACAATGGATTCCCTTTACACCGAAGGTAGACAAAAACCCGGAGACCTCCAAAAATGAGCTAATAAGTACTTCGGTTTCGTAAACACTGGCCATTTGGCAAAGAGAGGTGCAAAAATTCTCGTCACTAAAGAATAATCAAGGAAATGCATACCATTTCCTCATCATTAAGTGAGCGAGGGCTGAATGTCTTCAAGGATTGTTGATAGTCCGATTGTTGAGCGCTGCGCAGAACATCCGACTTTTCCACAGGAGTCAACAAGTTAGCCAACTCCCTTGACCCAACAACAGCCCGTCGCGGGGTTGGCCTTTTATATTCTTGATCCCGTGGTTGGACGGCATCGCACCTGACTGGTAGTCTACTGCCTGTCCGATCCTGCAACAGTCCAGAGCTAGGGAGCGAGGAGGCGGAGCGATGGACAATGAGAGGCTTTACTGTTCCAGGCGGCAGTGATGCGACACAGTGACTTGTGGATCTTTGAATCGGCGTCGCGACTGGGGTAGCATTCTCCTGCATCGAGGCTGAGACAGAAGCCCGTCGACGTGCAACACGTCTCGACGTTCGATAAGTGATTGTGCCACCAGGAGGCGGAATGTGAAAGTAGTTGTGCTCACAGAGCAGGGATTCTGGCCACTGATAGTCACCCTGGACTGTCTAAAATTTTAGCCATAAAGTCAGACAATAGTACCTTTTGAATAAAAAAGCTTGTCAAATTAGAATACTTTTCTAACCCACCTCTACAACTTCACAGGAGTCGGAAGAATTACCCTCCATGTCAGCGGAAAAGAGAGAAGGCACCGGGGGTCTACTGTTTTCTGGCCAGCCCAATTGGGTTTTTGAAGGTGAGGGTCGTTTCGATACGTACACTTCATCGTTACCTTCTCTTAGGACCTCCTAAAAGCATGAAGATAACATAGAACTGTAGCAGAAATGAATTAGTGCTCCAATAAATGATTCTGACCTACCCGTCTTGTGTCTGAAAATGAGGAACTCTTCGAGTCCGATCGCCACAACGGCATATCACCACTTGCATCCTCATTGGTAGTGGCAACAGGGGAGGTTTTCCGTTTGTTGCTAGCAGTGCTTTTCAAGCCTTTGCCCCGATGAAACACCAAATTCTGTTTCCGTCGAGATGTGGGAGTAAGAGTGGTGTGATAGCCTTCATACATTTCGTCATCACCGTCTTCGTCGTCGTCGTCGTCGTCCTCCTCCTCCTCCTCCTCCCCAAATTCATTGAGGGGCAAGGAAGAGTCCTCCGAGGACAGATTGAATTGAGGCCGATTTCGATTCTGATTGTGGCATAGTAGAAAGTAAGGCCAGAACGGCAAATAATGTTATAGGGATGAGTGAATTGATTGCAGTCATTTCAGAAAGACACCTTACAGCAGTGCCTTAATCAAATGACAATGGAACTATTCTCCCACCACGAGTGTTGATGTTCGCTCAACTTTTCTATATGCCCATAGGGAAAATATATAGCATGAGAGGGGAAGGGTTACGCAAGTAATGTTACCCGTCTTTGCGGAACTGTGTGCTCCATCTGCGGAGTCCAGTCGGAGTCACTCAAGGGTTCGCTGTCCGTCCCTAAACCCCTACAAACATCCAGTGATGATTGATTGCGCTTCGAAGCAACAGGACCGTTGGTCGTATTAGAGGTCCCCTTTGCATGATCAACGCTACGAGAGCCCTCCTCATCATCGCCACCTTCTTTTTCTTCGTCTACCCCCTCTTCATTCTCATCCGAAGCTGATTCGACCTTCAAGCTCTGCCGTGACTGGACCTGCAAGGTGTGAAACGAAAGCGAAATGAGTAAGTGAAAAGCTGAAGCGAATTTTCGTCATATAAGTACATTTAAAGAAGGTAAAAATGTAGGAGCGTCATCACAAAGGCCTGGAATACACGCATAAATTGGTGTTAAGAAAGTATACACTTGCAAACCGCAGTGGACAACAGCGTTGAGTATGAAAATACAGGACGTGGACATTATGGAGGTGAGTCTAATGGATACAGTTGCGCTTACCAGGGAGCCATCAGACAACTTAGACGTTCGGGGAGATAGCGACGCCTTGCCACCTACTACTTTTTGAGCAGCCTTAGTTCTTTTGCTTCCTTGCTGATTAGCTGCCCTTCGATGCCGGTTCAGCCTCATCTGTTTAAGTCTCACTTCCAAAGGATCGTCTTCATCCTGCGGATAGGGATGAATAAGTTACACAGAGCACACAATATCAGTTGGAATTTCTTTGCCGAAAATCAGAGATGCCTTACATCAGTGCTGAGGGAACTCAATCTGAGGGAGGAGTCATCGGCGCATTTTGCATTCGACTTGGGCGAATCGTGTGCTTCCGTCAGCTTTGGCAATGGTGAGAGCGCAGGCGAAGACTCATGATGGCTCTCATTGGGAGTCAGTGGAGATGACGACCTTGACCTCGAGGTACACTCCTCAGTGGAAATCTCGTCGGCAGGTATGACTCCTCGTTTGCCTTCAGAGGAGCATCGTGAGCGAGCAGCATCACTGACACTGGAATCCGAGGAGCTAAATACAACATTTCACTACAGAGGACCGTGTGGGGTAACCATGAATAGGGGACAAAATGAATCGTTGGTAGCCCAACTGTCTGATCTCATTTATGTGCTGTGAGACGACGATCATGTCAACACCAATGCCACTTTTACCGAAAGAAAAAAGCAAGCAAACGGAACATTAAGCATAAGCATAATCTTGATGGAACAGCATTAGAGCACCCATTAAAAGAGCACTGGAAAAATGTGCAAGAAACTTACCTCTCATTAAAAACATCGTCGACACGAAGGGTAGGCTTGCCGGTGGCACGTTTAATGGCTGGTGAGTGTAACTTAACCGGATTCCGCTTATGGTGACTCCTCGAAGGTGACGGTGAAGCCGATAGCAAGGAGGAAGAAGAAGACCGACTAATACTTTCTTTCGAAGTCACTTTTCGTCGGTTAGGACTGACATGCTGGTCGATGCTAGGTGAAGAGCTGTCACTACGCCTGGTAGGGGTGGAAGTGCGCTTTGAAATAACAGGTAAGCGAGAGGCTAAAAGAGCAAAGGTATCGTGTTATCAAAGTGCTAGTTGCAGTAAAGCGCTGAATGAATTTAGCCAGACACACCTTTGGATGAATGTCGTGAAACCTCTTCAGTATCGACACGAAGACGTCGCTTATCAACCACAGATTTATGCATTGCAAACTTAGATGGAGAAGCAACTGTGGGTTCAGTTGAATCCGATGGAGTCGGAGAAGCGTCTCGAGACGTCGAAGAAGAGAACGATGATGATGACGTCCTTAGACGTCTGCGTCGCCAAGTCCTCCTCATTTCGACATGACGTCGTTCTCTCCTGTGATGCGAATGGGATTTTGAATCACTCCTATTACGATACCGATGAGGCGAAGAGCTTTTCCTTGGTGGGCTTGGAGGCTTCGGCTTGCGCTTAATTTTGGGCAGGGCAGTGCGGAGGCCACTGAAAATGCCCAAACCACCGGGATTTGAGGTAGATAGAGATGGATCTGCTCGGTGATTTAAACTATTGGCGTCGACTGTTTTCGCGTGGGCGGAGGGCAATTGATAGGAAGTTGATTCCATGTGTGACTTGATGAGACGCTCACTTGAGGAAGTGTCCTTGTGAAACTCGCGCTAAAACGCGATTTCGCATAGTTATACAAGGATTTCTGATAATGATACCTAGCGAAGTAAAGTAAGTAGGACATCCCATTTAGTGATGGAAATCATTTGGAGGTGATAAGTTTGTCTATTTGAAATCCTGGTGCATGGAACCACTGATGTCAGCGACGTGAGGGGTTAAAAATTGCGTTGTAAAATGATACATTCACATACATATTCAAAATTTCATGGAAATCCCTCAAAGCAGAGCACCGCAAACGACGACGGTGGAACCGTTTAATAAGAAAGATAAGGAGTAAGTTTGAATAAAACTGATGATTCGTATCGGCGTTGGTTCAGCTGTTCGCCATGAATCCATTCGGCAAGATTTCATTACGAATCAGGAAACAGTCAGTGAAATATAGAATACAACTGTTTTTAATGATAAAGCCTAAGCTTAACCCGAAATAACCAATGTATATAATTAATGCGTAGATATAGCGATCTGAAATAAAAAACTAGACTTGATTGTGGCGGCCAATGGAAAAGAAAAACACACAAGCGAATCCGAATCAGTGATAGTCATAAAATCCCAAAACTGAGCTTTGATGACTGTATGCAAAATGTTCCTTCCACCTACCGATTTTTGGGATTCCCACCAAGTATCGAAAGTCCGAAATGCGTATCCTTCAATCAGGCGTCGTTCGAGATCTTTCCTTATAATATCGCGCAATTCACGCACAAATTGGAGGGAAGTTTCAGCCGCAAGTCTAGTAACATGGGAATAATCCACTGTGGATTTTGGTGAAACTTGGAGCAAGGGTTGCCTTGACGTCTGCTGTATAGGTTTACACTCAGGCTTAGTATCCTCATCAAAGGGAGTAGGCAACAAAGTCCTACGAGCCACAGCAGCCTTTGTGGTAACTTGAGGTTCATTTTTCGCGTTGTGTGAATAAGATGCCACAGAGGAAGGCGGCGTCGGCGTTGGCATAAGTGGGCTCTGAAGAAGCGGAGCTGGTTTTGACTTCTCAGAAAAGGTGTCAGACAACAGAGGTGTTTTTTGTGGCTTTATGTCGACACTGTTCTTCGACTCCTTAGAGGGAATGGGTGAGCCAGAGGCAGTAGAATGCAACAATTTCTGTATTCGGACATCTAGAGGATCCTCCTTAGGAACGGGAATTCCATTAATTGAATGCGGCACCACCGAACGATCACTGAGAGAGGAATCATACGCAGATTTCAGGAGGGAGGAGTCGGAGCGTTTGAGTACGCAATCCTGCGAACTGGTACTTATTGCACCTTGTGAATCCGTCCAAAAGGGCGAATTATTCCGATAAGAGCAGCGATTTCCATGATTTGTTGGACGAGGCATTAAAAAATCATACTTCGACGGAGATCGATGATAAGGATCCGGTTTAAAAACTTCTTCAGACTTTGAAAGAGACACAGCAGATTTACTCATCAAGCTTTGTGTCTTATCTGACTGAAATTTTGAAACTAGATCCCGGGACATTTCATCCTGTAGGTAATTTAACAGTGCATACCTCTTTTTCCCTAATATCACAAAGGTAAGCAAAAGTGAAGCGCATTACCAAACGTATCAAGTTCTACCTTCATAATATTTCCCATTTTGGAAGTGTTGTCAAGTTTTTCAACACAAAGTTTGGCACTTTTTGTAGATTGGAAAACCACCTTGCCAACCCCCATATGCTTTTGCGAATGAGGATGAAAGTAAACTTTTGCCTCTTCGATTTTCCCAAACTCCTTGCACATTTGTTCCAAGTTTTTGACATTTATGTTGTCGTTTAAATTGGAAAACGTAACCTCTTTTTCAGGACACGGGCCTATAAAATAAGCATCGAACTATGTTGCCAATTAGACCGGTATATTCACAAGGAGGTTACCTTAAAGTTAGGAATGGGAAGATCCGAATTGGGCTTCCTACAAAACATTCGCAGCTGTGGCGATATGCGGGGGTCAACGACGGGTGTAGGGCTAGGACACGAAGCCTAAAAGTGTAAAATATGAAGCCTCGCGCTTACTCCAACAACGACGCCATCGATTCTGTACACTTTGGACTTGCAAGAGGGATCCAGGACGGGATCGCGCAACAACTTTGCGGCACGAAATCGTGGAGAGTTACTGTCGGCCATCATACAACTACAATGATAGGTAAACATAACCGTTTCTCAACGGGACGCTAAACAAATATGCAGAGATGGGGTAGCCAAAAATTAAACCAACAGATCAAAATAGAACCCACAGAACGCATATGGGCATATCAAAATACATAGAAGCATACAGCGATGATGCAACAACATAAGCATTAGAGTGAAGAAGGATGTGACCAATACCTAGTAAATTACTGCCTCATAACTATGTTTAAAAAGGCTAAACAGGCCAAAACAGTCGTTTAAACTAATTCTAAAGAACCCACACATATTAAAAGGCGGAAATACAAACAAACAAAATAAATAGATTGATGTAATAAGGACAAATACAAGTACCCAATACACACTTAGTTAAAATGTGCTGTCTATATCCGTAATAAATATTCGTTGCTCCCAAAAAACAGCTCCAGTTCAAAATGCAATTGCTGAGACAAAGTCTATGAAATTCTACCAAATAAAGGTACTGACTACTTTAAAAGGGTTTTGTGAATCAAAAGTCATAACGAGCTGTGCGTCAGCTGTGCATTTACTGTTCTCGTATTTAAGCAGATATCTTGTCTATGCCGAATTATTCGAATGGGCTCACTTTTAATGTTTTCTTAGGCCATGTCTCTGCAAGTTTATGCACGAATGAGTAAGCGTTTTATTACCAATTTAAAACGATTCTGCGGATTGTTTAAAATTTTGTGTGTTTTATTGACGATGCAAATATTTTGAGGTCTAAGATGCTTTTTTGCTGTTATGAATACTTTTATCAACACGAACTATGGTTAAAAAAATATTACTGATCTGCTGTTGCATCTTATACTCTTGATAATTGCCTCATCAAGTTGCATGCCGCGCTCCTTTATGTGCCGGATTCCTACAACAATCATAATTAGCCTACATGTCCACACTCCTCTCCTGATTGGCTTTTACAGTCCACTATTTAGCCTGGCACGGCATTGCTGTTTCTCCTCTTTATCTATCAACTATTTGCCGAAGGAGTAAGTGCACCTAAGTTGTTTTCGCGGCCGTTCTTTTCGTTTACGTGTTGTCGTTTTTTGAATTATTTTTCGCCCGTGTTTGACGTGTCTGCTTGACTGCGTTGCTACGAGTAAATCTGCGTTTTTATATATTAGGTAGTGCATGGTTTTCCGCTGTTTTCTGCCTAGGTACATGCTTCTTTTTCCTATCTTTGATTCGTGTTTTTTACACTATTATGTCTCCTGTAAGGCAAGACGTATTCTTTGTTGCATTGATGTCCTCAATTGATTAATGCTGGTATAATATTCCACTTTATCTAAATGAATGCGATTGAAAGTGTGGCTTCTGAAGTTTTACCTCTCTCTTTAATGGTTTTTCTGGCATAGCTGCTTCCTTTCGCCTTTGACATTTAGTTTTTTAGACTACTATAATTGTACCTGATTTTTCTCGGCAGGTATGGCCCGAAAAGGAACTGCCAAACTCTCTGAATTGCATGGTATCGAGAGGGATGCTCAACAGATGTGGGCAGATGAGCATCTATTTGAGGTTGATGCTAGCTCCCTCGGCGCACAAAAGGAAAAGTATTTCGTTACCTTCCCTTATCCTTACATGAATGGGCGCCTTCATATCGGGCATGCCTTTTCTATAATGAAAGGCGAGTATGCTGCTGGTTTCCAGGCGTTGAGGGGAAAAGTCGTTCTTTGGCCGATGGGCTTTCATTGTACCGGTACACCTATTAGGGCCTCTGCTGACAAGTTGGCTTGGGAAATAGAGCTCTTTGGCTGCCCTCCACATTTTCCCACCGCAGATAGAGAGACCACCAAATCTGATGAGTCTAAGCCTGAGGTAATCGATAAATCAAAGAGTAAAAAGAGCAAAGCCGTTGCTAAAAGTGGAGGCATGAAGTATCAGTGGCAGATCATGGAATCCATGGGAATTCCTGGGGAAGAAATTCCCAGTTTTACCGACCCCAATTATTGGCTCGAGTATTTCCCACTTTGGTGTATGCGCGACCTTCAACGTTTGGGCCTTAAGGTAATTAGCGATTGCTCACTTCAGGAAGTCATTGATTTTGCTTAGACTGATTGGCGGCGTTCATTCGTCACTACTGATGCTAATCCCTATTATGATTCCATGGTTCGGTGGCAGTTTCTGCATCTGAGAAAGCGCAATAAAGTTGCTTATGGAAAGCGCTACACAATATTTTCACCAAAAGACAATCAGCCCTGCATGGATCACGAGAGGACTGTTGGTGAAGTACGTTTCTTAACAGAAATGGCCGTTTTTTCCAGCATACTAACATACTAATTTAAGATTACCTCTTCTTCATCCCTAGGGTGTTTGTCCCATGGAGTATACCCTCATTAAACTGGAAATAATCTCAAAAGTTCCAGGAAAAATTAAGCAAGTATTCTATGTCTATATTTTCCAAGGTGTTGCCTAAAATGGTTTACCGTTCTTTTGAATTAATTTTTTTGCAGGGAAGTTTTGGAGGAGAACGAAAGGGTTTATCTCCTGGCCGCAACTTTGCGTCCCGAGACTATGTACGGACAAACCAACTGTTGGCTTCATCCCACCATTGAATATGCTGTTGTTCGCTCAAAACGGTTCTCCTCTCTCTTCATACTTACCCATCGAGCTGCACTTAATATGGCCTATCAGGTAGAGCAATGTTGCTTGTATACATTAACTTTTCTTCATTTCCCATTACTAAAAAGTGTTTTTCTGGACCATGCGGGTGTATTTTGGGTTGCGATTCTGGTAGCAAAAGCATTACACAAACCAATTTCATTAGATTATATAATATACTCTAGTCTTGATGGAAGACGAGAGGTAAAAGGTACCACCATTTCACGCATTGTTAGGACCTGCTGGATCCCGAACAACCGGGTAGTGTTGACGTGTTAACCACATTGAAAGGCGAGGAGCTCTTTGGCCTACGTTTGAAGGCGCCGCTAAGTGTTTATAAAGATGGAATCTACACCCTCCCCATGCTCTCCATCACCTCCACTAAGGGCACTGGTGTGGTAACCAGCGTACCTAGTGATTCTCCCGACGACTTCGCCACGCTGCGTGATCTCAAAAACAAGAAGGTCTGTGTTAATTTAGCTCCGTTTTTTCCCCTTCTAAGCTTGAATAAAGCTGCCTACACATCATTATTGAGCTACAAGTGTTCATAAATCAAATGCCAAAATTTCATCCCCCGGATTTCGACTTTTCTGTTTTGCTAAATCATATCTTTGCACCTTATTTTTTGGAACTTGAATTCCTCTGCCCTCTTATCCTACCCAAATTGGGTTCAATTTGTTGGACTCTTAGGCTTTCCGGGAGAAGTACAACATAGCCGACGAAATGGTGCTTCCATTTGAACTGGTGGAGATAATAGAGACTCCGGGGCTGGGCAAACTGGCCGCACCCAAGGTAGTAGAGGAAATGAAAATCACGAGTCAAAACGATCGTGACAAACTTCAGGAGGCCAAGGAGAAGATCTACAAGCTTGGATTTTACGATGGTGTTCTGCTTATGGGCACACACGCCGGTGAGAAAATACAAAATGCTAGGAAGCTGATTCAACACGAACTTATTGAAGAGGTGAGGAAACTCGATTGTCACTTGTTTTCTTTTTTCATCCAAATTGGATTGGTTTGGCCATATACTCGCGTATGCTGTTAGTGAGCTAAAGTAATTGGATCGTGGATTTCTTTGGCAGTCAATTTGAAGTGACTAGTACACCTTCGATTCATGAATGGGTAAATCCAGAATCAAAGGGAAATAAGGCTTCCTTTTCTGATTCCTTGCATAGAACTTAGCCCTTATTTACTACGAACCGGAGAAGCCAGTTGTGACTCGCAGTGGTGATGATGCTGTTGTCTCGCTATGCAATCAGTGGTATCTCGACTACGGCAACAAGGACTGGAAGGCGGAGACGCGCAAAGCTCTCGCTGCAGTCAATATAGCTGATGAAGTAAGCTTTTGTTAACCCCTTTCCTACAAATGTCGATGGGTGTCCATATACCACATTGAAGGTTGGCTTGAACTTGCATTTAGGCTCGCAATAACATCGATGCCACCCTCGACTGGCTGCAAGAGCATGCCTGTTCACGCACGTATGGTCTGGGCACACGTTTACCGTGGGACGAGAATTGGATCATCGAATCCCTCTCTGATTCAACCATCTACATGGCCTATCAAACCATCGCTCATCTCCTTCACGGTGGAAACCTTGATGGATCCTCCCGTGGTTCGCTCAACATATAGTGAGTTCAGTGTCTTGATTTCTTTCTCGCCCTTTGCCCTCTCCTTTCTCTCTATCCTTCTTCCTTTACGTTAGTCCAGAGCACATGACTCCGGGGGTGTGGGACTACGTCTTTTTGGGCAAAGGCGATCCCGCAAAACTCGCGAGCGAACGCTACACAACCGTCACCGTGGCTTCGTTGCAATGCCTGCGCAATGAATTTCTCCACTGGTACCCCGTAGATCTGCACGTCAGCGGCAAGGATCTACTGCCTAACCACCTCACCTACTACCTCTACAACCACGTTGCCATGTGGCCCGAGGAACCCCAGCTCTGGCCCAAGGGTATTCGTGCCAACGGTCTATTACTACTCAACTCTGAAAAGGTATGGACTGAGGTCTCCACTTTACAGTTCCTGATTTCTAGGGACGTATTTGTTCTTTAATTATCGCATTGATGGATAAGGGAGACTGACGGCCATTGCTACCCTTCCTTTTAGATGTCCAAATCGACTGGAAACTTCCTGACACTTTCTGATGCGATAGACAAGTATTCCGCCGATGGTAAGCTAGTGTAGAGATTGTGTGTAGTATAGAAATGGGAATATCCCTTTTTTCTTGCTCAACCTTCGATTCATGGTCCAGAACCTAAATTTTCCCCAGTCTGATCGTTTGCGAAGTAACGATGGGACTTTTGCGTTGAATGATCTCTTTGAAGATTAGCAGATCCTGGCGAGGGCGAGGGTATTGCTAGGATAGTTTTCGTAGACCATCAATAGAAAACAAGAGATTAAACAATGTTTACCAATTTTGCTTTGTCACAATCCTCCTATGTGCAGGGTTGCGCCTAGCTCTGGCCGACTCTGGCGACACCCTTGAGGACGCCAACATGGAGGAGTCGATGGCTGAAGCCGGCCTCCTCAGGCTCTACTCACTCTACGAGTGGGTAACCACGAACATTCAGGCTTTGAAGAACCCTACTGCTGCTGGCTTTAGGACTGGCGCCCTCAATCTGCATGCTGATAAAGTATTTGAAAAGTGAGCTCTTTTCGACTTCTATGTTGCGGGCTTTTTTCTGTCTCCCGAGATTTTAGATATAGAATCTGTGATCATGGTTGCTACTCACAGAGAAGGCTCAATTAGGAATTTCCATTTGCTCTTTTCCTTTCAGCGATCTACGTCGGACTGTTGTAGCCGCTGAGGAGCATTACTCGGCGCAGAACTACAAAGAGGCTCTAAGAGTTGTTTTCTACGAATTCATTGTAAGGCGACACCGTTTCCTTTTGTCATTTTTGCTCTGCTCTTTCCCTATCGCCTGAACAAAAGGCTTAGGTGCAGTTTCTGACGTAACTCTAGCTGCAATGAATTGTGCAATGGATTTGATGGATCATTGACATCTACTTCCCTCAGTCTATTGCGCTATTAGGAGTCTTTATCATACCCCCTAGCATTGACCTCGTATTTTCAACCCTCATATCATAAAATGGTTGAAAATGGTGGACGGTGTGACTAAGACGCGCCTGTTCCATGAATTTAGGCTCAAACTCCAGCAGAATTTGCCAATTAGATAGGTCACTCGGCGAGGGGAAGTTTGTGAATGATTACTTACATGCAAAGAGCGCTTTGATGTTTCTTCCCTCTTTGAATGCGCTCACAATCCGCCTAGAGAGCATTTCAAGGCATCCTTCAAGTTTTAATGATGATCCTTATGGACCGAAGAAGTTATCCTCGAGAATGCGTAGCCCACGGTTGGAGTGACGAGACCCTAGGTGTCCAGAGTCAGCTCACAGAAACGTCTTTACTTCCTACATTACAGGCCTGCAAGGATCGCTATCGCGAAGTCTGTCAGAAGCGTGGGATGCACGCCAATCTAATCAGTCAGTACATTGACCTACAGACGATCCTCCTCTCACCCATCTGCTCGCACGTATGCGAACACATCTGGCGCAATCTCCTGGGTCACAAGGAAAGCATCTTCAAGTCTACCTGGCCCAAACAACTTGACCCAGTTGACCCTAAAATCCTTGCTGAAGGTATGCGTGTGCTCCAAAGCACATTTTAAGTGGTATTGCAACAACTCCAGACCATGCGGTTTGAAGTGACCCGCCACTACAACCTAACAGCTAACAAGTCAAGCATGTATGACGTTGTTTTTTTTCTAGCCATGCCCATTACTATCGCTTAAACATGAATTAAGAAACATTAACTCTGTCCATCAAGGTCGCTACTTGGATGACGTGGCGCGCGCCTTCCGTCTTCAACTGAAGCAAGCTCTCACTGCACGAGGGTCCAGGAGCAAAGGAGGCGTCGCCAAGACGCAGGATCAGGCCTCGCAAAAGCAACCCGCCAATGCCATTGTCTGGATTGCCAAAGCCTACCCACCCTGGCAGGTTAGACCTCCCACCTGAATGACCTCTGCTATCAACTCGTGGCCATCAATTAACCCTTCCTTTGGCCTTAAGGCAACGATCTTGAATGTGCTCCACTCCCTCTTAACGAAGGAGGGTGAATTGCCGGACAACGCGACAGTCTCACAGGCTCTGCAGCCTCACATGAAGTCGTTTGGCAAGCAGGCGAAGCGAGCAATGCCCTTTGTCCAGTTGGTTCGTGAGCGCTTCCTTTCCAACGGCGAGCAGACATTGGAAGTGAAGTTGGAACTTGATGAACAAGCTGTTCTGGAAGCGAACCGTGAATATCTTGTTGCCAATCTCGGCCTTGATGCCGATGGACTAGAGGTAAGTAGTGCCACAAATGACTGTGTCACCCTGTTGTGATTACCCAACTTTTCGTCCTCTAGATTAGGGATGCAGCTATGTCGGACGATGCGAGAGTGAGGGAATCCGTCTGTCCAATGGAACCCATGATAGTGTTCCAAACACCGACACCAGGAATCGGCGTCTCTCTAGTCAATCCCGGTGTGGGATCTGGTCTCTTTTCCGTGGACACTTTTCAAATCCACAATGGCGACACGGTGAACCAGGTGACTCAGCGTCTACTCCAAGTTTGTCGCTCCACCTCGACCACTGGTCAGGGTAAGATCTGTCATTTAATAACGTTCCTGGATTTCAAAGCAACCGATACCAATAATGCATCTTGTAGAATGAACCCGCGATTCCCATCCCCATCCCATCCTTTCCGTTCTTGTTCTAGCCGTGAATGAGTTGCTCCTCTACCGATATTTGAATCCAACAGACTCTCGAGCGCTACCTCCGGTGCCAACAGAGCGATTGTCCAAGCTTTTCCCTACCGACAAATTCCTTGTTAATGCATCTGTCGGTAGCATCACCATTTCTACAGAAGGCGGCGAAATCGTCGAAGTTGGCGACAAATTTGTCTACACCGATGCAATGCACCCACTGAATTGAACAAACCTCTCCCCTTCCTTCCAAGCCCTGTATTTTACATAGGAAATTCCTTCTGAAAAAAAAGACACCTTGGTACATCTGGATGGTTGTGTACGGTACAGTCGTTTCCAGTGGTGCAAGCAGGCAAGAATCAAAACGTCATGCTGTCTACAAAACCTTGCATTTCAATCGTTGACAAGAAGCCAAGGAAGCGAAAGATAAGTGGTAATTAAGTAGACCTCCTTTACAAAATAGGTGTCAGTTGGATATTTTATTGTAGAAAACGCATGTAGACAATGAGAAGGGACAGAACTCCGGCAAGAAGGGGGATAACGTAGAAGTCCCAGTCCATCTTTGAGGGGACCACAGGCTCGCGGCCACCCTCAGATACGGTGACGAACAGACCGAAGAAGCTTCGAAACTAGTGAAAATAAAGTAGGCGTTTGTTAGTGCACAAAGAGGCAAGCTTACTAGAGCCTTCAGAAACATGGCCTCTTTCAAAATATTGATCTTCTGCCAATGCATATGTCCAGAGGGGCAATTTAGCCAGGGGACCTAGCAGTCACCTTGGCAAACACGTACCAGGGAGAACTTGCGCAGGAATTCAATTGCAAATGAGAAGGAGAGCTTGGCTAGGGCTAACGCAGCAGGGATCTGTGCGTCCGATGAAGTCGCTGCGGCCATATCGTAAAAGCGTTTGGCCAGATGAATGTCCTAGGGCATAGAATTAGTCGACGTTAGTAGCGTGCTGCTGTGGCAGAGACTTGAAGCAAGAAGCATTCGGCTTACGCGTTTGAAGCCGAGGCCGTGCTCGTGCATGTAGCCGAGGTTGAACATGGCCTGTGCGTTGCGCATCACATCCGAGGCGAATCGATACTCCTGAATGGCCTGCTCATAATTCACCTCTGTGCCCAGACCATAGAAGTGGTAGTCGCCCAGCCGTACGCGTGACGTGGAAGAGCCTTGGTCAAAGCAAAATGACAGAAGCATAAATTGGAGGCCAAAAATGCAAATTGGTCATCTGCGCTAGGCATTACAGAGGAGCATTACCCTGTGCGGAGGAGCGTTTCCAATACACAAAAGCACGCTTGTAGCGTTCATTATCTGGAACGAAGTCGATATTGTCTAAAACAGAGTTGAAGATTGAATATAGACGCCCTTGAGGTGGTAGAGGATATATCGTTCAAGGAACGCACCCTCTTCGAGAATTAAGGCGGCATTGCTCTGTGCGACCTCGTAGCCGAGTTCAGCGAGAGCAACGTATTGAAGAAAGGCGACCTCGTGATTGCCTGACCAGTACTCCAAGTAGGCTGACGTGAGTAATTGAGACCAGCGTCCACGCTCAGCCACGTTTTTGAATAGCTGAAATGTCCAGGTTTCACGCACACGGTGATGCGAGGAAACGTAAAAACTCTTGAGTTAAGTAATAGACCTACCTCAGTAGCGGTGTTGCATGAACGAAACACACCCATCCCAGTGGCATGCATTTGTCCCAAATTGTAGAAGGCAAGTGTGTTGCCTTGTTGCGAGGCCAAAGTGAAGTACTTCAGAGCCATTTTATAGTCAGCTTTCCAACCTAGCGTGCCTAGAGAAAGCTCGCATGTCTGGAGGGAGTCGAACTCAAAACTTACCCATGAATAGAAGACCTAATTGAAGTTGCGCTTCCGGCCATCCTTGATCTGCGGCTTTAACGAACAAATCCATCGCTTTAACTGGATCTGGTGTCAAGCCTGCTCGACCGTGAAGGTAGGCTAGCCCTAGGCCTGTAAGTGCCATAGGATTTCCGGCGGATACAGCACGCTGCAGGTAATTGAGGGCCAAAGCTTCATCCCTGGGTACTTGTGGACTACCCACGAGGTACATCTTGGAACACACATTATGCATAACATTGCAGACACTTGTTGAAATGGAAAAGCATTAACCACCGATAGAGGGGACACTAACCTCGCCGAGATAGGCCATTGCAAGAGAGCTACCGGATTCGGCAGCACGCTTAAAGTAGTAGAGAGCCAGTTTATGATTAAGATCGATGCCATGCTGGCCGTTGTAGTAGAGTTGACCCAGAGTGACCTGAGCGGTGACATTGTCGGAGTCGGCAACAAATTTATAGTAGGAGAGAATGTCATCGGAGATGAAGTAGTTGGAGAGCGCGGTACCACCGACGGCCTGTTCGCGTTCCTCCAGTAGATTAATGCGTACCACTGTTGGCCCCATCAGTATCGGACCAGCACCCGCCTTCACGCGGTTCTCCACTTGCTCCGCCACTTTACCCGCTACGCGGCGATAGTAGGCCAGAGCTGTTTCACAGTTCGATTCTACGCCGATCCCAGCCAGGTATCGGTAACCCTTTGTGACGGAAAGAAGTTGATCTTAATTTAGCATTTGACTAGGAAAGGTCTCCTTATTATCAAGGTTTCTTTCCAAGCCCAAAACACGCAGACCTTCTGTATTTTAGGGAAAGTCTTAAGGGAAGATTGCGGCAATAAATACGCAATAGTTTCTCACGAACAAATGAACGAAGATCATGAATTTGACAATTACCAAGCCTATGAGTTCTCAGAAACAATACGTGCTGTGCGCGACTGGATCAGCCAAGATTTCAAGAGGAAGAATTATCAGTACCGAGTAAACCGAGCAGAATCATTTCAATTTCGTGTTTGCAAGAAGCCATCAAACAAAATAAGCAACACTAGAATTCAAGTATTCGCAGACCACTTCAGGATCCCATAATATACCCCCCCTCAGATGGCCATTCACAACTTAGTTTCCCAAGGAATTAAAAGTGTGTCTCAACCAAGAATAAAAGTTATAGCAGAATAGTAATTATCGTGATCTGTCACACTATACACACAGCAAATAATCCAACGAGTCTAAAAGTCAACCAGATTATTAACAAGCAAGTCCATGCAGTACCGCCTCAGAAAGTGCATTTCAAATATATACATATATATTTAGTGCTATTAATAATAAATGAATCTTCAAAACAATCTGCCAGCGGTTTCATAAGTCCAAACTCCGAGTGAATGCATGAATTACCATAGAAAACAAAAACAGCTGCAAGTCACCACGACCAAAACTAAGAGTAGATTTTTACGAACCATAGCCATTTCTGCAAGCTCGTCGCCACCAAGAGCTGCGAAAGTTAAATAGATGATAGCCTGAGGAACACTGGCATTTACTCCGATACCAGTAGCATGTAGAATGCCCAGACCCAGTTGGCCCCGGGGATTGCCTTCGTCTGCTAGACGACGAAACTGCTCCACAGCCTTGTTAATGGATAGAGGTAACCCACCCCACGCAAGAGCGGACGCGGTTGCTACGGCCTCAAGAGCTTTGACGTGTCCCGCCTTCGCAGCACTCGCTATTAGCTTTAAAGCTCTAGTCAGATAAATTAACGGCAATGCTATCAAATGACAGTAAAGACACATGCAAACCAGAACTAAACATGTTTTTGAAAAAAAGATTATGGTAAGTATGATTTGGCAAGAAAATAGACACCTACGAAGGATCTCCTAGTGAAGGATTCTTGCATTCCAAAAGCATTTGAACACCCTTTTGGTAGGCATTTTCGGCTATATATAAGCATAAGTGAAAATCTCAATGTACCTTCACTCATAGACAATGCTGGTTGATCTTTTGAACTCTCATCTAAAAGGAGATGTAACGCCTTTATCAATATACTTATTGGACTGACAGCTATAGCACTTGGATAACAAAATTAAGTAAATGCAGAAAAAGAAAATAATGTAAACCAAATGATAGAAACTCGTGGAGATTTAACCGCATACGTAATTTTCAATAAACGTTCACAACTTCAAAGCACACACAATGTAGGCCACATAGAACCGTTCAATGGGATAGATGAAAGAGCTCAAAAGCGTAAAAGACAAAGTTAAATTAACCAAATAAAAGGGATGTAAGAACAACAGTGTGAAAAAGAGGTCAGTTTGACGACAAGAAAATAAAAATGGGAAGCCCAAACAAATTACCCTTATGCTCGCCAGAGAGCTCTGCACCTTTTAACTCATTTCCGAAAGCAATTAGGCCTGGTGTGCAGATGTAAACCAGGATGGAATACCTCAAAAGCTAAAACAAAGTCGATTAATAGCCCAGCGACCCCTACAATCATCCAGCAGTTACTAAACGGGCGCCAGCAACGCAGAGCTTTTCAATTGGTCAATTTATGGTCATCGGAATTTTAATACAGATGTGTTAGCATAAATGAAATCATATAGCGCCACCATGATCTATTCTCCTGAATACGGTGCAAGAACTTTCGTGGTTAAAAAATGCAATATTTCCTCGCTTATTAAACCCTCAGATCCGAATAAGTGCCATTTGGTCGGTTATTTTACCTTTGCCGGTTAGGCGAAAGTCTGTACCGCGTCAGTAGCCCCAATTCTTTCGGTCGCCGAATACGCATATGCATTTGTGTATTCTGCCTAGTTGTTTTATTCCTTTACGTCTTCAAGAAGTCTCAAGGCCCTGGCATAATGGCAGAATAAATTAAAGCCGCTGCATAAGGAATTCCATATTGATTTACGCTTATGATAGATGGACTATAGCAGAGTAAAACAGATACGCATGCTACAAATAGAAAGTATACCAAGAATTCAAATCAGAAGGTCAACAATTACGTCTATATTCAGCAGCTACCTTAGTAACAACTAAGCAATACTGGTCGATAAACCGTGCTACTTTATTTATGAATCTGTTTTTGAGCAGTGATCCCATTACTACTAAGGACTCACGCAAAAAATGCAGGATTTCTCGATCCTAGCACCGATTTTCATGCTAGTCGATACCTTTGCTCTAGTATAAATGTTAAAAAAGACAAGTGATGCTGCGATCAAGTATCGCCTCAGCTGCATAGGCAGTTAGTAATGCTTCATATGTTCAAACTGCAGGTTTTGGTTGCTTGGATGGCCATATTGAACTGGCCGGTTGGCCGGCTTCAGGGCCGTGCCAACAGCCCCCAATCCCTCCCCATCCAGAACATACATTCTGCTCTAGTACTGTGCCTTCTTTTATTTTAAAGTAATTCTCGAGACGCTGCACTGGTGACAGCGGAAAGCTGACCCGACTTTGATGGATTTTATCCTTCTCCATACTGCTTCTGGCAAACTTCGGCGGTGTGAAAGAAGTGCATGTGCTACGTGTGGGAGAATCTCTGAAATCCCATAACAGAGGGGCTGAGGTCGACGGCCTCGTGTTTTACAAGGAAGCTTTTAGCTATTGGAGCGATGCTAGTCGTAAACTTTAAGTCCAGTGGAACTTCCAAGAGACCAGCGACGTTGTGGTCAAGCATCCTCCGTTAGCTCTCTCTCCTGTTATCCGGCGACTTGTTTTCCTTTGCCAAAATGCGTATCTACAGATGCGGAATGAGCGGATTGCCTATCTGTAGCATTGTTTTGTGCTTTGCACACTTGGATCGCATGCATTTTCTTCCTATGAGGCCCAATCGCCCCATTTGCTTAAGGTTCTACGATACCCTAGCGTTTCTTTCACGGCATCAAAAGAGCCTGGAATCACAATATGTGTTGTGTGTGTCTAAACAAATTCGAAAACTTGGATTCGTGCCCATTTTTTTCATTGGGACATATAACCGTGAGAGAAATACGCATTTGCTGCACCAAGTGCTACGCGGAATTAATGGCACTACAAGAACACATGCGCTCGAATTTCGATGACTGGCACGGTTGGCCCGTAAATGCTTCTTGCTGCACTGATTATGGTGTGAAGGGTAAAACGGGAGGCTGATCAAGGGGAGCGTCGTGGATGATGCTAGAAAGAAGAGAGTGGCTTTGTAATACTTTATTTGTTCGATCTGCGGATTTCGGTCACTTGGTTGTCCATGTTGTACTAGCCGTTTGGCCGGCCTTGGGCTAAACCAACAGCCCCCAACCCCTCTGTTTTTAGAATATATGTATTCGGCCTCAGTACTATGACTTCTTTTACCTTTAGGGAAGTCTCAGGACGCTACACATTCGATGGCTAGCACCGTGGGCTTACGCGTGTTTATTGTTGCTGATTACGTTGTGATAGTTGATACAGGAGGCTGGCTTTAGAGCACACCATAAACGATCCTTAAAATGTGGGAGCGGTTTTTGAATGCATTGTTTTTTTTTCAAATCTTTGCAACTGATTAGAAACTGTTTAATTGTCCATATTGTCCCGGCCAGCTAGACCGCTACCTAGGCCAATTCAGCAACTCTAATCACTTTCAGTCCCTAAATGTATGCATCATATCAGTGTATGCTGTCCTATTTTACCTTAAGGAAAGTCTCAGAACATTGCAAACATTGTTACAATAGCAGCATAACGGATTCTGCTAGTCAGCGGCAATCTCTACAGCTACATTTAGAGCTTACCTGTTTTAGGTAAATTTGCAATTTATTCGTGCGATCAAACGTGTACTTTCCGGTCTCCACAATACAACATACAGGATTTCAAAATTAATGCTGAGACAATATTCCAAACTCCTTAATTTACAAAGCAAGTAATTTTAAATAAACTGATGGACCAATTAGTTTTCACATTACTTTTTAGGCACCCATTCTGATGCGTTAATATGTATTTATTTGTCGCTTAACGAAAACCGCGCCTCATACGTGTATTTTGGCGACTATCGGATTTCTTCGTGTTTTTGGCTTTGGATCAAGATTTGCTCTGCCTCTCATCCGCAAGTACGAAGACAATCTTTTTGGATAGATGCACGCTCAACCAAACTTGAAGGGTCTGGGGTCTTCGAAAGACGTAAGTGTTGCATTGGTTTTGTTTCTACTTGCAGTTACTTTGCCTCAACTAATCATGTTTGACATGTTTCGTATCTGTTTCTACTAGTATTTTCGCTTCGGACTTTGCCTATTCTTTGCTCAAGCAGCCTTCCTACTGGACTATTATTTTCCATGTGCCTTTTTATTTCTGTGTCTTTTCCTGATCTTTTTGCTGATTTTGTTTCCTATCATTTTTCGTGATGTTTACACACAGAGCTTTGGTCAAAGCTAGTACTTCTTCTTTTGGATTTCTTTTATGTGCTGCTCCTTGATATCCCCTACTTTGGGAACTTTGACTGGGTTTAGCACCTTTATTTTTTTTGTTTTGAATGGTGAAAATTCTGAGCTGACTTCTTGAAGTGAGAGGAACTTTAATGCCGAGGTACTTATAGGATTGCGAAATGATGTTCTTTGTTTATTGCTTAATTCGAAATTTGCTGCTTGGTTGTTGATTCTTTTCTCAATTGCCCTTCTGGATATTTTGTAAGTCTGATGTTGGATTTTGTTTGGGTAGCGGTAACGGATGTCCTGAAATTCTTTTTTGCGAAGGGTGTAGGCGGGGTAGAATTAACCTTTATATCATCTATCTTATCGAGTTTTGAGGAACGTTCTCTTCCCTTTTTCTGTATTAATGATGGTCTTCTTATTATAGACACACACCTTAGTCAGCATTAAACAATCCTGGATTTTTCGTATTTGTACATTGCTGCTTTACTTGTTCCCGTCTTTGACATTGGGTTTTATCTCGAGCATTCGTGTTTAAAGCGTCACATAATTTGCTTTCCGTGTGATAAATTAAAGATAAACGGTTGATTTATGTCTAAGAGTAGCATCGGTACACATGTTCCCGATTATCAGAAAATTGGATGGTTTGTGCATCACGCAAGGAAGCGTTATTCGAGTATCATCATTGCCCTCGCTTCTCGAAAGTCTGCCATTTGCATAAGTCGTTTGGGTATTCTGTCGTGAACCCGGCCTGTTAGCTTAATCATCGTTGTGCGGGTATATGGGCCGCCTTCTTTGGATGAGTAACACTGTTCATGTAAATGCAGAGGCCTCAGCAACCACAGAATCACATTGCGTCACTTGTGCGTCTAGCAACAACTACTCGACCTCCCATATAACCATTGCGAGCACGCAACACGTTACTTCCCACATTCTCATCATGTCACCCGGCTTTGGTTACCTGGAGAGACGTATTTATGTAACTGGTGTTGGAAACATTGACCATTTTCTTTTCAATGCTGTCCAAATTTGTCTCTGATAGTCTCATCTTTTTGCTTTCTTTGTTTCTTTCAGGACTTTCAGGTTTTCGAACTCCTCGGTCGTGGAGGCTTCGCGCAAGTGTATCGCGCCAAGTCGGTCATCACCGGCCAAGAGGTTGCAATCAAAATGGTGGGCTTCAATTTAACGCAATTCTTGCAGTTCTCTTGGTTTTTGCCCAGTTTCACCAGACATTATTTCTGATTCCTCAAACTTTTTGTACTCAGATTGATAAGAAATATATGCATCAACATGGCCTCACTCATCGTGTTCAACGAGAGGTCGAAATTCACAGTCGTCTGAAACACCCTGCAATTCTCGAGGTTTGTTTACCCTTACCAATCTCACTCTCTTTTCGTGTCACATCAAAACTTAGTAGAGTTGCCACGTTAAATACTTTATCGCAAGTGAATTCGCTCATTTTTCTTCTTTTAGTTATACACATGCTTTGAAGATGCAAACTATGTCTACTTAGTTCTCGAATTTTGTGACAATGGTGAGCTACAGGCTTACATTCGGCAGAATGGATCTGTTTCTGAAGACATGGGTAAGCTTTCTGTTCCTCATATTTTTGTCTCAAAGTTCTCTTGCCAAAAAATTAGTACATAAGTGACACGGAAAAAGGTGTAAACATGACTTTATGCTATGTTAACATTCTTGTTCTACCCAGGTTTTGTGGTCTCCCATAGATGTGTGACACAAGCCACACTGTCACTGTAAAATGTGTTTAAATGTTTCTTTCCGGATTAAACCGTAATTAAGTACTGGTTTTGCATTCCTTCCCAGCAACCCCCATTGATGCCAGCACACCAGAGTGGCTACCTTTCGGTGTTGAGTGTTCCTAAGAGTAGAACCACCTGATTATTGGAACATCAGAAACTTGACGAAGGAAATGCAGCACACATTGCGTCATTTCGAAGTCGGTCATGATACGGACAAATGTTGGGAAAAAACCTTGAGATAGGATTACCGGAATTTGTGCCATTTAGGATGCTACCACTTCACTCTATTACTTTGACTGGTCTTAGGGTAACTACTCCAACGCCCATCGAAAGTTATGATTGTCCTAAGATACACAAAATAAGCTTAGACAGGGATCGTCATGTCATTAATGGTTCACCATTGGTTGCCATCTCGACAAGAGTCATTTCTCCAATTCCACACTCCTTTGTTTGCTGATTTTTCAGGTGAAATCTTGCCCGTAGTCACGAAATTTGAAGGAGATTTTCATTGCTGATTACTCCATTCCTCGTTCTAGCGCGTCACTACATGAAACAAATCATCAGTGGTTTGCTCTACCTCCATTCGCACAACATCCTCCACAGAGACCTCACTTTGGCCAATCTTCTACTGACAAAGGACATGAAAGTGGTAAACAGACCGTCTAAGTACTTTCAGTTTGGCCTTTTGCACTTTTTTTCAAACTGTGCCCGACTGTCGTTTTGTAGAAAATTGCTGACTTCGGCCTTGCGACAAAAATTGAGCCTGGTGAAGATCACACTACCATGTGTGGCACTCCCAACTACATCTCGCCGTAAGACTCGCAACATCTCCTATTCTACCATTTGGTTTTAATGAACCTACCTATTCGAAGACATTCAGCTACGTCCTTTAACTCCCCCTATGTGTTTTATTCCTAGGGAGGTGGCAAGTCGCGGTCACCAGGTTCTAGAGACTGACGTTTGGTCCCTTGGTTGTATGCTCTACACCCTGGTGGCGGGTCATCCACCATTTGACACGCGCGAGGTCAGAAGCACTCTAAATCGAGTGATCGCTGGGGACTACGAGATGCCCACGCATCTCTCTCCCGATTGCTCTGATCTCATTTCCAAACTCCTTCGAAAACAACCGCAGGATCGTATCAAACTCTCAGATATGATCCGCCATCCATTCATCACTAGAAGCTCTACACCCAGACGTAAAATGGTGAATAGAGTCCCTCATTTTTAAATCTTTTTTGTTTTTCATCAACAAGAGAATGAGTTTAATGCCATGCTGTCGTCCAGGAGCACTCCAGAGACAGCGGGATCGATTCAATGTCGCGTACACCCACCACCGGAATAAAGTCGAACTCACTCACTGCAACAACAACAGCAGCTACCGCATCCACTGCAAATAGTCGCCATTCTCTTCCTTATCGACCGGGTGCGAACATTTTGCCTCCACGTCCATCCTCTCGTGTGTCAGTGGATATGCATCGTGCGGGGCAGAATCAACAACTTCGTCATCCAACACCTATGGCCCCCTTTGATTCGAGACCTCACCAACCGCCACCTTCTACCACGCGACTTCGCGGTGGCTCCCTGCAACACCTTCCTCCTCCCTCAAAGAGTATGTCGGGTCTATCTATTGCAACCTCATCGCCGTCTCCCTGTCGTTCCGCCTCAGTGGGAAGCCTTCAACGCACTTCGCATCAGCCGAGACTCTCAGCCCTCAGTTCCTGTCGTCTACGTCCAATGCGCACAGTCACACGCATGGCAGTTATCAACATTCTCCCCGATGAGTCGGTCTGTTTGGAGTTTTTTGATCCGCAGGCGAACCAACAGAGGCTCGTCATCGAAGTGATGGGCATCTCGGCTGATGGACAAGAGGTGATCATCTACCATCCAAATGGAGGACGTGGAGTGCCTCCAAATACCAACAGCCCGGTGGCTGCATACTCTGGCGACACGTATGGAGTGTTTAGACTTCCTCAACTCCCTGAAAAGTACTGGAAGAAATATCAATTTGTATCCAAGTAAGGATTTAGCGTTCTTTGTCTCCGCAGTGGATTGTGTATCAGCCACTGACTTGTTGTCAAGTTTAATTCCATTTCTCACTTTTGCTTCAATTTTGTTGACTTCTCAGCATTATTGATGAGATCGTTTCATTTCTAGGTTTATAAATATGGCCAAGGCTCATACACCCAAAGTGACATTGTACACATCACGAGCTAAGTGCATTCTAATGGAGAAGGTGGAGCCCCAGGCGGACTTTGAGATGGAGATGCTTGCAGACGGTAGTCGAGTTGTCTGTCTCGGTGGTGAGGCAGCTGGCACAGTGCAAGTCATCACCCAGGCTAACGGTACGGTTACTGTTGATCGCAAACAGCCGTTGGACAACCTGCCCACCGCCACTCGGGAACTCATCTCCTACGCAGAAAGGGTGAGCAGCAACAATGGTGTCTGATTGGGACTGAAATTGTTCTTTCCACCTCACTGTCGATACTAAATCTGTAGACTTCCTCAGGCGTTCATTGATTTTTCAAGGAATAATTGTTGTATTGCTGGCCGGTGACTATCACGGTCTTCTGGCATTCTTTCATAAGCCCAGCATCAACGTTGCCTGAACGGAGCCCCATTGTCGCTTGCTACTGGGCCCAGTGTCACCGCGATGGCATCCCTTTTATTATAGACTTCTGTCTAAAGTCCCCGTTTGACCGCTTGCATGGCGATCCACTTTGCATTGGCTTTTCGTCCCCTCAAAAACATTGCAAAATTGCGATATCATGTCTTCAGCCGTCGCAGCTCCACTCGCCAAGTGGTCGTGGGCAATTGTTGAGAGAGGCGTTCTGAGTCATCGCTTACGCGCTAAAGCAGGGCCGGTTACACCAGCCCCACCCATCCTCTCTAATCGCTTGGTTATGTTTTTTTTTTGGAACGACATTTGCCAGCTCTTTTATTGGTGGAGCCTCTTCCATTCCAAATATCGTGCTAGAAAGCTTTCTTGAATTTGCTCAAATATTTACCGATGTCTTCTTTTCCAAGTGTCGACGTCGCTGTATGGAGATTGAGAGTTCACTGGAGAAGTTCAATGTTGCCATATCTCCACTGGATGCAGAAGTCACTTCACCCTTCCCCATAATAATTGGCCGTCGGGGCTGCGCCATTGCTAAACCTCCGTCCAACGCTCCTATCTCTTCTGCATGCCTATCTCAGCTTGTGGCTAACTGCAGTGCCTCGGCCAGTGGTAATCAGCCGCGCTCCTCTTCGCGTCACAACGAGCCTGTATTTGTTCCCTCCGTTGGGTGGGTCTCACAGCCCTCGCCAGAGGAGTTACAAGTTCAATTCAATGACGGCGCTCGACTCGTAGTTGTTTACTCCACATCGACAGTCCACAGTATTCGCTACCATCCACCCGCAACGTCTGGTGAGGAGGAGGAAGAGCAGGTCTACTCAGCTGCGTCATCCTCCCTACCTTTGCCAGCCGAAGTGCGGAGCCGTTTGGAAGTCATTCCAAAGGTTGTCAAATGTCTTCGTTCGAGGTCTAAAACTCCATCCTAATGACTGAAATGGGCTTTTATCCTCACCTTCAACCATCTGTGATATGTACAGAACATTGGTATTGACCTTATTCTCCCGCTGTTCGTTTGCCTTCCAGGTTGAAGTGAACATGGAAATTTGCACTCCTCTTTCTGTAAAATTTTGTGTGGCGTTATGACGGATTATGTGGGTGGTGTTCGCGGTCGATGCAACACGGTTTCAAAAAAACGGGGTCTGGGAGGATTTAGATGGCAGATTTTGGTATTTAAGTGGCAGAGCCACCTTTTCCATGATTGAATTCAAATGCGGATTAATATACTTCAATTTGGGGGTTTTACTTTGTTGATTCTTCTCAAGTGTGGGTCCCATGCTTTCCACATGGAATGAAAGACGGGTGGGATACTCTTGCAAGCCTATCAACGCCTTCAAAGCATCTTGAAGATTTGCCGTAGTTGATCACTGTTGTGCGATGCTTCCGCATTCGTTTAAGAGCATTTTTTTCGCTGTCACAATCGAGTGTATCCAATAATTATGCCGCCATTTGTATTTAATTTGATAAAGTTTTAGCTGAATCAAGTACTTCTTGTTTGACTCGGTGCTTTCGTTACGCGGGCGGTTTAGGCTATTCTGGTTGATGGCCTGAATTTAAATCTTTAAGTTAGAAGTGTGTCTTTCACTTTCGGGGTTGACTTCGAGTAATACACAGGTTCATTGGTATTTACCTGACCTTACAACCAAGCAAATTAATTGATAAATTGGGTTATCGATTTTTAGTAGAATAAACGGCCATCGGGCGCAAAATGATTGGTTGGATTGCCTACGATGTCAGCAAATCGGGTTATACAAAAGTTAAAATCGATATTTCACGGATTTGTGCATGAACACCTTAATTGAATCAATTTTCACCCAAATTTTGTCTTATATGAGATGTATAAAAGGGGTAAATCATGCTAGTAGCCCTTGCCTCCCTTTCACAAATGGACAATACATATTTTTTTCTGGGCTTATGCCTTCCTACATTGGCGGCAACGAAAAGCGAATCCTTCCCCAAAAGACATTTCTGCGTCTTCATTATTCCTGAAGGGCTTACTTTAAGGGTGGGGAAATTTGAGGTGACACCTTGCGCAGGGGTTGACTATGACCTCTACGTTCGACAATCACTTCAGTCGATTATGTTCAGTATCTACATTAAAATATCAATTAGGTGAGCAGACTACAGGCAAAAAAGGAATCCAAATAGGTATAGCTGGTTAGACTTGAAGTTGGAACAAAAAGGCAAAGGAAGATAGGCACAAAACCTTATACCTACAGAGCCGTCGATAACCCCACCCCCCTGTTTAGCATCTCTGTTTGTAGGCCGGTTTTCCTACGAGTGCCAACGGGCGCAAGAGATGGATTGCATATTGCCCCTTCCCCATTGCAGTTTTTAAACACTCTCACAAAGGACGAAAGCCCAGATTTGGCTCCGACGCCATGCCGCCACGCAGAGGTACAGTGACCGAGGCAGTAACAGAGTTTCAATTTTTTTTAATTTTTTATTACTTTTCCGTAATTGCATATGATCCTTCAGTTGGCAAAGTTGTAAACTTGTACTTATTTTCATTCCAAAAATCCGTCGAACAAAGCTGCCAAGCCAACACGCTTCATCCTCAACGTTTTAGGTGCGAGGCCCATAGTACTGATTAATTGCAAGTAGCTTTGCAAACATAACTAGCAACGTGGTCTTGGTTACTAAGCTAACCTGGCAACAAACAAAGGCGTAAACAAATGCTCGAGATGTGATTCACAATGTAAGTCGTGACTTTAAGCATGGATGGTGATTTAAAACGGTCTGCCTCAGCTCCACGTTTGATTCGTTGGTCAATTCCTGCAGAGGAATTTACAGCTGAAATTAATCGACCATGGACACCCAACAAATGCCTTCTCGACCGTTTCAGCAACATGAATGACATCGACGTAGTTTTTTAATCGTACTTAGATGTAAGCAGATTTTAGATTTGTTCACTGTCGAGGACTTCCCAATTTTCCAGGAAGCACTTAAAGCTGATAAGAACGACGTGGAATTTTCCGCTTTCAGAGACATTCTGGCAGGCTTTTCAGCGCGAGCAAATGATTGGCAGGTAATGAGGAGAAAAGAAGGCTACTTTACTGTAGTTAAAACGGCTATTTGATAAAATTGATGTAAAAGGCAAAGGAGCCATCAGTTGGGACGATATATGCGCATTCATCATACAGACGCAGTGTTTGAAGACCAAGGAGCTGCATGAAGCCACAAGAAGTGAGTTTCACATCCAGGTCTACCCACTGATTCACAAAAAACACGTAATACGAATCATACCACCAGAGGGCAAGGGCGATTTTGTCATCGGTAGTAATGTAAGCGCAACTTCCCTGAAGTGTCCATTTCAAGGACGGAATGCTCACCACATGGACGAAGGACTTTAAGTTAAAGCAAACAGTTCGACTACCAAGTAGTCCACAAACACAACCTAGCAGGCAAAAGTGGTATACTGATTTTTTGTACCTCAACGATATAAACAAGATTGTTGTCAGTACGGGGTAAGTCCGCTGGTAATAATAAATGCTATATAATGTTAATTTGTGATAGTGACAGGGAACTGGAGTTCTTCGACCTGCCTGGATATCAATTTTATTTCCGTATCAACGATCTCGACACCGTGCCAACGTGCTTATCCTATGGGTGGGTCCAATTTTTGAGGAGTAAATATGAAGTAGTATAAGCAATAGTAATATTATAATTAAAGGACAGCAAAAAGGTTCTCATATAGCTCCGCGAGACTCCCCTGATGATGAAAAAGAAGAATGCGCATACTTATTGCCGATCCAGAGAAGAGCTTGTGAGCCATGCCACCTGGTGGAGGTGCAATGGTGGGGGCTCTAGGTGGCCTGGTCAGCTGCCTGCATCGACCATCACGGCGTTGCCGGTGCTGCAAAAAAAGCATTCAAGATCCACTCGCGTTTGGCATTCAGGTTGCGTGCAGCTGAGAGGATACTTGATCGCAGCGTCACTAACCCCTCTTGGTAATTCTACTGGATCTGGAGTTTCTTCCTGTTTGGGAACTGCATTAAGGGGAGTAGGAAGAATGTGCTGCCCTCTTCTTACTCCTAAGAACACTGAATGCGCGTCTATCCCTCCTCTCCAAGTTATTCTTGTTTCTGTGCTGATCAGCCATATCTACTAAGGTTCTGTTTAACTGGGAGAGAGGTAAATGGAGTATCCCATGCTCACCTGGTTGACATCTTCATTAAGGTACTATGAAGACCTCCATAAAGAACTTATTCAGCTCGTCACCTCAGTTGTTAATAGAACCCCTTTTGAACACAAGAGTGGGATAGATGCCGAGTGTAGAGACCATTTTCAGCTCTTCTGCTGGAAGTTGTCCTAGATTCTACCATTCGCATTTCAAACCACAGAGTTTTAGCATTCAAAAAGAGAAATCAGGGTAGCTGCCCTTAGAGATCGGGCTTGCTTTCTGCTGCAACCAATGTGGAGCATTGAGACTTCCCTGAAGATCGAAGGTAGCATGGTCTGGTGGCCATACCGCTTGGCCGAAGTTCACTGACGGAACCTTACCACCAACTGACTGATCTTCATGAAAGCTGACTTTCTGTTTACATTCTCAAGCCCTGTCACTCATACTACCTCAACCTTCCTATCTAGTTTACTGCCATGAGGAACATGTAGTTCTTCATTGTGAAGAATTGAGGAAGCTCCAGAGCTCGATCAATCTCGCATGATTAGCTTGTCACACCGCCTTCACCAAATGCCAAAAAAGGGTAACAAGGCGTCCCTGAATCTTTGAAACCGGTCAACCTTGAGCTACACTTTGGGAAGCTGTCGCATTTCTGTGCTTCAGCACGAGTCTGTTCAGCAGGCTAATCCGAAAACTGTCTAAACTTTGTGAGTCGATTGACGCAGCATTTAGACCCTGAGTAATCCACAGCTATCACGTTCTGCAATTGTGTTCCGAATCTGGCGACGACCCGTGTCTGTGCTGCTATGCTGCACGAGGAACATCAAAGGAAGCGAATTAAGAAATCGCCGGAACACAGTCCCCTCACTTGGATCCATGTGAAGCCTTCTTCTGCAGTTAGGAAAACTAGACCTTTACCTGATGGAGAGTGATGAGCAATTGCACTAACGGACAGCTACACACCTCACGAATGCCCATAATAGATACTACTGTGACCTAGGAGACGCATTATCAGTGCATTGTCCTTTCTCCAGTAAACTTTTAGATAAAAAACAGCATGCCATAGCCTGGGGCGATTCCAATGGGAACATAAGCATCCTCCTGCTCAGTGACTTTGCTGATCTTCTACATGGATGGCGAGTGATGCAGCCAATGGAAGCAGAGCCCACAATGAGTATCAGTGCCGTGGTAGTGGATCCAAAAGTCTCCTTCATTCGATGGAAAACCCACGATGAATGGGCTGCTAAAGTATGTTGGATAGACAGATATTGGCACCATTAAAAGTGGTAGCATTGTAGTCATTGCTTAATTTCAAAGTTACTCTTACTTTTTTAAATCAGGGATTCGGTTGCGCTATGTATGACTTCATCGTATGGGTCCCAAAGCTTTCACCTCATAAAACAAATCTATTTTAAGGTCCAGATCGAGGAGTCTAAAGAAATCGTGATAAGCTGCTGCAATCACGAAGGGACTGCGGTGGTCATAGGTAAGTTTAAATTTGTCTATCCCACTTAGACAGTGTGATAATATCAAAGAAAACACATTTAAAATAGATTGCAGATTGTCAAAGTTAATTTGAATTAATGCTGTAAATCGTGCTATCCATAAAAATGCCATGGAATTACGTTATTATAAAATCAAATAATGTAACATGCTGCAATTTTAAAGGTTTTTCTATGAGTCAATCTTTTTTGTTATCTGCAAGTTAAATGTGTAGCGTCCCAAGGCTCCCCTTAAGGTAAAAGAAGGCGCAGCACTAGGGCAGAATATATATATTCCGGGAACAGAGGACTTGGGGGCTGCTGGCACGGCCCGGAGGCCGACCAACCGACTAGAACAAGATGGCCGTCCAATTGACCTAAACCGGTAGTTCGAAAAAACAAAGTATTACACAGCCCCTCTCTTCTTTCGAGCGTCGTCTCCGACGCTCCCCTTCGTCCGCCTCCCGTGTCAGCCATCACAACGTAATCAGTGCTGCGCTGCGAGAAGCACCCACGAGCTAACCGTCCCAGTCGTCGAGGTTCGAACGCATGTGTTCCTGTAGTGCCATCAATTCCGCGCAGCACTCAGTGCAGCAAATGCGCGCCTCTTGGCCCTCCTCTGGGCTTGCAGTCCACGGCTAGTGTCGCTTCAGTTGTTAATAGCTTTCCTGTCGAACACGAGGGCGAGGGAGATGTCGAAGATGAACGTCGATCTCGACCCTTCTGTTACGAGATACCAGTGGTTCTCCCCTCCGTAGCACATGTACTTCTTTCACAATGCCGACGTTTGCCAGAAGCGGCATGGAGCAGGATAGAATCCATCGAAGTCGGGTCCGCTTTCCGCTGCCACCAATGTAGCGTCCCGAGGCTCCCCTTAAGGTAAAGAAGGTGCAGTACTAGGGCAGAATATATATATTCCGGGAACAGAGGGTTTGGGGGCTGTTGGCACGGCCCGGAGGCCGACCAACCGGCTAGAACAAGATGGCCACCCAAGTCACCTAAACCGGTAGTTCGAACAAACAAAGTATTACAAAATGACTCAAAAAAGCGGTAGGAGCAATTGCATTTGAAGCTCGGTTATTTATCTTCGACGAATATTGTTTATCCTGTCGCATACTAAAAGTAATACGCAACTGCATTTTGTCAAAAGCGTCCCCGTCAACCCTCTTACCAGTCGCTTGGTTCCCGACAAAATTTCCAGTTATAGATGCACCCGACTGGACGGACATCTCATTTGCCACTTCGTCTTTATTAGGGCGAATTATTGGATTGACTCCACTATGGCGCGATGAATCCAATCTTGGCCGACGTAGGCGAGACATCACTTCAAGTGAAACCACGAGTGAGTTTCGACAAAGACAAGTCTGGAAAATCTTCAAGTCTAGGTCTGGTGTGTTTGTGATAGAAATATCAGGAACAGAAGGCCATGGTACTTAATTGTTGGCTGAACGTACAGAGAAGGTGTAGCGTCCTAAGACTCCCTTTAAGGTAAAAGAAGGCATAGTACTGGGGGCAGAATATATATATTCTGGAAACAGAGGGCTTGGGGGCTGTTGGCACGACCCAAAGGCCGGCCAACTGGCTAGAACAACATGGTCACCCAAGTGACCGAATCCGGCAGTTCGAACAAACAAAGTATTACAGAAGGTATACACATTTCAGTAGCAGATCGCCCTGTTACGCAGTCATCCCTTCTTTTAAGGCTTATTTTAGGCACCTCCTAGAATCGGTCTTCTGAACTGACCATCAAAATTTCCTAATGCAAGGAAGTGGTCAATTTCAGCAACGGTGTGAATCTCATAGCTATCTGTGAGACCATTAGTACGGATTGTCACGCCATGGTGTTAAAATTTATTAATTTTTAGCTGCTCAAGAAAAGGTTTGTCCGCCACAACAGGGTCATTAAAAAAACGGCTTAAGGCGGCCCCAAATAGCTACTCCATATGTACATTCCTCCCTGACACGTTGGTTTCATTTTGTGTCATTTAGCCTTCTATTGAATTTCATGAAAAGAAAAGGATGAAGGTTTTGTTAAGGGTTTAGATATTATCACACAAGTCACTTCAAACCTTTAAAATCGATTCAGCCTAGCATCGCCACCATCGTTCACCTCGTATTTTGAAGACCATCGAATTAGCGTGGTATTTAATAGCTAAACTGGTTTTAAAAGTTATTCTGTTTTGTGTCATAAAGTCGATACCTTCCGCCTGTGACTTTTAGGTTTTGTGTCTTGGACGACGACTACAATTTTGTTTTCCTTTGAAGTGGCTGGTCACCAGTTTTGCTATTGAATCCTTTTCTTAAACGTCACAACTCTGCATAACCTTAACATGCTTTTGTTAAGATTACGCATAAGAACCAGTGGGTAGTCTGTATAGATAGGAGGGGCAGAGCGCTATGGCACCAACATGGCGACAGGTGGAGGCTCAAGGGATGCATTGTCAGACGTCGCTTTGAAGTTCCTCTTCTTCTTAATCGTTGTACATTTGCTAACGAAGTTCAGAATTGAAAATGCCACAGAGAGGTTATGAACTGTGGTACCCAACTTGTGGTGTTCCGATGGCCCTGATATACTACTCTCATTAATCAGTAGACTGTGGTGTAGTATTAGATGACCAAAAGTTTTTTATCTTTTCCAATTGAAGTGTCTTTCAAAACTAGGAAAACAAACAAATAATTTGTACTTCAGAAATAATAGTACTGTTACTGTTCTACATGTTACATCAATAGGCTCTTCTAGAACACTCATCTCAAGGAGAACGGTTTCCAAAATCACGAGCATTTCATCAAGCCGCTATTCTTCCATATTTGTTTCTAAAAGGCGGGATCCATTTGAGCAAAGGGTGTTCAAAATCCCAAAAGGAGCAAGGTTCTTTGAATTCTCTGGAGAGAAGAATATCCTTGTCACGGGCGGTAAGATTGACTTCACTCTGATTTACCTCCTCCGGTTATTTAGGTATGGATAGAATCATAAGAATTTGGAACGCCTACATTACAGCGTAAGCTAAATCTGTCCTTGCATTTATGTTTGCTTTCTGAAACCTGTCTCCCTCTCCTTCTCAATCTCCATTTCGCTTTAAATTTAACGACAGCCAATAGCTTTCCTATTTTTCCAAGGTCACCGATCGGGAAGCTGATTGGTCATGCTTCACCATTATCTTTCTTACAAATAACTATTGAGGACGACGCCCTAATCAGTGTTTCTTCCGACGGCTGCATTAAGGCAAGTGAACTGCCTTAGATATCAATGATTCAAATCCACATCCCATTTATTATGAAGAATTACGACTTGAATGGTTTGTAAGTAGACACATAAGTAGTAGACAGCTTGATCTCCTAGATCTGGGACCTGGATAGTCACGCCTGCCTGACAACATTTTACACAAAAGTCGGTGAAGAAACTCGGGGTGATCTTCAAAGCTGTGCGTACTCCTCCTCGGCGCGTTCCCTCCTAATCGTGGCCAATGATGTGTCACTCGTTAGGCTCGAAATAAAGTTAGCACTTGGCCTTTTTTTAAGCAAAATTAAAATTATTTCCCGATGAAGCTGTCATGTTGACTTGCAGCAAATCGACTGAAGAACGCTTGTGGATGGAGAGCCACCAATTTTGGGAATGCTATGGAGGGTGTCTGTTCGGAACTACCCCAGAGAATCATTCGTCTGGATACATGAGCTCAAAGTCTCAGTAAGTATTAAAAAAGCAAGTTTGTTTGTTAAAGCTATTCTGTTTTTATGTAAAAATCACGCATGACTAGCTGGTAACTTCTGAATTCTACTTATAATTAATTAAGTAGAACAAATGGTTGTCTTACAGTCCTGTTTTTAGACATAGAGTATCTGCAATATGTTATCCAATCGGTTATCTCAGCTTTGCCTTAGACTCTTTCACCCATACCCTTTCATAACGCTTGTCAAAGGTACCACTTGAGCTATCTGAGGTACCTTTCTAACCTCCTCGTGCCTCACTTTCAGTGATTATCCGCAATGGGAGCCCGTTCAATCACACAAAGCAACGGTTAACCACTGCAAATATAATCAAACCTTCAACCAACTTATTACAGCATCGACCGATTCGGTATTCTAATCATATCATTCAAATAAGATATTTGATATCGTTAATCCTTTACTAGACTCCTGGATATCAAATGCTAGATCAAGTTTTATCGCTCGTACAAATACACACCTCCCTGGAATTGTTCCTACTAAAAATGGATCCCTCAATTGACAGAGCATTCGTGTCTGGAACTTTGCCACTGGCCAATTGGTTTCCGAGGTCACCGAGGCGCACGGTGGGGAGCCAATCACATGCATGTGTTTTGACTTGACCGAGAGGCGTCTGATAACCGGTGGTCGAGACGGCATTGTGCGCATTTGGAATCATCACTCCGGAGCTTGTTTGCTGAAGTTACAACCCAGTGAGTTATGCCTTGATGATGAGTCGGTTAGGTTGGGTGACACCTTCGATTCTCCTTCCCTTACAGAAGTAGAACACGGTGATGGATACATAATATCCGCAGTTGAATGTATAAACATTGGAACGGGAAGGTAAGTCAGTAGTTAGATCCGACCTTGAGCGCTGGTAACTCCTTAGGTACATCGCAGTTGTTGGCTGGAATACGAGGGTGACACTTTATCAGGACGATACAGAAACAATTTGGGAGGAAGGCGGTGGTAAGATTGAGCAACTATTTCTCCCTCCCTGGCGTCATGATGGCACCACAGTGGAAGGACATCATGAAAATATCTGCGAAATGACTGTATCAAAGCACTCAAATCTTCTGAGTACGGGTGACTTTGGTGGAGAAATATGCATCTGGAACGCTGTCAGTGGGCATGTTTTGAAGAGGCTCAGAGAACCGACTGATGTCAAGAGTAGCTGTCTTCATATACCCGTACTGATTGTTATTTTTCAGGTCATCAAACGCACAGCATAATCGGATTGGCGTTTCTCGAAAGTAGAGAGGACTTAAAGAATGCAGCCAATCTAGTCTCCTGTGGACCAGGCGATAGCATTCACTTTTGGGCTCTCTATGCCAGTGAACCTCACTACGCTTCCTTCAATGTGGTATGTTTGCCAAACACGATAAGTCGAGGCGTTATTTAGTCACCTATCAAGGATGTGGCAGCGATGACCATTGCATTGGGATTATCAGTTGAGAATCAGAAGAAAACTGAAGCATACCTCTTTACCAGTGACGAGTTGGGATGGATTCAAGTTTGGGACATTAAGAAGTACGGTTTACGCGAGCCTGAAAAGACCCAACCACCAAGTGAGTTGACCTCGGCGGTGTTACAGCACTGCGTATACGTGACATTCTAATTTCACTCCCTGAACTCGGTGCCACGTGGCTTCGACATGACTTGAGATTTCTGTGTCAAGGAACTGCATCAAGTTAACGGCTTGGCATGCTGGCAGGTTTTGGAGTTGTATTTGTAGTGCATCGGTAGGCTACAATCCACGTCTGTAAGTAGCAGAGACCTGATAAGTACCCTGTTTACTGAGCTTTTTTTGCCTACCCTCAGATCTTGAGATTTACTTGTATAAGTAGAGTTTGACCAATACTACTGTAAAGAATTTAAGTATGTAGTGCCAACAAATCTGATAGAGTTGTATGCTTGGAGAGCTTCCATTGGAATTGATAAGTACCCTGCCTACCGAATCTTTTTTTCCTACCCTCAGTTCTTGAGATTTATTTGTCTAAGAGGAGTTTGACCGATTTTACTGAAATAGATTTAAGTAGGAAATGTTAACAAAACTGATAGAGTTGCATACTTGGAGAGCTCATACGGAACGCGTGACCGGCACAGAGGTGGTTAACACGAGGCATTTACTGGTTACCACATCTGTCGATTGTTGTGCACGTTTGTGGTCGTGGAGTGGTGTCTTTATTGGGACATTTGGCCAGCCCACACCATGGGACGTGGCGAATGCAACTTCGGTGGGTCGACAAATGGGGTCGTTTGATGTGCTGATGGATCCACGAACTCATGCCGTTCCAGAGCTTCAGGCAATTGGCAAGCCGGATACTTTAATACATGTGGGTTCAAAATCCAGTGAAACACGACATGATGCAGACTTTGAGAATTACGCCAAAGGAATTTTTGGTGAACCATCTGTAAGTTAACTGCCCACCTTTAGATTTTTTTTGTAGTTGGAAATGTGCTAGATAGCGTCTTTGCATTGCTTCTTAGTCCCAGAGCCGAGCAATATACGATGCGATTGCTGAAGCTCTAAATGATCCGGAAAGCCTCCTTGGCGACTTGGATATCGAAGAGTAGGTTGTTACTTAACCACCAGGGCAAAGTATATTTTGGTATTTTGTTGCTATAGGATAAAAATTGCTTAATAATTTAGTGAGCTGAATTGACCGTGTGAACTAGAGTACATATTGTGCTATGGAACTTTTCAGTGCAAACTACAGACGCCTATTTTAAATAAAATGTAAAACTAACACCCACACGGTTTTTAGAAACGGGGTTTTAGCATTGACTGAGGAGGATTCTATGAGGAATGGAGCACATTTGAGGGTTTTCCATCGCCTCAAGATTTACCCCCTGAAGGATGAGCCTGCATTTGTGAAGCCTGGAAGCTATACTGATCCTGAGAGAATGATGGAGGACGTCGAGGAGGCAAAGCTTGACGAAGAGTTGGCGCCGTTAAAGCCCACCCTCAGCGACCGCATTTTGATGCAGAATCAATAATTATTCCAAGTGTATATGAGTTGGCTTTAAGCCACAATCTGTCAGTAATAAAATAGTGCATTTGTAAGTAATAATCGTATTTGTGGACTTCATGGGAGGGGTAAATGATGCTTAAGGCGTAAAAGTGGTGAGCTCTTATGCAATGTTATTTGGTGGTGGATTCCGCTAGCAGTTACATTCCGCAGGTTAAACATCTGCCCAACAGGCCTACTGCCTTTTAGTCCTTCTGCTTTATTACAAAGACATACAGCAAAGAGCATAAATCTTGAGAAAAAGCAATGCTGGGTGTTTTTCGAATCCCAGTGTGGCAAAGAACCACGTTGTCGCTTGGCTTCAATAACTTTATCGTGCAGGCTGGCCTCTTGAACAAGCCAGTAGCTGGAATGTTATGTCAACTTTCGCTCCGAGCGAAGTTTCGGAGAGTTAGTAGGTAATGCCTGCATTAGAAATTTCGTGCCACAAAATTCAAGTAAGTTTATTAAATACGCTACTTTGTCTGCAAATCAATTACACTATTAACACTGCGTGTAAGGACTTAAGGATTCCGTTCAACATACAGTTAGCATGAATTATCCATTTCAGACTGCCGAAATCATTTAGCATCCACTGCTTGTCACGTAACGATCTGGTCTGCAAGAATCATGCAAACACTAGTACGTTGATAGCGTTATTAAAAATAGCATACGCATTTAGTACTACACACCTTGTTTTGTTTTGCCAGTCACAAACGCGCGGTTCAAATCCTCCCTATTATGAGGCTTGGGTCGTTTGTGAGCCAAGACTCATTTTAATAACAGTTACATCTTTTGCCATGGCTGAAACTGATGCGTGCAATCAATCCTTACGTGAAAGTAAGCGCAGATACCAGTTTTAAGCTGAGTGTATTCTGCATTGTTAAGTATTTTTAAGGAATAGACGGCAGCCAATCGTACTTTGCTATTATTATTCTATGATTTTCACCGGCATCAGTTTTGTCTCGCTTTAGTGAGCAGCAGTTGTTGCGTTACACAGTAAAACATGTTACATCTCCCTGTATGACTTGAATTATTTTTCAAAAGCGTAATCGCTGGACTTATATATTTCAGATTCAGATGCAGAAAAATATTCCCTGAACGCTTTTGCTAAAATGAACATTTTTCGAAAACGGGGGCAGTTGTGTGATGTTGTTGTGAAGGTTGGTGCGAGAGTGTTTCCCGCACATCGTGTCGTTTTGGCTGCCTCGAGTGACTATTTCGGTGCTATGTTTTCGAATGGAGTAAGTTAGTACTAATTACATAACTTTTTGGAATGATTGAATGTGTTATTTTAAACATTGTTGTGGTAGTTCGTTTTCGAGCTTGGGACACTGGTCCTGTGCCATTTTTCTCATAATCTAAACTGAGGTACTTTTTTGGAAAGATGGCGGAGTCCGCACAATTGGAAATTGAACTCAAATCCGTATCGGCGGACGTCATGGAGGCACTTCTCGATTTTGTTTACACAGGCCAAGTCCGAGTTAGTATGGAAAACGTGCAAGAGCTGCTTCCTGCTGCCAGTCTCGTGCAAATGGAGGGCGTAAAAACCGTTTGCTCTGCCTTTCTTTTCGGTCAGGTCGAAGCTTCCAACGTTCTTGGGATTCGAAGATTCGCAGAACTTCACAGCTGTACAGACCTTGAGATTTTCGCAAAGAATTACGCTGCACACAATTTTGAAACAGTCGTTGAATTTGAGGAATTTCTTTTGATGAACGCTGACGAACTCGTTGAACTCCTTAGCCGGGAAGATTTGCATGTGAGCTAGCTTATCCATTTCTGGCTGTTACCGTTTCTCACAATATTTCTATGAGTTCATTTTTTTGCGCATGTGACATTCACGAATTGACTGATCGGGATTGCTGTTACATAATCACTTGCAGATGACTGTTATGGTCACTTGTACCATCTGGAAGTACACTTTTAAGTTCTATACAATTCCTTAGGTCTCCTGTATTTACATCTCATTCATGTAGCATTCTGCCTTTGAACATGGACTGTCTTATGGTACGGTATTCAAAAGGTTAAAATAACAGTTTCGGTTTATTACGCTCACCGGATTAGTTCCAAAGGCCTACGGATGTCTCGTATCGACATCGGGTCAATCACGCTCTGCGCTTCTGATGAAATGCTGTTAAACCAATGTGGCGCATTTTGCTGTTTTGCACAACGCAAGTGAACTATTTTATTAGCCTGGAAGCTTTAAGCTCACTTTACATTAGAACAGGTCGCATATTGACATCTTGGAACAGTGCCTCCAATATTTTAAATTTAAGGTCATAATTAATAACCACATGTTTGGAAGTTGTTTTTAGCCAATTATGGTCAGTGGTATGAATCAATTTTCCCCTGTGGCGTAGGGACGCTAACCTTTAAATCCAAAGCTAAACTTTCTTTGATAGAGCAGTGGTGGGTATTCGTCTTATCCTCACTCATTCACACGTGGCAATGCTTTTAGGTAGAGTGATTTTTTGCTTCAGTGTTGACTAAGCCTGGACGCTAGACCCTGTGGCACTTGTTGTTCAGAAGTCACAACTAAATTGCAACAACTAGGGGCTTGTAGGAGACAATTTTATTAGCTGAAGTAGCCTCTTAATTTGGAGGTAAAGAGCGTTCTGCAGCAATAGCAATAAAGTCGTGTCTGAACCATTATCAAGACAAGTGCTGCCAAGCATACTGTCATTAAATGGTGCTATGCCGCGCTCGATTGCCTCAGATATTTCCACAGTAATTAGGATGAATTACTTTGGCTGAATTAGATAGGCTTCCTATTAGATAGGGAATTGTTATTCGGAGAGGAACTGCTTTTTCACCATGGAACGCACTTGAGAGCATCAGGTATGTTGCACTGTTACCCTTCTATTTCCATCCCTTTCATCTCCTAACCCTTTTTTTGTCGCGAGGGGGTCTTGTAATCGAGCTGGTTGATCTCATTCTGCGTAGAATGCATGTCAGTATTTCACTTTGGAGTAGTATTGCTGAATGCTTGTGTTTGGCCTACAGATTGATAGCGAGGAGACTGTCTACAACGCTGTGATCCGTTGGGTCTACTATGATGAACCGAACCGATCTGTTCATCTCCCCAATCTCCTAAACTACGTTCGTCTGGCGATAATGTCAGTTCGTTTCCTTACTGACGTTGTTGACAACGAGGTAAGTGAGAGGAAGAAGCACTAGTCGTCTTATTTTTTAGATTACTGGTAGGCCAAACGCTTGCTTCTCCTTGCGTATAGCGCCTCATTCGCCAATCGTTGGAGTGTCGTGACCTCGTGGACGAGGCGAAGCGATTCCACCTTCGACCTGACCTCCGCTCCCAGATGCGCCAGCGTCGATTCCACCAACGTGATGGTGGTGATGAATACTTAGTGGTCATTGGTGGCTTCGGCTCCTATCAAAGTCCCTCGGATTCCGTTGAGATGTTTAATCCTCGTACCCGCGAATGGAGCGAGTTGCCTGTTCGTTTCTTTTGTTACTGAAATTTAGTCAGTAAGCCATGTAGGGACGTTTTTTTCATATCCAAACTCCGTGCTTGTGTAGTGTATTGACTACTAAGATGAAGTACTCTTGCTTTTAGCATGTCTTGCTACACCTCGGACTGTCGATATATTAACACAGAAGAAAAGTCAGGATAAGGAGCTGTCAGAATATTCATTGATGGGAATCCCATCTTGATTTCTTGCATTTTTTTTCATTTTTGGACGTTTCTTGCGCTCCCTTTTCTGCGTCGGCTTCTCTAAGTCTTAGTCTTGTTTGCGAGACAGAAGTGATATGATACAATCGGATCATGGAAATATTGTTGTCGATTTCTTTCATTGTAGCGTATGCCATTGGTTTAGTTGGGATGAGACTCCTCTATACCGTATCCTTTTGGGAGGAAAAAACCGTGATAAAACTGGCAAGTGCTGTACAGTGAGGTTATTTCAGGTGCCAATGTTTCATGACCTCAGGGACTGATGTTAATCGTCATGTTCACAGCCAATCCTTAATCGTTTTACTAAGAGATCTTCATTTCCTTCAAATGCGTTCCCACTTTGTTATTACCCAATGTTCACGCCTCAACTTTGTGGGACTTCCCAAAAGCCAATATATTTTACAGTAGCGCTTCCATGTTAGACATCCTCCTCCCGTGCTATCGAGGTTTTATATCCGGCCTGTGAAGCCAGAGTTTCCGTTCGTTTGGACCACTGTCATTAATATAGTACCTTAGGTCGGCCACGAAAAGTAATGAGGCCTATCGGCATGGAAGGATTATGACCTCTAAGATTAAAGACTGGAGACAATAGCGGTAGCTAATATGCGTTCCTCGTGCTCATTCTACTTCCTTTTGATTGCTTTAAACCTTCCTGAAAAGCCCAAGGAAAGGCATTGGTTAGGTCATTTTACCTTGTAGAATCTACCGATTAGCTATCGCTACGTAGCGGCCTGTTCGCTGGGCACCTGTGTCTACGTGATCGGTGGTTTCGATGGAGGCGAGCGATTAAATACGGTGGGTCTCTTGGACGTCGCTCAGCGCGAGGACGGCTGGCGTTGGCTGGCGCCCATGCACTACAAGCGGGGACTTTCAGCCGCCTGCACGCACAAAGGTATTATCGTTTCAAGGAGCTTATTCATTTATTGTTTCCAACTTCCAGCGCACATCGCGGTGCCGGCTTGATCTCACTCATAAAGCCTTGAGTTTTCAGTTGAGATTGTTGGTTCGAGACATCTTGCTTATATTTCTAAACACCGAGAATACTCTGAATTTGGTTAGCCGAAATTACTTTTACCAGTACACTGAGGGTCAGTGTCTTAACCCTATCTTTGGGGCCGAATCAATGGTTCGGTACATTGTTTCAGTCGGTTGAAAATTGTTATTCCCTTTGAATGAACGCTATTTCTTGTTGGTTTGTGCAGTTAAACCCATTTTCCTCGTTTGTCATGCGATAATCGAAATTAGACATGGGGATGTGGCTGAAAAATAACAACAGAGTTTAGTGAGATCTGCCGTTTTTTTTTCCTCTCCCACCTAAGAAATGCCTATCAGCATTAGCAATGCAGAGTTTATGTATAGAGGGTTTCGCTCGCTCAATAGCTTGACACGGTCATTGTGCCAACTTACTTACACACACCTCTGCAATGGTAGACGCAGAGGACCTACCAAATGATAAATCACTCAAATGGCTTTAATTTACCACATCACTTGTGGAAACATGATCAAACTTGAAGCATCTTCATTTTGAAGGACTGATCTACGTGTGCGGCGGCTTTGATGGACAGACTCGGTTACGAGCTCTGGAGGTGTACCATCCGAAAATCGACGAGTGGCGTGTGCTCGAGGAAATGACAACTGCTCGTGAGGGTGCCGGTCTGGTGGTCGCTGACGACACCCTCTTCTGTCTTGGCGGCTATGACGGATTCCAACTGCTCAACAGTATGGAAGCGTAAGCGATCAATTTCATCGCAGCTGTCGATACTGCTGTTCCTGCTCACTCTCCATTGCTCTCTTTGACTCCATTCTAGGTTCGACCTGCGTCGAGGTACCTGGAGTCAGTGCAAGCCGATGTACATGCGTCGCTCAGGTGCGGGATGTGCGGTAATTGTGGACACGTTGTATGTTTGCGGGGGCTACGGTGGTCCTGAGGGTAGGGGTCCTCTCCACCTCGATACCGTGGAGGCCTACAATACGCGCCTGACTCAGTGGACTCTGGTCGCCAACATGAATGTTCCTCGCTGCTACGTTGGCGCCTGCCAACTTGCTGGACGTGTCTACGTAGCTGCGGGGTTAGCTTGCACTCTCAATGCTCCCTTATTTATCCCCAGCATTCTTAGTAGTTTAGCCTATGCACGCTTTATCTGGTAGTTATAATGGAAACCGCCTTCTCAATACTGTGGAGTCGTTTGACCCAATTGACAACACCTGGACTCTGTATGAGGAGAGCCGGATGCACAATGAACGTTGCGACACGGGCATGTGTGTAGTTCGCTTCCTCTCCTGTGCGGAACCACCCACGGGTAGTGGTAACTCTTTGACTACCTCTTTGAGTCAACCTCGCACAATGTCCTACACCCATCGGTCTCGTAGTGTTGCCGCGTCTGGCAATGGCGACGGCAGTGTGCAAACCCAGGTCGTACAGATCGTCACACCCCTATTTCAAGGCCATACGACCCGAAGCGCCCTATCCACGCCACTACCACCTCCATCGCCACCACAATTGCTCCATCCTGCAGTGGGGATGAGTCATCAAGCCCATGCCTTACCACTGCGAAACCTGCCCGAATCTACTGGTGCACCGCCCATACCTGGTCAAAGGGTGATGCCAATCAGGGATGGCATTCACGAGCCCACACTTACCAGCGTGCACATGAGTAACGTTGCTCGCACAGAAGAGTCATTCGCTGATGACGCAACTGATGAAGGCGCTGATGTGGATGAGGGCGACGAACCCTCGGAACGAAATGTTGCGCTGTCTACTGACCTCCTGAATGATGAATTGGAATCACTGGCAGAGTAAGTCAAACCCTCCCTAGTTCATGTTATCAATCCCGTGTAACAACAACCTCTTTCTCTGTTCTAAAAGCCCTTCTGAAGTTGTTTCTGGGATGCCCACTGTTGGCATTGGTGGCGACGGGACAGGCACACCAGACATTGATCTGGCCTTCCAGCATCCTGATGGTGCTTCAGCAGAAGAAGGTGGAGTGGGTTTAAGGCTGCTGCAACAATCACCGTCAGAAATGGATGGAGAGCGACTGGAGGAAGAAGAGGAGGAAGAGGAGGAGGAGGATGAATCTGACGAGGAGGCCGTGTCTCCATCACCACCACAACCTCTGACTACTCCTCCGGGACTCGGATTAATTCTGGAGGGCATGGACGCCCATCTTCAGCATCGCATGGCCTTCCTTCGTGGTAGAGAGTCCTCGGGTTCCCAGGACTCCTTGTTGGTGGAAGTTAACCGATCTCGTGAGGCTCTAGAGGAGTCGCATGTGCCCTCCAACACTGATGGTGAAACTGACCTCCAGGTAGATAAATTCACCTCCAAATGAAATGTCTCCATCGGTTCATGCTCACTATATGGGATGATATTGCTCTTTTTTAGCGCCTGGGAAGGCCACCATCACCCTCGGCTGTGCCATCGTCGTCCACAGACAGCCTGTTCTGGATCCATCGCCACCAGCAGCGGCACTCCGCATCTTCCACGTCCTCATCCTCCTCCCCTCAAGCACCGATGGCTGCGTGTAGCCAGTCTGGTGATGGCAGTGTTGGTGGCGACATTGTTGGTGGCGAGGACTCGCGCTCCGATGGAGAGGGTGAGGAGGGCGACAGTGAGCCTATGTTGAGGGGGAACGGGGGAGTGGCTACAACCGCTGTGGGTGTCGGAGAACGCTCTCGGACCACCGTGAACGCCTCCTCCTCCCCTGTCAATCCTTCCACGCCTACGCCAAATGACTCATTCTCTGGAGGTGGTGGTGGTGGTGATGGTGGTGATACTTGATAGTGCAGATATTGCCATGTTTTCTGTACATAGGAATTATTCTATCTAACCTTACTTCTGACTTTTGCATTCAATATCACTATTGCTCTGTTGTTAATCCCGCACACATCTGTTAAGACAATCTCAGTGTATTGCCTGATACTTTGCGCTGCCTGAAATAGCACTCTTTGTTTTTTTTACTTCATCTTTTGTTTTCGTTGCTGGTGGACATTGAATTTGGTTACACCTCATTGGCCCACTACCACTCAAGCTGTTTGGTGGAGATGATGTAATTGAAAAATGGTGAAAAGACGGTAGCCAAATCTCACAGTAACTGTTAAGAGTCATCAAGCAAAGAAGCCTTGTTTACACAGCTTGTTTTTCCACATGTTCCATGGGGCCTTTGCTAGCTGCACACGCATTAGTCATCGCTATCTACCGGACAAGTTTGAATTGGGGGACTGGCTGTGGAATGTTGTTGTGGCCCTCTGAAGCTCCTTTTTACGTACACAGGGGGGCCTAGGCGGCTACTGGCATCGCTCAGAGGTCAGGCCGCCTGGTAGAGGAGCCCCTCTAAGTGACCCCTTTACCCATACCTAGAACTAAGCCCGCGACCAAGGTATTGCAATCCAATTTATTGACTTTCGCATGCATTTGGCTGACGTTGCAGAGGTCTGTACTTGCGGTTCCTGTGGCCTTGCCATGACGCGGTTGCTATTAGCAACTTCCCCAGTTAACTTGTGCAACCGTGGGTGCGTGTGTGGGTGCGCGCGCGCGTGCGCGCATAACTTGATCGATTGGACAGGGAGGGTTGGGAGAGGGTGAGAGGGAGAGGGCGGTTTGACGGTGGCCATAGGCACGCCCTAACCGATGTTAACGGCCTGAGGTGTGCGCTCCTTCCAACGTGGAGGGCAGAACCTTGCACCGATGCATACTTTTCTCTTTGTTGGATAAAAAAAATGCGTCAATTTCGTAACCTTGATGGGCATACAGCGGAGTGAACACGAGAACAAAAGTTAAATTTCAGCGTCGACAGAAACAGTTTGTTTACATTGTAAGCGCATCAAACACTCGTCTGACTGTCTATTTTCGAAGTAGAATGTACTCCACCCCTATTTCTAGCGAGGAGATGTACAACCCTTACAATCCACATTGTGATGCTTTGAGCATTTGAACTCCAGTTCAATCAATACAAAGCCGAGTTTTCGGGATCTCTTATTTCTCCAGCCGCATCAAGGACCGCGAACAGGAGCAGGGACTATCAACTAGGCAGTTGCGATAGAGACAGAAATCATCTCTCATTTTTCGCGCCTTTAGACCCTGCCTTATTAACAATCATTCCTCCTTCCTTCGGATGACCCTACAAACTTCAAAGAGTCACCATAACTCAAACACTAAATCAGGCTTTGAATAAAAATACCTGACTTTGCTATACTGGAGCATCGGAGTTGGCATATATTCGTGTATCAACCGAAAAAATCTCACCCCTCGGTAATTACAAACCACTCTAGTAAAAAAATTATTGACTCATTGTTAAATAGTATTATTAAGAAAAAAATGCTGATCTCATAAAATTACTCGACATTTGATCCCAAGTTATTAGGGGAGAAAGGGAAAAAGAGCCTGTTTCAGTCAGCCTTATCCTTAGTAGTGCCTCGAAAGAGTACCTTCGAGAGGATTCCTGACTTGGCCGCCGGAGACGAAGTAGGTTTTTGTTCAGTAATATCTTCTTGGGGCTGCGAGGGTGCATCTGCCGATGCGACACGTCGGGGGAATGGGAGGTAGCTTATCACACCAGAGACGATAGAACTGCCGGCGGAGACGCCTGTAGACACGGCACTAACACCAAGTGAGACGGCTCCGGTGGCACCAGACCAAATACCTGAACCAATAGCTCCAATTAAATGGCCGGTTTTGCCCACTATGCCAGGTTGGGATTCGGTCTTCTCTGATTTTACCTCTATAAGAAAAACCAGTAGAACTAAACCCGCTTCCCACAATATTTAACAATCGTCTTAGGATGTCGAATGTTGCTTAGCAATCCAAAACTACGTAAATAAAATAATCACATATTTAGGAGCAGTCTAGATGATACAAATAAACCTATTCGAGGCTATGCTCAAGCAGTGCCAGGCATCTTCTCAGCAGTAAAATATTACAGGCTAGTACACAAAACTACTAACATAACATAGACCAAAGTGTGTTAAAAAGAATTCTAAATAAATTAAGTGAAATACCATATGAGACGCGCAGATTTTGAATCAGACTTTATAAAAAGGATTTGATACGTCCAAAAACTTAACACAAGGACACTTGCAAAAAACGGTTACATGCGCATATATCCTGCAAGCTTTGAACTAATCATATTTAAATAGACCCAAAGAACCAAAAATAAGGATCTAAGTATTTGCTGACTACTAAATTTTCTTCGTTTACAGATTTTGCATAAGTCGAATTCCCGAACTGGTCGGTTTACCACACCACTAAAACTTCTCCTTTAAATTTAGAAACAAAAAATTGCAGCTACTTATTAATGCATGCTATGAAGTAAACGTCTACCATCTGAAACGGCATCCTTTTCATTTTCTGTAACTATGCCATAACAATAGCGCTCCTCCGTATCGACGTATTCTGTAATTGGCAATTTGACCTTAAGTTACATTCAAGCACAGTTAAAAATTGAATTACCTTATTGTTGCTTTTGCTCATTAACATCACAGGAAGTTCTCACAGAAACTGCCAGACCTACGGTTTATCCACGAATAACAAAGATAAAGTGCAAAGACGAAAAAAGCAAGTGACAAACCACAGTTCACACTATTTCCATTACAGTAAATGTAAATGAAAGGCATAAGCTTATTCCTCACTCCCACACCTTTGGAATTATACTAGGTTACAAAAACGACACAGGCCACCTACTCAAGTAGAAGTCTCGGTCACAAGCTAAGTGTTGATTAATACAAACAATGGCCAATCAAACACATTATTGACAACAGTGTGTCTAAGAGCATAATCCATCCAGATATTTTTGGTGTAGCAAAACATTATAAGAGCATTGAAGGCTAAACAGATGTTCAAACCATAGCACACGCATTAGTAATAATTAATTTTCCTCATATGTAATGTGCTGTGATTCAAGGACCTTTTAAGAGGCAAATGAAGCTTCAATAAAATTTTTGTAAACTCTTTTAACTCTTATGTACCCGAACTGACCAGAAGGTTCAAATATAACTTATCTTATTGCAGCAAAATAATCCACCCCAATTTACGCAGCGGTTATTCTTAATCCGTTTCCGTTTTTTGGGCACATTCATGCTTAGTAGGAGTTTGCTAAATAGCAGGTTCTGAAACGGCAACTATCTGCATCTTGGCGTGCCCTCCACGAGCCAGTCTCGCAACAATGATGGACGCTTTATTTATCTTTAATAATCAACTTCAAAAAATTAATGGCCTTTAGCAAAGCAATCAATGCTGTTACGAATTAAAGAGAAGCACTAAGGCACCACTCTACGAAGTTTCCGTCGCCTGGATCAGCATCTGCTGGATGCTTTGATCGTTATTCAAAATGCTCGCCTTCATCGAAGTTATCGCCCGACGATACTCCATCTGTTTCTGCTCTAATTGGGCCAATTCCTCTTTCAACTCTTCGAGACGGGGATCAGTTTGGCTAAAATAAGTTTTAACATAAACACTGACTTCAAATGCGCCTTTGTTAGTCGGCTTTAACCAAAGTCGAAGTTCTTTGGAGAACCCTGGGAGCTTCGACTTTTTAAGCATTTAAATCAAGCAGACCTTTCCCTTTTCCGGATTTCTTGCTGCCATCGCTCATCCTCCGCCTTCCACTCGCGATACTCCGCTTGTATACTCTCAAAGTCCTCCTGCATTAAGTCAATCAACTTTCCAAGCGGCAGAGCAGATCTGGTTAGGTTTTGCAAAATTTGGCACAATCTTTCCATCTCACGCTCGGTTGCTTCACGGTCGCGTTTCTTGGCCGCCTCATTGACGACAATCAAACTCTACAAAATAATTTATCCCTCCTGAATTAATAACTTTATCCTGAAGGTTGCTAATTCCGACAGCTTACAGGCTGTTTGCTTCCGTTCGGGTGCAGAGTGCCTTCTCCACCAAGTTCCATTTTCGATCTTAAGAGTTTGGAAACGAGACCACCTGCATAGCAAAACAAATATACGAAGTTCCAAGTTCAGAGGACAGCTGCGCATCTGTTGGCCTAGGAAGATTCATAAATGGAATCTTATCGCTACATTAGTTGGCAACCGGGTTACGACCTAAAACACCTTCACCAGTTTCAATGTCCACGATGTGGTAGGTAGAGGCATTGGCCTCAGGTCACCGCCACCGGGCCGACCCACACACCACAAATGACACAAGTACCCACCGTTCGCCTGTCCAACATCCTCGACCTCACTGAAGTCGCCCTCACCGCCACTGGCATGCGCCAGACGGATCCCCGACACGTTCTCCTCACCCTCCTCCTCCTCACCCCTCTGTGCGACGTCCTCGTCCTCATCGTCGGAGAGGATTTCATTCTCTACCATGATTCCAGCCACTGATGACGACGACAAAGCATTTGGCCCAGGCGGTTCCATCGACTCCTGCGTCTCCTTCTTAGGAAACCTGAAGTGGTTTATGCGAACCAAAATTAAAATTAGAAGTTAATGAATTATAAATAACTTCCTGGGTACCATGCATGAAAGTGGTATAAAATCAAGAGTAGAAAAATTAAAGCGGCTGTGTTACCAACTCACTCAGCAAATACCGGCGGATCCGGGGTGGGTGCCTTTAGAGAACTCTGTCCCGGGGAGGGCCTTGACAAAGAAATAACGAAATAATAGTTCCGAATGGAATGAGGCAATGTATTTGGCATTCATATCTTACTTGGCCGATAAATCCGCGTTTGTAACCTGCTTTTCATAGTGAGACGACTCTAGGGTAAAAATATAATAACCCTTGTGACACAGCATCTTCTCACTTGTTCATCAACTTTTATAATGGAATCAATTCATATCTATGAAATAAATATGAAAACTAATTAACCAGTAATAGGTTTTTTAGGACCCTTTGCTGAGGGCGGTCTACTGGTTCGAGATTGGGGTGAAGTAGCCACAACTCCCTCTGCTACGTTTGGCGCGGGTTGTGGACCGGTGGAACACTCAGGCCCATTGTCGCTCGGTCTAGACAGCGGAACCGGGGGTTTGCTTTCAGCCTCATCTCCAGACTTGGCAACGACATCTCTTGCAACCTCTGAACTCGTGTCTGATGGCTAGAAGGCTTTACATTATAAAGTCGCTTGAGCCCACCTTCGAAGATTGTAGTTTCGTTGACGGCTTCTTCGGTACTTCCTCATGCTACGATTTCCACATAAGTGGTCAAAAAAAACAAAACCCACTTTGCCTTTTTGTCTATCTTGTGTGCGTTCATTTCTATCCCTGGAACGACTGCTTACGAGGCTTCTTTTGCGGCTTTCAGTGGAAGCGCGTTTCACAGGTTCGTGGGATGAATTAATCTTGGTAACCACTATGTATGACAATGCACTTTCTGCAATTTTCCAACTAACCTGTCTCCTTTTTTTTTTCCTTCTTGTCGGACTTCAATGGGGGTTCCTTGGCGACTTGGGCTACACCCAACGCTTTATTAACACACGCCGCATTGTCAACCTTAAAAAAGGCAATCTGATTTAAAAACCTACGCCCTTATTGACGGCTGCCGCAAGAAGTTGTAGAAGAGTGTTTGTACGCTCGGCCTCCTTTCCGGCAATAATGCTGCTAACTTTAATGTCCGGGGCGTGATTATGAGCTGCTGTGACGTAGTCAATAACCTTTTTCAAGAAGGCAGATTTGGCTTCCTTATCCTTAATGCAATCGGCGTTCAATTCTTCCGCTGTGAAAAGACCCTTCATAATCCCTGTCGAGTGGATGAGCTTAAAATACGTGCTATAATTATAACCTACTGACGAGCATATGTCATGAAGAAACCGAAAAGGTGGTCGAGAAAGCAGTTTTTCTGTAAGCGGTGGCCTTTTGATTAACTTCCCGAGGGTGTCTTGAGTCTTTTTTATAACCTTTGGGTCGATTTCACTCATATTCACTACAAAATATACACGTAAACATTACTCAAGTTTATATCAACAAATTAGTTTAGTTTGTTACGGACAAAAATATTGATAGAAGATATGCTTACGAAGGCTTCTAAGGCAAACCAATCTGATGCACTTGGTATTTGACTGAGTTTTCAACTTAAAACGACTAAATTAATCAAATGTTTGTTTTCTATAAAGAAATGCAGGCTTCGCGCTAAAAACAGCAACGATTCTTGAGAATTTAATCAAAGCACTCGTTTAACGCTTCATTGTTATGGAATGGAAAACTCGTAAAACCCATATTAAATGGTTTAATTTTTCACTATTACATGTCAAACGCAGACGGTGTTTTTAAAGCAGAAAGTAGGAAACGAATTCAGACTTCAGACGCGCTGAAAGTATTTAGGAGCCCTACGTGTGCATTATACCAACCAGCAGATTCACAACCCGATTCTTCTGCCTTTTTTCCAACTTAATAACTACAGAGTAACTGAAATACATAGGTGCTTAACGTACCAACATACGCTTAACGCAGCATTACTAGAATGAAACGCTAAAATAAGTAAACTTTCCCACAAGAAACAAAGCTGTTTTGATCCCACCATGAAACTGTTAAATTAAGCAAAGCGTTTTTTGCGCAATAATGTGTTACTACAAAATTAAGAGTGCTGGGGCAATGCTGCGATAGGAATTTCCCCATTGAAGCTTAGTAGCGGCACCGTTACCATGGTGCCCAAATTTATGAAATAATGTAAAAATATGTTTTTACTATTCTACCTTAAAAGTTATTTATTATAATTCATTAAAATTTCTATAAATCTTGTTGTCTAAAAGTTGGGATTTCGATAATGTCAATATTTATTTTGGCATAGTCAACTCTAACATTCTAAATTGCTAGAATAGATATCAAATGAATGCATGTAATCACCAAACTTCTCCCAACTTTAATACATCTTTATGACTGACTAGGCTCCGGTTCCTGCTCACAAGCGTTCTTCTGCTCATATTGAAAAATCACTGCAGTCCATACACAAACTCCTACTCCAACCATATCACCACGCTGCATAGTAAAAGTACCACCTAACCAGCCCCTCTGCACTTCTCAAAGAAGCTTTCTCTGCGACCTCTTACGAAGGTGCGATGCTGACGCGGGCCAAGAGCGCCTAACACCGACACCAGCCCCTACTCCACCCAAAAAAGCAGTGATCACTTCCCCATCGACTTCCAAACGTGGCACAGAGAGTCACTTGCAGCACGGAGGGGCAGAGACATGCCTCACCACCCCAGCCGCCGCCTTGGCGCCAAAGTACAAGTGGAGCCAGCCACAACCGCTCTACAGTGGCGCTGCAACCCACCCACCCCGCACCACCACCGTCGCTACGTAATCAAAAGAAGGAAGTGGATAGATCGCAAGAACGGCACCACAATCGTTGACAAAACCATTTTACGCACATGTGAACCCCAAGAATATGTAAACAGTTGTAAGCACACTAAGAGAATGTGATGATTGACAAACGAGCTTCAAGCCAAAGGCGGCCACGCCCATTGGGGACTTAAATAGTGGATAGATGAGAAGTATAAGCGAAAATCAAACATTTAACCGAGGAAGGTGTAGAGGGCTGGCGGGGGGAGGGAGAAGGAGAAAAAGGAAGGTAACCGCGATCAGTGGTAGAGAGGGGTAGAAGGAGGGGGGGGGGGGGGGGAGAGGGAAGGGGAGGAAAAACAGATGAATGCGAAAGGCACGAGAGGGGATCAGGGAGTGACGATGAAAAGCCGATCTATAGAAGCTACAGTGGGCGTGGGTGTGTTGGAAACAGAAATAGAAGGACTCGAGATAGATAGGTGTACTAGAAAAATATACACGTACATCTTTAATAGTAATGGAGGCGTAAAAAGCGAACCAAATGGGGCGTGTGTGTGTGTGTGTGTGTGCGTGGGACGAGTAACAGACGTACAACCACAAGCGCGTGCCCACCACCCCTGGAGGAGGAAGATGCGAGTCTTTTCTGCATCGTGGGAAAAGTTCAATTCGATAGCCGGCAAATGATAGGAGACAAAGGAAGAGGGAAGGGAGGAGGAACGAGTCTCAAATTAGTATGATGAAAGCGAGGGTAGCACGAAAAGATTAAATTTCATTAAACTGCAATTGAAGCCTGCTTGGATTTCTTTTTAAAGGTGGGAAAGCGAAAACTGCCCCACTTGCTCTTCTTCTTGCCCCCTTTGGATTTAAGCTGAAACATAAAATTTAAGCATAAATTTGATTGCTTAAATTAAACTGAAGTACAGATAAAACTTTAATAAGCAAACGCCCTGAGAGAATGTGAGAAAAAATATATATGTAATGTTGACTCAGCCCACTGCTACCTTGGCAACCATGAATCACAAGCATTGAAGTTACAAGCTAGGGGAGATGAAACAAAAAGGGAAGGTAAAAACGAGCCATCCCACCTCCTCATCGTCAGAAGCTGCGCCGTCGATGGGTTCGAGGGTGTTGCAGCTGCGAGCCGAGTAGGTGACTAAAGAGAGAAGGAAGTCGAAGGGAGAAAGAGAGCTCTACACATGAGGGCTGACCCACAGCGCTCTTTCAAATGCTACGACCTCTCCACCTGCTCACAATCACGTCACACAGCACTATTGAGAGTAAAAATTGGGGTGGTTCACACTCCAAGAATTAGCGCCATTGCCCTTCGTGTGAGAAGGCACTGGAGGGGGAAGAGTGCAGTGCGGTGCCTCGGAAGAGCAACACTTCACTCATCCCTCTCAATAAGTCAAATGACGTAATTGGAGTTGACAACCTGGGTGACCAACAGGAGAGTCACCTGACCTAAACCTACCTAAACAAGGAGCGAAATAAGTAAACAAGTCTCATTAAGAATGCAAATAGATGCGCACCTTAGCCTCAATCAAAACAGAGTGGAAATGATGAGTTCCAGCGTGCCAGAGGATCTACACGTGCCCTCGACTTACCTAGATTCCTTGCATGGGCGGGAAGACTGGCGCTTTTACTTGCCAACTCCGACCTCGGTGTGGGTGGTGTTCGGGGCTCCTCGACCACTAACTCCGGTTTTGTGTGACGCTCCTTTGACCCTGTTCAACATAGGCAAGGGACACACAAAAGAAGGTTTGAGTCAACACAATAGCAGTCTTGTGACAGGTGATATCTATGCACCACAAATTGGACTTCATTTTAGGGGGTAAATAGCGACAAAAGGTCGACAAATGCAGTTTCAACTGCCAGTTTTTCACATTAAACTAATACCTTTTGTTGGTAAAGCCTAATGCGACACAGAGCACTTCAGAGGTCGTGCTTGCAACTGGCAGTACATCCTTCTACCGTCGAACTCAAACAGGGCATAAATGGCCCCGTTGAGAGGGGCTGATGGAAAACACGGTGCATAACACCAGCCAACAGCAGAACTTGATCGTAACCATGAAAACGGTTTACTTGATGCAAGATACACCAACTTGCATTCAATCAAGTGCTCCCTAGTAAACATAAGGCCCAAAATGCTTTGAAAATCACAGACACGAGAGCCTAGCCGTAGTAGGTGTACACAAAAGGTGTGGCGTAAGTCAATTAATGAACCTTGTGACAATATTCTAATAGGGAGTGAAATGCAATGGGAACCGTCAAGTAGGCCGTCCAAAATGACCGATCGGTGGTTTCACCGCGCGACCAGTTCAAACAGCGCGTGTCTACGTGACTTCGGCAACAATACCAGCCCTGAGAGCGACACCGACGTAAACAGTGGAGCAGGGCGCAAGGCTTTAGAACAAATTCCGAAAGGCAAAAAAAATACCTGACCACCCAGTAGTGCATGCAGTTAATTTGATAAATGGGCCGTTTCGCGCATCAAAATTTGACAAGTGCCAATAACAAAACACAAGCCACTGAGACACTGCAAATAAGTGAAGGGCGCAAAATCTGAGTAGGCACCTTTTTGAGGGCAAAGGTTATGCAAATGACGAGATGATACAACACGATATTAACAGTTAAGCTTATGCATGCATGCAAGAATGAGAGCAGGACTGTGAGTATGTGCGTGTAAGCGAGAACGTAGCAGGAGGAGGAAGATTGGCTTACGATTGCGCGATGAAAAAGATGCAAACGTCTTGCTGCGCCGCCCCGATTTTCGGGACGATTTGGTCTTTTCCAAAGTGGAGGGTGAAGATAGGGGGAGGTTGAGAGGAGGAATGGCCGCGGCGGTCGAGAGCTCCTCCACACTTTCCCCCACACGTTGGCCATTAATCGGCGTCGACTGATAGTGTTTGGGAATTTGGGAGGCGAGCAAATGGTCTGTATGGCAATAGCGCGTGACAAACGGCGAAAACAGACAACAGAAGCAGGCCTACACACACATGCATATTAACATAAAATTCTGAAAAGCTTGTCATGGGAAATGCAGCAGAAGCATTCAATCGGGCGGAATGAGAGACAGATGAGGGAAAGGTAATGATAAGAGGAGAGCCTACCAGTCGTCGTCTTAGACAGCCATTGGTTGCGTTGAACGCCCTTTTCTCTGTTAGTTCGTACGGTATTCGCGATCCTAAGGAATAAGCAGCACTCAGCAAAATCAGACGAACACACAACCCTATAGAATCGTGCAGTGCATTACAGGACCATGGTTTACGATTTGAGTGAAAAATTAAGGAAATGGCTATAAAAAGATGGCGTGTTCGCCAATCCCATGCTAAAGAAGTTTCGACGCTTGAAAGAGTAAGCCAAATTGTTCCAAGCAACAGCAAAACAGCCGACTAACTCAGAAATCTGCTTAGCTCCAGCCTCAGTAGCTGCCGTCACGTCATCCATGTCACTAGCATCAGCGACTGTGGCGTCGGAGACGAATCCGGTGGCGCACATAGTAGTATCTGTCTGGTGTGGAGTCATGCCTGTTCCCCAATGCACCTCCGAGGGTGGACGGCGCAGAAGGTTGGGATTGCGGTAGGCGTAGCCCGTTCGATAGCCGGCGCTGTCAAGCATTCGCATCTGCGCCTCGAATTCCATCTCACCCACACCCCAACCAGAGAGGTCTACAACAAGCACGCCATCGACCTCGCATAGACCAATGTTGATGGGAGTGAGATCCAACGTAAAAAAAAACACTAACAATTCCTACTCCGTGGATAAGCAGTTCGGAAATTACACAATATACATACACGAGTATCATAAGACTACCTCAAAATAGTGGATATATACATGTAAAAGCATGGCATGCAGGCGAAAAGGCAAAAACAAGAAGATTTAAGCTTGAAATACATAAGAGACGCTAATATTCCTATGTGAATTCGAGATACCACCTCCTCTGCCTTTAAAAGAGGGAAAGCTAATGGCTGCGAGTGAAACCACAAATCAACTCGGATTTGAGGGGAACGAGACAAAAAGAGAGCTAAGTGGAGTTCATTCATCCAAGTAGGCAATCAACCGACAGTTGAATGTCGCATTCTGGAGTTAAGGTCTAACAACTAGCTGAGGGTGTGGAAGCAAATCGCTGCTGGGGAGTTTGGAATCAAAAACACGGTGAAACAATATCATGAGGCAGGAAGTGTTGAGAATAGATCTTAGGGTACAGAGGTGGGATCGGAAGTTAAAGACTAAACTAAGTGCACACGAACGGTAGCCGGCATGCGTGGAGATGCGCGTGGACCGCAAAAACTAAGCGGAATTACGACTATGAACATAAAAACAAATTTACCACAAGACCTGGTAGGGACAAAGCAACATGAAATAAGGCTCTCACTTTTATAGGATTGTCGATTTAGGTAGAAATTGTAAAGCATTGCGCTTGATTACAAGAGAACATAAAATCTAAGCCAGCAAGATAAAGCGTGAGAAAGGCAAGAGAAGTATGAGTGCTCGTGACATTCGGCGCTGGCAAAACCCTTAGGAGCAATGGGAAAGAAGGCAATCGCACCAGTAACTCCGCTGCTCGTCGATTTGGCTCCAATTCCATTGACGTGGTCGTCGCCATTAGTCTCACCGCTTGCACACACCTGCGCCTCGGAGGCGAAGGGGGCGACATTTTGAGCGACAGCCTCGTGGCAATCGCCTGATTGTTCAACTGCATCTTGAGCATCACTTTTTGCAGGAGTGAGGATGAATTCATTGAGCACATTGGAAGCGCATCCCAGCTGAAGAAGTCGCATCTAAAGGAGAGTTTGATAAGCCGACAAGTTGTTAGACAAAAACTGGTGGGTTAAGTAAAACAGGAGAATCTACACATTAAAGTGGACATTGTGGCTCAAGTGCAAATTAACCACACTTCGAAATCACCACTTTTTACTGAGTACTAGAAAACAACATCTGTTGCCGTAAGACCCAGGTTCTGAAAAATGAAAAAGTGGCTGCCGAGGCTCAAGAGAACGCTATTTTTAAAACTTAATCTAAACTGTTCAAGCAGACTGTACCTCCGGTGAAATCATTCTACCTTAGTCTCCAAATCAACCCAAGACTAGAGAGCGCAATATTTTAGTACAAGTAGCCTAGAAGCGCACCTCATCAAAGGAAAGACACGCGAGTGGCGTGCAAGCAGATAGGGCCATAACACAGTCGGCCCAAAGCAAGCATGAGAACGTGAGTCACAAAGCAAGCGCGGAGAAAAGTAAAGGCGGTAAGACGACAACACAATAAGGCAGAAAGAGGGAATATGGGGTGAGCATTGTATATTCACTGTTGGGAGCAATAAAAGGGAAATAAGGTGTTCAAAATTGGGGCAAAAATGCGAATAAAAACTGTTAGATAGCACAGAGAGGAGAGGACAAAATACAACGGACAGTTAAAGTAGTATGCAAGCCAAATAGACAGCGAACCGTGATTGCCAAAAAACTGCAGCATTACGTCGGGATCGAGTGCCGACGTAGACAGGACCACATATTTCGACTAGATAGGAATAGCTTAAGGAAGTAGAGCCATCAAATCAATCATTTTTGAAAGAGGCTACAGACGTATCCTAAAATACAATACCACACTTACTTGAGTTTGACAGGCGCTGATGACTCGCTTCAAGAGGTACCAGGCCTCAGGTATGGTGGATGCTGCCACCGTGACACCCTTATTGCGTAGGAAGAGAACCTTGGCATTGCCCAAATCTGCACGTATGGCATCGGCCTCAGTGGCGTCTGTGACTATGCCTGCGTAGTCGTGGTATCGTACGTTGGGTAGTAGTTCTAGTGCCTCCGGGCTGACTGGAAGAAGGCCCGATTTGATACAGGAAACCTTTGAACGGTTAATAAACAATGATATACTTGCTTTCCCGGTACTCACTACCAAAAACTCAATTTATAGAATGTCATAAACCTCCAAAAACCAGACACAATGAATGATTTTTATGACTTACCGCAACCACATCAGGAAGACGAAGATGGGCGACACAGTTGATATCACTGCGGGTGCTGTGCACGGCAGAGTGCATGTTCCAGCCGGCCTTGTTAACGCCCAGCACTGTGCTCCCAGTATCCAAAACATTACCTACACGAAGAAAATTAACGCCAAATAAACGACTTAGTCCACAAGATCAGATGACAGTTGTAACATTAAAAGACACAAAAGTGGTGGGCGACCCCGTAAGCCAAATCTTTTTCTATATGATAACTTAAAAAGCGTTGTCAATCTCTTGCCCTTGGCTTCCAATCAGGCCGCGCAGACGTGTCTCGGGTGGATGCAAAAAAGGCCAGAAGCAATGCCATGATGACAGATGAAAATACATTCGTGGGAAGATGTTGGAGCCAACTGGGATCTTCTCGCCCTAGGATGTGTGCAGGCATCCACGACTTAGTAATAGCCGAAAATGTAATCACATTAGTTTGTATCGCCACTGCTTTGGATTCCGTTGCAAGTGTACATTGTAGCACATTCGAAAATACCCATCGCATGACGCCAAATGACGGAAGAGAAGCGCTTTTAGCTGGGACGACCTAATTGCAATGACTACGGATACAAGCACATAAATAGCGCATGCCGCAGATTAAGCCATGCTACCGCATGACAGCGACTCCATTCGTTAAATATTTGGTCGGCCTGGCCAAAGCCAGTACGTATTGTTTTAACTGTCCTCCTTATCAATTGGCCCCCTCCAGTCACATTACGGGCGTTCAAAATATTGGGTTAATGAAAAGTACCAGGCGTTCCATGAGTTAACATGTGAAGATTGCAATGTTGCTACGTGTGGCAACGCCAATAAACGTGGTTAGCCTGACGTGACCCATTAGCGGTAGGTCCAACCTATATTTGGCCTCATGAACGGATTAAAGGGCAACAGAGAAAAGCAAGGACTGCTTTGTTTGAATTGTTCTTGGTTCGGCATTGCAAGCTGACAGAAGAAAAACAATTGCAAACTACAACATGCACCACTAGTGTGACCGGCCAAAAAAATTTATTCGCACTTTGGCGCAGTTCAAGCAACTTTACGGGAGAAAATGTCGACTTTTAAGGCAGTTGAAGCGTAGAACACTACCTTTGAAGAGCTTGTCTGCATAAATTTTGACCACATATACTTTGCAGTGCATAGCCACTTCGAAAAATAACCCAGGCTACGCCATAATTACACGCAACTGGAGGAAACACAAATGCCTGCCAAGTAGGCGCTGAGAAATTGGCACAGTCAAGGAGGAAACAGGAGACAATCCACATCCGGAAAACACCCTACGCAGTCTTCGTTTACATCGAACTAGAGCTTGACACTTGAAGCTCTGGAGGGTACTCTAGACCAACCACACAATGTAATTTGATCAGATAAGATACTCATTCGAAATAAAGGGCTATAATAAACTAGGAGCGAGCGCTCGTACACAAGAATGCGCCATGCAAAGCGTCACCTATGTGCAAATGGATATAAGTCCTATCAGGAATACTGTTTGAACGACTTGAGGGTGGGGTCACCAAATGAGCTCACGCGCTCTAAAAAACTCTCCAGACCAAGAACAGATTTAAAAACAAAGTACGTTTACACTTCTAGAAATTAGAACTAATTAAACATGGCAATCACACCCGATATTTTACGCATTAAATCCTCGCTGGTAAAACAATGAGGTGGTGATGAGTGAAAAAAAATCCCAACATTAAAAGCTTTGAGGCAAAAACAGCTTCAATCAGTACAAAATTAGATAAGAATAACCAAGACTCCCCCCGATGGGCCAAATAATTTGCCTAACATGCATTAATCAAGTGCAAGGTCACACAACCTGCACCTTTGAAGTCAGTCTGATGGTTCCAGCAAGAACCGAAATGTCGCACCAAAAAGTTCCATGATTCACCCCGTGGCTGGCCCAACCCCAACGCAGCTAATGCACCATGGCAAAATCCGTGTCAGCATTAATCCCAAGAAAACACCAGAAACTAGTTTTAACTTTATGAAGTTAGGGTTAGATATTTCGGTATGAGTGAAAAAGCTTTGAGACAGGATATATGCAGGGACTAGCTAAAACGGCATTCGAGTTAAGGTGATGCCATTCACACGAATTTAGGCCATCGATGTATCCTTTGCGAACTCGAGAAAAGGCATTTTGCACGATTGCTTAGGTCTCGAAAAAAGGCACTTTAGCAAAAGTGGTAAGAATACCAAGACAGTTGTGGTACACAAAGTCTATGAAGACCATAAGCAAACAGTTTAAAAGTCGAAACAATGCAATGCTTGTTAAGCGGAGTCAGGAAGCTTACTTACAAATTCAGACTCTCCCCATCCCAAACGTCAACACGAAGTTGGTTATGGAAAACTAGAGTTTTTAGTGTAACATGATTAAGGTAGCGACGGCAATACAGGGGAACGACAGCCTCAAGCAGCATGAACATTTATTGGTGATAAGCATACCTTGGCTATTCACTTTCACTAAAGTCGATGCCTGTACCTCGTGGTAGAGAAGTCCGAATGGGTTGACCAAAAACTCGTCTTCTGCGCACTTTGCCTAAAAGAACACAAAAATGTTCAGGCTACTATTAAGCGAAAAATGCAGTGTATTAGCAAAAATGACTAAGAGGTCAAGGGGTGCAGGTGTGAATACATCAGCAATGTGAAAGCAATGAAATTTGGCTCAGGGTTATGCAATGCCAAACAATTACCCCCCATTTGGGAATCAATGCAAACAAGGATAAAAACAAAGACACAAATGCTAAGCATTATCTTTACCGATATCTGATTGTAAATTGAGTTAGTCCATCCGTTCAAATCGATGAGATGACAAAGCGCTGCCAGTTGGCAACGGATCAACCTTTCCTCGCGTGTATAACGAGTCGCCTCATCACCTCGCAGATCATTTATAGGAATCGTAGGCGTATTCCCTGTGGATGGAAAAATTGCTTCAAGAACGATAATTATGCACTTAAAAGAGTTAGATTGTGAGCTCTAGGACGCATTAGAGTTAAATACCACCAAAACATACGCATGAAGCCACCACCGATAGGAGTGAGAGCCTCTAAATGCATAAATAACCAGAATCACAGGAAAGTTTGGCCACCAGCAGTAGAATTAAAAAGTGATTTCAAAACAAATCACTTTACAACAAGCAGAGTTTCCATCCCAAAACCCCCGCTTACAAGGCAAAAAGTAAATGAAAGCCAGGATATTAAGATTATTAAGTCACCTTTAAGGTCACTCATTGCCCCTCCCCTCGCGTGCATATTTAAAAGCTCACTAAGTTGCTGCAAAGCTCCACTCGTGTTAAATGCCGAAGAGTGAATAGTACTCGATAGAGTATCACCGAGCGTATCAGATCGCTTTGAAGGAGAACCAAGCTTTATATCAGGGCCGTCACCGGATTTGCTCACCGAAGTTACGTTTTCTGTCATTTTGAACTTCAACAGGTGTTATGCAAAGAACTACGCCAAACCGCCCGACACACGTAAACAGACCATGAAAACGATTACTTCAGAACTTGCGGTCACCGGCATGTTGCGAATTGTTAAAACAAAGTGTCTGTTTATTCATTGAGCTCCATAAACCTTAATCGAAATAGCTAATTGAGGCAAATCTTAAAATAGCAACAGCTAAGTGTCAAAAATTTGATAAAATTATTTGAATGCTTCACAACCCTTTTACTTGAAATGACCCTTTCCTCGTTTTATTATGGAAGATCTTTAGCTCATAATATTAAGGCCTTATTGTAATTTGCTTCATATCTGTCTTCAACTATCGTCAGAATATAAAATATTTACATTATGATCAGTGGAACTTTATATGTAGGAACAGGTACGCGCAGTTGCTTCCACCACAGACTGCAGCGAAATGGTAACAAGCCAAGGTACTAAGGAATATTTTGCGTGGCAAGAAGCTATATGCAATCAGCATAGCCCACCGATTACTGTGCAGAACAAAAGCCTAGCCCACAGGGACCAAATTTCCCCTCAATCACGCAAATTATTTAACCTCTGCATCCTACGATATGCTTAACTTTATGGCCTCCTGTGAATGAAATTTTAGCAATTTGTGACCAAATATAGACACATCCTGCATTGGACTTAACAGACTCATAACTGTAAGGTAGGCTGAAATGTACCTCATTCAATTACACCATTTCCAGTGGCACTTTCTCCGCGAAATCATCCAAGTCTCATTGCCCCCTTAAACATATTTCCAAAGGTATAGACCGAAAGGTCCGACACTACCCCACACCAGCCCTCTACCTGTTATCATATGCACACGCTCCCCCCAGGAATGAACCAGACTTGATCCCACCAGCACCAATTAGCCTTCACTCCCCCGACAGGAACTTACTCCAAGGAAGGGCACGAACCAAAGAGCCCAACACCCGCCCCAAAGAAGGAGAAAAAGCACCAAGTTTTTGGATATTCATCCGAAGGCAAATCAGCTAGGTGATTAGTACAATTATCATAATTTCGATGCTGTGTAGGCAAAGATCTGACATGTGTTAAAAGTGATAATAATGCACGCTTATTGATATTCATAAAATAACAGAACAGGAAGCACGCATATTGGTTTAACTAGCAAAGTGACTTGGTGACTCCATGGGCGGTAATTTAAGGACTAGTGCTCGAGTAAATGCAGCTGCAGTAAGGGCCGAGTAGGGTTGCCAACTAGTTGAGGCTGCTCCTGCATCAGTGCCTTGGCGACCCTCGGCATAATCCGCAATGCCACGAATAATGAGGAAGGAGCCCACTCCATTCCCCAAGAGGGATGCAAGCACCTGGTCAAACTCGGTGTCATAGGCCAGCAGATTCTGATTGACAGCAAAGAGGTCGCGAAAACTTTGGCACTGAGTAACCGCATGACCGGACCCGATGCAGCCAAGACGGACTAGAGGGGGTGGTGGCACCTCTCCCGGAGGTTCAGGGTGTTTTACATCCACAATCATCTCATCTCCAATCTACACAAACACAACAACGAAGTGATCTAACGTCATCAATGCATCAAAAATGATGATAATGTCTACTTCCAGTTCGACAACTGACCTGGATTTTGAGCTTATCAGTCTCAGCCGGTGGCCGATTGAAGTTGAATTCATGGTCCTTGAGATTGTTCAGCCCCTCCTCGATTATGGGATGCCAAGAGGTGGGACCAGCTTCAAGTAGAGCCTTGGCGTACGTCAATAAAATGGGATTTTTGGGAGCAAATTTCTTATGCGTGAAAGCCACCTCCTGTTGCTTCTGCTGGCTTGTATCGCCGTCGGCATTTGGAGAAGCATTACCGTTGACATAGTCAACTGCCTCGCAGAAGATGTACCAGGGCTGAGAACTATCGGGACATGAACTGTCCTCACTCGGAGCCGAGACTACGATATCGCCTAGGCGCGAGTGCTTCTTAAATTCATAGACATGCGGCACACCGCCACCCACTCCGCAGAGGATTACGTGCTGTATTGTCTGAAATGTACCTGACAGGAATGTACAGACACATAAAACACGAAGTCCAACAAGAAACAAATGTAAAAAGCAATTATGAACTTTGAAAAGTTTTTAAGGAAAGATGCCTGACCAAGAAGGCGAGTGACGATACCACTGGACGATATCTTCGCCTGACGCTCCCAACCGACCATGGGTAGCTTGACTGAGATCACTTTCACCGAACCAATGTAGCCAATGGTGTAGACGTTGGAGTCACCTAGGGAGTTGGGGAATACGTACACTTACACTTCCATCAAGGCTTCTTCCTGATGAGGATTAGAAAGCTAGCCTTAACTGAGGAAACATACCCTTAGTCTCATATCTAATGTAGGTGGTTTTGCGTTCAATCAGCGAGTCCACTGCCAACTTCTCGCATAAAAGGTTTGTTATGATGGCAACCGTCGGTTTCTGCTCATCCGAGATGGATTTGAGCTTTGCAGCACCAGCAATCACCTCAACTAGTATAAAGTTGGCATTAGACAGGGAATATTGGTGTGCACTTGGAGCAAACAAGCAAACCTTTGTGAAGGACATTGAGCTTTCGCCGATAGCCCCATTTTTTCTCCGATCCACTCTCAATACACACCGGTTGAATGAAGTTGGTCGTCTCAAGCTCCTTCAATTGTTTCACCAAGAGACCGGTGTCATCGTGGTTTGTGAGGCTTTAAAAAATGCAAGGAAAAAACACCTCACTTCCCAATCGTTAGATATGAAATGGGAAAATGAATCAGGGGGTGAACAAAAGAGTTGTGTAAATTGATCCCCTTCCTCTGCGGCTAAGTGACAAGGAGGCACTGTCGCTCTCCCAAACAGGCGGAAGCGATTGCCCCAATCACAGCGAATTCGTCATGCACAAGAAGGCTGAGGAAGCCCATTCCCCACCGCTACTTCACACCTCGATGCGCTAATGGGAGGCAATGACCGCTAAAGCATGCACGAAGACCAACAGTTGGTACGGTGTGAACACTTACTGACAGTCGAGGCCTCCAACCAGTCTCTAGCAACAGGCACATGAGGAGGAGAACGAGGGAAGTAGAAATTAAATTTCTCCCAAAAAAGGGGAAGCTTCACAGTAGCCTACTGCAAGTTCTGCTGATGGGGAGCAAGAAATAATAAACCTTGAAGTGAGAGTACTGACTGACTTTTCTCGATGGTTAGTAAGGGGATGGATGCAATCCTAACACCCGACCATGCCCATGAGAGAATCACGAAAATTCGATAATTGCATTCAAGGAAGTGTACTTTGACGCCTTCGAAGTTGGGTAGGCGGTGCATCGAGTCGGCAAGTTAAAGGTCACATGACGAGAGGAGGTTCGCACGATTCAAGATGCATTAAGTAAATGCATGAATATTTAAGAGTTGAGTCGTGTGAGAAGAGTTATAAAAAAAAGGAAAACGGATACCAACCTTCTACCGCCCCCATAGAAGGCAGGGGTGGGAGTGGAAGCGGTGGTGCCACTTTGTGGCCAGCCATTACTGAAAAGTACAATTTGACACACTAGCGACAGGGATGACGCACTTGCCGCAAGTTTAATATCTAGCTGCGCATTTCAAAGACATTTGAGTCTGTCACGCTGCTTCGGTGTGCATCGGTTGAGAGTAGAAACCGGATCGGTACGTGGTAAATCCACATAACCTTAGTAAAACCGCGTGGAGGTCAGTGTAGGGCCGAGTTCCCAGGGTTGAAGTGGTCCCCAGGTGAGTAGTCTATTCTTCCAGGCTGGAACGAGACCTCAACAACGCATTTGATAAGGTCTCGGCAATTCACAAGTGTGTATTCCCACCATGCTTCAATGAAGGCAATGAGTGGCATACGAACGGATAGAAGCAGTGCTTCTTACCTACACCCCAGGAAGAGCTGACAAACAGAAGAAACGAGACGATTCACAATCGTCTATGACGCGGAAAAGGGAACACAATGCTGACTCAGCTCCACCAATGACTCAGAAGACCTACCGAATGAGATCGTCCACTGAAAGCACATTGGGATAGGCGTCTTCCAGGGTTCTGAGGAGGCCTTCACGAACCACAAGTTCCACAGGCCTTTGATCCACTTCTACAAGAAAGAGCAGTAAATGTTCCTGTTGCCGAACAGCGAATATTAGACCACCAAGGTTACTGAGGCCAGAGTTCTGTTTGAACTGGGTGGTAGGCAAGCTAGAGACATCACAGTTGAGACAAATTCACGACTAAGAGCCGGAAGGCGAACCCGCGTTGGCAGAGCAACGAAAGTGTAAAAGTTGGAAGCAACCAAACATCCATACAAAAAGGTAGGAGACTTGTCAAAAATGCGGTAGAAGACAAAGTGACCATCCTCAGGTGGTACAAAGCCAGTCAATCTACGATGGTCCGTTTTTGAAGAGCTTAAAATAAGCGAAAACACCCAAAAGGCATAAATGACACCTCAAATCATCTTTGCATGAAAAACTTTGAAGTCAGTGTACTTCTTGGTCCAAATATGTGCTACCACAGGAGTTGTTTATGCTAAATTTGAGGCGCACAGACCTGTTGCTGTCGTTCAACGATCGCCTTCATTGTAAACAGTTTGCAAACAGCCAACAAGTCCGAGTAGCAAGGTGTCAAACAACTTCAGCTAATCCAGTGACATTTTGAAGCTGTCTTTCAACCAGTGGACATCACCAGAAGAGGGCGGGGGAAGTCAAATTTAACCCAAGTTTAACAAAAGCGTGCCTTCCACCTCAAGTAGGCGCGTATGCAGTTGAATACGTTCACGTTGGTGGAAATTTTATAGGTCAGTAGTGTGAGAAGCAAGCCCAAAAAGGCGTGAAAGTACTCCATCCACAAAATGCTTTTTCATTTACTTTTTGCTTCAGGAAATGCCTATCCTATCGCAAAATGCGGCCAGTCATCGCAGGAGAGTTGAGAGGAGAAGCATGATTGGTTGGCACTGAGAGCAAGAGTAGTAGTGAGACGACTCGCCCCTTCTCAACACAGTCGCCCCAACACACAAATTAACTCTGCAACACTGATCCAGTCGATGGCGGAGACGGTATTTCCTTTAACCTGGGAGTTTTATGCAAGCAAATAGAAGGCACCAAGGATGTCGGAAAGAACCGTTTCACTATGAAGGGAAGGGTAAACACACACCACAGGGTCCGAGGCCTGATGCAGAAGCACAAAGCAAAGCAACGTCAGAGAGCCTGACATTCACTAAGGCTAAAATAACACACACACACAATTACAAGCCTAAAATAACATACAGCAATTCACAAATCGAACTTTGGGCTGTAAAAGATAAACAGCTTATAGGATTTGTGACCAATAAGGGAGAAAGTCGTGGCAAAATTACTGGAATTTTACATGTAGCCAAACACACTTCACTGGCTACAAGTTAGAAATAATGGCATTTTGAACCCCTCCCCCCCCCCGAAAAAAAAAAGCCCCTGCTGTCGCAAAACACAAAAAGTGAGGCAGATCGGGAGTCCAACGTTGGTTGGATTTTAGGAGGCGCCCTTCTCCACACCAATTTACGATTTGCCGCATGTTTTGGAATGGAAGAGTTTGTCCAAAGCAGCAGGTTTATTTTGGGTTTCCAAAGGCCTCACTCTGAAATCACACCCAGTGATTCAGCATCGTCTCACAATTGCTGAGTGAGGACACTGGATTTCTGTAGCACACCCCCAAAAGCTCTTGACTGATTGTGTACACTCGGGGAGGAAACGCTTGAATTGGGCAATAATGAAAAGAAAAGTAGATGCCACGAGAAACCAACGAACGTCTCTCCCTCACACTTTTCGCAACCAGGTAGCCCAACTAAGTTCTTGCCATCTTACAAGCAGTTATTCCCAACCTTGATTGGTGCAAGCCAGTCCGTGTCAAGAATATTGGATACTGACATTCAGACTATACGATGATACGCCAAGGGAATGACCAAGAGATTGGCTATTCCGATCAATGGGGAAAACACCAGCCAAGGTGCAATTGGCACTGACAGCTAGTGGAGAGGGCGTAGTGATGTGTCAACAACCAATCAACAGGAAGTGAATCGGTGCATTTGACATGAACTGACACCTTACTCCTCGTAACTCGGGATTTGGTTAGGCTGGATTATATTTTGGCCTTTTTTTACAGGAAAGGTGAACTATAAAAAACCTTCTCCTTGTCTTAATGACTCCTGAGTGAGATAGTTTTCACGAGAATGCAACCAGGGTGATTGTACACACATAGAATTTTTGATAAACACACCTGTGCATTCAAATCTAGCATTCAAGCACCAAATTGCAACCCACTCGATTCACAAAAATACACAAAACGCTGAAGTGAATGGTAATTAGCAATGTCATCTTTTACAGCAGAAAAACTAGAAACGGTAGCCCCAAATAGCAATGACTAAGCACTGTTAGCAGAAAGGTGGCCATAATATATTACTGCCGAAAGTGCCAGCCCCAATCAAAAAAAACTCCACAGTGTGTACGTAGTGCAAAAGAGATGAGGAAGAAGACCTCGACCGAAATGCCATAACCATAACCAATTTGGACGTACTAAGGCCGATGTTAGCGCAAATTAGGAATTAGAAAGCAGCTGAAAGGAATTTCAGGGTACTTATAGTGCAGCATTAAGATAAGCCATTGGGATGCAATTTGAAAATATCTTACTACGATGAGTAGTAAAAGAGAACTAACCAGGAACAAACGCGTCCTGTGAACACGGTTCTAGAGGCACGATATCCAAGTCAACTCGTCGTAAGTTCGGATAACGGTCACTTTGAAGCAATTTCAGCATACGTTTGATAAAACCAACGTAATCTAAAGTACAATAACAATTGAGCAAAGAATAAAAATAGGATGGGATCACTGATGAGAAAGGACTAATAGATACCTTTGGGGAAGGTTTCTTGATTAACCAAGTCCTTGAAGAAGTCATAAGAATCATGCAACTTTCGATTATGATCAGTGTCCTCAATGAACCAAAATTTAAGACGGCGATTTTCCTACAAAGTGCGCATAAATTATACACTGTTGGCTATTAAGAAGTGGAGCAAATCATCCATCCATGTGGTGTTTGCAGGACGCCATGTGTGTAAAATTACTCTTGTTTCTATCAATTGAGTTGAAAACAAAACTTATTTAACAGTAAATGTAGTAAAGTCAGAACCGAAGAAGTGAAATCATGGATAAATCCCAATTTTACTGAGCAAGAAATTATGCAATTACTTAAATTTGGCTGTACACTATTGTCTTTAACTAAAACATGTGCATTAAGTTTATTTTACGCTTGCAAAGTAAGCCAACTTAGAAAAGGCAATATTGGAACATTTTTGCTTTTCGAATTTAGTGCTCGAGCACTTAACCCTCTACCGTTGAATGAAAAGATAAGTTTGGCCCGAAAAAGAACCCAATTACACAAATGACTTACAGCATGTCCCTCCTCCGTCCGACTGTTATGCATTAAACAAGTGAATTCCAATTGGATTTCCTGCGTCCCCGAGTCATTGCATAAGTTTGAGTTTTCTTTGTTAACTATGATACCATTTAGATGACCACCGCCCTTGTGGTACACCTCTGATGGATCTGGACTCAGGTCACGAACAACTTGAATGGTTTTGACTTTGCCCTCAGTACGGGGCGTCATTGTCACAACTCGCCCAACCATCCTCGATGGAACACAAAATCACCTCTCCCACCTGCGTATTGAAAAGCTAACCTTGAGGACCAATGACCTTCGAATTAGAATTGCTTAAAAATGCGAAATAGTAGCGGTCTTAAATTCAATAAAATAGTTAGCTAAAGACAGTTCGTCATCAAACAAGCTATTTCGGTTTACAGTTTTTTATTTATAGCAATAAAATTATGCCCAAGTAGGCAATGCTTACTTATTTATTTTACGAGCATTATTAGTGGTCAATTATACGAGATGAAGATCGTTAAGGAAATGACATTCTTATTAGCGCACACACTTTACGTTATGATAATCTAGTCGAACACATTGAGGCAATAAACAAACTTAAGTGGGTAGACGAGTCCAACTGTTGCTTTATGAAGGAATGTGGTGTAAGTAGTTGTGTGCTGAGAAGGAAAAACACTTAAATGTCATCCATTATTTTTTACCGATATCTTTGTTGTGCTCTATTAAAGAGCCCTTTGTTAGTGATTGATGACAAACGATCACGGTTGTAAGACAGAATATTCCGACAAACGTACGGAAAGCCTGAAAGGCTGCTGACATGGCTCAGGGCCTGATTGCACGCCTTGCAACTTCCCTTTTTCATGAATTTTATTTCCTCTTCCTAGCCAAGTGGTTGTTCGCACTTTTTAATAAATTTTAGACATTAAGTTAGCAGTGCACATTCTTTCTGAATTATGTATCTACTGACATTTTATTTAACGATGTAAACACGGATCCTCTGTTCATTCCACATTCCAGATGAACTGCGAGCAATTTATGAACTCCTCTCTTCACGGCCATAGCTGTCAAAGACGATTGATGAAAAGTGTACGTAACGCGCTTTTCCGGGTTATGTTATGGTTACTTTACATCCTCTTGATAGCCGCAATCACTCGATCCCAAAAGTTAGATGTGATCCCGTTTGCATTGTAGGTGAGGTGATGAAAGACTTGGAATACTTTAATTTGCACACATTTAGGCTCTTCAATCAAGGCAAGTTATGCACACTCGGTGGTGACATGACAACGAGCGTTTGTTTCCTACCCACAAACTGTTATGAATATTTTTAATGCCTCCAGTGTTGTTGTGTTTGCTTTATGCAATGGTCCTAAATTCTTGGCACAAAATCGTACGCTTGTAGAAACCATCGCCTGAGCTTGTTCAGGGGTGGATAATAAGTGAAGGAACTGGGCTACTTTGGATACGCCTTCAGCTCTTTGGTGCTACTGATTATGAATTCAGTAGAGGTCTAAGAAGCCTAGCAAACCGCAGGAGCTAATGATGCCTCCAAAGCTTATTTAACCAAATATTTAATTAAACAGAAAATTGAACATGTTTATGGAGCCCATGCTTTATAAAAAGATTGGCATTAAGTTGTTTTGCCGGGAGACTGTCTTATACCGTCCGGAAAAGCAGAACGCCGTGTTCAGCAAGTTTGAAGAATATTAGCCCGCGCTTCCCATGCGTCACCTCACTAAAACAAAAACAAATTCATTATTGTCAAGTTTCTCGAAACAATATGAACACACTAGTTAATCGCTAAGGTTTCTTCCACAGCAAGAGTACTTTCCAACTGGTGCGTGGGAATGCAGTACACGGGCTACCTGCCAAGGGCGGCAAAAGGTGACAGATTTCATCTTTTATCACAAGAGGTAATAACCAGTTCCTATGCATCGATTCACACACTGACCTAGTATCCACTGACGTTGCATTCACTTACCACAATCATCTCAATGCTTGTGGTGACGGTTGCCACATAAGAATTGCCTTAACACAAGGCTTCTAGTAGCAAAAAAAATCCTTTTCTGCTTATTTATCACCTAAAGCTGTTGTTTTAAATCAAAAGCTAATTCCCCCGCGGAGTAACTGTCTCAGTGATACCCAAACTAATCATCGACCGAAAGGACGGAACGTCAGGTGGAAAAGTGGGGAAATGAATAAATTTTGTCTCCCATTAACTGATTTAGGATTATAAAATTTTAAAAAATAGGCAACGATGAAGGATCTGCGTACTCACCTCCCAAAGTTAGTACCGACTATACAATGCCAATTGCCCGGATACTCATGGCGCACAGCATCTCGGATGTAGCTGGCAATGCCCTGATTATCTGCACCCGTTTTGATCGCTTCAAAGGCGACCTCCACAGCAAATTGTTGCATATCATCTGGCATGTCAGTAGTCTTCACCACAGCTTTTTGATGCGGCATGGTGACGCAGACCTTCCTCCTATGTGGTAGCTAATATAATGACTAGTTAGATCCACGCTTGCACACTCCTTCTACGAGAGATTAGTAAGAGAGATTGGCACTAGTCATGTCGCTAAGTAGCAGCCAATAGCCTTCCTAGCATGTGAGACATTGCCTTCACTTATAAGCCTACCACTACTCGGATCCACCGAGGCTGGATCAAAAACCCTCGCACTTGTAGGCACTTTCCCTCATCACGTGAGTGTTTAAGCACCAAATTCCCTGACTTGTAAAAAGGCAACAATAGGCTTTTATTTATAAATTAACTAGACTCTACTGGATAAACTACTTCCGTTTATGATCTCAGGTGGCAATAAACTGACTCGAGGCCAAAAGGCCGGGAATTCTCTCGTTCTTGTCCCCTCTCGCCCCCTACTCCTCCCCCCATTTCTCTCTCTCTCTCTAGCGTGCGCTTTTATGTTTACCGGGACAATAAAACTTGCTGTGGTGTAGCGCAATGTCGTATTGTTTAGTGTCATGTGAAAATTCACTACATCGTCATTGACATTTTGTCTCAAGTAAGTCGCGCCGCGCCATCACTTTGAAGTCTTGTTGACCACAAATCTTGGCACATGGGTCATGACTAAAGTGTGGGCGAATAAAACACTCAAGGAGTAAGCTGAAAAAAAGGGCTCATTTCTTGCTTTTATCCTTAGCACACACACACAAACACAGTGAACTTCTTCCGATTGTCTCGGCGGAACGGATGGTACCCTTCAAGGGTTGGCTTGAAGGGGGCGGGAGTGGGATGGAGGCGGCAGAACTGAAAGGCCTACAAACGTTCATTGATGGAGATTTCAGTAAAGCTCCCAATTTTCCAACCATAGAACAAGCAGAATGAGTTAAAACAAAGGGCAAACAGAGGCACGCGTAGACACAGGAAACCGCAGTTTTAGCTCTCACACAAAACATCTTGTTTCCCCCACGCTACCTGATAATCTCGTCTATGGGTCAGCTTTGAAGTTAGCCGAAGGGTAGCCTCCCCTTGGGGTGTTGTATTTTAACACAATCTGAGGCAGTATTTATATGTGAATTCTGCGGACCCGGTAAAACTTTCGGCACACTACAAAGGAATGTTCTACACAGTGATGATATTACTACTTCCACTTGCTACTCCCTTAGGAGTTTCCAACTAAGCATCGTTTCAAGTGGATTATTTAGAAGGTTCTACCACCAAATTCCTTCCATGTTTCCTTAATTTTAAAGCATAAAGAATCAAATAAAAGGCTTGAGAAGAAATTTTATAGCTAGCAATACTCTGTTGAAGAGGTTCCGAAAGGTCGGTCGTGCGGGTGTTGAAGGCTCCACCTTCGTGCCTTTGTATTCAAACTATTCCAGCTGCCCCTTAGTCCTCTTCTGGTTTCAGGGAAGTCCCGGTGTACTCCATCTCTTTCTGCCCTTGTGAATGGAAGGAATGAATGACCTCCTGTACAGGCAGCAATCTCAATTTCTTGAGAGGGTTCAAGTGGCTCCTTTTTGAAAGACAGAAATGGGTGAAAAGTGTTGAGAAACGAGCCCCATTTGGACTCAAAGCATTAAAACATGGGGTAATTTGAACCTCCGTGCAGCGTCATCATCGCCACCACCACCGTCACCCAAAGGACGGACCCGCGTGTGAACATTCACCAGCGCGTTTTATGGTTGGAGTTGAATCATCACCAAGTATGTACGGTCAGAGTGTCTAGGCTTTTAGCCATCCAAAGTCTTGTTGATTCGAGACGGATAAATAGGGTTGAGCGAGATTCCCTTCAAGATTTTGGCTCTCTCTTTTCGTCACGGTGGAAGGCGCTCTGCTACGCAGACCGGTGAATATGCGAAAGGAGCCGAAGAATTCGCCCACCTGAGGGGTGCGTAGATGTGACGGGATCCAGTCGATACTTCAAGACACTTAACTCAAGTATCAAAAGGAGTACCAACTTGTGTCCAATGCACAAATTGGTGTCTTAGAATGAGTGCCAATCACTCACTTTTTGGATCTTTTTCTCCGCTCCACAGTTTTTGAGGAGGCTTCACAAACACTGGGCTGGTGATGCAAGTCAGGTGAAAAGAGAACCAATTCAAAGCACCCTGGCGCCATAAAGTGGGTTCGTTTTGGGACCAATTTGTGCGTAGAACACCTGTTTCAGAAAGAGAGCGCGAGAGAGAGGGAGATAGAAAAAAAGAAGGAGGAGGAGGAGGAGGAGGAATCGCCGACGTCGCAAGCTCTGTCCACGTGCTAATAATGGCGGCGCATCAAATTGCGCCACGTCCACAGCGGATCTCATTTCCAAATGTTGGATAGGTTTACCTGCATTGTAAATAAATTATTCTTACTCACAAATTCCTTAACACTCTTACAAATAGGTGGGATCTTAAAACACTCCACGTGATCTGCCCCCTGAATCATGCACCAACTTTGGCTCAACACGATGGATGCCAACCTTACAAGTGCCTGATCCTGTGCAAGCCGAATGAAATTAAAAGTGACTAAATTAAATTGGGTGGAAGCCGCAAAATTAAATGAAATTAGCGACATTCCAAGGCAATGAGGTACTCAGCCCTGTCCAATAGGGTGAGGTGCTTCGGCGACCTCCACCTTGAGTGTGTCAAATTGCTGTGGCCGAATGTTTTATTTGCATAATCGAGAAGCATGCCACTACGCCTGTGGTAGTTCAGCAATAAAGGTGCGTCTACCAACCACACAAATTCTGTGTTCCCCTCCTTTGTAATTGGCATCTGGTGTGAACGGAGCAACTCCCCTTCCCCAGAAGGACTTTCTCTTAGGGACAATGAGTTGCCTCACAGGGCCCAGAGTCTCTATGGATGGATATTTCAATCTGTAGGAAGAGGTCATTTAACGACTCCTTCAACAACGCCTAGGTCGTAAGAGTTACTCCGACCAGACCATAGATGTTCACGCAGGCATATGCTCCCAATTCCTAGAATTAGTGACAATTTCTACTGATATTTGGAGGATTTATTTCCTCCTCTGGGATCCCACTAGGGGATCGCTGTTAGGGAAGCATTATGACACATATTGTTGACAAGTAAAAAGGATGTCAAGACACGTAGAAAAGCTCCATTTCATTATTTGCTAAGGTGACATTTATGTGCAATAGTGAAGAATCCAAATTGATCCAAATAAAAAAACATCTTTTTTTAAAAAAACCGCCGGAGCTGTCATTAATTCCCATATAAAAATTTGATTGGCTGATAGATTGATTAATTGACAGACTGATTGAGTGACTGACTTGGCCATGCATAACGGGCAACGTGAGTGATCAAATAATAAGAAAATATAGCAAATACTTTTCTTCAATTGTGTTCGAGAGTCATCAGAAAATAATTTTGCATTTTGAAATCCTCACCTTTAACAACTGAGTGCAGTGATGCCAATTGACAAGTTGGCGTCCAAACCAGTTCCAACCCTGTCGAGGCTCTTCTTTGGCAAAAAAAAAAAAATAACCTTACCAACGACTTTTATAAGGCTCTTGTACAAAATATGTGGCGGTGATTCTCACGATCCACGGGCGTCATAAAACCCTGCCTTCAATTGGCTCATCACTTGACGGCTTATTGTGCACTCCTCCTGTCAATGATTAATTACCTAACTAGTCAAAATATAGGCAAACAACAAGAAAATCCGCCTTTGGGATTGGCAAATCACGAGTGATGAGGCCATTAAGCGGAACTAGTTATGACCGAAAAGCAGGAAGACAGGATGGTCAACAGTTTGACAGTCATTTGGCTTACCAGGAATCGGCGCCATAGCCTTGGCATAGCCTAGGCTGCTAGAGCCGTCGTCATCATCATGCTGCTTGGGAGGTTGCAATTTTGATGCAATCCACCAACTACCCTATTAGGACACACAAACCTGATCGGTAGCTTCTTGCGTAAACAAGGAGGCGTGCTGAAGGTTTCCAGCAATCCAGTAGAGTGAAGAAGACTGCATTGCGTCAGCAGGGAATCCGCAGTAGTCGTCCACTACAGCCTAAGGTACTGCAATGCCCGCATTATTAGTTAAACTTGTTGTTTTAGCAACGGAGCTACTTTCTCGGACCCTCAGAGAAGATTTGAGGCGCTACACTAGTGGCAGCGGAGAGTGGACACGGTCTTGAATGCCAGCGAAACCCTAGCGTGATGGAAGAAGTGCGCTGGTGGGAGAAAGGTCTTAGAATGTCCTCCAGATTCGACGACTACCTAACACTTTCTCTCCTCCCCATAGCCACTACTTAGGCAGGTTACAACTGCAAATCCTGAGGAATTGCCAAGAGGACTCAAGTGTCCTCTCAATTGCATGGAAATTCTGTGACCGGCTTAGTTGGTTGGTGCGTGGGTCCCTTACTTACAACAATGATTACATTAGGGAAGGCAACATGGCGGGCCAACCAAGGGATTCGCCAAAAACAGTCTTTAACTCCCCCCCATTAAACCTTCGACCTGTGCCAGTAGCTCCACAGGCCTTCTTCTACTTGAGTGCTGCATCTTCCTTCGTGTTCAGAGAAGCCTCGAGGCTCACGATGCTTCTAACTCCTATTAGTCATTTTCTTACCTAAGTTGGAGTGAAATTTGGCATTACTTTTAGCCACCTTCGTCCATTTTAGCTTATTAATGCTAGTTAAACCCCAAACGGTGAACTTTTCAGCATCACCTGAACCTAAGGCGTGTACACGACTCAGTAAGTCAGTCAGGTCCCGGTGAAACGTGCTAATGAAAATCCCTTGGTCAGTTTAATGAAGGCAACTTTTACCTGACCTCAGCACAAATTTTATGACTGATAACGTCTCCCTGTTTGTGTGTGTGTGTGTGTGTGTGTGCATGTGCACGCATGTGTGTGTGCATGAGTGTGTGTGGCTATGGCACAGGTGGAGGAGAGGGTGGACGGCTGCAGCGGCGGCGGCGGCGGCGGCGGCGGCGGCGGCGGCGGTGGTGGTGGCCCTTCGAAGGGTGTGGGTGAGGGAAGCTTCTATCCGATTGGTCGGGTGCCTGACATTCAATCGGCGTCCGGCTGGCCGTCTCAACAGATATCTGTGAGGTGCCTCACACACAAACCTCCACGGACACAATAAAAAAGATTTGGTCACTGTGCTGATGCCTCGCTGCCAATGGAATAATCGCCTCCTTCTCTTGGTCATTCTTGCAGTGGATATTACCCAAACCATCACCTGGCTGTAAGTTGATCCCCCCGCGTAGCCTTATAAATCAGGCACTTTTATTAAATGACCACTTTTCTTTCCTTTTTCTTAAATAAAAATAGAAGATTGCAGGTTGCTGACAAATGCCTTTTTCTTTACGTTAACCGTCTTAAGCCTTCTCAATAAGCCTGGAGGTGTTCACCGTTGAAATGCCTCTTCCACACTCAAAACACCCATCACAAATTCACACTTCCAAGCTTTGACTTTTTATTCACTATAAAAAAATTAATTTTGCGTCCTACTTGAGACCACATTAAGGAGTAGGCAGTTTATGCAGAGAATGCGCCAACCTGCACCCTAGGGTCTCCATACAGCCTCAGAAGCGGGTGTAGGTATAATGCTCGGGCAGAATATGCACTACCAACGTTTACCGTCGTGATCCGAATGCCAAACCGCTCAGCCGAAGCCCAGAAACGGAGCCTTGAGTGGCCTTGAAACCATTCACAATTTGTGTGGGTACTTAAAGACACCTCGAAATGGAAGTTGGGATCGGCCCCCTGACACCGTGAGGATGTCTCAAATTGCATTTCATCGCTTATTGAAGTAGACAATAGGTAGGTGGTGGATCCACCCTCTCAACATTAGGCGAAAACAATGCGTATTTTCTGCATCAATCCTTAGTTGCTCTCCTTCCGTTCTGTGTGTTTGCCTTGAAGTCGTTAATTCTGGTAGAGACGTACTAAAGTCCTCTACAGGTGGTTGCTGTGATCATTAAAAAACACTAAAGGCTCTTTTACTGCATCAAGCCGGTCGTCTTCATTTAGGCGCTCTTCAATGTGTTCCACATTTCTTATGACTCGGGCACACCGGCTTGGAGGTGGGCATGGGCACAGAGAGTCCGGTCGGATAAAGGAACCGCGTGGGGGTCATGGCAGCGTGCACTTGTCACGCCTTCTATTCTGAGGTCGAAAAAACTCGACTACTCAGTGATCGCCTCTTGATTGAGCTAGGCGTGTCAACACGACTTTGAGTGTGAAAAACTAAAGTCACGAATGTAGGGAGGTTTGCAGGCCTTCGGCCATACAAGATGTGGAAATTATATTTTGGAAAAAATCCTTCCGGTTAATCATTAATCTGACCTAGACTGCGTCATAAAATTATGCCGCCAGACATCGACATTGCCTAGTTACAACGTTGATTACGTGTCAAATGCCACATCCGCTTCATCTTGCGATAAGATACTCGAGGTTGGATGGCTGGAATTCAATCCAAGGTGAAAGTACTGGAGAAGTCGGCCTCGCCTTTCAACAGCCTTGTCTCCTGCGTAATTAGACGTAGAGGAGGAAGCGATCGCTTCTGCACTGCGTGCCACTTCAAGCACAACTTGGTTGTGCCCCGATTTAAAGGTAAAACTGAATGTTGTAGCGGACTTCATCGATATCCACGGACGAAAGCCCTGGAGAAGGAGCGTTTCACTCCAAACGAGTGTGTCTACGCCAAGTATCGCTATGGATTGGGACGAAAACAGCTGGAATTTTGCCATCATCCCGAGGGCAGCTTTGCCATGCACGCAGTCCTCAAGTCGGCTCAAGCGGTGACCTACTACTGCCCACACATATTCAAAGATCGACGCTGGAATTGCTCCTCGGTGGAATACCTCCCCAAAGCAACACCCGATATAGCCAGAAGTGAGTCCTGTCGAAAGTAGACGGTCGTCCAGGGGTCAATGGCTATAAATAATAAATCCGTAGCCGAAATCTTTTTTCACACTGAGGACAATATTTTTGATTTCTTTGTGAGTCCTTCCAGAACCTTAGAGATTAAACCGGGTTAGTTGGAAATGATTTGAACGAGAGCCAGCCATTTAGAAGGCACAACACTAAACTAATTCACCATTTCTGAGTAAGTAGAGGTGTTCAACACGGAGATGCCAGTTTTAATCGAAGAGGCTACAGCAGTTTCATTATCATCCACCGAATCCCAACATTTTACAAGTGGCATTCTTGGCCTCCTAGAAAGGTATGCAAAGCATAGTTCGAACCTATCTCCTCTTTTTCACTTTCGACAATCGGCGAAACCCCGATTTTACACATTCTGATACCACCTCCTAGTTTTTACAAGAACCACGAAATATGCTACTTATTTTTTTATCAGCGACTCGGGAGAAAGCGGCAATGCACGCACTAGCCAGCGCTGCACTCATGTTCGAGATAGCTCGTCGATGTGCAGAGAATAAGATAATGGACTGTGAATGTGGCCGTATTGACAACTGGGACGTGCCTCCACAGCCCCAGGAAATTGATGATCCCGGGCCGAGTGATGCCAACCAACCGCAAAACGTGCCGGTGCAATACCACTGGGGTGGTTGTTCCGACAACATTGAGGCTGCAAAAACGTATACACAGGCTTTCCTCGGCTTCCCCTCGGAGAACAGGCCCCAGCGAAGGCGGAGTAGATACGTGATGGATGTTTACGGTCGCTACAATCGAGTGCCCAGACAGACGATAAAATCGACGAAAAAGCGAAACTCGAGGAAGAGAACGAAGAAGATTGTCAACTTCCACAATTACAGAGCTGGAATCAAGGTCAGTGATGAAAGATTATAACCGTCATGTTACCCACGATGATTAGAAGCAGTTGAAGAAAATCTGGTTAATTTCTCCATCCTTGCCATCAGTGCTACTACCTGCGAAATGAGTAGACTTTGGTGGACCTCTAATTGAGTACCCAGAACCCCCTCCAAAAGCCTAGACTCGTGTCTACGTAAAGTGTTGTAAATTTATCTGAAGAAAAAGACAGAGGAAATTAGCGGTTAGGTTTTTAGCCAGTGTATTTGTGATTCAGACCGTCAAGCTACCGTAAATTCGAACTTTTTTTTCTCGTTCAGATAATTGAGGACTCACAGAAGACAAGGTGCAAGTGTCAAGGTGTGAGTGGCAGCTGTGCTCACAAAATCTGCTTCCGTCAACTGTTGCGGGTGGACTCACCACAGCTACAGGACATAATCCTTCAGCGCTACATGGTGAGACAATAATTACAAAAAAAACTTGGTCCAGAAGACCTTCCACATAATAGCCACACACACACACATATACACCCATAAGTCTAACAGACCATGAGATTATCAGGAGATAAAGTTTCGATCATATTAAAACCGGAACAGGTACATCCTTACTGAAAAAAACTCATTTGTATTACAATGACCGCGGAGAGGGAACTAAGCTTGCTCGATTAAACCCTCTAGATGGCAAGATATGTCTCTGTCGAGTACGGGAATCTTCTGATCGCTAAGGAGTACGAATACGGCTCGTACACACCTCGAGTGATTCACTATAGTGAACTGGCATTCGCAGAGCACTCACCAGACTTCTGTGAACCCGACCCGCGTCTTGGCTCCGTTGGAACAAAAGGAAGGTAGGCACCTCACCTCCCCTCCCTCCCCACAGAAGTCAATCTATTAAGCATCAGAAGCACCCGCTGGCCGTAAAAACCGACTTCTAATGCTATTGGTTTCATCGTAGGTATTGTTCCACCAACGATACAGAAAGAATGCAATCCAATCACTGCCAGAACATGTGCTGCGGTAGAGGGTATGTGACTTACGAAGAAACCACCTTTACCAACTGCAACTGTCGTATAACCAAGGATTTCAGAGTTATATGTGACAAGTGCCCCCGAAATGTCCTACGAAACATTTGTAAATGATTATTGGCTTCTTTTTCCTTAAATGTACATAAATAACTGCAACTCATCGCACAGACCTGCATAAAACCCCCAAATAGATTTGCATGTTTTCATGTTTTAAACCATATTAGTATCATTTCCTTCAAATAAAAGTAAAGGTACTTTATACACATTAAATTCAATATCTTCTCGTCAAAACATCATATCTTCAGTTGAGGACTACGCAACGTGAGATAATAAAGTGGCCTGAGAAATGAACTGAAAGCACTGCATTTAGAAGATCCAGAGCCCAGCCATAAGTTACACACTAGAGATGTACAAACGGAACATCACTGTCTCTCAGACCACTGCTTCGAGGTCAACGTAGTCAGAGTAAGAGCGTGGATCTTCTTCATTTCTTCAGCCAGGAGTGAGTTAACCATCCTATAAGGAACGACTAGACCTGCAACAAGTTTTACCGGTGACGCTGAAGAAGTGTCTTCCCTTCAAATTGATCCGACACTACTAGAACGTTAAGTTTGAGACCACATCCATCGGAAAAGTCAGTTATGTCCTTAAAGTACGCATTAGTAGAAGCCATGCCTATACCAAATGAACAGGATTCAGCGCAGAAATGCGTTCCCGCACCGAATCTTCCGTAGTGGCCATCAAAAGCGAGTCAAGACACAAGTCACCGGAGTCCCGACTTGTCCAATGCAGATCCAGCCTACAATCAACCAATCAGGTAATAATTGCACATGATAATGGTTATAAATGAGGCTTTGAAAAAGGCAAAACTTTGGCTATTTTTATAGTCTGGTCTCATTTATTTGCAATAAAATAGCAAACTTTTCTGTTCAGATAATATGATCTCTTATGTTAAGTTCCAATTGCACCAGTTAGATTTAATTGTACAAAGGCAAGCCAAGCACCTGTTGGAAGAAATTCACCATAAGGATTAAGAACAAAACTTTGTTGTTGACGCAGTTTTGCAACAAACTGCCTTAGAGTAATGAGGTTCTTAAGTGCGAATGCATCCCTTGCTTAAAAGTTAAAAATAAGAATATAAAGTCATCCGACGCCTAAACCTTTACGACAGTCAAACCTTAACTCTTTACACTATGTCAAATGCACACATTTCTGGCTTGTGTGTATGTTTACATTTACAAGGCGGACTCAAATCCATCTGCGGAGCCTGTCACTTATGCATTCAGTTTGATTGTATGTTGGACAGGTCTTTAAAATGACTTCTCACCTAATAATTCCTAAAGGGGCTAACCTAGGAAAGGCTTGTTTGATTTTATTCACCTATTTTGTTGCTCCCTCCCATTGAGCACAATTCACTGAAATTCCTTGTCCAAATAAACACGTTCAATTTTTTATCTTAAGTAGTCTTGTGCATGGCTCGTCGCACTTTCCTGTATTTTAAATGCTTACTTTAATATTTTTCCATTCATAGACTGCAAATTTGGTCCTGGTGTGTGCTTAGGGGCATTGACACTATTCTCAAAAACGCAAAAAAATGTAATGTTTGGTTTATGAAACATGTTTGCTCTAACACCATTAAGTTATTTTCATTTTATTAATCCACCTCGACGTTGGCTAAAGCGTATTATAAAAGTTGCTTTCTGAGTGGCTCTTGACCACCTCCGTCCTTACTGCCAGATGCTCGTCCAGAATGCTATCTCCTGTCGGTATCGTGTATTCGAGTGAAATTTACCACCTATCTGGTCTGTCTCCAAAATATGAAAATCGTTTCTCGCTTGTTATGGGCCTGATATTTGCGTACGGTTTGGCGAAAAGGCTCCTGAGGATACCACCAATGCAACTGTGCCCTTCGAAGGAAGTGGAGTGTTTGACACAATTTCATAGGCATGTGGCCTCTTGCCTTTTAATTTTTTGTAGTATGTTGGTTGTCAGTTCTTCCTTAAGGGAAATACTCTCTTAAAATTTGGTTTCTTCTGATGCAAGTACATAGCAGAACCACTGTGTACAATCTTTGAATTTTTAAGACCTTGAATTCTACCGATTTTGCTTTGACTAGTTTAGTCTTACGATTCAGATTCTTTTAAACTTTATCTATCACAATTGTTCTGTTAATCTAGTGAAGACTATGTAAAAGCTCTCCAGCTCTTGGATAACTTCTACACATCGGATGACGAGCCGGATATTCCTGATGACACATCCGAGCATCTTGATGGTTTTGGCCTCAGCTACGATTGCAACGGATTCAGAGGTGTATACGGCTACGCCCTTTCCGCAGTTCGGGGGACACTAGCCGCCGTTGATTCCTTGGTTAATTCCCAGTGCAAGGTAATTTCTAGGTTATTTTTGGAAAGAAATTCATAACGTGGTCATATTTTCTGCATTCCGCCCTGATTTTCTAGATTGCGATCAACTGGGCAGGGGGTTGGCACCATGCGAAGCGCTCCGAGGCTTCAGGTTTTTGCTATCTCAATGACATTGTTCTAGGGGCTACGCGTCTCCTCTCCTCACCTAAATTTTCTTCGGGTCCACTGCTATACATCGATCTTGACCTTCACCATGGCGATGGTGTGGAGGAGGCTTTTGCATACTCCTCGCGCGTTGTCACTTTTTCTGTTCATCACGGTGCTCGTGGATTTTTCCCTGGCTCAGGAGTGCCTGATGCATCCACTGGCGATTACTTTAGGGGAGCACGCGGTGGTCAATTTTCGTGTTTCAATTTGCCTTTGGGTATAGTTTCGATCCCCAGTTTGCGTTGTGCTTTACTGTTCTGTAGATTTCCTGTTTGTCGGATCACTTACTAAAATTAGCAGCACAATTGGTGCATCTATGCTTTTGTGTTGGGCCAGTAGTGCTTACAGTAGTGTGCTTGGTATCATTGAGCATTAATGCAAGAATAGATGCTGAAGCCGAATCTGTAGGCGTCATTTATGTAAACATGGATTAAATTATGTTTCAATTTGGATTTCGCATTGCTCACCAAAGCGATGTGAACTGATGATGCTCCACCTCCACATATTTGATTCCAAAAATCCTTGTTCCCCTCGTTATCGCTTTACCCTTCTGAAAATAATTTTTGCATCCGGAGGCCGCAGCATGTTTTCAACGTCTCACCACCTGATTGATTATTCCCTCAGCTGAAGGCGCTGACGACCGTCTCTGGTGGTCCGCAGTGGAGCCTGTCCTCATTTCTCTCTATCATTCCATAAAACCCATTGCCGTCTTTATCCAATGCGGGGCAGATGCTCTCTCTACTGATCCGCATCGAATTTTCAATTTGTCCGCCTCTCTCACTTCAAATCAATCGGCTTACATCTCAACTCTAAAGTTGGTGTTAAGCTGGGGTCTTCCCACGCTAATATTGGGTGGCGGTGGGTACCACCTTCCGGACACGGCTCGGCTCTGGTTAATGCTGACGGCTGTCGCTATCTCCTGTGGCACCGGTGAACAGTGAGTGAGACTGCATGTCCGTTAAGGGACCACTTCCTTAATATGCATAAACAATTTCATAATTTTGCTCCTTAGAATTTTCCTCGACCAAGACATTCCAGACCACACGAATCTTTCTTCATTTGGGCCTGATTTCACCCTAGACGTGGGTCCTTCCATGCGACTGAACCGAAATTCAGTGGAGACAGTTTCTCAGGCTGTTGACCGACTTCTTCGTCAGATTGATGATTATTGTGCCTTTAACCGGATTTAGCTTCTTTCTACGCCCATTTGTGTTTTACTTCACATTTTACGATTTCATTCGCTGTGCTGTTATATTTGGTGTTAAATTATTAGATTTCTGCATTTTCCTTACCCAAACCTATAAATAGCTAGCTATTTCTGTCATTGCTTCTACTCATTAGCGCATGGATTGCAGAACAACATAGTTAGTTGGTACCTGTTGGTTAGTGTTGACTTGAGTGCTATAACTACTCCGCGTTCGCATGTCCGTGAATGCGCTACCGGCATCAGGAACCCTTCGGGACATTAGTTTGTGCGGCGGAGTCTTTCTGGCTTTCGGTTTCGCTATACTGGACGAGCTGGTTAAACTAAGACGGAGTATTTTGCTTCTGGCAGACTGAGTGGAGTAGCGTGTAAAAGTGGTGGGACGTAAACCGGGCGACTGCAACTTAGAGTAGCCGATGAGTGGTCCTTCTTGGTAAATTCGTCCTGGTACTCAAAAGAAGGGATAAGTAATTGCGATGAACGCGTTCGTATGGATACACTCCAGATTTTTCGAAGGCGACTGGCTTTGGAAGGGTCTGGAGTCTCTGCCAAATTGAAGTAGTAAGAAAGAACGTGGGCAAATTATGCATATAGGGTTCTGGGGTTCTTGTCATGGTCTTTGAAATCGTGCCACAGTCAAATAATCATCCATGTGATTGAATACTAGGTTACACAAAACGTCAAACGCCTATATTGTGCCATTGACTAAAAGTTTACCCATGTCTTCAAGTTTAATTCAGGGTATATACAAAGCAATTCACCTCTATTTAGACACCCTACAAATAGATCTCAGAGATGTTTAGATCGAATAGATGGTCTAAATGGGTATTTTACCATCTAGGAATGTAAGCATTTATCACAACATTAACCATAAAGACACTAGCTCTTTAATCAGAAACTAAAAATTGTGAATAGTGTTTTTTCTAAATATTATGATTCCAGCTGGAAGAATACCCGCGTTCGTGTTTTAGTTGATAGATTAAATTTAATTATCGCGACCTTCACTCTTTCCACTTTTCTATTTTATTTCAAAATGTCGTGGTGTTGGGTTGCTGCATCTGTAATATTCATTGTATATAGTCATCAGATATATGTTCAAGGTATCTTGCACATTGTATGTAATAGTCTTTAGGAATCGATTATGGAATCTCGACGCAACCAAACGACCTTGGCTTTGAAAAATATACCGAATCGTCTAGTGAAACGAGATCCATATTTTTCATACAGCCTACTAAATCGGGTTTCATTGAAGCAAACATTGGTGGAGTGGAATCTCGACATGATTATAACATGTCCAGCATCTCGGTGTTCCTAAGCAGCAACCTAGTTACAATGCAGGGCAATTATGTTTCTGACCTCTTCACCCTCTGCAGTGTTGAGAATGCCCATTTGGTAGCCAAAAGTAACGCCATTCTTCTCTGTCACTTTGACGTTTCAATGCCCTCTTATGATGGTTACATTTTTTCATCATCTTCTTGTCTCATTCACTGCGCAAAGGAAACCGAATGTGCTGCGAAAATTGATTTGGATTTTCTTAGACGACAGGCCCAAATTTCCGTCCCTGATAAAAGTGAACTCACGATTTCCTATAATGTCACAGCCCTCGATGTTAATTCATTGAATCCTCACGGTCCAATCATTGAAAGGGATGATGTAACAAATTCGCTAATATATAAGCACATGAAACTTCCATCGGTATACGTCCATCGGCGTCCAGACACTGAATTTGCAACACTTCTTACAAACAACAATGGATTCCCCTCAATTCAATTGGAGGTGCCCAGGGTATCAGACGCAAAGTATTTTGACTTGGTCATACTACAAACTTCCTTTACGAACGTATGGAAAATGAAGCTTAAGTGAGTCTCCACTACTTGTCCGTGAAGTGCGAATTAATGCGTCTGTGGTGCGTCATGTAAGAATGACTTTGTCATGTTTGTAGAAGATTTGTCGTAGGTGCGATGTATTTAAAACATTTCCAATAAGTGTTTTTAACAGGGCTCCGTTTCTACTGATTGTTTACTCGTTTAATATGTTTGCCTCCTGTGCCAAATATAGGTCACATCCAGGGGATTTTATTAAGCTGTTCCTACACGATAACTTTTGACAACTGATTACAGCAAATATTGCTACAGAGCGATCGTTTAAGCTTGAATAAAACAAATTTAGGATATTCTTTACGACATTGACTTCATTGTCTATTTTTTTTGTGCACGGAGAAAATTTGTAAAATACAAGTAAAATCAGTGCCATTTTTGGACAACAAAGGGTGTTTGCGCAATTTTTAAGAAAATTCCGGTAAACGTTGTGTTAATCAGATGTCATTTTAGGGTAAATCACTTGTATCGTTCCCTTGTATTAACCACATGATTCAAAATTCTTTTCTGTAAGAGCTGGTAAAGTTAAGCAGGCGCAAAAAGCCATTAAAGACTGGTCCAAACCAATTGAGCAAGAATTTTATGGACTGAATTTTTTGACAAGCCTCTCAGCTATTGTGGTTCAAGCTGGTGACCCTAGTCATGCAAATACGGACACATTGTTGAGCCAAGAGGGCTCAAAACATTTCAGCGTTGTCTTAAAATTAGTCTACTTCAAGTCAATAGCGTGTGTGTGTCCCTTAAAGTTCATCAGGTCAACTTTCTTTTAAACGCTTGCGCCTAGGACTTCCCTGTCACCGGCATTTCTGCCCTGACCTCCACACGACCACCCGGCCCTTAGGGTAACTCTATTCCCTCCGGGTCACTGCTGCTTTTTCTGATCTTCCCAATAGCCAGTGTCCAGCGCTTTTGCAGCCTACTTACAGCGACTTGGATGCAAAATTTCTCTTTTATTTTGCAGCTGATCATGTTTAAGTGGAGGGCATGAAATGGGAGCGATCATTATGATTGGGTTTAATGTAAACAAACCGTTCGGCAATTCTGCCGTATCCCAGCTGTGTCGACCATTTGTGTACGGCACTACCTCATGCCTACTTTGCAAAGAAGCGGCTACATTTTTGCTACGATCGGAAGTGGATTTTTGCTTTAATGTTGGTTAATATATTCATCGGAGGAATTTTAGTCTACATGAACTCGACCTATATCCTTTCATATCAAGGAATTCAGCGACTCCAGGGCCTGCATTTGAGCTTGCAACGGTGACTTCAGGCTCCAATTACGAAATAAAATTCGTTGCTGGGGAGGAGCCAGCTATTGGAAACAGCTACTTATAACCCTTTATCAGTAGCATGGGTGCGAATTGCCGGTATGATTAACATTTTGGGTAAATTCATGAGCAAAGGCAAAAAAACTGAATGATTGCCACTTTTTAACTACAATTAAGCTCTTATAGCCATGCTAATGCGGTGAGGGCAGCTTGTGATAGATTTAACCAGCCACATGACACGTGTGACTAACATCGACTAATTACTCCGCCTCCTTCTCTTCCTCCTCCAGTGTTCGCCATTTCCAACGGAAACGTAAAAGTGCGGTCACTTAATCGCAGTCCTACCATAAAAAACTTTATGTTTTAATTTAATTGGCCATGAACTGGTAAATGAATCATAACTCCACTAAATGTTAACCTCCCTCGGAGCCTCTGCCAGAGAGAGGCATAAATTCCTGTGAAGAATTGGTCAGTGGTTAGCAGCAATTGATAGTAGTCATTTCCATTTATACTTTTCTACGCTTTGGCTTATTTTTTTAAACAAAGTGAAGTATATTAGTAAATAGTATTTGAGCGTTTCCAGATAACTGCCTATTTTTTCTCCTTCGGTGCTTGAATGGCAGGAGGTTCTAGTAGCCACTGCGACCCCTCGCACTGCAAAAGTCTTACTTATGAGCGAAAGAAAGTTTATCATCTTGCAAGATCTACTTAAATTTTGTAATGTTTAATTACTGAGGAGGAGGAGGAGGGGCAAAAAGTGTGTCCAACTTGTTTGAGGCTACTGAGAACCACCGTTTCAACTGATATGCATGACTTTAAAGGAGAAGAGAAAAGTTGACTGGTTTTTTTTGGCCTAGGAGGGTCTCTTCAGTTATTTTGCAAATCTCTTACTCAAAAATTGCTTGGCTTTAGTGCTGCTCAACCATGTATCTGCCTGAGTCCTCTCCAGCGTGAAGAGAAGTTGGAGTCGGTACCGGACACCGTAGACAGCACCGTAACAAAATTTTCTCGGTGGTTTGCTTCAGACGTTAATAGCAGTACAGCTGAGCTCTGGAGTGGGGCAGTTGCTTCGCTTTGATGTCATTCTTTAACCCTTCCGTCAGGGATCTTCACGAGTTCCTCTGTCCTCAGCCTTTGTCCTCCACATTCCCAGTTAGATCTCACCATCTAGAAGCAGGAATCAGAGTGGTTGTCCTTTGGGATCCAGTTCGCCTTCCACTGACATTGATGTCTTTCCTGAAATCGTATTAAGCCATAGTTCCGCAAAAGAAGATGCATCGCCGAAGTGCTGAGGGGCTACTAGCGTGGTCCAGAAGCCATGCCACCCAACGGTGGACGGCCCTAAATGCTCACTCAACTAAAGCCGAGAGCTAAACATACAATCCAACGATTTGCCTCTTCTTGGAGTGTTGAAGGCTACTGTTTAAAAGCACTTTTTCATGTCCGCAGTCGTAAGTAACTGCCGCTTCACGGGATCCCATTCCTTAGGCTCTACAGGCTTCACCCAGCATTGGCTTTTTAGGCCATCAATAGCCTTCAAGGATGTCCCCTTAAGTTGTATTTTCAAGGTAGCGGTTTAACAATTCAGAACTGGTGAAATATAAACGAATAACTCGTCCTTTATAAAACAGCATCACTAAGAACTTTCGGACCCATTTTTTGCTGGCGAGAATAATTAAGCCGTCAAGTTTGAAGGAAGTGGAGTGATTATGCAACTTCCAGGGACTGCTTCACAGCAAGTTAATTACAATGAAAACAATTTAGACTGTCATTATCATAGCTTTCCCCATCAGACCACTGAGATGCCCAGAAGGCACCTGGGAATGGTCACGGTGTAAGTGAGGGGTCAAGATAACACATAAATCCGCCCCCATGACAGTAACTTTTAAAATTAGCCATACAGTTAGGGTGAATTTTTGCATAAACTAGGAAAGTACAACTTCCCACATGTCCAATTCCCTAGTTAAAGTTGCATTTGGGATATTTGGATGCCCTGAATCCATCATAACATGACTGTGCTTCAAGTAGTCCTGACGACTCCAGGGAGGTGATCAAGGGTCCACGGTGTCTATTATTCATGCCAATATGCTAGTCTTTAGACCAGCCGATTAATTATTCATCGAGATCCGGTAGCTAGCAAAAGTGGACTCATTACCTGCTCTTTGCACTCCTTTTTTTGAAAGGGCGCAAATTATTTACCAGAGAGGCATGTGGAGTGCTTGAGCCTCCTACAGGCATCCTCCATCACTTGTTTCTGATCTCTGTCATCTTAACAAACTCTCCTTCCCCCAGATTTGTCTTCTCAAGTCAGCTGCGATTTCTATGGGCCAAGGAGGAGGAGGGTGGAGCGTGGAAATTGCAAGGAACACCGTCACCTCGTGGTCTGACTGTCAAGCTGCGGCAGAGAAGTTTGCCCCAACTCCAGCCATCATCTGCCTCCGCTCCGGACGACATGAATGATAACATTCAGTCGAGCACTCTGGAAGAGAGCATTCTCATTCGCAGAACGTGAGTTTGCCGTAGTCTTTCTGTTAATCTGTTGAAGGCATCTCTGTCAAAGGGCCATAATTATCGGTACAATTTATGACTTTTCTAACCACAAATACTGCTAAAAAAGATGTGAAAGTTTTATTTCGTGTTGTAAAATGATGTCCAAGCATCAGTAAGTGGGATTTGTTGGACGCTACTTTTTTTCTATCCGCCTTGTACAGTTTTACCTGACCTCTCCCCCCGCCCATCGCCTTCCCCATCTCCCCTCCCACCGCCACTACCTTCCTCCACAGAGCTTGTGTGGGTGATAAAATCAGGTTTGCCAAGGGAATATCCCACAAGAGTTGGCGTGTAAATTAAGGAATGTTGAATATCTCTAGTCATGTTTTATGGGGATTTCAATGGCCCACCGCAACTGTGATGCCTTGGCACTACACAACCGCCTCTCCATGGTGTCAATACTATCGGCCGGAGAGCTTTGACGACATGGCGTTAAATTTTACCTCCTGTGGGCACGATGGCAGACGTCATGCCGATAGCAGAATGCCTTCTTCCAAGTGTAACAATTTACACGTCTTTCCAGTTCATTGGACCGAAAGTTTGAAAAAAAGTAGGTTTGATCCAGATAGCATTCTAATGCAATCGCTGCAAGATAAAGTAGCATCGGTAGCGGCTTCTTTGAAGTCGACTAGCAGTCGTACCTAATGAGTCATGTCACGGACACTTTGATTATCCGTTGATGAGAAGAGAACACGCGCAACCATGACCGTGGGGAGAATAGAGGGTCGTGATCATCTCCCACAACCACCACGAAGCTGTGTGCTGATGGTGTCCAATCTTTTGACACCACCACTGCAAACTCAAATTGGCATTCAAATAGGCTGTCAAAGCACACGAAAGCCTTTTGTGGTTTTATAACTAATCATTTGGTCCGAGTGGTCTCATTCGCCGGTTTTAAGTGTAGTTTATGATGACTTCAAATGTTCTCCCTCTGAGTAATGTTATTCTATTCAATTTGTCTATTTTATATTTAGGATTTCTTAAACTCTACTATTTGGGTAGAATACAGCCAAAATTTGCACGCTAAACAGATCTCACTAACTTCTCCTCTTTTGGGGAGATTGGAAAAAGAGTAATTACGCCGGACATTTTACCTACCGGATTGTCAACACATATAGCGCATTTTTATTTTCCAATGTTGTGCATGAAGGCAACTTCCAACCGGACTATTTAGTAAGATTTCTGAAGCATTTGTGGTCAGTGTTATTCCAAGTAGATAATCCGTTAAAGAAGACAAACAAATTTATTGCTGAGGTGCTGACCAAGACTTGTTTTACTTTGCCAGTCAAATAATTAACCACTTGGGTGCCAAAACGAATAAGCAGAGCTGAAAGGAAACTCACTGTCTCCTTGGTTCACTTAAATTATCTCCAAGGTTTCATTTATATCAACGCGATCGAATGCAACAACAATGCGGTCCACTAAAAGTTTCATATTTTTCGAGATGTGCCTGAACTTTATGTTCACGCGAGTAAAGGCGCCTTTTAGTTCATCATGTTTGTCATAACAGCAGATTTTTTTGTAAAAAAAGCATCATTGACATTAAGGAAATCAGTGCTAAATTAAGGATCTACCATGACAGTAGTCATATCATTTTGTATAGCATTTAGCTTCGAGTAAATATCACAAAGCACCCATTTTTGGACATTTGGGGAACCATAAGGGGTGTGCACCAATGCGCGTCATCACGGAAGTCTGTAAAGACATCGAAACTACATTGAGTCTCTAGTTTGAGGTAAAAAAAGTGTTTAATGGAGGAGTTTCGAAGAAAAACCATTACCTTCCATAGTGGCACGGCAACAGATGGACGAGAAAATCTGTTCCAACACGTTCCTCATCTGATGGATTCTGAACATGGCCTCTTGGAGCGTGACTAATCTATCCCATTTTCTCCCACTTCCTTAAGCGTTTCGGGTTACTTGAAAATGATTCTTAGTGGAAATGGCCCTTAATAGCTTAGTCTAGTAATTCCTATATGCCCAGTCACAGCCATGGGATGTTGGGAGCTAATCGCAGTCTTCATTACTTCCCCTATTGTATGAGTGTGTGAAAATTTCTGCAATAAGTGGCTCAAAAGTTCTTTGACTAAGTCTGTAGTTAGTCAGCCAGTTTAAAAAGCTGCAGCTAACCCGAAAACATGATCGCTTCTTTATGGCTTTAGCTACATCTCAGGGCTACTTTGAAGTTATATCAGTTTGTTATAATTCTGTAGTCTTGCCATTATCTCACGTGTAGTCTCGTCTACTTTTTACCGGATGCTTTAACTTGGGCGGCTAAAGTCAGCTGTCTTGTCCCAACCTTTTAATTTGACGCTTTTGATGTGCTTTTCATATCACAGAAGCATAAGCGGAGACGTTGATCACACAGATTGCATTTGAATGGAGGGGGAGGGGGTTGGGGTGGGCGGTGGTGGGAGGCAGGATCGGAAGCATTTATCTTTTCCATTGTACTGGGTGCGGTGCGATGATTGACAGTCAGCTTTTAATTTCTTAGCTTGCAACGATGATTCACATACACAGGCAAATAAACAGCCTTGGTCCATCACTGATTGAAAATTATTTAAATTATGGTTTAATTATTTAAAAAGTAGACAATAGTTGCTCTTTGGAATGCACATTTTGTATGTAAAGACGTGTATTGGTGTCAATTTTCCTAATTAAACTCCGGCTTTGGTACGGATAGTTGATATGGGAATGGCGTGCACCAGCCCATTTTTAATTGCTCTCCCAGGAGACTTATCTCCTCTTCCTCCACCTCTTGCGAGAATGAAATGTGCATCAAGCGCCCAGTCACTTTTAGCGTGTTTCTTTGTTTAGGAATTTCGTTTAAACTAAAAGCAGCTTACTTTCAAACACGCCTCCTTTTCTGTCCGCATTGATGAAAACGGAGGTCAATTTTTTCCCCTTTTGCACGTATGAGTAAGTCAAACCTCTTTCTATTCATCGGAAAGTTGTTTCTGCCTTGATAACAAAACACCCGCTTCTACTTATCGGGACAGCTTTACAGTCCTACTGCTTTAGGATTTCTATACCTATTGAGTTTTTTTTTACTGCAGAGCGACGCAGATAGGTCTACTTCGGTTCGAGCGAGTAATGAAGGCTTCAAGCCGTCCCTCTCAGTCGGTAGTGGAGTCATTCACGCATCTGCCCACCTCCCTACCTCACATAAGTGATGTAGACGATGATCCCGAGGTTGAAGACTCCGAGGAGCCCAACGTCATCAAGGTCCGAGTAGCCGGCATTGATTGGCCCAAAGGCATGGCCAATGCAAGTCGACTGCTGGATGCCACTGGACGTCTAGTGCGGCTTCCCATCCCCGAGACTCTTCCCAATCCCAACAGCATGCACATTTTCGTGCAATTTCAAGTAAGCGACTACCCATTTTGATTTACCTCAACCCAAATCTGTGATAGTGGTGAACTGCCGAGGTAAATTGGAACACATTGTAAGGCCGTCTGTCCTAATGCCTCGGTTATGAATACAGGGGACAAAAATGCGTGATAAATGGTGCCATAAAAGAGCCATAAAGCATCTGGACTATGATGGTCTATTTACCCCCTAAGAAACTTGGCACCAACCCTGTTGGGGTGTTTACAACCCTTCGGTTCAAGTAACACAGGGAAGAACTTTTCTCGTACCGAATCCGTTTCATTTGATCCACTACTCAATTGTTCAAACCAATTTTATGTAAATCGACGTTTTTTTACGAAAAGAGACTCATAAAGGAAATGCGATAGACGAGGGGATATGTTGGCGGTTGTGTCAGTTTTACTACGGCCTGTTTTAAGCGTCTGGTCGGTTAGTTAATTTTGGAGAGCCAGTAAGCCAGCCAGCCAGTTTCATTCGTCTTCTCTCTGTGGAAGCTTTTTCCCCTTCTCTCATTTTCTTCAGTAGCGGAAGTGTTGCCGATTTCCTTCCTTCGTCTAGCAACTTTTTTATGCTCCTTTGTGAATCATTTCACACACACACACGCTGTCTGTAGTGTTCTACCTGCCTCAAGCTCTTAGCCCCCAACGTGCGATTTCACTTTTAGGCCACAATTTGTCATGGAGATGTTGTCAGACTGGCTTGAGATTAATTGAGTGGGGTAACTTTTGAAGAAGGTAAAAAGAAGTGGTATCATGTACTTGCTATTGTGTAAGACGCTAGCTGGCAGTTTTCCCGGGAACTGACACGGTCAAGGTCAATTGCAGATCATGGAAGTGAAAGTAAAGTAAAAAACGATTTTTACGGATTGTTTAATGCTCATTAGAGTAGCGAAATGTAAAACTTTTCCAATTTATTGCCACTGACGACGCTTTAATCATCCCACAGGACGTGGATCTTATAGGTGAACTAGCAGGAAAAGGTGTCAACTCGGACTGTAGCGTACTGATACCGTCTTAGAGACGAAAAAAGACGAAATACAGGATTATAATATGTATTATCGGCTATGGAGCCACTGCCTTGGCCCACAGACCAGATAGACCCGATCAAGGTACATTGGGGAAACCCTTAAGGGGCCCTCACTACCAAATCCGACTCTGTATTATCAACACTTGTGGCTCTAGGTTCGATTTATACATGTTTCTTGAACCTTCCATTCTGAGGAATTATTGAAGTCGCAGGAGCTTTGCCCCGATTCTTCTTCAAAGTCAGCCCGACGTCCTATTCATGTGGGATAAAGTGAAGTAACCACGGTTAGGCTACTATGGCATGACCCGGAGATCCCATCGCCAAGCGGAAGGACAATTTGTGGGACTTTAGGTGCCCGCGTAGTCGAGCAGTCAGATTAACCAGACGGGAGCTCCACGTTTTGAGGCGAGTCTAGGAAAGGTAGCGCTGAGACGATAACCAGCTCCAAGCGACAAGAACCAAATCAGGAGGTTTTCTAGCGTCTCCACCACAGCTTTAGGATTCTTAACAGCAGTCTCTCTTGATTACCTTTCAAGATGGAGCAAGACGACCTTTGTAGGCTAAAAATAAACTTTGGCGTTGACATTCCGTAAGCGGTAACCAACCGACAACTCCTCGACAGTTAAAGACATAGTCTCGTAAGCGACACGATTTGGTAGTGGAAGTACTGTCGCTCACACCGGTCCCGATGACGGGGAGGAGGTCTCCACCTCCGAAAGGTTTTCATGTCCATCACAATAGACGTCATGAGATTCCTGGGTTATATCTATCCATACAACAAATTCTGCCCCTTTAGTTGCCCATTAATTCACTTAATTAATCACTCTCCTCCTCCTCCTCACTTTCATCCCATCCAAATGGCAATTAGGCTATCGCGTGTATGACTACTGCATGGCTTCTCTGGTCGACTTTTTCTGCTGCTAGTTCTCTCATTCAAGACAATGAATTACCAAACCTGACTTAATTTATTAACCATCTTCACCAAATGTTGACTATACGCCTCTTTTTATCCTCCCGAAACCGCCAACCTCCAAGGGGCTAAATGTCTCCCTCTCAACAAAGATTTTTAGGGCAGTAGAAAGCAAATCTTGACTATCAACTGTTGAAAGAACTGCGTAGTCAGTCGGACAGACTTTTGATGCACCATCGCTCCCCTTTTAAACAAGTCCCCGAGGGGGGCAGTCAACTATCAAACCTTGCCTTGCCTTGCCTGGGAAACCGCTACTTGCGTCCTCATTGACGGAAGTTGAAGTCCACCTTCTATTCACCCTTTTGCTTCATCCTAGTCTACTACTAGAGGCAAATACAAACATCGTATTTGTATAAATTCAACGAAGATGGTGTACGCATTAAGGCTACCTAGACTGGCAGAGGAAAGGATTTATCCCCTTCCCCCTTCGATGGCTACTCTTCCCTCCCGACCCTTCATTGCCAATTCAGGTGGATGATTCAAAGTCAACTTCACCATCCCCTTTTTTCGCCCCAAAACTGGTGTAAAGTATTTTCAACGACCAAACAATCACCGCCCCAATCCTGCAAATAGCAGCTTGGAAAATGAGGAGGCGAGGGAGGAGGAGGAGGAGTAGGAGCGGCAAAAAGAAGTTCGCGCTGCACGATTGCATTTGAATGAGCCTCAGAGCCACAAAAAGTTTACCGACACGAGAAAAAAAAACCACTCGACACGGTTATCACCAAACCGTGGCGGATATTGAACGCCGCTGATCAAGCGATGGCGAAGCGGTGGCAATGGCGAGTTGGGGAAATGGGACTTGTAAAATGTCATAAAGTGTCAAGTCAACACTATCAAATAGTCTCGCTTCCAGAAGGCGACCTCCTAAGTCATTCTCCAGCATGTGCTAGCGTTTGAGCTCGAGACATAGCAACAGACATGAATTCCTTCTCTTCTCCCCATGAGTGAGCGCCTCATTTCATGACGGTACTTCCAGACATAAGTCTGATTTGTGAGTCCTCTTGTTGGGGGAGCTGGAAGACAACTTTGTAACAATTTGTTTGGTGGATAAAAGATTTATTTACGTGTGTTTACTTGACTACTTGGAGGACAAGGGCTTCCTCTGGGGTTTCTGTCTGTTACCCCATCTCCATTCGCCATCCATGAACCAAGAGCCTCTTCTAAAAGTGGAGGCGGTTGAATATTCTTAGCCTATATAGAAAACGGTAGAAGTTATATTTTAAAGTGGGAGACAAGTATTAAGGGTCGAAAGAAGGCGGTGATTACTGTCCTATTCATCTTAATCTTCCATTGGTTCTATGCCGTGCAATGCGGCGATTTTTGATAAGATAAATTGTTGAATCCGGAGACCACCCTGAAGCTGAAGGTAGACATAATGCCTAGAGAGGCACTGGAGGCCTACTTATGTCGTCTAGCGGAGGCACAGTGGTGGAGCCTTAAGTGCCCGTGCGATTAAAGCGCAGAGATAAGCAAATAATTATAAATTATAAAAACTCACTCCCTTCACCTCCTAGTGGTACTAACAACACGCTTTATGGTCACCGTATATCCCATCCTCCCTTACAAACATCCACATATTGCGGTCCAAGCTGGCTTCAGACCTCTCGATTAGAGAGAACCCTATTCTATTAGGGTAAAGTTGTCCAAAAGCAGTTGATTTTAACGGTTATTGAGCAACGTCTCGTTAATTAGACCCGAAAATAATGCGTCACATATACGCGACGACTTCGTAACACCCGTGGATCCGGGTGGAAATTACAGTACATGAATAGGGCTTTTAATCACTGTGATTTGTGGTTACTAAAATGGCTTGCAAAAGTTAATCTCTTTTGTTTTAACTCAACATAAAAGGGAGAGCAAAATGAGAGACGGCTTTAAAAGCCTACCGATAGACGTTGATTTTAGGGGAGAAAATCTTTTCCTTTCTCATGAGAACGACTTTTATGTCAAGTAAACAAGAAAATGCCTGCTCTCGCTTCATTTGACGAATATTTAAAACTTTTTGAGTCGGCAGTCTACTCCTGCAATGGGTGGACACGATTACTGCCCTACAGCTGCGGGATTCCGCGCCATCCTCAGTCGTAGCTTCAAGGCGCTGCACTGCCTTGTCTGGCAGTATCTCCACAAATTCCTTTTTAGTAATGAACACTGACGAGTTGATAGGAGTATGAGGTGCCATCACGTGCCAGATCTAGCAAATTTAGTCTCTCTCTACCTCATAGGCACGAGGAGGGACCGGACATGAAAGGGAAGAGTAACTGTGAGATGTTAAATTGCCCTCGCCTACTCGATCAAAGTGTCTTCAGTCAGCAGTGTGGGGTGTGTCTTCACGATGGATTTATCGTATTATTCACTGACCATGGGAATTATTCACCAGGGTGTTGACAAGACACACCTGGACAAATGATAGGGCGGACTTGGGACAAAGATGAGAGATGAGAGAAGGCGGTGGAGATGGAAAGGATGAGGAAAAAAAAGGTCTTATAACTGAAACGCAGCATGACTTGTTCTTTTTGTATCCCATTCCCTCTTTCCACTCACATTCGGGCTCTCTTGAAGCCCATCCGCCTGTCTGTCCCTCTGTCGAGCATAAAAACTCATGTCTGTATCTAGAATGCTGGGAACAGTCCCTTTGGCCACTCCACCGCACATGACGCATGCATTGCAGCTACCCTCAGGAGCTAAATCCATCGTTCGAGAGAATTTAGCTGAAAAATGGAGTGAAAAGGAGGCGTTTTTAAGAATTTTTAGGGAAACAACTAAAAATTGGCTTCGGTTTCACCTAAGAAAGGGGGACACATGTAAGAACGTGGAACTAATTTTTTGTCATTTCTTCCTCCTTCTCCTTCTTGGTCTGGGTCTGTAAAACTTTCACCCTACTGGATTCGCTTTTCCGTCCTTTAAGTGTAGGTGAAGGAGCTTTGGAATGCCACAGGCTTGTTTATCAGGCCAGTCATTAGATCCTGCCCCAAGAGGATGCTTGACTTGAATGTGTGTGTGTGTGTGTGTGTGTGTCTGTCTCTCCGTGGCGAGGTTGAATAAATCAAAACTACTTTCAAAATTATAATTTGTGTACCCTGGTCTCCTTTTCTGACTGACCTAGATAATATGTTAGCACAGACCATTGCACCGGTTGGACTAGTTAGTGGCGTACGCTGAAATCGGGACAGGAGGTCTTGTAACACATTCAAGGCGTCTGCAGCTCTGTTACGCTCCTGAGTGACACACGTCAAAGGCGACTCACTAATAAGCCCCTTGTTCAGTGGAATACCTTCTTGATCAGTTGACTGCGGACATAACTAATCCCCTATACAGTCTTGACCTTGTCTCCAACCCCTTTCCACGAGCCAATGGGGTGACGGCTTAGCTTTTCCAACTCCCAGTGGCTACATGGCCGGCTTATCACGGCATTACGGACCTGTAAATACGTTTTTACGGACTCTCCATGTATTTCTGTTTACCTCCTGTCAGATCTACTGACAAGGAAATACAATTCCGTGTCATTAACTGATTTGGCCTGATAAAGACGATACAACCTCGGGAGGGACTGGCACGGCATTTTCCCTGCTAATCAATCAGTGGGGGCTCAACCTTACAATTTTATTTTGTTTTAACAAAAACATGTGATATTACACGCCGTGTGGACACATCATTCGTACTGCACGCGCTGCGTTGGGAGCTATATTCTGTTGCGAAACAGAAATGACATTTTATGTCCCAGCTTCAGCGCACCATAGAGCGAACTTTAGACAAGGCACCTTTTTTTCCCCTCCTCCACCCCTTCTTCTCCCCGAGTTGCGCGCAGTGCGCCTGCACAAAAAAGAAGGCTCGCTTTCACTCCGCCAGGGCTCATCGTAGTCGTCCCTGCCCCTGTCGTCGTCATCCTCGGAAGGACGAGAAGAAATGGCCTGCTTTTTTGATCCAGCAGTGTATCGTGCTAGTTTAAATTCAGATGCTGTTTCATTAAGTGTCCTAAAAATAGGTGTTGTTTTGGTGATGGTAAAAAAAAAAAAAACGCAGAGAAATAGCAAACCCATACGAGTTACTATGACAATGTGTGTAAACTACTATAATAGTAGTAAGTAGTATTCCCGAAGAGGCTCCAAAGGATAAAAATCAGTCCAAGTCTATGGAATTGAGGTTCCTTAGTGATTTTTTGTTCACATTCTCCATTTTGAAATTTTCACTCAAATAAAGTAAACTTCCTCGATTGAAGTCCCATTTGTGGTTGGAGGGGGAGGAGGACGAAGTTGCCACCTCATATCCTAGTTAGTTGGACAGGTTCGAATCAGATGCATGGCCCAGCAAGTTCTCTCTAATGTCAAGAGGAGATGTAATACTGGGAAGGAATAAGTATTTTCGACGTACAGAAGGACTTGAGAGCTACTGGCACGTTCAGGGGTCATGTCGTTTAGTGGAAGTACAACCACGAAAGCCTTAGGCTCCCGCGAAATGGAAATAAGCAGTTCAACGAGTGATCATAGCATTATAAATTTAGGCTCTTTGGAGATGCCCTGCTGCCTTATCAATTCCATCCTTTGAATCCATGCCATTATGTCTTTTCGAGGGGTATCGAGGTCATCAGCCTTGACGCACACCGTTTTGCGTAACAAGCAGGGGCGATTTCGCACTTTTATTACCTGAAGAGAAAGGTATGTATAGCATTGTAAATGCTGCCGAGTTTTTCTACTTTTCATTCCAACAGAACAAAGAAGGTGCTTTCCAGGAACTCTCGGTGTCACTACTAAGCATGCAATTTCCCAGTGGTTAGCTTTCATGCTTAATGAGACGCGTAAAATACACTTTGCCCTTTAGCGGCTCAAAAACGCAACCTGTTTCCGTTTCTTCCAAACATTTAATGTATTTGAAAGTTAAAAAAGTAGCATTTTTGAGTGACTCTTTTTTAAAAAATACTTTAGAGTGGCGGCGCCTTTGAGAGGCGATGGTGGCATAGAACCCGGTCAATCGGTGGTAATCCAGCTTGTCAACTAGGCTTGGGAAAAATTTTTATCAGAACGATTAAATCTATGTAATGTCTCAAGCTACTTTCTTTGATAATATTTCATGAATTACGCTACACGACAACGACGAACAACTGTTTCCGTCGGTTCGCCTATGGACCGAGGAAAAGAGATAAAGGGGTGAATTCCCTACAAGTACTGTCCGGTCTGGAGGTCGGGACATGACTGTTGTACTTGTGCACCGTGGAAAAAAAAAGAAAATCAAAGAATGAAAGGTAAAATATGGTGCTGGAGACGAATACGCCTTAAAAACAAAGCATTGTGCACCCATCTTCTTTTCCACCAATCAGCTTTGACTTGGGGGTCGCGTAGGGGTCATGCAGCGTATTGATGGTTCCATGGCGCTCCCTTTCCCGAATCTGCCGGTTTTTTCTTCATATCGCTTGTAGCAACTTTTGTTTACTATTTTACTGGAACCTTAATCAAATCGTCACATCCACAAACTCTCAATTCACCAACTTCCCACCGGCCAGTCCTGCCTCGCCCCCCACTTCTAGATTTTCTGCGTTTTCGAACTCTCATGGCTGACTTCTGTGCTTGAACACTCTTTCCAGTGATTTTTTCGACTCTAAGTGCAGACTGAATTGTGAGTTTCATGCTATCGCTTGATTAGCTGTGGAGTGCCCGGATCCGCCTGTATCTCCATAGTGGGCGGTGTGTTCAAACAGATGTGAGTCTCGGTAGCATCTGTTCGACTACAAGCATCGACAGTCGTCTCGGGTTTCATCGGTTGATCCACCGCCACTCTCTCTCTCTCTCTAGGGGCCAGGCATCGAATCATATTGTGTAGCCCAAAGCGAACAAGTGTTTGTGTACCGGGCGGTGGAGGGACCGTGACTCACACAATGCGTCAATTCCATTTATCAATCTCCGCGTCTGGATTTGGTTTGGATACACTTGAACATAGTGTGTGACAGTCCATGGTCTGTGTAATCAACGGTAATCCCCTGCTAGCGGACATGTAGGACTGATCAAGGATACATTTCGGCGAAGGAAAACCTTAAACCCAAAGTTGGTACAAGCGCTATCGGTTGTTATTGTTACCGACCCAGTTGTTTCAACTGGTCCACAAATCATTTGGGAATTACGGTTTGGACTATCGTGAAATATAGTTTGCACTAACCTTCTCCCTTTAAATTTTCAAGCCTGCGGACATACTGGAACCGCCATGGTCACCTTCGAGGGAGCCGCCACCACCACGCCAATTGAAAGTCCTCGGTCTGGTGCCTCCGACCACTTCAGCCTCCGCCCGAGGCTTTCCACTCACCTTTAAATCGCATTTTGAAATCACGGGTTCGCAATCGGCGGGTCGGTTAATTCCTCTCACCAACAAAGTCTACTGTCGCACTGTCACGCAGAATGCGGTGGGTCCGCTGGCCGCCACACTTCCAATGTTGCATCGACAACAATCCACTTGTCCCTTTCAAATGCGAGAGGCCCCCGTGGAAGCGGAGCTCAATTCACCCTTCGGTGATGTCTCAAATGGAGGAAAGATCCTTTTAACGCTGCAGGAATCAGCCGGTGGACTGCCAGTATTCACTGACGCCTTCCATGCTCCACCTCCACCCTTAAGAAATTCCATCCAATGGAGTTGGCGAGCATGGCTTGGACCCACAGTTCGACGCTGGCACTTCGAGAACTTTAATATTCGTCTTCAGTCCGATAGGATTCGTCGAATTTCCAATTTCCCCGTTTTTGATAACTTGTAAGATGTTGCTCACTTCTCTGTGTAGACACGGTGTTTATATCACCCCTTCAAGTGAAAATTTCCCTTCCTCTCTTCAACCGATGTTCACTCCATTTCGATGTGATGAGTCGAGAATTTCCACTAGCTACCTTTTCTAACCCTTAAGACTATTGTTCTCCAACTCTTAAGGCATTTCAGTTCCTTTTCATTGTGTTTCCTTTCCCTTTTCAGCACCAACACCTGCATCCCGCGTTATGAACAAACAAAAATCACGATCACAGCTCGGTACGTCCATTTGTCGGCCAATATTGGCCTGTTTTACCTTCCATTTGCACGGGTTTTGGAGAAGGAGCTTCAAAAACAGAAGGGAGAAAGTGGTTCCGACCACCAAAAACAGAGCTGTGGTCCGGAGCCATCCGGCCCTATGAAAGGTAGTATTTGGTCGCTTAGTCAAGGCGTTTCATAAAGTGAGAAATTTTGAGACATCAAGATAAAAGTTGGGAAATGGGATGAGTGTGTGGCGTTGAAGGCGTGGCTCCTACCAACCAGGCAGCCCTTGATGGCGGCGCCAAAATGGTCCTACTTTCTACTGGCTGGGTCTCGGAGCCTCTGACTTGGTGGTCATTTTGAGTGAACCCTTTCAAGATGCCATATTAATGTGAGTCATCTCGATTGAAATCTGGAAGAGCAAAAAAAATTTTAGTCCTTTTTCCCTTCTCCCCAGGATGAGTCAGGTATGTTCATGTCTGTTTCAGTAAAAGTTGGACGACTTACTACCCCACCCGATTTCGGTACGTGGATGGCGGTGGTTGCAGTTGCTAGTCATATATAGTAAACCCTGTAAAACTATCACAACTTTCATGTTAATGAGACATTGTGGAACAGGTTTCATGCTTTGGAATAGCGAAATTTGATGAGTCGTAAACTGACCACCCGTATAACAGTGCTTCTGTTATGATCTCGTCTATTTTGAGGGCTAGCTGCTTGATTTTATGCAGGAATGTGTAACTCTCCACGTCCTTCTTATACTTTCAGCTAACCAAAATATTATGGGCTACATATATCACTAACCTAGAGGCCAATGAATCGAGGCGACCGGCATGGCTCCAGAGCTTGGTCGCATAGTGGAAGTACACCCTGTGGAGAACTGATATGCCCCTGTAGTTCACCCAACCAATCTTAAATATAACTCTAACAAGTCTCTTTTATCCATATTTCCAAAGGTCATGTAATATACGCTACAAACGCGGATATCGGCAGCTTACTTCAAATACTACTTATATGTATTATTCAGTAGGTACGTATTGTAAGCATATAATGCACAGAATACGTATTGTCATCACGCAGAAGGCCTGAGGCAATCCAAAATTGTCCAGAGTCACACCATCAAAGCTCTACTTGTTGCAGTTTAGAGGCTCTGACATTGGACTTTGTCGCTTCTGTCCACAAACAGCTCAACTCCATATCTTGGCTGTTCAATAAGACTCTAAAATTTATGACTGTCTGTTTTTTGACACATGAGGAGGCCATAAGCCCCATTATTTTTTCCATCCATGGTTTAATGCTATAATTTGTATTTCCTGGTAAACGCCTCCTCAACTCACGATGTTTGCCCAATCACCGTGGCAACCGATACCTTTACTGCACAAATTGCATAAATTTATAATAAAAGTACCTCCATTCTGACCTTAATGAGCATATGAAACGCTAATAACCTTTTAAATTTTGTCAACTTGAATGTAAACACATGTGAAGTTAGAGAGAGGTCTAAATAGTCCGAAAAATCATCAAAAAAGCAGGACAAAAAAGAGTCGTTTTTAAGGTCGAATACAGCATGATTTTCTTTATTATCACTAGATTTATAAAAGTTGGGAGTTTCCTCCGACTTTGTCTACTTTATTGGATCATCCGAATGCTGGGCCTAGTGTGAAATCCATTTATCAAAACAAAGTATGTTTGAACAGAACGAAATATTTGCTAACTACAGCAGAAAAAAATTATTCAAACATTAATGATTGAATGAACGAATTGGCGTAAATGTGTTTGCTAGTCGAGGCAACTGCTTCGCACCCAGTTGGGCCGAGGGGAGGGGAAGGGGGGGGGGCGGGGAAGAAGGGGAGGAGAGGAAATAGCCAAGTCCAGGCAACGTCACACTGACACAATTTTGTAGAAATAGCTTAAGCTTGTCAAAATATTATACTGGCAAATTTTTTACTGCAGAATATTTACTACTCTTCCGGATACGGGTGAACGAATGTACCTCTCGGACATTCTACCTGGAACAATGAGTCCAGACGACATCTCGGCAAGGGAATATGACCACCTGGCTCACAGACCCACAGAACTGGATGTCACTCATCTTCTTCCATCGTGGAGTTTGCGTCTTCGTACCTTCCCATCAGCATCGGAGTTTGCTGCTTCACCTCTCAAAGCGCCGGCTACCATATTCAGAAACAAGCGTTCTGTGTATCCCTTCCTGATTGGACAGAGTGAGGGTCACGTGAGGATCGAGTTAATTGCAGCGCCAAAGGACTCACAACCACTGGCTTTCAAGGATGTCTCAATCGTGGCTTCTGAGAAGAATGACTTCGTGCGACTGAAAGTGGAATGTGTTGTGAGTTGTGACACTCAATTTAGTCACACATGAAACACAAATCTTAATAAACCATGCGATTATCTCATTAACTGTAACACAGAGCTGGATGATCACGCTATCAGGGCGCTTAGAGCCGCATCCCTCTGCCGAGATCCTGCTTCGTTCCTCCACCGAGCCCTACGGAACGGCAGTAAGTGACGACGAGACGGATCGAGCCTTTTTTCTGCCAAATGAGAAGGAGATGATTGCTGATTTTGCTGCTCATCCTCACCCACGGGTGCTCAATCTCATTGTACGTGGTCAAGATCCCACCGATCCCCATGTCATCACTGCACAGCTGAATTCAGGCGCCCTGCAAAATGTCTCCTCCTCCACACAGACCGTCTTCTGCCCACTGGGAAAGATCGCACTTTCGTTGGTGCTTGAAGATGGCTTAGAAATGGGCCTTCATTTGCTCCCCGAGGGACAGGTAGTGCTCTTCTACAAACACTGATTCTTGAAAATTTGGTTTAAGGAAAAAGACATATTACAAAAACTTTTCACTGTTTAGAACTTACCACAAAAGCAAACTCTCCAAACGCTAAAACACTTTTAAATTGCTCCCGACAGCAAAAGCCACAGTTGATTAAGTGTTGAAAAGTGAAGCAGAACTTCATTCTCTTCACAAGGTACGTGTAAGCGCTCTACTTCAAAGCATCAAAAGACCAGCTGTTTGGGATCCGGCAAAACCCCTCCTCATCGCGCCAGTAACGGAGGAGGGTAAAGCACTGGTTGCGGCGGGCAAAATTGGCCATGGTCCTATGATTGATGCCAAAAGCATTGCTCTGTGGCCTGGCCAACCACTCTGTGCTCCCAAATCAAGTCCATTCCTTCCCGACACTCGTCCTCTTGTTGCCATCTCTGTGGGACCCCAAAACGATCCCGGTCCACCGGATCAAAGCTTCGATTGGGAACAGGAGGCTATTGAGAAATTTAGAAGAAGTGTAAGTTCATGAGAAGAGACTATACAGATTTAATAGAATGTGTTACAAGACCTCGATTTTAACTGATCGCCTGTGTTTCAGACCGGTCCCACGTCAATCGGGTCCTTTGAATACGGTCGAAGTCATTTCCTAGTGCCACGTGACTTTCAAGTCACTGAATTTTACAACTCCAGCCACACTCCGCCTTCGCCATTATTCACCGCTCAAATGAAATACATTCTTTTTGGAATTATCATATTCAGTGTGATATTCTTAATTATCGGTTGCCTGGCCTTAATCATTGTGCGTCATCGGAAAACCATCAGACGGAGAAAAGCGCGCATCGAAGAGGATCCCAACGGACCAGATGCTGGTGATGATGGTGGAAAGGCTGCTAACGATATCTATCCGGTTTCACCGCAGTTATCGTCAACTACTGCTGCTACTGCAGCTACAATGAATCCGGGCTTGAGTTGTAGCAGTGTGTTCTCTGGTGGCAGTGGAGGACCCTGCACTCCAGCCCAAACAGCTGAATTAATTAATCAATGGACCGGCAGACAGCCACCGCCACTGATTTCACCACCACAATGTAGCTCTTGCAGCAATTCTGTAGGTACTAGGAGTTTGAACTCAGATGCGGTTCACAACGACTTGAGAACCGGTGGAATGGTTGATATGCGGTACCAGGTGGGTCGCCTCTATCCATATTGCATATAGCAGCCCTTCAAATTGATTTCAAAAAAACATTACACTTTAGGCTACTAATCCAACATTAAAGCTGGATACTTCACAACGAGGAATAATGTCACCATCCAGTCCTAACTTCTCCAGCAAATGGCGAGCACCTGAGAGCCTGGGAAGCGCTCCAAGCAGTCGAAACACGGGTTCACCAAGCACAAATGATGAAGGCTTTGCTCCAGGACCCCTAGATCTGCAATCGAAAAGGCATGTGTACTGTAACACCTCTTCAAGAGTGGATAATGGTACATGGAGTTTGGGAGTGAGTGGAACCTTGCCACCACTATGCTCTTGTCAAACTAGTCATCACTCGCCTGACCCTCTAAGGGGGAGTACTTGTGTTAACACCTGCTACCTCCCCGGGGAGTACATGGGAACAAGCATAGCCGCCGATAGTGGACGATTTTACAGCGGACCCTCTGGAGTGCCTCCTGATTCAATGCCACCACGATTGACTCTTGCTCACGATCCAGAAAGCATCGGGATTGGAAAGTATATGTCAAAATTAAATCAACTTCCTCCATCACTTCTGCTCCCCTCAGAGATGCTGAAAATGGAGACTTCCCAGACCGCGGGAACGGGTTTTATTGGCGATACAACAGAGGAGAAGTTGTTGATGGATTCTGGTCGTGAGTCACAGGACAAAACAAGTTCCAGTGGTGCAAGCTCGGGTATGAATAAAGATTTCTCCTCAATGTCGGGCATCGAAATCACCCAGGTGGATGTTTAAATCATGAAGTGTCTCGAGAAGCAAGCAAGAAGTCACTGTATACTCACTTATGCAATTGACTCAACTCTGCAAGTATTATGGAGGCCTTTGGCTACCCCACTTTGTTCAATGTACATAGATAACCCCCTGCATCCCTCTCTTCCCTGCCCCCTCGTCGATCTTCCAAGGTTTAGATATTGGAATTAAGTGAAGCATTTTAAAGTATGTACAAGCTGTGCTTTAGCCTCCAAGCCGATAGTGAGGGGCGGTAAAGCAATTACATTCCTTTCGATGATAAAGTCCAACTTTTAGGTGAGTTTTGAAATGCTTCCATAGCGCCTTAAACCCTTCTAGGGGATGGATGAAGCCATAGTAGTAGGATCAGCATAGGGAAGGAGAGCCAAAGGGAGCTACTGACATGGCCCGGCGGGAGTACAAAGGCGACACCTTCGGTGCCTTCTCTCCTTTTGAGCATCGACGCCAGTGCTGCACTTGGTCAACCAGAAGTTGGCCACCGGAAATTGGTCGGTGCCGTGCGAAGATCACCCACGAGCCAACCGCGAGCGACCGAAATGGATCTAGGGTCTTGTCCTGTTTAGAAACTGTATTAGAGGGAGGTGAAGCGCGCTGCCCGGCAGGCTCATTCCTCTGCCACTTCAGCGCTATCCAACTATTTGTATCTGGGTTCCATACAGCTATCAGAGAATTCAATTAGTTGACCCTCGTACGGGTGCCGTAGACAGCTCCGTGAGGAGCCTCTCGGGATGGTTCACGGCTACTGTTGCTTTACCTGTCAATAGCAGTTTGGAGTAGCTGCTGGATGTGGACGTCATTATCAGTCTTTCTGATAGGGTTCTTCACAGATTCTTCCACCCGCAGCCCTCGCATTTCTCGCGTCACGTCATAGATTGGACTAGCTTTCCGCTGCCATTGTTGTGGCTTGCTAAGTCCTTCCTGATGACGAGGGGGCTAGAGGCGGGAGGTGCTGGAGTGACTCAGAGGCCAAACTGCCCGGCGAAGGTACATCGGAGGAGACTTGGGTGCCAGTCAAACCAAAACAGAGTTAAACAAATGATATAGAAAATAATCATTCATTCATTGGCATCCACGACAATTCAATGACTGGTTTGACAGGAGTTACTCACACCTATGAATAATCATGCCTATCAAGGGCGTGAGAAGGGAATACACGACAATATGATAAGCCAATGTAACATTGTAAGATTTAGAGGTCTAGACAAGGTATTGTCATATACGCACAGAAAAGTGAATAGACAATTAACAAAGGCGACAGACGCATAAACCCGCGACACAAAGGGTGTCGAAAGTAACCATGACAAACTGCAATTAAGGGAAGTGACAGCCGGAGTAGAGGAATTTAAAGATACAGTAAAGTGGATAAAATGATTGGCATACCTTAACAGTTCCGTCATCATCTAGCAAAGCAAGTAAAAGTAATTACGGCTTCTCTAGGTGAAATTGCGAGAGATCCTAGTTGACCGCCACTGGAGCGCTTTATTCCAGCGGTCTGAGTCCTCCCTGAAGGGCTACAGACCTGCTAAAATGGCCTGAAAGAATAAATCCGGAGCTTTAATGCCCATGTAACTAAATTATGCGGAGAGTTTGTGGCTCGACTTTTGTTGTGATGATCAAAAAGCAGACGTCGTTAGCCAACTTCCTGACTCGGCTCACGCAATTCAGAGATGTGGGTGCTTATTCAGGTGGATAACTGCTCAACGCAGTGTTTAATTGCTTGCAAATGTTTCCCAGTCTCACAGTCGCCTTGAACTATGTGTCTGAAGCATTTCCGTCTGGGGGAGGCGGAAGCTCAAGACCGATCCTCTTTCGCCATTTAACCGAGATCGGCGCAGGCACTACGAGAGGGCAGTTTATTGATGCGGACCATTTAAGAACAGCCTTAATGACATTATGCGACCCTTCAAACATTTGTTCAGTGAACTTGTTTGACAATAAACTTGCTTTCTGAGAGGGGATATATATATATAATGACCTTAGCGACTTGACAGCTTGTCAAACGTAGCTGGAATGCGGTTGTTTAAATGCACTAGGGTATTCTGTGTCGCCTCCAACTTTTCCCATGCAGTACTCACTTAAAAATACATTACTAAATGCATTTTTTCCCCAAAAGAGGCGTTTTCCATCTCCAAAAGGCGGAAAAGGAGTATAGGCGTGTCGATGACCACTGGAATGGGTAAAATGTAATGTAACATGAATCATCAACCTGGAGTTCTGGTGGATTTCACCATCACATTCAAGGGATTGCGATTGTAGAAGAGGTGTGAAAAGACCTCCGTCGCTGCAATTTCCTTTATGATTAATGTCATTTGGCGCTGTAAATGGCGTAACTTTTCACTTGGGCTAAAATTAACTTTGCACATTGTGAAATAAAGAAGACAGAATGACTTAATTCAGCATAGCGACTAGTGGAACGTCGGACTCGACGAGGGCTACCTGGCACCGACTTGTTTGGTTGTTCTCTCCTCTCATCTCCTATCCCCCTTTGCAAATGCTTTTCGATCATTGGTGGGGTTACCCATCTCCTCTCTCCCTCTCTCTCTCTCTCACCTCTTTCCTGTGAACCGATTTATGGAACGGGACTTCCCAAACTGTCGATGACGCCCTTTACGCTAATTGGTTGTGCTCTCACAAACTCATCAATCTTCGTTGATTTTTCGAGAGGTGTTTACGTTTTCTACGACAAAACGCGCTCTCCTAAATTTTCTTTCGAAAATACCTTTAAAATCAGGATAAACAGGAGCATAGGGTAGCTTTGCTAGAGGTTGTGGAGGAGGAGGAGGAGAAGGAGGAGAAGGAGGAGGAGGAGGAGGAGGAGGAGGAGGAGGAGGAGGAGGAGGAGGAGGAGGAGGAGGAGGAGGAGGAGGAGGAGGGAGATCCTTCCTAGTTACCTGCCAGGATCAGAATGGCCACAGAAGTTAGCATGGTGTTCGATGTAGCCTAGTATGGCAGCTCTTTAGAATTTGTGGGAACTTCATCGTGCTTCCTCTCATAACTCCATATACTGGATTTGGTGGGAATCACTTAAGGTGAGTAAGGCATCAGAATGGTAAGTAAAAAATGAATCTAGTAATGATTCATGTTTGTTAACGGATGACTCCACTTCCTTTCCATCTTCCATTAAAATTTAATGTGAGTGATGAGGAAATGACTTGTTTATACCTACATCAAGTGGGGAGGAAAAAAGTCTGCGTGGAAGGTACTAAATACACAAGTTGGTGCCACCCAGGTGCATTAATGGATGACAATAGGCTTCAGAGCCTTTCACTTTTTTCCCTCCCTCCATTCACGCACGTCATAAAACACCTCGTACACTTTAGATTTGTTCACTGACTGACTTGTGATGAGAAATTGGCTTTTGTATTTCAGCTTTCGTTTTGGTAAATATGTCATTGATTTTCCTTCCAAACATCCTCTCCCTACCTCACAATCCGTCCCACAGTTCTAGGGTAGAGGGCAATGGTTCCTTAGAACACTATGCTTTCCGTGCGTGTTTAAGTGGTGAGTTAAGGATTTAATCATTGTACCCAGCTAAAAATTTATACTAAACCACTGAGAAGAAAGTTTTATTTTTATTTGTGCAAGACAATGTCCCAGAAAGCCTCACACCGTGCATACGTCTTTAGAATGAGGGGGGAGATATGCTTCCTCACTTCTTCCAGACTCAACGCGCCCCTCTGATGATATTTCTCATGGGTAATAGGCATTCAAATTATTACAAAATAGACAGAGAATTAGAACACAAAAGCACGCGGTAGTAGGAAGCGGCTAGGACGAGGCTGTTTAATAAAAGTGGAATTTACAAGCTTATGCCTCGATGGGAAGGGATTAGAGATAGATTTGAATGATGATAATTTCAACGAGTAGAATATTTCACAAAACTTCCTGCATTTGGTACTCTCTACGGATTGGCAAATAGCAAAATTAAAACTCATTATTTACTTCCCCCTAGCGATTATTTTCTATAGCTAGCGGAAGTTATGAATATTTTTAAGTAATTCTAGATTTGATTTGTGTAGCCTACGCGTCGCTAGAAAGCCCCTCCAAGAACAAGTAATAGTTTGCGCCAGAATGCATCGAATTCCGTTCTATTGCACCCGTTTATGAAAACTAATTGTTCAATTAGGATCAGCGGAACTTGAACCTTTATATTAGAGCTTTGCATGTTTATTTTATCCCCTCCGCAAGCCAACTCCTTCGATTTGCTTTTAAGGTCTGCAAAAATTTCAATGATATAATTAAATAAAACCGAGGCAGCTCGATGCCAACCATTTGCGTTAGAGCACAGAAATATTTGGCGCCAAACATCCGTTACTCTGTGTGTCCCCTCCTGATTGGTCACTATGAAGGTCAGCCGCGAGCTGGTCCAAAGGCCGCACTCTTATTGGTTGGCATTGGTTAATTCGATCGTGCCCTTTGGAACAGCTTTCTTTGGTTTGCGATTGTAAAAATCTTGAATCCAGGCATATATCTTGTGTTTTAAGAAAAGACCGCTTGATTTATTTAGTGCTTTTATCATTTCTACTATTATGAACGAATGAGAAATGCGAATATGGGGTGCCTCCTCAGGCCTAGTGAATAACTGTAATGTAACTGTTGGTGCACTCACAGACAAACATAAATTTTTCATTCTTTCTGATTGAAGAGACTGCAAAGAGTTGTAAACATTTTAAGCACTCAATGGTAACACTGGTTGTAGGACCACACCCACTATCACCACCACAACCAAGAATTCGTTATGAAACGGGCTAGGACAAGTAGAAACAATCACTAGCAGGAAAGGAAGTGTTTTATACGTCAAAAGTCACTATGTTATAATTGAACAAGGACATCTTTTATTCGATAGAGCTATAAAGTGGGTAGAGCGGATAGCGTTTGCACCGGTTCGGCGTTCACCCTCTCCTCAGGGGCCAATGGCTACCGCTCAGTCACAAGGTTGGATACGCTGGCTGCTTCGCGCCTGGGAAGCGCCTTCAAGCATGCATGTCTCACAGCCAAAGGTTCAAACACCTTTTAATTCTTCCACCTCTTTTTGAATGCCTAGAAGATGAATTGGCATTGACTAGCCATCAACTAGCCCAACCAATGTAAACCACTATTCTAACAGAGATCGACAAAATAAGAGAATGTAGTAAAGGATTGCTTTTTTATTTAGCAAAAATGTTAAATAAACAACAAGTGAAATGCGGACTGGCGTATTTAAACACAAAAATGACTGAACACCTTGTCAAGCCCTGACGTTGACTACGTGTGAGTGCTTTCAAAGTCACCGGTTGTTCAGCCCATCTTTCTTAACCCACTTCCTTCCTCCTAGGAACTTGGAGGAATTTTCATACTGCTTAAGAGCGCATTTTTGAAGAAGGATATCCAAAATGGATAACTACGAAGGAACATGGCCGCTGTTGGGAGGGATAGAACAAGCACTTAATAATGAGGCCGAAGAATATTTCCCCTCGTACTTGCAGACGGCTTGCGTTTTTCATTTTGCCTTTTTTTTCGCTTCTTAGCGTGACTGTTGTAGAATGAAGATTTTAACCAAATGTCATGAATTATTCACTCGAGGTGAAACAACCACCCTTTTCAGCAGTCAAACCATTCCTCCTCCTTATCCACCTCCACCTCCGCTTACATAATCACGGTTGGAGGCCATTGAACAGTCTCGCAGACCTGTATACTTCCGTGCGTAGGCTTTTTGAAGACCTCAGTCTGTCTATTCAAGCAGAAATTGCATGTTCAGCGGAGGAAGAGAGAAAAAAAATTGGGTGTGGAATTTGTTTCCGTGCTCAAGTAGTACACCACAACCGACCATAGTGCACCGCAGTGGAAAAAAAATTCCCCTTTTACGATGTCTGGCTTCACCTTAAGAGGGAGTTCGCCCCTCTCTCTCTCTCTCTCTCTCTCTCTCTCACTCCAACAGTTGTATGCATGTAGACGCTGAAATATGATATTCCAGTGGATCTCTCTTCCGTCTCCCTCCACCCCCCCGCACCGCCCCCGCCATGCATAAACCCGGAAGCCCATCCAATGGAAATTACACGATGGGCATCGTAATATTCACCTTTTTTTTAAAAATTGCACTCAGTGTGTGAATTTTCTGCCAAAGTCAAGCAATAAGGGGCCAACAAAACGATAATCTGCCTGCCGACCTTTTATGATCCTCTGGTAAGAAAGCATTCCGTCTTGCAGATATCCTGGGTTGCATAGAGGCAGAGGATGGCTTTACTCCTTTTTTTTAGAAATCGGTGTTCGATAACTGTTAAACCAACTAAACGTCTTCTACAGCGGCCTTGAATTGTCCGGGGAAGGGGGTATGGCCTTTGGACCAGGCCAGTAATATATCTTCTATCATACCGCAACGACTTCTTCCGACTTCAGAGAAGATTATGGGGGCGCTTAAGTTGTTGTGGATTGTCCTTCCGTCCAGGCTAGCATGGACTTTGGCCACTGCTCTCGTGGCGGACTTGGTAAACTTCAAAATAATTTGAAGTTAAAACTTTGCCTCCTAACAACTGGAGGGAGGTAAGACGAATTGCACAGAAGCTAAAGAATGTTTAACTGTTATGACATTTTGAAAAATCGTTTTTCACCCGTAATTCAACTTGCTAGCTACAAATGGAACAAATGTCTAAGTAAACAAACATTACAAATGAGAACTGTCATGTCGACAAAGGTACCGGTGGGCAATAGAACTGAATATTTAACTCGGACATAGGTACTGGAATTCGTTAAAAAAAATGAATACTTGTTTTCCCACATCTTTAGCCATGTTTACGTGAGGAAAGGTGTTTTGGCATCATAACAGGCCAGAAGGCTCATGAAATGGCAAAGTGGAATGTCGACAAGGGTATGGCTTCGCAGGCCTCTCCTCTTTTGGCGTAAAATTCACACAGTGAATAGCGTGGGAGGACGATGCAGGTTGTCTCTGGAATATCACATTTCAGCGTCTACATGAATGCTATTATTTGAGGGTCAAATCCTACTGAAGGATGAGTTTCAGACAGTTTTAGCTTTTGAAGACAGCAAATAGAGGGTAGTTGAGTTCTCAATGCCTCAGTTTTCAATGTCAGCCAGTCCAAGTAAGGTGAATGGCACGGAGGTGGTCCCATGGCACTGGGAGACGGGCAAAACCGAATTTCTCCCTTCGGACCGAACGACGATTCCGCATTCTTAATCCCGAGGCACGAGATAACGTAAAGTAAGGTTAACATGGATCTTTTTAAATAGTGTTCAAGAGGTTACTTAGATACAGCGATGCTACTCTAAGTGAGTCAGCACCGGAGTCAAATTTCCTTAATTACTTCCAGGTGGCACGGTCGGTCACCTCACCGTCGCCAAGGCCAACAACGAGCCAGACAACTTTGAAGGCCAACTTTACCCAGAAGTTGGGGCTATGCGAGATTGTCAAAGGCTCTCGGTAGTAGGACTTGACAAAGCAAATCAACATCAGCGGTATTCCACAAGCTCAAACAAGTTGGAACAAGTCCTTGCAGTGAATAACCACTTGGAAAATAGTACAAATCACTTTTGGCCACCTACTACCTTTACGGTCGTGTTCTGTGAAAATTTTGCGCTAATTTGTTTTTTTGTTTCTCTCCTTGCACCCAGCTTGAAAATGTCAGCGGTGAGATTTTGAAAGGCATTAAGAAGGACTTCCAAGGTGCCGAAATATTTTATGGAATGTTTGCAAGGAAAGTACTATTTCCTCTTCCATTTCTTTGTTAAGGACGACTAGTAAACGAGTCTCAAACAATGGGATCCCAGAAGAATTTATTATTAACAAAAACTTTTTAGATTTCTTTCTTGATGCTCGAAGTTGAGCTTTCGTATGAATCCTGGCTGGTAACTATAAAGGATTTCCTCCTCCTCCTCCTCCTCCTCCTCCTCCTCCTCCTCCTCCTCCTCCTCCTCCTCCTCCTCCTCCTCCTCCTCCTCCTCCTCCTCCTCCTCCTCCTCCTCCTCCTCCTCCTTCTCTAGTGGAGCCTGCATCCTTGCCATAAATATTGAATTTAGGTGAGCATACACCACAATTTTGGTAAGGAGGCGCTCAGTGGTGAACAGGGGCTATTCAATGCGCTTGATGTACGTTAAACTCCCTGTTTTGTTAAAGAGATCACTCGGGTGTTCCGCCGTTGTATCCTCGCCAGGTGGATTGACCTCAGAGCTATGCCAGTAGTCCCAATCCCTTCTGTCCGACTTCTATGCCTTCTTTCGTGTTCAGGATAAGTCTTGGAGCTCTACGATATTTAGTGTTTTCAGGTCAGAGGGAAATGGAACGAGCAGACTGTTTCAACGAATTAAACCCCATGACTAAGCGTGCAAGGACTCGGAACATATTTCCAAAGTCGAATGAAGTCTGGTTAGCTACGGCTAAAAGCATCCTGCACCTCCATTTTGTCTCCGACCATCGGTAAAGCCAGTGAAGTGTTTACGGATTTTCGTTTGCAATCTACCTGTCAAGCAATTTAGTCAAGGCTTGGCGATGGATCACTTCGTAATGAATGTTAATCATGTCTTTCCTTTCCACACACACAGCCTATTCTAAGGGTAAAATGGGATTAGGGATTTGAGGAACGCTCGATCAGAGGGAAACAGGTACCAAGTTATCATCCCTGTTGAAATCACCCTTCTTACACAAAGAAAACCCGCTGGCCTCTCTCTGTGAACTCCCTCGTTACCAAAACAGCAGGTCGTTCGGTTCGATGCTGTTCCGCTACCTTTAGTGAGATTTTCCAGCACTCTACAATGGTCAAAGGTGATTCGCCTTGATGCAGTGGACAGGGTCGAAACGTACTCAAAAATGAATAAATGATGGGCGGTGTTTAGTCGCAAAGTCTAAGCGGCAGATAAATGCATGTGACATAAAGGGCAACTTTTTACCCTCTCTCTCAGTAGTTTAGTATTGCAAAATGGGTGAATATGCAACAGGTTAAGCTCTCCAGAGGTGTCGCAGTGGTAGCCTAGACAATAGCAATATTTTTCACCTTGTTTGTACTCAACAGGCGTTTAGTGAGACATGACTTAATCCCGGCTTTCCAAGCGATCTCTGACAAGAAAGGCACGATAATCTGAGCTTTAGGTTGATAAAATTGGCGTGCATATGGATGAATGACAATGAATTGCAGTGGTAAACTATGATTTTCAGACCCATTACCAGGCAAATGGGGTCCAGTGAGATCTAGGTCACAGTTGAATTAGATTCTAGATTCACTGACACGTTCTGTGCAGAGAGCGTTTAACTTCGGAACTTTGTGATACAAAAGTAATGGTTTTGGCACCGAATAAGTAGTGGCTTGTAGCATAAAATGGTGTGACAAATCACAGCAATCGGTCTTTCGCAAGCAGTCAAATGCGGAAAAGTTTTGGGGAATAAAGCGGATATGGATGGCATTGAGAAGGTATGCGTGAATGAGATTTCAGGTTACTCCTCAAGCAAAGTAGCAATCACTGATGCTCATTTCGTAGGCAAATTCGCCTATCTCAATATCGATGACATTGCATTTGGTAAACACATTCTACTTGTGACCTATAAGTAGTAAACTCTCCCTTCATAACTTAATAGCAGGAATGGAAGACAGGGGCGGGAACAAAGGTTATCCCTCCGTGGCTGGACCACCGGAGGAGTTCAATGGGAGGGTTATTTAAACTCCTTCCAATCAAGGTCCTTCTCTTTATGTGTTTTATAAGTCTTTCCACTTTGTTCTACATTTCTCGATACCAAAGACAAATTCTTGGCTTATAGATATTCTTTTTAATGCAAAATTGTTGCCTCCTAGCCATTCTCTACGTTGGCAATTACTAATTTAGACAGGACTCAATATGCTACCCAGTAACTTAGGTGTTCAGTGACTGAGGGAGGCCACACTTTTCATCCCCGATTATAGTTATTACTCATGCAGCCTCGCTGGCCCGTGCTCGAAGGGGCGCAGGTTCGGCTATTCCGCTCCCATAGAACCTCAAACATCTAAAAGTTAAGGACTTAGCTAATTCAAAATCTACCAGTATTAAATTGCCATCTCTGAGGCAGCGGATGTTTTAAAACCACTCTTAGCACTTACCTCCCTTTCAAATGTGCAGGGTGGGGAAATAGCCTCAACTGTGAAGGGGAAAGACTACCCATTTGCAAGAAATAAAAAGACCCTCATAATCCTTTTTTGTACACTGCAAGCAGGACAGGCATTGAAATGACTGACGTGGGCAAATGTCTTAAAACTAACCCGTCAAATGGCTTTCAGATCCCCACTAACAATGTTTCCTACGTACCTTACCGGCTAGAGCTCCATTTCAAAGGCTTCTCACATTCTTCATGGCAAAGAGCCATAAAATTTTTAGCCTCTACAAATTATTGGAGCATCTTCCAGGTCCACTTAACCTACTGAGGTGCCTTATATATTGGCACAGAGGTTTAGACCTTTGTGTCATGACAGCATCATCATGTCGAGTAAGAAAATTCGTGGCTATAGCAACCTTTAAGGTGATTATCTTCACTGCCAGACACCCCTTTGCAGAGAGCAAGTCTGCTAATTCATCACCAAGTCGCCAGGTATATTTTTCATCATTAAAGCTACATTTCGATGGTAGCCATTATTGCCACCAGATGGTTTTATGCGCCATGGCTTGACTACTGGTCCTGCATGGCCTGTCTGGTTGTCAATCCGAGTAGACAGTAGACAAAGACGTCTTTGTTTGTCCACGCATGTGGGCTGAGTATGACAAGTGCCCTTGCGATAGTTGGGAGGTCGCAGTAAGGAGCTGAGGTGGCTAATGAATGGCGTCCGAGAGCGGGGATGGTCTCCGACTCCATCTCGCGTGCCTGCAGTATTTTTATTGGCTCTGGCCTCAGTATCCACCTTATCGTGGCCAGTTCTTCTTTATTAGGACTCAAACCATGGGGAGGGCTAAACGTCCACAAAAAAAAACAAACAAACCGGTAGTCGGGAGGTAGGTATTAGCCGAAACAGATGCACTGAAACTTGCTCAAGCGTATCGGAGCGGCAAATGCACAAGTGTTAGAGGACAACAGGGTCCAAATATTCACCTCCAAAGGGGTTCGTGGTCTCTCCAGACGCCATGCATTGTTGTGCGGCTTATAAAGTGATCCAGAAGGGCAGTAAGCAGTAATAACGTGGATCAAGGTGCCGAAAGCTCTCTTGGGTGCAATTTACTTCAACTTGCATTAAGATGCGGTGAGAGAGATGTCCGAGAACTGTCGCATGAAGGTTTCTCCGCTGAAGCAGCTGACAGCATCCCAATCACCACGGAGCACAACTAACGGCTCACGGAGGACTCCCCATAGACAAAAGTTCCTGCAAAATTCAACCTAAATTCCCTCCTCAATTTTATTTGTTGCAGGTAGGAAGCAATTTTGACATTTTCCCCGCCTAGGAGGTGGACTATGGGGTGAGGTCCAGTTTTTTTACGAAACAAAACAGCTTGTTTGTCCTCATCTATCAGGAAGGAAGCATTGGTATGTACCATCATCTGACACAATCCTTCACCTTTTAGATCCTTCCAGATGTCTCTCAGTGTCATTATGTACCATCCACACTGAAGGTCTCATTTTTACCTCGGTAGTGGCATATTCGTGTAGGATGCGGCAATTCCTTGGTAACCACTGCCAGTTACAACACAAGCCACTATTTTTCAGACATTAATTTGGACTTCCCTTTTGAAGCTCAGTTTCTGACAAAGCTTCAAAGAGGAATTGAGGTGAGAGACGCTTGATAGGGTTGATGGTTCCGATTTGGCATCGCGATTAATCCCAATTCGTAGCACTGGAATGTAGGAGACCCTTCACTACAAGCCAGTTGAGCAGTTGATGACTATGAAATCCATAAATTTCTGCCCATTCACTTTGGTAAGAAGGTTCCAAATGCCTCCTTTTCCATGTTAGGCAACTGGAAAGAGATGCATGGCGCATTGGAGGTAATTTTGCAATTTATTTCATTTTTCATGGTCATATTGGCCAAGCGCTGGATTTAAGGGTTACCCTGGCCACAGTGATGCCTCTTTGAGTGAGTCAACACCGCTGTCAAATAGCTTTAATCGCCTCCAGGTGGTACGGTCTCTTTTGACGAGACGTCTGAAAGGGCGTCAAACTGACAGCGTGGGAGTCCGCCCACACAGATCAACATCTGTCAGCAGTTGAGGCTAAGAGAGAATGTCAAAGTCTCCTGGTAGTAGAGCTTAACAAAGCCATTCAACACAGGCGGCACTCTACACGTTCCTACAAGTTGGAACAAAACCTTCCAGGAAAACGACCATTCCAAAAATAGCACAAACATTTTTTGATGTCTTTTCTGTAAAAAGTGAGATTTCTAAAGGCAGTAAGAAGGACTTTCAAGGTAGCAAAATACTTCATGGAAGGTCATAGGGAAGGATACTGCACCCTCGAAAAGAAGGACAAGGATAGGTGAAATTATCCTTGTAGATTGGGCATTAACCAATCCCAAGACTGGTACTAGGACAGCTTCCACGAGCAGTCTCGTGTAAACAGTTGGAAGTCACTTCTAAGGTCTTCGGAGGAGATATGGAGGCACTGCTAGTTTGTTGACATCAAAGTCATGCAAGTTAGGACCAAAAGTAATCGCTAGTCCTGCTTGAATGGATCGTTACCTTCAAGTTGTTGGGTGAGATAGAAGATAAGTGGTTCTCCCTTTCCCCTTACCCCCCTTTCTACTGAGGATTAGCTGTAAAGCCGGTATGACAACCACCGGAAGACATCAACCTCTGATAAGGTGAGTCATGGGCCTGCTTACGATGCCTGTATGGAATTCGCAATATCCCCTCCACTACTATGCCAGCCAGATAGAGATAGATGGCTAAGCAAGGAAACTCAACCAAAACACCTATGTTACAGTTCGCTGATTTTATACCAGTGGTCTTTTGGCTAGAGGTGAACAATCCTGGCGATCAGCTCATTCTTTCCCCCCGGGTTTGATCCTTGTACGGGAGAAAACCCCGAATCCAGTGGAATTGTCAGTGGCATTACGCTCAGGTTTCTCCTCATTTCCATAGAAGTTCGACCACTACCAAGTTGTGATGGCCTGCGTGGCAGGGTTCGATGCTCAATAGGAGACTGAGACTACGCAATACTCTGAATGCATGTTAAACTTTTCGTTTTGAGGAGGGCATTACTTAGGTGCTCTGCCTTGTATCCTCGCCGGGTGGATTGGTCGCTAGGCCGAACCAGCAGTTCCAATCCCTTCTCCGTCTAGACACTATGCTCCCTTTTGTCTTCAAGTAAGTCTCATGCCTCCACAATTTGTTACAAGATTGTAATGTACCCCACCGGGGTTATATCTATTGCAAGACTTGTAAATGTCTCACTCTCGCCTCCTCGCATACATCACTGCAAATTCGAATGAAAACTGGCCAAACAAGTGACTTTGGAAGCCGCAATCAAGTGCTATGACTGCAAACCTACTGCCTGATGATTGGTGGAGACTGTGAAGAATGAACAGTCTTAGGTACAGCTCCATACTGAAAAATGAGGTGCTTGAGAGCTGCGATTTGGGGAATTCGTGACAAGTGTTAATTATTCCTATCAGTTTAACATATGGTCTCATGAAGAGCGGGAGAGGCGAGGGATTTGAAGAATGGCTGGCCAGAGGAGGGGGTGGAGCACAAAGTTGTCATCTTTATTGGGATTACGCACTATGACACACAGGATGTCTTTTACTGCCTCCCGGTCAAAAGGGTTGCAAATTGGTGAACACATGGCAGGTTAAACTTATCCAAGTTATCACAATGGCACCCTAGACATTGACAATAACCTTCACCTAGTTTTAATCAAAAGACAGATAAACTTTGCAGAAAATGGGTTTTTTCATGGGTCATGACCTGATCCCCCTCCATACCTGATCGTTACTTGGCAAGCCAGTGATCATTAAGCCGCAGTAGTATCTGAGCCTGTAGTTGAGTCCCCTGTAAAGGTAAGTGACCCAGGGCTCTCCACAAATCGCCTTAAATCCAGTCTTGAATTTCATCACTTTCAAGCCGCAATTGACTTATTTTGCATTTCAATGTCATGCGTAAGAGTCACTCAATTTTTGGTCCCTATGATGCCTAGCATAGGATAGTGGTTTAGCGTTAGCTAACAGTTGATGTAAGAAATCGCAACATTTTAGTTTTTTTTAGACATTTAATTGGCGAAAATTTTGAGGAATTCAAGGAAATGGTACATAGTGGTTAATGACACTACACATGATATTCCCTTCTACTTATAATTCATAAGTAGTAAATTGCATCATTTGCAGCCCTACACGGAGAACAAGACAAGACTAAGGGTTCCAGACTCTTCGCAGGTCCATACTCCAATATCAAGCAGACCGAACGTTGCCCGCGTAGCTTGTCAAGTGACGTAGATAGATAGTCACCATAAATATGATTCAACTCGAGGTTCTACAACTTCAACTTCACTCTGCATTGTAGAAAGCATTCCAAATTTTGCACAAGCCATGAAACCGAAAAACTGAGCAATTAAAACCTCTTTCCATCGCGAATTACAGTCTTTCTACCCCCCCCATACCTCCTTAAGATGCTAGTGAAATGTGTTTAAACAAATTACCGAGAGCTATTGCATGAATACGTCTCCATTCAACCTGTCGACGTCGTCACATGCACCACTGAGTAGAACTAGCTCGAGTTCCCTCTTTGCAAATGTTCTAACTGTCGTCTGAGGACGTAGAACTGCTATGTCAGCAGTTTTGGAAAGTTTAGCAAAAGTACACCATAATGATGAGGCCTTCAAGTGGGCATTCATTCACTACCCTCCTCAAAGATGGAAGACTGGAGAGAGGATAAGGCCCAAGCTTTCACCAAGCAGAACAGTTCAGTTTTCTCTACTTCTTAAAAAAAGGAGTACTTGTTTATTTCGTCGCCTGGTGTAGCCCATCACCTTTCAGTTCTGTCTGAGGGATGGACAAGTTGTGATGTGTCCCCTCCACGAGGAGAATCTCCTGTTGTCTCGGATGTGCTGGCTCTCTCAAGGCCATTGCCGGTGGATAATCCTACTCCTTGAGGTTTGATGCTTGCATGAGCTTTGAAGGAGAGTCGAGGTGAGAAACAAACACGCCCATTGTGTCATCTGATAAAGTAAAAATGCCTTCCAATTTCTCATTGAATAGAAACGCGCAGACACGGCGGACGAACTTCCAAAAAAGTCCACGTGGATAGAGGAAAATAAAGAGGTCTTTTGCAGACAAGTCCTGTTGTTGTCAACTAAAATCCGTGTCTAGACTACTCATCACTGGCATTATCCCATGCTATCCGATGTACGTCTCCTTTTTCATCACTTCTCAAAGCCACGGGGCGAATTTTACGACCTAATCAAGGTCCACTGCGAGTCATTCCATTTCACGTCTATTCCTCCTTGCCTCATTGTTCGCGCCTCACTGTTTCCATAAAGCCAGGAATAAAGTGAAGGAGAAATGGCGTGTTAACTCACCTAACACCTACATCCAAGTACCACCGACAGCTCCGAAGCAAACACTTCCAGATGATTTATGGGTAATATTGCTGGTTGTAAATATTAATAGCATTTCTGCAGTAAACTAGACCGGAGCAGGTCCTGCGGCAAGACGTCACGCTCAACCTTTTCGTCAGGAATCGTCGCAGATTCTCCTTAATCATGTTAAGCTTTTAGCTCAAAGTGATTTCCCTTCTACTGCCACCAATGCAGCTCCCCAAACCTTCCTTCTAGACGCAAGCAATCTCCGAGGCGTGGCGGAAGACAATGTACTGATGTGTAGAAGAGTAAAAGTAGATCCACGAAGCCTTAAGTGTACACCTATTCAAACGTAGACCTAACTAAACAATCAAAGCAAGTGCGCAACAGCATATCAACTGGAAGTAAAACCCCTTAGAACGAACGAGATGCTCGCAGTGCCCGACGAATGATTCCCAACGGGGCACTGGAGGCAGCTTGTACCACTCATCGGGTCTTCGTTGCATTCCGAGTACATCTCCGGTGTCCGATGCCTTCCCTCCCTCTCACAGTGCCTTAATGAACGATGGTGCAGAAGCCAACAAAGATAGCCCTCCTGTCTCCCTATGCCGAAGACTACGTTCCAGGCCATCAGGAAGGAAGAGGACGGATGCGATTGTGTGCACAGTGTATCATGATTTAAGAGCCAAGACCAATTCTACACACACCTTCTTAGGCATTGAACTCACTCAGAAGTGCTAGCTACAAGGCAGGTGAACCTTGTAAACTAAGTACAGATCTAGAGCGACATTTGGGTGTCTTTTGCGAGGTCTGCCAGGTTCGCCTTCCCAGTCACGCCCTTGGAATAGCTTCCAGTGGGTCTGACATTCTGACAGCACGTCCTCCAAACCCCGCCATACATGACAGCAAATGACACTACATACTGCTGGCAAATGTCACTTCAAAGCAGCGACATATTTGCATCTCTATTACCTTAGGAATGGCAATCATGACAGCTCTCTAAGCAAAAACGTCATCTACTAGCACTCAGCCATTCAAAAAAGACTTTATGCCAACCGTGATTCGATATGGGGGAAGATTATCCTACTACTTGTAGTCCTTTTCGTCCTAGACGCCAACAGACATCTTGCATACTCCTCCCGAGGAAGGATCAGAGGCACTCACACGAATGCATTAGGCGTTGAACACAATGACCTGCATCCTGTAGACCCAACTCATTCACCTTTCACCCAGGAGATGGTATGAGGAAAGGTTGTTTGGGAAACCGATGAGACTATCTGGTTTAAAGTCCTTCATCGGCAATTTTCATTCACTGACTGAGGTTCCATCTTCTATGGCCTCTACCCTTGCCCAAGAGAGCAACTACCACCAACTACTTCTCTGCCACGACAAAAGGGTCTTTAAAAGTGGTGAAAAACATGTAAGAAAACGTCATATATGCTGGTCCTTAACTCCAGCTCGGATAAGGTCAACAGACATTCAAGTAAAACGGCAATTTAAAGACATCCACATCTAAAAATCATGGAAAACATCAGTTATGGCTTCCACCTCTACTCTCATGCCCTCAGAAGTAGTGAACAAGTTGGACGAGATCACACTGCATTCAATATGGGATAGGTAAAAGAAGGTACAGGTACTTTACAATTTAGACGTATTTAAGGTGCGTTCTCTCCTTCTCTGGGGTGGATAGCCTCCACCCGGTCCGTTACGCGGTTCCTATTTACTGACCACCTCTCGCCTCAAAGGTACGCGAAAATCATGCCCTTCAATAGTAGCAGTCATTCGAGCATGCAGACTGGCTCTCGAACTCAAAAGCTCCTTCATCCAACCCGATGGCAACCATCGGGTCGGTTATTACCCTTTCTCCCAATCCGCACCTCCATATTCCTATAAGTGGTGCCAAAAACTGTCCAACGACTCAATCGTAAAAGTTCCATCGGCTACAGAGCTCACAATACGCCTGGTCTGCACACCTCGTGTTCGATGACTTCCTTCGTCAATGTGTGATTAGGCCAAAGTTCTAAGCCTCAGCTACTTATGCCTCCGTAGCAAGAAAACAGGCACCTCATACAACCCCCAGGAGAAGCAGTTGATGCTTATAAATGTAATTGCAATGCAACAATTACCTCCACCTATGTGGATTGAGAATCACCAAGAAGTTGACAGTGGCCAGACTGCTAACTACATCTTACCCGTCCACTAAAGAACCATCAACTGCAACATCATCCAAGAGGTTATTCATCACCGGCACATGGAATCTCAAACCCTCTTCAGTTTGTAATTCTGTTCTGCAGACGAGCACAAACACTAAAAGCAAACAGAATGAAAGGGAAAAATAGGTGCTCAATGGAGACTTTAACAATCCACCCCCAAGACAAATGTTCCATTAAGCACCTTCCCATCACGATCAGCAGGAAATCAGTGCGTCTCCCCCTCCTCCTCAATACAGTTAAGAGAAAGGATAAGAGTGTGGACGAAATACAATCATCGTGGCATGTCAACGGTAGTGGAATCGAATACCTTCTCAGCTCTACAAAACCCGACACGTAAGTGAACGGTTATAGAAGGAACAAACGAGTAACTGTAGTAAAGCAGAAAGACAGATCAAGGGGCACGTGATCAAACATTTGCAAGGGACCTGCCAAACAAGTTGCTACTAGTTAAACCATACCGCCACAGCTTGAGGACACATAGGCAGCTCTCATGGTCCCATCGCCAACAGTTTCTATGATCTGCAGTACTCGAGAAACATCATTACGAATCTTCTCACTCCTTCACAGACGACCGCACACCCATCTTGATGCCTTGCATAAGCTTACTGCCTCCACCTCTCATATTCTTCCGAAGCATGCACCCTACCCAGAAGCCCTACCTCCACAACAACGTCCACCAAACCTTCCACTGTCACGCAGATCCACGACTGTGAAGAGTCCCCATTGTGGTAAGTAGCAATCACAAGGTCAAGAAAACCATCTCCAGAGTCATCAAAAACCATTATCCCGTCATGTCTTCTGACAAACGGTCACGCGCTTCAAAAAATAAAGTGTTCCACGGCAGACCAAAAACCCCACCAAGATAAGTAACGCATCTACGTTGCTTTCCGTTTCCTCTCCACTACCATAAAAACAACCTTCAATGCCAACCGCTACTTCGACTTCTTCTGCCTCAAATGCTGCATCCACTTAGTTGACTAAGTGAACCAAAGCTGACATTCCAAACATGTCATCTCCTCACCTAGACACACTCCCATCCAACCCAACAACCAAGACACAAAATCCTGCACGACCACAACGGTCACCACAAAAATGAAAAGCATCTACCACGTAAGAAATCAGTGAATACAAACTGTTCATGGAAGACCAGTGATGCACTGTACAAGTACCACCAATCAGCAGCAACGGCGATCAACTCAGGTCGGTCTCGGTCGCAGTATCAGTTTCCCCGAGTTGTCACACGTCATGTTGTACTCCGCTAGAACCGTACGACACCGCTGAGCAATTATACTCGGCAACACAACCTTCTTGTGTGCCCCAACCATGAACAGACCAATCATCAGGCACGTGCTCACTGCAAAACACGGATGTTTCACCAATGAGGTCACAAAATTCACCTGTCACCGCAACACCAACAGACGCCAATGTGGTCACTGACCTCCTAAAGGACGCTAATGCACTTTCACTCTACCTGGTAGGTGAGGGGGTCGGTCAGCCACAGGTACGTTGAGAGAAGCCAGAACACAGTCGCTGCCAACAATACGATCCGCCAAATCTTGGCTCTGGGTCGCAGCCCATCCACGATCTCGCGAAGTCGACGCTCGAATGCCTTCAAATCCTCTGTCGGCTCTGCTGATGGGGCTGCCGACGAGGCCAGAAGTTGCTACAGGGCAAGGATTCCTTAAACGTGACCACACTTTGACCAATTCGTTTGCAATGGACGATGTCAATTAATCAAAACCGAGCTATGCCCCAGACCTCACATCAATAATGCTCACATCCATGATGCGTGAATGTGGGTAAATGACCATTTCCAGAATCGAAGGCAATTCATTTGCCATGCTTGCCACGTCTAAGGCATTCCAGCCACAAGTCACTCAACATAATTTATTCGCCCTTGGAATCAACGGTAAATAAACTATACTAAGCTTACAAAGCATAGAGTTACGACTTTAGGATTGTCGCTAATACGTACGGATCGAGGGTCCAGGAGTACATAAAAAGCATAAAATATGCGCATCAATAGAAGTCACGCATTTAGCGAGATTAAAGGAGAACACAATGCTTATATTGATGAAAGCAACAGTGCACACTTACCGTGTTGTAAAACTGTACCATTAAGCCTAAGCCGTGCGCAACTGGGTTATGGCAACCATGGCTGCGATAATCATCGTGTAAAGCACTAATTAATGCGATGGAATTTTAGAATAAGGCCAATTAAGCAACTCTAGGCGATAACATAAATTGTATGTTTGTGGGTGTCATCGGAAAACCCCTCACTTTGACCCATGTGCATACCGACAGCAGCTGGAAAAACACAAATGTTTGCGAAGCTGTAAGATGCACTTACTCCTTTTAACTAATAAATTAGACATAAGGAGTGCAAAGTTATCCAGCTGAATACACTAACGCTGGCCAAGCGGCAATACTGAAGATTAGTTTTAGGATTATTACCAATTCTGCGCTTCATCTAGTTGTCATAAAATTTTTTATTCCGCAAGTACTAAGGGTAATTATGGGCATTTCATTGCCTTTACAGTGCATGGGCTTGCTAGGAACTTCTAAAATAAAGCAATTTGTATGTCAACAGTGGAATGGTTTTGACTGAGCATGCACCTGAAGTAATTTTTTGTTTCGATCATAAATTATTCCAAGTTTTAAATTAGCACAATAGTGGATATCAAGAAATTTATATCTCCGGTGATTGTTTTAATGAATCAACCAATTATTTATAATTCATTGCGCGTTTTTACTACTTCTGGGGTACATTGCGTTGTCGCAGGTTGGTCCGCTGTTTGACGCTAGTGCCTCTAAACTCCGCCCCCTCTGTGCAGATTTTCCCTTTAGCATCTCCGCGTTCTTGTGTATTTACCCATTAATGGAGTCGTCAGTTGATTATGCATTTGCATTTTACTGATTTATTTCTTTTATAAATTTACTGCTTTTGGGCATTCAAATCCAATGACGCCGTGCAAACTTATTCGTTGTGAGGCTTTAACGAGCTGGATTCCCAAAATATAATTGTTCATTCTTCTATTGCCTCACTTTTTACTACCCCGACTGATCATTAATGTCCTCCTCTTCCTTTCTAGATATGGCTGATAAAATTGCACTTCTTAAAGATGCCGCTACTCGGCTCCGCATAAACAGTATTAAAGCCACTGAGGCTGCAAAATCAGGTCATCCTACCTCATGTTCTTCCATTGCCGAAGTCATGGCCGTCCTCTTTCTTGACGAGATGAAATACTTTGTTTATCAGCCACGTCATCCCTCAAACGACCGTTTTGTGCTATCCAAGGGCCATGCAGCCCCCATACTTTATGCTGCTTGGGCCGAAGCCGGACTTCTTTCAGAGTCGGAACTTCTCAATCTGCGCAAAATTGACTCCGATCTTGAAGGTCACCCTACACCTGTTAGTTCAAATTTTTTAGGTAACATTCTTTTCTTCTGTCCAAAATTTTAACATTTGTTTTTGTTTCACTTTTACAGCGTCTCAACTTTGTCGATGTGGCTACGGGTTCTCTAGGCCAGGGTCTGAGCAACGCTGCTGGCATGGCCTACACTGGCAAGTACATTGACAAGGCGAAGTACCGCGTCTATTGCATAATCGGTGACGGTGAATCTGCTGAGGGCAGCATATGGGAGGCTCTGTCGTTTTCTTCCTACTACAAGCTGGACAATCTTGTTGCCATTTTCGACGTTAATCGCCTCGGCCAGAGTCAGCCGGCATGCCTGCAGCACGACCTCGAGTGCTACCGGCAACGCGTCGAAGCCTTCGGGTACTCACCCTGAAACGCTTAACCAAGCGTGCGAACATCTGCTGCATTGGCAATCCTAACCATTGCTTCGTTTTTCCACTTTTAGATGCCATGCCATAGTTGTAGACGGTCATAATATTTCGGAGCTTTTGGAAGCATTTAAGAAGGCCCGCACAATCAAGGAAAAGCCCGTGGCATTAATTATGAAGACTTACAAGGGTCACGCTTTCCCCGATGTCGAGAATAAGGAGAACTGGCACGGTAAACCTCTGGGCTCCAACGCCGCCAAGACCATTGAGTACTTGGAGAAGACGCTGATCGTCCCCTCGACCTTGGGTAAACTGAAGCCCCAGGAACCGTTGATTGACTGCGAGGAGTTGCATCTCCTTGGCACTCTTAAGCTGCCTACTCCCCCGCCCTATAAAAAGGGTGATAAGGTGGGCTTCATTTTCCTTTGTGCACTTGTCTATTTGGTGTGCTGACAACTGTCTAAACGACACACACAAACCATTAGCATTCGTCATGTCTGTCTGCCTCGTGGATGACAACTATGGGAAAGAGCTTCACTACCTTGTAGATTGCGACGCGTGAAGCCTACGGAAAAGCTCTGGCTCGTCTTGGCACCACCTATCCACGAGTAATTGGTTTGGACGGAGACACAAAGAATTCCACCTTTTCAATCTACCTGCGTGATGCACGACCAGAGCAGTTCATTGAATGCTTCATCGCGGAGCAGAATCTCGTGGGTGTGGCTATTGGCTGTGCCACACGCCAACGCACTGTGCCCTTTGTGAGCACATTTGCGGCCTTCCTTTCTCGCGCCTACGATCAAATCCGCATGGGTGCCATCTCTCAGACCAACTGCAACTTCGCCGGGTCCCATGTCGGTGTCAGCATTGGTGAGTCACTATGTGGTCACACACATTTGTCCCTTTGGCGGTAGGCCAACTCCCCACCCTTTACCATTCGGTCAGGTGACTGAACTTAGTGCACTGATAGCGTGCCAATCAGGACTTAATTATGCTTTGTTATTTGGGCGTTTTTCGCTGTACATAATGCCTCGAGGTTGGCGTGGTATGTTCTTCGGTTTGAGTGCCCTTCATCGCAGTCATCACCTCAAGCGCAACCCTAGGGGAATTTTCAGAGGTGTTGGACTTCGCTGCATTCATCAAGGTCTCTCCAAAGCACGGTTTTTGTCTGTGGTTGATTTGTATGCTTGCGCGCTTCACTACCTTCTCAAATTTCATTGGCTCATAGAAGGCATTGGTATCCAAGGTCAGTCATTAAGAGCATGGAGTTTACGCTTGGTGCGGTGTTGCCAATCCCTCCTCGTCGTAATGTTAGAGCCAATGGGGACTTCGTGTGGATGACTGGTCAGGATCAGTGTAGACCGTGTAGTTCAACGTGCTTTTGAAGTTGGAATATGTGGTAGAATGAAAGGGAAGACGGACTAATGAAACTCAGTGTTGCTCTCTGTGATTTCAATTATCGGTGCCAAAATCTTTCCTAAATGGCCTTTCTTGCTTTGGAAGCCCAAGTCAAAATGACTACCTGTATACACTGCTTTAGGCGAAGACGGTGCGAGCCAGATGGGGTTGGAGGATCTGGCAATGTTCCGTGCGATCCAAGGTTCCACAGTCTTCTACCCATCAGACGGGGTGTCTTGTGAACGCGCTGTTGAGTTGGCCGCCAATACTGAGGGTATTTGTTTCATTCGCACAGGTCGTCCTGCAGCTCCTGTCATCTATGATGCCAATGAGGAATTCGCCGTTGGTAAGGCTAAGGTAGGTTTCACTCTCCCTTCCACCTTTCTCTTTGCTCGAGCTATTTTGTAATCCACCAGTATCACTTTATCTAGACTAGAAAGCTCGCATGTCCTACCATCAGGTAACTACTGTTCTCTTTCCGTTCGTGTTGGTTACATGGATGGACGTGAATTGAAATTATTTGGTGCGAGATTGAAGAAAATAATGAACTCTCTGTTTGCTCGCAGATTTGTGCGACGGCTCAGCCGAACGGCGAGGATCATGTGACGGTGGTTGGTGCTGGCGTGACCCTCTTCGAGGCCCTTAAGGCTGCTGAAGTCCTAAAGGCGGAGGGCATCAATCTGCGCGTCATTGATCCCTTCACCATCAAGCCGCTTGATGCCGACTTGATCGCCTCCTCGGTGAAGCATACTCACGGACGTCTCATCACTGTGGAGGATCATGCTCCCGAAGGTGAGGTTCTCAGCACCTTTTGTATTTGGCAAATGTATATGAGGAGAAGGGAAGTGAACTTACTGACAGACTATTTATGATCACCCAGGTGGTCTCTCAGAAGCGGTGGCAGCGGCACTGGGCGAGAAGGGAGTGAACTTCAAACAGCGTGTGCTGGCCATCCACGAGGTGCCACATTCCGGCAAGCCAGATGAACTGCTTGCGAAGTATCGTATCAACGCAAAGGCCATCTGCGAGGAGGCACGTGCTCTCATGCAGGCCTAGTCGTTCCACTCCACCCGTTCCAAATCCTAGTCACCCCTATATCTTCCTCCTTTTTTTGTCTTTTCTAATGCTACAGTGCATTCCTAATGATTCTGTTAGTGATAATAATAATAATGACATTCCCCATGCGACTCCTGTTGTTCTACTTTAGGGAATTTGGGTTTTTTATTTGTGGGGCGAGTCATCTATTCGTGACTCTCGCCTCTTTTAGAGAGTAGCCTTCCTGATAGCATGATTTTCGTGGGGAACGGAGTCCCAGCATCCACCGAGTGGCCATGTCACTAAGACTCTAGTGAAATGAGTAATTAGAGGGTCTAGAAGAGGCGACATTCGTGATAATGGACAGCCTGTGATGGCAAGAAATGGAGATGCTTTGGTGTTCTGGTTAATGAGAGGCTTCTCATGTCAAAACAGGTTTTTGTTTTGATCAAGGAATCGCCCTGAGGAAGTCTGCAACCTCACAACTTTATTTGTGTCCGACTGCTCAGCTGATGGCTGATCTCTGAGACTTCTAGGGAGTCGTAGTCGCGCTCAGGTCGGCAGAGGCGTACTCTAATACCGATGATAACCACTCCAAGGTCACCAAGTGTTAACTGAAATCACGGTGACACGACTTCCACGCCGATTTATTCTCGGGCAGGTTCTACTCTAATAATCCATTACATCAGTCAACAAAGACATCTACCTTGAAGTCTTTGTACATCACTTATCTGGGCACAGACACCTCAGGCATGGAAGCCCCTGGTCACATAATCGGCGACAGTTTATGACGACTGCTGACGCAATTTATGCCAAGGTTAATCAGCATTCCTGGCACAAATGGTTTTGACACATCGGTCCACGAAGGAGGAAATAACTTTTTCAATGGCGGGGGCTGTAAAATGATGCTAGGATGCAATGGCGGTTGATCCCTTAACTATGTTTGATTCTTTGATGGTACGAGAGAGCGGTTTATTTTACGCGATTTGTGTCGGAGATCGCTGAATGACCTTTGCCGCTAAAGGGATTGTCCATTTGGCACTGCATCAAGAAATGTCCAGTAATTTGTTGTCTTATTCACCTTTACCACACCCACTAATGCTGGACCTGGTGGAAGTCCATGATGGCCACATTGCCTGCCTCTATAGTGGGGCATGAGTGACGCTACACCCAACACCCTTGAGACAGAAAGCCAAATCGGAGATGACCTTTATGGGTTGTTTGTGGGAAGGAATTCTCCATCAAACCTTATGGGTGATTTATTTGTGTGTTTACGTTCCCCCCTTCTCCCTCCCCTCCCCCCTCCAGGCTGCAGACAGCGCTGTCGGATGTGGCTGGTAGAAAGTGAGCGGTGCAGCGCACACCCGGCTTCCCACCTCCCGTCCCTTAAGTCCCCTATGCTCCATCTGGAATCACACCCACATTCTTGCGCTGGCATTTGACAAATAGCTCTTAATCGCCATAAAGCAATCACAAATCTGCTCCACTTCCAACCTTGTGTACAGTTATCGAGGCTATAAAGGGGCACAGGTCTGTGCATCCCACCTTCCCATAAAGTGGCTAAAGTCGCCTATTAAATGTTACGGGTGTTTGTTTGTTACAGCAACTATATTTACTCAGCGTTCGAAAACAAACGCGTCTACTGTGTCAAGACGTACTGGCCGGCCAGCTGAATTGTTGGAAATGGGCGTAACTAGATGTATTCATTGGCACCTTCTCCCGTGTGCTTCAACTTGAGTAGACCTAAACCACCCTTTAACAGTTGCTTTTGCCGTCTTCAAAACGAATGAGGGTGTTTCTTTCACGTTTGCATTTTTGTGTATCAATGTAAGGTGTAGAAGCTCCACGAATGCTTGAACTGAGCTCTTTCAACACTGCACAGCATTGAGATGCCAAAGGTTAGGCCATAGAGGGTGGATTGGACATTGTGTTATCGTCTGGATGAGCATCCTTCACCGTGAGGATGAGGTGTTGGAGAACGAGGGGAGGGGATTGTGACACAAGCGTTGGTTGCCGCACCCCCTAGTTGAGCCACCACCACCTATAAGTTCATCCCACTCAACGAGATGCTAACCAGACAGTTCTTGCGGATGCAAACTTAAACTGTCGGACGTAGAGGCGGCCATTTGGCCCAAGGTAAGTGACACAAAACGCGCACCCATGACCAATGCCTCAGGTCAAGATTGAAAGTGAGTTTAGCATCAATACACTGGGAGAGGGGTCGTCTAAGGTCAATCCTACGTCTAAGGTCAAACAAGGGGGTGTTGGAAGCAGCCTGGATGACTGGGCAATGAAGTATGCAAACACTGAGATGTCCGGGAGCGGTTGAACGTCTGATCTACATAACTCAATCTGCTCGTGTTTTGAGTAGAGGGAGCCTTCCCTAAACGTCTATCTGTATAAGAGTACGTCAAAGCATTCACTTCATGAAGAAAACCTCTCTCCAATTCATCATGGGTATCATTAATCCAGGTTCGCCAATCCGCCAAGGTACGCGATGGGTGGTACCTGTGTTAATTCACTATCACACCCTTCGGCACGCCTAAAGCAGACGTCTAGATGTGATCACCCATCCGATCAACGCCCATCACCTGTACATTCGACCACAATTCAAAGGACCACAACACCAATACCAGTGATTAGCAGTGTCATCTGTCCATAAAAGGATTGAAAAGGCATGCAGGAGGTCATCTGTACCGGGTTTACATCCACCGCCTTCATTGGAGCTGCAACGGCGAGAGAACAAGCGAGAAACTGCATTCCAGCCCACTTTGTTACCGAGGTAAAATTGAACCGACGGTCCGCTACCAGTCACCACTGGTAGAGTAAACTCAACTCCAGAAGCAGACTAGTCATATTCAAGAAATCTCACTACTTTGTGACAGAATCCATAGTATATGGCAGTGGTTCTACAGTATTTGAGAGATGCGATGAACTAACTTCCACATACAAGCACACACAACTTCCATCCAGGTGAGATGGTGACCTGATGGTGCTTGTTGGTAGCATTGTTTGAAGCAACATCCTTTAGGACAAAGTTTGGTTGATTTATGCTTCAAGAGAAATGTAAACAAAGGTGCGTGCATAAACACCGCTGGAGCGGCGACACCCAGTTTATTTGATCTGGCCTGCATTACATTACCAGTTTAGTTAGACGTCGACCGATATTGGACCAGTCATCTGGTACAGAATGAACACACGCTTCATCGTGGAGGGAGTGTGAATTTCCTGATTCTCAAGCTCTCAGAAGCAATTAGAAATGTCGTGAAGTAGGCAGCTCAATTGATCTTGGGAAGGACCCTTGGTAAATTGGATACAGCGAATCGAATGACTTCTGGGTATGACGGAATGCAGTTCACTAGACCGGCACGTCTCATTCCACTTGGTTTGCCAGCTATGACCCTGCTATAACACAGGTGTGAGTAGGAGAGATCCCTTGGTAGGAACGACAACGAGACCCTGAAGGAGACCACAAAGGTCTGTGAGGATGTTGCGTAGTGACGCAAGACGATAATACCACTCGATGAGGGCCAGTTGGATGGGCTTTCAGTCACCACGTCTGTGGTGCGTAGTTCTCGGAGGACTGGACGCTCACACATGATTCCATTGCTGGTAGACCTGATTACAAATTATTCATTAAATTTGTGCCTCTACTAGACTTCAAGTGGTGGAAGCCCTTCGACACTAGAATTTACATGAAGTGGACGTCTTCAGGTGTCAAAGGATGTCACGATCGTAGGGTAGAGTGGATGCTATGGAAAAGCATGCATGACGTTCCACCATCTGTAAGTAAATCAGCGATGATTTTTTTCCCATTTCTTTGAGTTGTCAGTGATTCTGAAGCCCATTTCCAAGGAACGCTCATTTTATGGAAGTTTTAAAAGTGGTCTACTGAACAGTGATGCTAAACCCAGCCCAAAACTTGCAATAAACAAGGTGGAAGTGAATGAATGTCCATGTGGAGACCAAAGATGGAGACGACGTCAATGCAAAAGCTTTCAAGGAACTCCTTTTCTATGGAACCACTTGCACCGCAAATTAAGCATTTGAAGTCCCTACTCATTTAAAATCGCCTTGTCGTTAGATGTCAGAAAAGCTGGTAAGGAGACGTCATCAATCTCAATTTCGTCGTCTTCGTAGAAGCGCGTGATTGGGGGATCCAGTTGAACATCCCTCCCCCCTCCCTAATTTCCCTCAAATAAAATAGCTGGCAGTGATTGCTTTGAGATCGTTCCTGCATTCTATACGAACCTGTCGTCCATTAATGTGGCGAGGACAGACGACGACTTGTATATCCACCAGGAGGTGCTAGAAGGCGTCGAGTTACACTAGCCAATGGCATTTGCAAGCACCTCTTTCCTGACAGGCTGAGGCGAGCAATCTACCTGGCTGGGTAAAACCCTGGATCTTAACACGTCCTCTCCCTCTATCCTGTCTCCTGGACTGTGGACAATGCGCGACTGCACGAATCAAGGATAGTTCCGAATGAACGCTGGAAAGGTTTTGAAACTTTGACCTTAGCTACTCTTAGTGACTACCTATCTGCGTCACTTGGCAAGCTACACAGACAGCATTCAGTCTGTTTGATGTTGAAACATGGGCCTCCAAAGGGGCAGAGCCCTAGTTTGGGTTCGGTAGCTTGCACGTTTGTCTCTTTTACTCGAATAAGCGACTTCAACACATCTGTGTCGTCTTCTCCTGCCCTCAAACCACTAGTCAACTCAATTTTTATAATCAATTAGTGTTTTGTAGCATCCCGAGGCTCCCTTTAAGGTAAAAGAAGGCATAGTACGGGGGTTAGAATACATGTATTTTGGAAACAGAGGGCTTGGGGGTTGTTGGCACGGCCTAAAGGCCGATTAACCGTCTCAGTACAATATGGCCACCCAAGTGACCGAAACCGGCAGTTCAAACAAACAAAAGTATTACAGTTTCCTGTGGTTTGAGCCCAATTAGTGAAATAAATGGTCGTGACAAGACGAATCTCAAAACCAAGGCCAATCCAATTGCTGTAAAGGCGTGAGGTGAAGATGGAAACCATCCTGTGACTCAGACGTTGCCCGGCATCAACTGGCAGCTATCACGTCCGCACATGTTGTACTCCACCTGCTTCGGCCTCATGCGTCGGCAAACAAAGACGCCTACAGGAAGCCTCTGTCCTATTGGACAGGCCATGAGGCGACTGGACAGAGTGGTAGCCTAGGCCACACAAAAGAAAACTTAGCAACTTTTGAGCGTGAAAATTGCGATAAATAATTTGACTTGCTATCCAGGGGTTAGAGATTGTTACGTCTGTGGGCTCTGGACCAAAGAAATTTCTCGCCACCTACTGCTCTCTATGATTGCCCAAAGCTCCCGACGTTCATAGGTCGCCAAATTCTGCTTTCTATGGATTGGTTGGTAATTACAGTCATGATGACCTTGCCAATGACCTTTTTTGTCTTTTTGCAATATGGAATACCTTTGAAATGAAATTGTACAAGTAGGGATGGTAGGGTCCTCCACTAGTTCCAAAGTGGACATGCGACTTATTCCATGGCAAATGCAGTATTGAATATACGGCATACAGTCCAGTAAATAAAGTTGAGGTGACAGGCTGTTCAGGCTGCAAGCAAATCACCTTAGAGATACCAGTTTTTTGAGGTCATTATGCATCGTGGTTACTAGAACCAAATGAGCATCCTCCGGAAGAAACTGAATGAAGACGGGCCATACTAGGCTGCCCTCCTGGCGATTGGGTGGAAAAGGTTTGGAGTCCGTTCTCCCGCCACACGGTCCAGCTCGGATGAGAGAGGCGTAGGACACCCATCTCATCTGTTTTACCTCTGTAGTAGGTTAATAAATTTCCTCAGTTTGAATCGAAATAAGATGAGAGAATTGTTGGCATCGAGAATTCGTCTTTATTGTACAGCATCCTTCCATAAGTAGCTGGGGCTGTTCAACCGGGCATTCACATTGTTGAAACGTACTTCCATCCCATAGATTTGAGTGCTTGACTAGGAGGTTGCCGTCTGCTATAATTTCAAAGCTGGCCTCATTGGGAATGAGGAATTGGTAATTCTACTGCCCATCAACGTGGTGGAAGACGTTGCTGCATCGGGTGGTCAGCATTCTTTCACTCAAGCTACTCGTCTAATGTCTAAACAATGTCCCGACCTTGTTGATCTATGCCTCGGCAAGGTGCTCACTAACCTCTGTGTCAAAAGGGAAGAGATTTTCAAGGTAAATGCAGTGCAATCGGAACTGACAACAGCCTGATAGATTTGACATGTATTCTTCAAGTCCCAGCTGTTCCAGCCTTCTAAGACTTGGACAATTTACTCACAAAATGTGCAGAGAAGTTTGTTGAGGTTCATCAATCGCTTCTTCTCGAGTTTTTCGTCGTACCTGTCGCAATGACAAACACATGACTTCAGCCACTACTCCTTGATAGTACCGAGGATTCCCCGGAATCCTTCGACGACACTTTTATCGCCATAGTCCTAGATGTTAGTCGAGTATTCACCACCATTGCTATTGAAGGAGTGGAGTTGACGGAGAAAGATGATGGTATTTTGAAGGTCGTGGTGGATGATGCACTCGCTACTTGAGAATCCCCAATCACCAAAATGAGAACTTAGCAACGCTCTCCTGTGAAATCGCATCATCCGTAGAAGGTGGCTATGTCTCGAAAGCTGATGCCAATGAAGCCTCAAAAGTAGTTCAAGTGCCTCTTTCGTGTGCCTGCTTTCCACGTCGTTAACTCATTCTGTCTCTGAGACATCCCTCCACTTTTACTGTTGATGTCATGGAGCATTTAATCGCGTTGAATGGGGAAACGTAGTGAATTAAAAGGGCAGCTGTGACAGACGAATCTCATGGAATCAAAATGCACTGCTTTGAGGTGACGCAATTCATGATCAGATCTGGACGTCGACCAGCAGCATCATTCTGACTTACAGTTCACCTGAAGTGCTCATTGCTGGAGATCGTCTCCTTCGGCTGGATTTTAACACTCTGTGGCATCCAGTACTGTTGAGTGAGTATGGAACTCCTCCCCACAGAACTGCTCCCTGTAAATGGGCGACGGCTGCTATCCTCATCCTCTCTTATGCAATACAATGTTCCTACAATGACGTTGACATTCAAGCAGGACAATGAATGTGTCCCGCAATTCCTTTGTAAAGTAAAATAAGTTCGTGAAGTGGACTACCAAGTGTTTCCATCACTTACATAAGGAAATGGAAGCGACTTGGCTACGACCGGATATGCAATAACCTTGGGATCATTTCTACTTTACTTATCAATCCCACACATTCTGCTATTCCATTTCATGGAGGCGAGTGGTTAGCAGTGCCCTCTGAAGAGGGGAAAGATGAGGTTCCTTCAAGTCGTCTCTGAAGAAGAAGATTCGTACGACCATGCTGATCAGCAAACTGGGAAGACTGAAGAACCCGCATGGGGAAAGACAAGTCAGGATTAGAGTGCCCAACTCATGGATTGCAAATCTCGAGGTGATGTGGAACAACTCCCTGTAGAGTTCTTACATGGAAATGCAACTCTAGCTCGTCTCGTCCATGGAGCCATCTTCCCCTGCAAAAATAAAGTATTGAAACTACCAATGGTAACGCCAAGTTCTGCTCTAGATTAATAAATCGACCTTTTTACTGCCCTCTCGTACCTAAGACTTTCTGTATCCGTTGACAGGCGCCACTTTTGATATGTGGCTATGCATTGGAGAGGATGGATTCGCCTTCTTTTATAGCGTGCTACCTTCTCTCATCGAATGGTACAGTAAGGGAGGTCAGAAACTCACCTTTCATTCACAAGCCGCAAATCAGACATCCTCGATTTCCATCCATAAGGTTTAACCTCAATGGATAACCAATGCCATGAGACTCCCTACTTTGCTCCCCCAATTCAGCTTAAACTTGATTACAGGGCTCTTTTCCTAAGAAAATCGAGTGTACCAGAGATCCACTGGGTTGCTTTTGACCTTGAGCACACCTTGGAATGTCTCTCGGAGATGGCAGTCGAGCAGACGTTCAACTGTCACCTCGCTGTGATCGATAGTAATCGTGTGAGAGCCACTGAAGGCCATCCATCCACCGGCAACGAACCTCCACAGGACTGTGCTCTCTCGTCTTCCACTTCGCCTTCTTGTACATCCCCACATTCACAGACATCTCTTAAGACACCTTTGGGAGGATTTGCAGGAGAATTCAACCACGACTGTAATCTACCCAAATGAATGGAGGTCGGTCCCATTCTCGATGGTTCACTGCCAAGGAGGGCGAACATCCACTTCTCTGCATCGTCGTTTGTGTAGTGTAACAAAGGAATGAACTCGTGGGCACTTAAAAATGGCAAGAAGAATTGTTGGCTTGTGCTTGGGTAGACGTCTGGATGGTAACCGTTTAGCAGGGTCCATTCATTCTTTGTGCATTTTAGTTGATGGAGAGTGATGGAATTTGTCTCCTTATCTTATGCTTTCACCTGGACCGTGCTCCAATGGTGGAGGATGTGTCAAAGATGTCGTGTAGATAGGTTTTACATTGAATTTGAGAGCCGGTGATCGGGTTACCAATATTGTCTCATTTGATGTAAGGTGACCTCATGAATATTCCTCCCTTGCAAATGCGGAACTGGAGTGCATGCGGAAATTCTTTACCTGGGACAAATACCTTGAACAACTCAATGGATGTGGATGATGCACAGAGGCACATTTCAGCACCTTTCCACCCAAATACCCTTACAGCATCATCAACGACAGGATGTATGTATGTATGTAGCTGAAGTGATTGCATAATCGGACCTCCCTTCAACAAATTTTAAACAAATTTATGACTTGGGAGGTCAGTTTTAACAGTGAGTTTTTACTCAGTGGTTGCTACACTAACTCCGCCGAGGCACTTTGTCAAAATCTTCAAGGCACTTTCGCCTTACGCATTGTGCCACTCTTTAGCAGTGACCGAGCTTCTGTTGCGTGCGGCTTTCAGTTCTCAGTTGGCTTGTGTTGCCGTGTAGAAGAAAGGGGGCATAGCATTCAGATGTGGTAATCGGATCAGAGTGAGTAAGACACATAACGTGAAGACAGAATTGGGAAGTATCAACTTTTCAGGATCCTTGTGTACAGCTCTCTGATGCGTAACGCTGGGACTAAAGTCACGGGAAAGCTCGGGGTTTGCGCTGGGGTCCCTGCCCGTAGTGGTCTTAATGTGGATGGTGGCGGAGCTCCGTCACATCAACGAACTTGAGTACTTTGTCGTGTCCACTATCTGCGTCTCAAGTACAACTGTAATTTTTGACGAAGGGAGCCCTTCTATAACTGGTTCCCTGTTTAATGACAGCCCATAAGCCCGAAGGCGAGTTCTTACATGTTCTGCATGGTCTTTGATTGCCAGCACGGACTTAAACTGTAATTGTTGGACGTGTCACTTCCAGATAGAGATGTCGGACGTGTGGATTACTTGGCTTCTGGCAAAGTGACGGTCAGGCGGCAGTCAGGCTTCCCATTTTGTGGGTAATACGAACGGACGTTTTGAATACCTCTGGACCTTGACAGAGTAGTAACATCCCCTTACTGTGGAGAGTTTAATGTAGTCCATAATCCTAATGACAGCACAACCCAACGATGCAGATGAACAAGACTTCTTCACTATCGAAGCGATGGAGTCGAAGTCAGCATTTTTTAATACCTCATCACACACCTCCTACAGTGAGTGTTTTGTATTTTCTGCATCTCGACGCACCAACAACTTACTTCGCATTGGATCCAGTAGTTAGGAGACTTCAATGGAACTGTGGTCTTTACTAACCACTAAGGCTCGCTCACAGTACCATTCTCCCCTCCATTCTACCGTCAAGGCAATTTTAAAGGAGGCATCAAAAGTGTGCTTGCTTAGTTTATTTGATGAATACCACTTCACCAAAAAAGAAGCGAGAAATTTTTGAACTGTGTGGTCTGTTTCTGTGAGCGTGTAGCTTGGCAGTGATGGAGGATCTCCAAGTTGATGGAATCAGTGTGTTGGGAAGATGAGGAGCACATTTATGCTCCGGATGTCGTAGACGGTTTGAGGGACCTAACCACCTTGATGGTGGATGCAAATCTGTGGAAGGCTGGGTTGAATGTGAACACTCCCTTCCTAAATCAATGGAATAGAGAGGAACCCTTGTGTGGCAAGATCACCGGCAAACGGCGATGGATGAGTGAGGCGCGGGTCAAATGGCATCACTTTGTTGTGGTTGAGATTGAGGACGACTACATTGAAGCTGCTGTCCAGACAAAATGGCCTCGGAAGTTTCTGTTTACTCTCTGCCTTTCACAGTGCACAACAATCCACCATATGGCTTTGAACGGCCAGAAAACTTGGCCCTCTTCACGCCTCCCATTATTCCCAGTCGAGATGATGTACTACAATGTCGGAAGCATACTGTTCAGCAGGTTGTTTCGGTCGATAGGATGTTCTTCAACAATAAAATTTGGCCATCCAAATTAAGACGATAAGAGTGTTCCTTCGGAGTAGGACTGCTGTAGATAGAGAGGCGATCTATTTTAGGGAATTCTGGCCGATGGGAGAGGAAAGACCACAATATTGAGGAGCCTAAAGCTAAAGCTTTCATGACAGGCGGTGCCACATTGGGCGCCTCTGTACCACCATTCATCCGACGCTCCTATATGTGTCCATTTAGCATTGGCAACGATTATTAAGACATCATTATCACTGGGGGCGTCTGCTGCCCCAAAAAACTTACTCCTATCCACTGTGCAGACGATTCTCATTTCGTAGCTGACTTTCAACCATTCTACAACATCAAACTGTTGCTCAGTAAGTCAGTCGGTCAGCTAGTCAATCAGCAAGGTCTTCATGATTGAGTGACCTATGTCATACACGGTGGCATAGGTGTTATCACTATAAGGTCAAGGGCAAGTAAAATAGATATATATTCTTCCAGCCACCCACATGCCTCGTACCTCGGCCAGCTCACTCACATGCGTCGACAAAGATGGACGCCTGTTTGAGGCCTTTGTCTACTGCTTACTCCGAATGAGAACTAGACGGGACATGGGAAGGACCTGAAAGGACAGTGCCTCAACCCAAGCATATGCAAACAACACCGATAATAGTAAGTGATGGTCGGTAGTTAAGGCTACTAGCTCCAAAGATTGTCTCAGAAGCAGCACAGGCAGATGAAATGCATCGTATCTCGTGAGGACAGCATCTAACAACTGTTTTGACATGAGGTGGGATGGCTCTTACTATACAGCTTCCACCCCGACGGAGGTGTATCCTGAAGATGACTTTTGGTGTCTAGAGTCGGAACTGACATCCTCTAAGCACAAAGTTCAGTAACTTTAGCTCTTCAGAGGATACAAAACAGGAGTGGGTATAAACACCACCAGAAAAGCATTCACTATGAAGGTGGAAGCCGGGTGATCCGGATCAGTCACCAGGTCTGGGATGCATAAGTAGATGCAAAGGGACAACGTTAATGACAATGAAGTTTCCAACAATTGCAAAGGTAGTTTTAATAAATTACCGGAGTGTGCAATTACCAAGCTGTTTAGGTGCTTCATAGTACACAAAGCAGGATTTTTTTGATCCGCGAAGACAACAGAAGGATGAAAATTGGGTGATCTCGGTAAAGAACCACCAATATTCAGACTCAACAGATCAACTAACTATTAGTGGGGTCGAAATGCGATTCAAAAGTCTCAACACTTTCAATTCCACTTTGCTAGCAAACCATAGTCCCACCAACAGGCAACAATCTTCCAAAGAACGGGTGTGAGGAGGAATCGCAACGAGATCCTAGAGGTGACTACAGTGGACAAGCCTACTCGATGCGTGTCAGTCACCTGGTCTCTGCTACGTTGGTAAAAGATTGAGCGCTCACCTCTCTACGCACATTTGGCACCAAATCTGGTAGACCTGGCACCAGAACCCATGCTACTCACTTCGGCTAATAGTAGAAGGGTCACCACAACTAAACTGGAGTAACAAATTGGGCCTTATTTGAAGGAAAAAAACAGATGACCACTTGAACAAAGACTAGGATGAGTCAGCTACCAGGCTAGGCGACAATGGCGTCACCAAAGCATCCAAACTCACACTCAACTCAAGCCAGGTACCGACAGTACCCCTTTCGCTGTCTCATTCACCGCATCACTGAGCTGCAACCTTGTCCTTGTATATCGCCTGTCGATCTTTGCCAGCTGCGTGGGGTCTGGACCCACCTCGGACACAAACATAGAGAGTCTCGTTACAAAAATTGATAATTGTCAACACACGTTACAACATATTCTATAGTTCCACTATCAATAACAATGGCGTCTCCCTCATTTAAAAAGTAAACAGGATGTGAACTTACTTCTGCCTTATCGACTGTAAGAAATTAAGCTATGGTGCGTTTTTATTTCACTTTCGGGCTTTATAAAAACTCCACCCTCATTGGTCGGTCAGCAAGCGGCATTGAATGTGTCGATTGTATTGGGGAACCCGTCTCGGTACACAGGCCTTAGCAGTGCCATGGTACAGATATGTCTGAAGAAAATTTGCTCACTAGATCTAGATTTTGAAGCCCGGGAGGGTCGAATGACTCATAGAAGCCCCATCACTCTCCACCCACAGCTGCAGTTTATCTAGTGCTCGGTCTGTAATGGCCGGATGCCATTTTCCTTTGCAGTGAAGAGGACTGCAATCGCTAGCGTCCAATATACAGGCGCCGGTGGACTGTTAGCAGGTGTGCTAGAATGCGGCCTGAAAGTGGTGCCTGTTTATTTTACTCTCGCGTTAAAGTCACCGTCTGTCTCTCAGTCATACGACATCATTACAATAAAAGTTGAGAAGTGTAGTGCTTGAAAGGCAGGAAGTAAACCAAGTTTCGTGAACAACTAACACTTGCTTATTTGGAAGGTCATCTCTATAGTGCGGTTTGAACCAAGTGAAATCGTTTCACTCGCCTTCCTGTCATTGCTCATTCTGCATTTCTCCTGCCTAGACTTCTTATTTACCACAAGAATTGCTGCAGTGACCAACTGAATGCCATCAACGCGGGTAACTAAATCTGCAGTAGATCTTGACCAAGATTGTGAAAATGGGAAGCCAAATTTTATTGTCAGACTTACTTCTCCAGATTCATAAGTAGCGCTAGAAAATGGGGAGATTCAGGCTACCCGAGTGACAATATTAGAGCTTCATTTTAAAAGTGAAATGGAATCAGATTACCGACCTAGGTGTTATACATTTAAGTGACTTGTTTCGACCCGATGACATAGTAAGGGTTGATCTAGACTCAAAGCAATTACACCGAAATTGCTGCAGAGATTTCTACGAAACTTAGAATGAGAGCACTTTGATACTCCCAACAAGAGCGTGATAAGTTGTGTTGCCAGGCTTCTTCAAGATAAACCCATTTACCTGTCCTACTGAAGGCGATTTGGTCATTAGCGTGGCCAGTCATTCCCCACCACTCCATTTGTCACACGTTTTGAAATGTGTTTGACATCATAGTTCAGTCAGCCGCGTTCTATGTTTATCACGAAATGCGCGGTCTAACACGCCAGGTTTTTCTAAAATACGCCCCGGGGTCACTGTCGGCTCAAAAAGTGGGGAAAAGTCATCTCGAGTAGAGGTTAAATAAATTATTTGCAAATGGAACGCTATGCATTCCTTCTCTGTGGTAATGAACCGCAGTGCATATATGCTGTTTCACCGTACTTATCATTCCTTACGTTACATCCTTCTTTCGGCACCAAAAGATGTCCACCTTATGTAAATTCTAGCGCTGAGGATTTTCTACGAGTTTAGTAGTGATGCCTTTATTACTACTGACACAAAATAAGTAAAATGGTTTTTTGTGAGAATTTCTGCGGCAAGACCTAACAACAGCTGCAGCAAACACAGGCCGGGTGACTAGAAGCCCAGACAACTGGCTCGCATCAAGTGGGATTGTGATTAGCCAACACTGCACAATGGCATCACAGACCCCCGTGGTCTCCTTCAGGACCTCGTTGACATTCCCACCAGGTTATCCCTTTACCTTAACTGTGATACGAGAAGTGTGAACACAACTACTTGCTTTGAATGCAACACAAGAATTTTGTGACGAATTTGTGTACCCACTTAAATTTTTGCAAAAATACGGTTTAAAGTTTCCTTAAAAGCTTAGCACTTATATGATACTATTTTTCTAGTCGATCGTATTTCAAATAAAGAGAGCATATATTCACGCTTTCGGCTATATCCAACTCAGCCACAGATGCCGTAGCCCAGTTGTTCACTCCTTTGGCTCGATGATACAGTTTTACAATACGGTAAGTGTGCACTGTTGTTTTGTCAAATAAATGCGTTTGTTAATCGTACTGAATAACCAGCTTCTAAAGTGATGCATATTTTAGCCTCTCCATGAGATCCAGGGCCTTCTATCAGCGTGTATTAGCAAAAATCCTTAAGTTGTAACGCGGTGTTTTGTAAGCTTAGTTGTGTGAATTAATTTTATTGAGCGACTTGTAGCTGGAGTACCTTAGATACGGCGAGCCTGGCAAATAGATTGCCTTCGATCCTGGAAATGGTCATTTACCCACATCCACACATCATGGATGTGAGCATTATTGATGTGAGGTCTGGGGCGTACCTTGGTTCTCATGAATCCTTGCCCTGTAGCAACTTCTGGCCTCGTCGGCAGCCCCATCAGCAGAGCCGACAGAGGATTTGAAGGCATTCGAGCGTCGACTTCGCGAGATCGTGGATGGGCTGCGACCCAGAGCCAAGATTTGGCGGATCGTATTGTTGGCGGCGACTGTGTTCTGGCTTCTCTCAACGTACCTGTGGCTGACCGACCCCCTCACCTACCAGGTAGAGTGAAAGTGCATTAGCGTCCTTTAGGAGGTCAGTGACCACATTGGCGTCTGTTGGTGTTGCGGTGACAGGTGAATTTTGTGACCTCATTGGTGAAACATCCGTGTTTTGCAGTGAGCACGTGCCTGATGATTGGTCTGTTCATGGTTGGGGCACACAAGAAGGTTGTGTTGCCGAGTATAATTGCTCAGCGGTGTCGTACGGTTCTAGCGGAGTACAACATGACGTGTGACAACTCGGGGAAACTGATACTGCGACCGAGACCGACCTGAGTTGATCGCCGTTGCTGCTGATTGGTGGTACTTGTACAGTGCATCACTGGTCTTCCATGAACAGTTTGTATTCACTGATTTCTTACGTGGTAGATGCTTTTCATTTTTGTGGTGACCGTTGTGGTCGTGCAGGATTTTGTGTCTTGGTTGTTGGGTTGGATGGGAGTGTGTCTAGGTGAGGAGATGACATGTTTGGAATGTCAGCTTTGGTTCACTCAGTCGACTAAGTGGATGCAGCATTTGAGGCAGAAGAAGTCGAAGTAGCGGTTGGCATTGAAGGTTGTTTTTATGGTAGTGGAGAGGAAACGGAAAGCAACGTAGATGTGTTACTTATCTTGGTGGGTTTTTGGTCTGCCATGGAACATTTTATTTTTGAAGCGCGTGACCGTTTGTCAGAAGACATGACGGGATAATGGTTTTTGATGACTCTGGAGATGGTTTTCTTGACCTTGTGATTGCTACTTACCAAAATGGGGACTCTTCACAGTCGTGGAGGCGTGAGAAGATTCGTAATGATGTTTCTCGAGTACTGCAGATTATAGAAACTGTTGGCGATGGGATCATGAGATCTGCCTATGTGTCCTCAAGCTGTGGCGGTATGGTTTAACTAGTAGCAACTTGTTTGGCAGGTCCCTTGCAAATGTTTGACCACGTGCCCCTTGATCTGTCTTTCTGCTTGACTACAGTTACTCGTTTGTTCCTTCTATAACCGTTCACTTACGTGTCGGGTTTTGTAGAGCTGAGAAGGTATTCGATTCCACTACCGTTGACATGCCACGATGATTGTATTTCGTCCACACTCTTATCCTTTCTCTTAACTGTATTGAGGAGGAGGGGGAGACGCACTGATTTCCTGCTGATCGTGATGGGAAGGTGCTTAATGGAACATTTGTCTTGGGGGTGGATTGTTAAAGTCTCCATTGAGCACCTATTTTTCCCTTTCATTCTGTTTGCTTTTAGTGTTTGTGCTCGTCTGCAGAACAGAATTACAAACTGAAGAGGGTTTGAGATTCCATGTGCCGGTGATGAATAACCTCTTGGATGATGTTGCAGTTGATGGTTCTTTAGTGGACGGGTAAGATGTAGTTAGCAGTCTGGCCACTGTCAACTTCTTGGTGATTCTCAATCCACATAGGTGGAGGTAATTGTTGCATTGCAATTACATTTATAAGCATCAACTGCTTCTCCTGGGGGTTGTATGAGGTGCCTGTTTTCTTGCTACGGAGGCACAAGTAGCTGAGGCTTGGAACTTTGGCCTAATCACACATTGACGAAGGAAGTCATCGAACACGAGGTGTGCAGACCTGGCGTATTGTGAGCTCTGTAGCCGATGGAACTTTTACGATTGAGTCGTTGGACAGTTTTTGGCACCACTTATAGGAATATGGAGGTGCGGATTGGGAGAAAGGGTAATAACCGACCCGATGGTTGCCATCGGGTTGGATGAAGGAGCTTTTGAGTTCGAGAGCCAGTCTGCATGCTCGAATGACTGCTACTATTGAAGGGCATGATTTTCGCGTACCTTTGAGGCGAGAGGTGGTCAGTAAATAGGAACCGCGTAACGGACCGGGTGGAGGCTATCCACCCCAGAGAAGGAGAGAACGCACCTTAAATACGTCTAAATTGTAAAGTACCTGTACCTTCTTTTACCTATCCCATATTGAATGCAGTGTGATCTCGTCCAACTTGTTCACTACTTCTGAGGGCATGAGAGTAGAGGTGGAAGCCATAACTGATGTTTTCCATGATTTTTAGATGTGGATGTCTTTAAATTGCCGTTTTACTTGAATGTCTGTTGACCTTATCCGAGCTGGAGTTAAGGACCAGCATATATGACGTTTTCTTACATGTTTTTCACCACTTTTAAAGACCCTTTTGTCGTGGCAGAGAAGTAGTTGGTGGTAGTTGCTCTCTTGGGCAAGGGTAGAGGCCATAGAAGATGGAACCTCAGTCAGTGAATGAAAATTGCCGATGAAGGACTTTAAACCAGATAGTCTCATCGGTTTCCCAAACAACCTTTCCTCATACCATCTCCTGGGTGAAAGGTGAATGAGTTGGGTCTACAGGATGCAGGTCATTGTGTCCAACGCCTAATGCATTCGTGCGAGTGCCTCTGATCCTTCCTCGGGAGGAGTATGCAAGATGTCTGTTGGCGTCTAGGACGAAAAGGACTACAAGTAGTAGGATAATCTTCCCTCATATCGAATCACAGTTGGCATAAATTCTTTTTTGAATGGCTGAGTGCTAGTAAATGACGTTTTTGTTTAGAGAGCTGTCATGATTGCCATTCCTAAGGTAATGGAGATGCAAATATGTCGCTGCTTTGAAGTGGCATTTGCCAGCAGTATGTAGTGTCATTTGCTGTCATGTATGGCGGGGTTCGGAGGACGTGCTGTCAGAATGTCAGACCTACTGGAAGTTATTCCAAGGGCGTGACTGGGAAGGCGAACCTGGCAGACCTCGCAAAAGACACGCAAATGTCGCTCTAGGTCTTTACTTAATTTACAAGGTTCACCCGCCTTGTAGCTAGCACTTCTGAGTGAGTTCAATGCCTAAGAAGGTGTGTGTAGAATTTGTCTTGGCTCTTGAATCATGATACACTGTGCACACAATCGCATCTGTCCTCTTCCTTCCTGATGGCCTGGAACGTAGTCTTCGGCATAGGGAGACAGGAGGGCTATCTTTGTTGGCTTCTGCACCATCGTTCATTAAGGCATTGTGAGAGGGAGGGAAGGCATTAGGCACCGGAGATATACTCGGAATGCAACGAAGACCCGATGAGTGGTACAAGCTGCCTCCAGTGCCCCGTTGGGAATCATTCGTCGGGCACTGCGAGCATCTCGTTCGTTCTAAGGGGTTTTACTTCCAGTTGATATGCTGTTGCGCACTTGCTTTGATTGTTTAGTTAGGTCTACGTTTGAATAGGTGTACACTTAAGGCTTCGTGGATCTACTTTTACTCTTCTACACATCAGTACATTGTCTTCCGCCACGCCTCGGAGATTGCTTTCGCTTTGAATAAAGGTTCGGGGACCTGCATTGTTGGCAGTTGAATGGTCACTTGCACTTGCAGCGGTATCATGCGTTTTAGTAGTTGTTGCGAAAGTTGTGTCTTTTAAATGAAACTACGTGGAAGGTTATTGTCAATGTCTACGATGCCATTGCGCTAGCTCAGACAAGTTCAATCTGCCACGTAGTCATTAATTTGCAACCCTTTGTGACCGAGAGAAAGTAAAACATCGCCCATTATTGAATCATTGTTGAATGGATTTCAACCCTATCTACTCCAAATTCCGACCTCACTTTGAGCATTGTAAAGAGCTCAGAATTCGGCTAAAAGCAGTGCAGCAACATCACGTCAAAAAGAGAGTTTGTAGACAGGTTGTGATGTCACATCACTTAGTTATCAGATTCAGGGAGACAACAAACAGTCCAGTAACTTCCCTATTGTTGAGCTTTCTGTGTATGAAGGGTGATTTCAACAGGGATGACGAACCGGTGCCTCCACCCTTTTCCTCTGGTAAGTTCCTCCTCAATTCCACCACCACCTCCTGCCTTGGATAAACTTATGTGTGGAAATGGAAAACATGATTGACACTTGTCACGTATTCACCAAATTTTGCCACTCCGTAATGATGCAAGAAAGGAGGCGAGATCGGGACACTGACAAGCCTTTAGAGAGGCTTTAATCTGGAAGGTTGTACAGAGCACATGTACGCATTACCAAGACATCCATTCCCTTAAAAAGTTCTTTTTATTCTGTTTCTCTCAGCGCTCATTAAATGCAACCTTGTAGCGCCTTGAGACTTTCCTGAAGACAGAAAATGACATGATGCTTAAGCAGAATCTGTATTACCAACTTGTAGGAGGAATCGAGGCTGCTGACATGGTCTAGAGATTAGCCTATCCATCCAGCGTATTGCATAAATCCTCGCTTTCCTTTTAAACGGTGTCCTCGAGGCCCCCTTTGATCAACTGATTGCATAAGCCACCAAGAAACACCCACGAGCCGACGGTGGCAGTCATCGAGTTTCTATGGGCTGGAGAAGATACTTGACCCCAATGTCACTGTGTGGAGATTAAATTCGGGGTGGAGTAATGTGCTCTCCATCTCTGGTCGTAAGAACACTGGCCTGAAAGCAGAGGTCTAGCCAGTCATATCTACCCGACTTTTATCCAACCAGTAGGGAAGTGGAGGAGGTATCAAGAGCTTATATTGGATGATATCTCTGTACAGGTGGTCCACAGCTAGCACCACCTCAGTTGTAAGAAACATGCCAAAGAAACTCGAGAGTGGGGATAGCTAGTAAAGGTAGACGTCCTCAGGTCGTTGTCTTGCCAGCATTACAGCTAAGCTCCACTAGAAAGGGAAGATAAACACTCCTCCTTCATCATTACCTAACTTGTCTGTTGCGTGGATCGAAGGTACCGATCCATGCGTGCATATGGTCCTATCATGTCCAAAAAGATGGGAAGTTTTCGCTTATTCTCACCTCTAGTGCTCCCTCAAAAACTTGGCAATGACCTCGAACTGCTTAAATGCGACTGCTTGTGGAATCCACCCTAGATTCGGTCTTATGCAAGGGTCGAAATGAGGTTTTGTTGATTATAAAATCGTCTAGCTTGGCTTTGTTCGCTTAGTAGAATTCAAACATCCTCGTGACAGAATCTCCTAGTCGCTGACGAAAGTTATAACCAGTGGCAGTCCACTTTCTTGGGGAGGAAATAACTTCAGCAATGGTAGAGGCTGCACTTCCAGGTTGTGAAGGCGCTTAAGTCGAATGAGATCGAAAAAGGGAGACATTTGTGATGATGATGACGACGATTATGGTGATAATGATGAGGGGAAGAAGGAGGAGCGATACATTAGTGCAAAATAACTCCATAGCAGAAGAAAAGTGTGGAAAAAAGTGATAAATAATCTGGACGGAGTGTTGTCGAAACAAATCCTTGTTGATCCAAAGAATTTGCTCGGGAGATCTGTAATCCCAGAACTATGTTTAATGTTCGACGTTCCAGGGGTTGTGATTGTTGACTGGTTCCCCAACATTCCAGAGGTCGCGATTGTGCTTAGTTCTGCTTGAATGGTACAAAACCAGCCGAGACGTACCCTAACTCCACTGACGCCCACTTCAAGGTCACCGAGTAGTAGCTGAAATCATCGTTACGCAACCCAGACCTAAGCTCAATCGCCGTCAGTCTCCACCCTAATGGTCACGGGGCACACACCCGTTAACCTTACCTCCCTTCCACACTCATTACATCTGGTTGGAGGCCTCAATAGGATCCAAACATCTTAGTCACGGAAGCTCCTAACGAAAGTTTTAACTAGCGGCAGCCCGTTTTCCTAAGAAAAAATAACTCTAGATATGGCGGAGGCTGCAAAATGAGGCATGGATGTACTCACACTTCACACTTAACCCTATCTGGCACTTCCAGTTTGTGAAGGCGCTCACTGCGTAGTTAATCAGTGTCCAATAACTTTCTTGTCCCATTCGCCTTGACTACACCCACCAACAGTAGCCCCAAGTATGTTCATGACGGTCTCATTACTATACGATAGCATCAGTTGTCACCTTGACAGTTGAGGGGCCTAACACCCGTCGGATCAGTTCAATTGTGACTTCCGTTTGGGAGGGAGGCTAAAGCATAGACGAGATGTACACAGAATGTTGAGACTTTTACAGGAACGACCGTAGACGCCGTTGTTGGATGCGGACTGTGAATTGCCTGCGGTACAGCCTGCATCCAGCTACACACATCTCACAGGCATTCTTGCGATGATTTCAGCGGTTAGCCCCTGACTGCTAGAAAACAAAGTCACAAGCATGTCTGGTTCCAACCTGGAAGATAGATCTCCAGGTTTAAGCAGCATTATAGATCTGTTCCATGCACCGGACCAAGTGACTCACCCGGTGAATGCTCTGCATCACCTAGCAATGCCCAAGACCCGTGTTCATGTTTGTTACCATATTCAGCCATCAAAAGGTGTAGGATAGACTTGTGGAAACTGCCGCATAATTCTATAAAACGAATGCGAGTATTGTGTCAAGATTGCTTGATTGGCTACCTGAAACGTTAAACTGGGTTAACCACCTCGCCTTCAACTCATCTGGACCTAAATCACCCTCCCCTCCCCCTGAAACAAACAAGAGCTTGTCAAGAGCTAAATTGAAATCCTTTTACGGTTGATGGATCTTAGCGCGTTGTTGCTACTGCCTTACCACTGAAAGTGGTCGTGAAGGCGGTGCCCATCGACAGAGAGTGTAGAACTCCGCGAGTGCTTGGAATGAACTTCTTCAACACTGTATAGCATCAAGGTATGGCAACGGTTAGGCGGTGGAATCTACCTTGGACATGGCATTGTCGTTCATCTAAGGGGACATCCTTTACCCTCAGGATAGAGTTTTGTTTAGTGAACTAAAGTTGGGGGCAATTACGCTTCCGGGTGGTTTTAAAAGAATTGCCTGTCCATAAACGGGTGGATTGAAAATCGGTCATTTGAGTATACGAGTCGGCCGGTACCACCATGAATGGGGGGTCCGGGAACGGTTCGGCATCTAATTACCCCACACTGACCCATAAGTTTGCTCTCCTCAGCAGGGTGATAGCCGAATGGTGAATTTGGACCTCATCACTGAAAGGCTGGCTGGTACTGTAGGCGTCGCCTGAGGTCATTTCCACGAAGAGTTGGTGTGAAAACGTCGTGGTGTCTGGGCGTGACTGGACGTCTAGCCGTTATTCACTTAGCGGGAGGGCTGTGATAGGGTCCTTTCACACCCTTCAGGATGGATATAGAGAAGGAGATCGAGTGGTTTTTGTGACAAAAAGTAGATATACTGTCTTCGCAGATTTACATGCATACAATCGACGAGATGATGTGACCACTTGTATATTTATCCATAATTGGGTGTGAAAACACAATTCGACGGAGGATATTGCACAATTCAAAGGACCACAACAAAAAAAATTAATTTACAAACAGTTTTCTGTTCATGAAGGAGCTGAAATAAAGCATTCAAGATGAGAGGAAGAAACGACTTGCAGAAGGACACACCATGCAGAAGTACATTCGCATCGAGCTTTCATCAACGAGTCTGATTTTAGCCCTCCCTAGGCCTGGAAAGGAGAAAGAACAAGCAAGTGGATGTAAGTCTAGTCGAATTTGATGGTTCTACAAATGACAAGTCGGGGCAATAAGTAGCACTGTTGATTTGGCCTGCTATGATAACCGACGGTTGACATTCAGTCACTTCGTGGTGACAGCATTCAACAGCCCAGATGTTCCTTTGCCTCTTTAAAACACCTTATCATATTTCTATAGCAGCACTTGAGACACGAGATGGACTGACTCTCAATGCACAGTTTCCATCCAGACGCAAAATGTGACTTTGTGGTAGTTTTTGATGCCCGAGTTGGAACTAGCACCCTTTAAGCACAGAGTGCATAGACACCTCCGAAGCAAAGGCACTCCAGCTTATGGATACCACACTTCATGATGCTGGAAGTCGGGTGAACCTGAATTAATCACCAGGTAAGAATGCCGAGAATGGGGGAGAAAATGTGAATTCCTTGATTCATGAGCTTCCTACCACCATCAGAATTGATATTGGGAAGGGACCTTCAATGGTCAGTTTCAACCAACCAAATGACCTAAATCTCCAAATACATCTCACCCTACTTAGTTTGAAAGCTACTAAAAAAAAACACGAATTTGAGGAGGTGGAGGTGGAGAAGGAGAAGGCGAAGGAGATACCTTGGCAGGAATGGCAACAAGATCCTGAAGGAGACCACGGAGGTCTGTAAGGACATTGCGCAGTGATGTGAGACGACAATCCCACTCTATGCGTGCCAGTTGGTCGGGCGTCCAATCACCCGGTCTGTGGTTTGTAGTTGACGAGGCGTTGGTGGAGGATTGGGCGCTCACATCCACGCACATTTGTCGCAGTTGTTGGTAAATCTACCACGAAATTCGCAAAAAATAATTCTACTTGCTTTGTTTTAGCAGTAAAAGTGTGAAAATACTAAACCCGTGTGACTAGTAGGACTTCAGTTTATGGAACCGCTTCAACGCTTGAATTTACATAAAGCGGACAACTTTTGGTGCCAAAAGAAGGCTTTAACGCAAGAAAGGGTGAGCATGGTGAAACAGCATGTATGCACTGTGGTTCATTAGCATAGAGAAGGAATGTATGACATTCCATTTTTAAATGATTCATTTAGCTTTTATTCGTGATTTCTTTTCAGCTTCCTTCGAGCCAACAGTGACTCCAGGGCACAGTTTAACAGAGCAGTAGTGTTAGACCACTCATTTTATGGCAAATGTAGCATGCGAATGACTGAACCATAATGCTGAACACATACCATAACGCGTGGTAAAAAAAGTGGAGGTGGATGATGAGTCATGTGATGCCCAAGTCATCCTCACTGTGATCGCTAAAGAGATTTTGCATTGCTCAAACTTGACAACGCGGTGTATCATACCGCTGTCATGAGGAATATCTCCTTGAAGATCCAAATTCAAAGCTACTAAACCTTACTTCAGCAACTTCGGCGCGAAAGTCGCCAAGAAATTCCTCTTCTGTGGAGCCACTTGCACTAGGATCGTCACATTTAAGGTCACTGCTCGTAACCATCTTCGCTGCACCACTCTCTTCGCTATTTGGAAGCACCGTGCCGTTGGATGTCATAGCGGCTAGTAGAGAGGCGTCATCAATCTCGATTCCGTCGTCTTCGTAGAACTCCATCATTGAGGGATCCAGCTGGACGTGTTTGTACCACCAATCATCTTCCTAAAATCCAAACGCAGGGGCTTTCCGAGGCTTGGCAGTCTACATGGGCATAAAACTGGTGATTATGAAGTGCAGGAAGGTCTCAGACATTTATACGGAACTAAGGATAGTGGTGACCTCAGTGACATATTTATGGGCTCCTAGAGCTACATTTGTCTTCGGTAGCCAAGATTTCTCTTGCATGTCTGTAGCCTTTCCGTCTGGCTGGTTTCAATCAACAACAATCGAGAGATCTTCGGCTGGATGCTACTTCCAAACAGCTCGGATGGAAAACATCGGCCAGGACTGAGTGAATTTGGAGAGACTTGAACAGATAGTCTAAAAACGCCCCTTGAAGGCAGAATTCCATCCAGGTTTTGACACTGCCTTTCAACCCAATCCCTCCCTGATCCAGTTCGTCCATCAAAAGCCATAATGTCAAAGACTCCCCATAACCGAAGTGGAAGAGTGTTCAATCGGGGGGACTGGGGGGCTACACAGTGACTGTCTTGATAAGACAGGAGGAGGTGGAGGGCCTCGGACATTTGTGCAGAACTGTGGATAGTGGTGACCTCAGTGGGATGTTTGTAGAACCCAAAGCTACATTTTTCTCAAGCCTTTCATGGCTTTAGCCTTTCCGTCTGGCTGGTTTCAATCAACAACAATCGAGAGATCATTGACTGGATGCTACTTCAAAACAGCTCGGATAGAAAGCATCTGCCATGGCTGGGTGAATGTGGAGAGACCAGCACAGATAACCTAGAAACCCTCCTTGAAGGTAGAATGCTGTCCAGATTTCGGCATTGCCTTCCAACCCAATTCCTCCCTAATCCAGTTCGTCTCTCATAGGCCATGATATCAAAGACTCCTCATGATCGAGGTGAAAGAGTGGTGAATCGGGAGGACTAGGGAGTTATGCAGTAATCGCCTTGGCGAGACATTTAGCCATGCGAGGCTATCAATGTCCATGGACTCGATTGACGACTTTATTCTGTGACATTCTGTCCGTGTCTTAAACCACCTTTGTAACTTCTTCAAGAAAAACCCGATTGCCAAAATTACTGGGTGGTAGTATAATGCAGTGACGAATGGAAAGCCAACTCTAGACCAAATCACGCAGAGCTCAGCCTACCTTTAAAAGCAAGAGAAATAAAGTGGAGCCTATCTTTCCAAGTTATTACGAATGTAGCGAAAAAAAAAAACTGTTTTTGCCAAGGTGGCTGTCAATCATGAAGTACCTCGGTCTAATACTGACACAGAGAATGGATTCAGGCGCCCCGCACTGGCACTTCGTTTACTGGCCTCCATCAAAGAAATGGTGATTCCAAAAGGACGTGGAACCGACCTCACTTTGGTTCCCTTTGCTCCATTTCCTCGCCCCAGGTGGCAAATAGAATTTGAATTTCTCTTGAATTAGCGACCATGTTTATGTAGCTTCTCCCTTAAAGGAGTTTCCATCTTCGTGACATCCTGAATCTTTTGCCATTTAGGGCTCCATCGCCTAACGGCCTGGCCTCCTAGCCGAATTAGTGGCATCCTTGACACCACTTAAGTAATATGTCTCCCCTCTAGTCTTCAAGGAGACCCCGGGTAGTCTCACTGCCTATACACACGAAAATGTGGCTGCCAACCTACCGCATTATTCGCATTCGCAGCCGAGAGTTCGCCCATCAACGATTGGTGCGGAGTCGAGGTCTGTCCACTGACTTTTTCAGCACCAGTGGAGACGATAGCCTTTCGGGAGGGTGAAGCCACTGAATTGAGGGTTTGAAGTTGGTCCTTCAACAGTGCAGCTGCCTCTTGCAACTGTGCGAGCTCGTTGTCTTGACAAGTTATCTGAATTCAGACAATGCAACATGACCTTGAGCCAATTACACAAGATCAGAATATGAGCTTAGAAGAGAAGGTAAATAAAAGTATACTTGATATTAAGGAATGATATTTTCACTGAGCATGTAAGATAGTTAAATTTGAGCCCCACTATGAAGTATGATGTCCGGATTTGCAGTCAGTAATTCTCATGGAAATCAGCCCCTTCCTCGGTGAAATTAATCAAGCAAATTTGCCGAAAAAAAATGGGGAGAAAGTAGTTATTAAGGAACGTCTTTTAATATGCTTTTGGAATGGAATGAGACTACAGAAAATCTTTTTACCTTTTGCATTCATTTCATCACTGAAGCATGTGATCTTCCAACTGACCTAACGTCTCGGTCCAATAGAGGCTATTTATAGAATGCCATTGAACAAAAGTTGCTTGAAGTAGAGTAGCTTAGTGCAGAGAAGTAGAAAGGTGTATACGAAGCTTGTGCATCACACAGATGGATTTTATTACCCCACATTTGATTAATGTGAAAAGGTGGGAAAAAAAGCTTCCTGCCATGTAAACAATATGTTTAGCCTGATCCACATTTGGATGAACAAAAATCTCACCGGTTTATGTTTTGTGCTGTAACAGTGGGAACATTTTGTGTATTTCGAAGCCTAGATTGAGCCCGCTAGGTGGCGAAGCCTTGCCATAAACTCCAAAGCAGTATCACGCATTCAATGTCCATCAAAATGTAAATTTAATGGGCTAACAAATTTTTGCTGATGTCCCATTCTCAAATGCAGATCATGGGAATGATCACTGGATTGTTTTTTGCCTTAGTGTAGATCGAAAAGGCCTTGTTAGCAGTTTGATAGGCAGCCAATCAGAGGCGTCCAAATTGCTGGGTACAGAGGATGCCTTTCATTCTGATTGGTCAGTGTAAGAAAGTTCCCCAGTCGTTAGGCTGTAGGCATTTTGCAAAGGTTGCGTAAGGCATAGCTGTAACAATAATGGTGGAATACCGATCTGTCTCACAAAAGGAATATTTCTGAGTGCCAGTGATTAAGCAAAGATGATAAATCAAACGGGCGCTAGGGGGCCTAGGCGTTGCCCCGTAGCCCGCGATTTGGATCCAATCAAGGGAGGTTTAAGGGTAGTAAAAGCTATTGTCAAAACAGAGATCCAAAATCGGCCCGTGTAAGTAAATAAAGACGCCTAATCATCCTTAACTTTCCTCCGTAGAAGGACTAAAAACACATCACACGGTCGCTAATACCAAAACCAAGACATGATGGACAGTTTCTATGCCCAAGGAAGTTAAGGAAACCTACTCACCACGAGTTGTTGATTGACATTTTCTTGTTGCAGAAGAGCATTAGCCTGTTGAGCATCCGAGAGTGTAGTTAGTAGGTAATCTCTTTCGTCTATAATGGCCTGTAACTTCTGCTCCAACGTCGCCTTATCCTCCTTTAGGTGATTGATCTAAAAGGCAACTCGCAAATATCATTTGTATTTTAACATACTATGGTCCACGCGATAGTAACATTGAAACAATGTGACAAAATTTTGGGACTAATTTGGGCAACAGGATCAGTATTTTTAAGAGTCGAGAGCACTATGCTTATGTATGTTGATTGGGGCATTCATGGATGGACGCTCTGGCATTATTTATTAACGAAAAAATGACCATAAATATGCGTAGGCTCGGACCATCTATTGCCCAACAGGACAGAATGGGAGTGTCACAAGAATGTAGGCCGAGAAATTCGTTCGTTCCACTGATAAATGCTTGAACTAGTGCCAAAGTACGCGCCTTGGAAATTTGGTTACAAATAAGTTGCCATCACGTACACAGATCGGAGGAGCTGAGGGGACAGCCTAGGTAGTAAAGCAAGGGTTTGGGATGCGGAATGCAGAGGAAGAATGCTTGGCATTAACGTTGCCAATGCTAGATGCGAAATGAGGAAGGTAAGTGACTGCCAAGTTAGAGGAAAATGTGGTGTCTGTTTACGCAGACCACGTCAAATTTCTCACAAAGCCTTCATTGTGTACTACAAGCTATTTGTTTACACGACGCCGGCGATTTGGAATCCTAGCTTTCCCATCAGATAGTCCGAAAATTCGTTTCTAGTAAAGTTGGCGTAAATCTAGTGGCATTCATGCATTAAATTATTATTTGACATTGCAAATCACAAACGAACGCTCATGGTTCTCAAAACATTCCACCGACTTACAAAAATACATTTAAAGATCTCCCTGTAAAACTGCATAAGGCAATTGAAGTGTCTTGATGAGGAGTAAAAGCTTACCCACCTCAGCACGTAAGCTCTCAATCTGTTGCACGTGACTCTGAATGGCCGCACGAGCGGTGTGGAGGTGCTGCTGCATCTCCTTCATCTGTACGCTGGCCTCGGTGGCACTCTGGTTGGCTTCATCGAGTTTCTTCTGCAACGCGGCGTTGTGTTCACACAGCGACTGAACAGTCGCCTCGTGCTCCTGTGTTCTCTGTACACTGCGGCGCTTTTGTTGTTGCACCTCTTCACGCAGGTTCATTATCTCTGCTTGCAACTCTTTCATCTGTGCATCGTAATCACTCTCCACGGCTATCAGTCGGAGACGAACTGTCTCCTTTTCACGCTGAATGTCCTGTAATGACAAAGATAGGTACAAGGAGGGATATGTACGGGGTGAATAGGTAGAACGCACGTGAATCTGCTGACAAAATTGTTCAAGAAGCTGCTGATTTTCCTGTCTCAGTAAAAGATTTTCCTCGACAACCGCAGCAGCAGCTTCGCTTTGATCGATCAAACTGCCTGAGGCAGATGCGTGGTGGAAAAACTCCAGCTGTGGCTCCATTCCAACCTAAAATAAAGGCATCGATATTGCTTAAAAAGCCCCATTTGCATATGTAACCTATTATTAGACCAAAAAACATTTCAGAACCTACTTGTATGGTTTAAATTATGAGAGGGAAGCAATGAACCGCCCTCAAAACGCAAATCATCTAGTAGAATCTTGGTCGCTAACGAGGACAATTAAAGGAATGGAGCAAGCTAAGGCTGACATACTTATGTTCCAAAAAGAGGCTTAAGACACAATTATTTTACAATGAGACCTTTAAATACATAACGACATTTACAACGAAATTAATATTCTATGCATTAAAGAAAAGGGAAATCAATCGAGGAAAATTATTTTCTTGTGTAAAGAGGCCTGATTACCAACGCCTTTAAGCTTGACGCTCAAGAGGAATCAACATGGAAATGCAAGAGCAAATTTATTGGCGCATAAGCTTCGACCAGCATCATTTTTAATGAGGGAAGAACTTGTTTGGTTGTTGATTATACCGATAAGTATTTTGATTACAGTTAAAAAGCAAAAAGGTGGGAATACTTAAAAAGACAAGACCTTAAAAGAAAGTAACAAAACACCAGTACCCGTTTACAGTAACGCAGTGACCTTGAATTTTCAAGGATGAAAGTATTTGGTTTACAAAAAGCAAAATAGTCGACTTGTTTGTGATAGATTATTAATTGCTTAATAATAGCAGTAGTGCTGCCTTTGGGAAATAACAGGCATTTTAATCCAACTTTTAGCCGAATAAAGACTGCTATGTCTAGCAACCACAACTCGAATTCTTGAAGGAATTTAAAACCTGATGAAGTACGTACAGCACCCCAAGACATCTCTAGAGACTAATAAAAACACAGTGCTCGGGCAGAATGCATTCATATTTATTTAGCCTACAGAAGACATTGGAGCTACTGACTCTGTAATGCTTTGTTTGTTCGAACTGCCGCAATTGGTCACTTGGCTGACCATATTGCACTAGCTGGTCGGCCGGCCTCTGGGCCGTGCCAACAGCCCCCAAGCCCCATGGTTTCCAAGTATTCTACCCAAGTACTATGCGTTCTTTTGCCCTAAGGAAAGTCTCAGGATGCTACAGATTTGGTCCAAAGGTCAGCCCATTTGGCAGAGGCAGAATGGCGAAACAGGCGAACGTAAAAGTAGGTGAGGGCTAAAAATGCAACAAAAATATCTAACTGTAATACTCTGTTCGAACTGCCGATTTCAGTTGCTTGGGCGACCATGTTGTACTAGCCGGTTGGCCGGCCTCCGAGCCGTGCCAACAACCTCCAATCCCATTGCCTCCAGAAAATGTATTCTGCCCTAGCGTTATGCCTTCTTCCGCTGTGGCGGAATCTTCCCGTCCTCCCTCTTCCTCCTTTCCCACCCTGCTATTAGAAGACGGAATGCTACGAGATATCCGTATCTTAAGGCTGTCGGACAATAGCGGTAGGCGTATCGCTACGACGAGAGCGTTCTCGACTCCTTAGAGGAAACACATGCATTCGCGACCACGTTAAAATTATCCTCCCGCCTCTGACCTACAAAGCACATCTAAAAACCACAATTATCACACAGCCCCTTCGTTTTTTTTGAGTGCTGTCCCCGGTGCTACTCTCGTCCGTTAGCCTTAGGTATGCCGTCGGGTGGTTTTCTTTCCTCCACAATTCCGCAGACCTCATCGTCGTGGCCAACCGGCAGGACGCCTTTGTAACGTCGCATCTTATTATGATGGACTGTTATTGGCTGGGTACGGAGTTCTGCATTTCGGACGAGGTAGTTCTTGGGGGAGAGAACTTTCACTACACGCAAGGGATCCCTGCTCCAAGGATGGTAAAATTTACGGTGCGTCCCAGGTTGGGGGAATCGGCTTGTATATTTGGACGAGACCTCCTCCGCGGTAGGTGTTAGATCGACTGTGCCTGTCGTAGTACTTCTGCCTACTATAAAACGCTTGCAAGTGCCGCCAGGCCATGGTGAACGCCTTTCACATCCCTTCTTTTAGACCCAGTACGTATTTCGGCACATTGTCGGCTGCTGCTTCTTTGCTCGGTAAAAAGATATCGGACGAAACTCTCATTAAGCGACCTGTGAGCATTTTTAACGGAGAAACACCCGCTGACGCGTGAACTGTGGCTCTATACGCTAGATCCCAGTCACCCAGCTTTGCCCCTTTGGTAAAAGCCTTCAACAGTCCTACCAGAGTGAGATTCGTTTTTTCTACCTGTGCTTTGCCTTGTGGATTCCCTGGTGTCGTGCGCGTCCTTACGATTCCGAAAGTCTTGCATAGTTCAATAAAAAGTCGGCTTTCGAAGTTAGGACCTTGATCACTATAAACTGATTCGGACACTCCGTGTTGACAGATCCAGCGGCTGAAGAAAGTTGATGTGACTGTTTCGGCGTCTTGAGACTTCATGGCTTCTGCTTTAGCCGGGGATCCCGTAGGCATGGGTTGCAGGGGTGCAATTGCTGTTGATTGAGGCTTCTTGAAATCGGTGCAAGTGATACGGGTTCGGCAGAAATCAAGCACGTCCGGAGCCACCAGCATCATTTGCTCGAGGCCTCTACCATCTTTTTCTCACCTACATGCCCCAATTGCTCGTGCAACTCTTGAAGGACCGTTTGTATCAGCGAACCTGGAAGAAGTGACATCTTCTTGATACCATAAAACTTCATCCTCCAGGATGAGTTTGAAACACTGCCGCCATATCCGTTTGACTGCTTTGCTGGGTGTTGTAGGTTCCTAGCGTACTCTTCGTCGTTCTCGCCTGCTCTTTGGTTCCTGTGAAAGAACTCTCTAGCCATTGCTTTTTCTCGCTGATCGGTGGCCAGTTGAGAGAGGATCTCGTAGCAATGGTTGAGGGCGGAATCAGCAGTGATTCCTGCGTTTATCGCTGCCAAGAATAGCTCTTGCGGGAGAGCGCGGATAATCAGCGAAACTCTCAGCCGCTGATGACATAAATGGACGTAAAACCTAGCGGTTTTCGTCCAGTCTTCAAAGTTCATACCCTCTTTGAATTGGGGAAGGTCCGCTAACGCTGCCACCAGTGTAGAGGAATCTTCCCGTTCCTCCTCTTCCTTCATCTCCACCCTGCTATCAGGAGACGGGATGTTACGAGACATCTGTATGGTAAGGCTGTCGAACAATAGCGGTAGACGCATCTCTGCAGCGAAAGCATCCCCCACCCCCTAGAGAAACCACGCGCGTCCACGACCGCCTCAAAACTGTCCTCCCGCCTGTGACCTACAAGGCGCATTTAAACACATTTAAACATTTGCCTTAAGGGAAGTCTCGGGACGCTGCACTAACCCTAGTACAATTTCAGGTTCTGCAATAAGCTACTTCAAAAAATATAGCCTAATAGGTTAGTACAGATTTCTGGTCATATTTAGCGGCTCGAGCTCCCTCCACCAATTTAGAACAATTTGATTCGCTAGAAATTCGTGAGGAAATCGGATAGCCGCATAATCTTACTGCAGAAATCTGATTAGCATTTATTAATTATATTCAACGCTTAGTAATAATACGGAAGCACAATGCTGCAGCCACCAAAAAGTTTGATTTAAGCACTATAAGACCATCGATTTAAGCTATTATTTTTAAAGTATATTCCAACCAAGTACCAATTGGTTACATTGAAACAGAGGGATGAATTTTTCAATGAATTTTTGTGTATGTGGAAGATTAGGCTATATCTTACTTAATAATCAAATTTTTCTATTTTGCATCTGACAACTGCTTGTTTTAATATACGCGGAGCAAATAATTCGCATGTGCTAGGTTTACTTTGCTTCTTCTGGCTGGTTTGCGCTGTGAGCTTGGGTCTGTTTTTCTTCGTTAATGTTCTTTTCGTCTCAATTTCTCATGTTTTGTGTTTTTCCGGGCTCTTATTAACTATATTGTATACCCGTTCGCCTTCTGGCATTTGTCATTCGAGATTGATGTAAATCATGGCTGCTATTAAAGCAGTAACATCTCATTCTAGCGGCATCTGAATTTTGTTACTCTGAGTATCGTTCCTGTCTCAAAATGCTGAGTCGTTACTGTTCGGTATGCCACGATTTTACTGCCGCATTGTTTCTACTAGAGTCTTATTTGTTCCTCCAAGGTGGCCCAATGTTCTGCCGCAATTTCCAAGGTATCTGGTTTTGGTTTTCTAAAAAAATGATTATAGCTCCATACCGCTGCCACCTTTTCAGCTGTGATGGGGGCTCAGAAAAAGGCCTATGTTCGTGATAAGCCGCATATGAATATCGGGACTATCGGTCATGTGGATCATGGAAAGACCACTCTTACTGCGGCCATCACTAAGGGTAATGCTTAACTGTTTGTGAACTTTCTTCCATAGTATTGTCTGAGGATCATAAAGGGCAGACTGTTTATAAGTCATATGAGGAAATTGATGCTGCGCCTGAGGAGAGGAGACGTGGTATTACTATTAACGCAGCCGTGGTCGACTATTCAACGGACAAGCGTCATTACGGTCATACGGATTGTCCTGGACACGCTGATTACATCAAGAACATGATCACCGGGGCAAATCAAATGGAATGCGCCATCATCGTGGTCGCAGCCACCGATGGAACAATGCCTCAAACCCGCGAACACCTCCTACTTGCCAAACAGATTGGAATAGAGAACATTGTCGTATTCATCAATAAAGCCGATGCTGCCGACGCCGAGATGCTGGAACTTGTTGAACTAGAAATCCGCGATACTCTTAAGCAGTACGGATTTGATGGTGACAACACTCCAGTAGTTAGCGGTTCGGCTCTTTATGCTTTGGAAGACAAGGAGCCGGCTATTGGCCGTGATAAAATAGTTGAACTGCTGAAGGTGATTGACGAGGTGCCGATGCCTAAGCGTGACTTGGATAAGCCGTTTCTTCTTCCAATTGAGCAGGTTGGCTTCCTACCACACTATTGAACCATTTATTCTCACCTCGTTTGAGTGCTTTTCCACATTCTTTTTCTGAATTTAGGTTTTCACAATCACAGGTCGTGGGACGGTTGCGACCGGTAGCATCAAGCGCGGGAAAGTGAAGCTACAGGACCAAGTAGAGATGATAGGTTACAGCAAGATTTTGAAGTCCACGGTTACTGGGATTGAGATGTTTCATCAGATGATGGATTACGGTGAAGCTGGTGACCAAGTTGGTATTCTACTTCGCGGTATCAAACGCGATGAAATTCGGCGTGGAATGGCAATTATCGCTCCGAAGTCAGCTACCATTCACAACTACTTCAAAGCTCAGGTATGTGTTGACATTTCGAAACTATCCATTTAGATACGCAAAATTTGTCCTCTTTTTCCTGAGTATCTTCAGAAATTGCCTTTCAAATGCGCCATTACTTGTACTTGACTATTTACTCCCTCCTTCTCCCAGGTCTACATGCTTTCCAAAAAGGAGGGTGGTCGTGAGAAGCCATTCACAACCAACTTCCAGCTACAGATCTTCAGCATGTCATGGGACTGTCCGGCTTTCTTACAGTTGGAAGAGGGCCGGGAACTACTAATGCCTGGGGAGGACGCCAGCATCAAGCTGCACATGCAAAAGAAAATGGTAAGCCTGTCATTCTTCAACTGGATGCGCCTCGAGAGACCTATCTCTGACTTATTCCATTTCAGTTCCTAGAGCAAGGACAACGCTTCACCATTCGCTCCGCTGGCTCGACAATGGGCTATGGTGTGGTTTCAGAACTCCTTCCTGACCCTGGAATGGGGAAATGGGCTGAGTAGGTAGCGAACCGTAGTCAATGCGGCAGTCGCTTCCCCGTGTCTTTGTACCCCTAGTCTTGTAGCCGCCCTACCTTTTATACTTCTTACCGTCTGTATACAAAGATCGCATGGCTAATGTCCATTTGAGTGTTCTCATAATTATGTGGACCGAGTCTCAGTGGATGTCGTCTAGAATCTCGATGAAGGCGTTTGCTGATGCCTCTTGTTGTGCCCATGCCGTAACTTTTTCCTCATGGACCCAGAGGTTAATTTTCCGTGAGTTTGACTTAGTGGGCTGGAGGGGTGCTGCTAGTCATGCGAACTTCACTTTAGAAATGGGGGTTACAGGCTTTCAATGGTACAACCAGGTGGCTTCGTGGGCCCACACGGTCCCTGATTTCGTCAATAAGTCGGTCGCATGTCAGCGGTGATTCAGCCCAAGGCTGAGATCCGAACTGAACTTACTTCCGGCGGCACAGATCTTAGGAACCAAAACGCCGAGTTGCTTCCATAGGGGTCGAGTCTACAGTCCCGTCATCCTCATCACAGGTTGGTATTCACCTGTCAATTTGGGGACAGATTTGACCTTCCAATTAGATTCACAAGTGATCCATGCACTCCCTCCCTGTCATGGTAACAAGACAGGTGAGTCAGCGTGTAATGCGAGCTGCTAAATATTATTATCGGTAGTGGAAGTGGTCGTCGGTCACATTAAAAGGCGGCAGACTTCCGAGGTTGAGAGAGGAGGAAAGGGGAAGGAGGGAGAAGCTTGGTAACTTGAATCCTGGGCCGTGGTTTAGGCGTCCGTTGTCAACAGGGGCTTGGATAGCCATGCACACCAATCATTAGAAATCTGAGCATAAAAAATCGACGCTGGTGTGATCTGCAGGACCAAATCTAGGCGGAGGAAGTATGGGGGGAGGAGAGATGGCAAATTGTTTGACAAGTGTGCTCACAACTCATGGCATCATCATCAGCGGCAGCAGTTCGGATACACATGTGGATTGTCATTGGTGTATGTGGAAGTGTAAAGAATGAAGAGAGGGGAAGAGAACAAAGAATCCCAACGGAATGCAAGAGCACACATCGCACCATCCAGCCTTTCACCGCATCTCCTCATGCGGTGGTAAAGTGTCGATCGATTTTAGGGTGTCGAAGAGTCCATTCTTGGAGTGTGAGGGTAGCATGGAGAGCGAGGGGACAGCGGTATCGCCAAAACCGCTGGAGCAGGACACTATGAAAGGGAAGACACCATTTCCATTCACCGCATTGCTGGCAGTGCTTGTGGCAACCAACATCGCGGTGGGCTGAAGAAAGACGTCCTGTCCGGTGGGCGACTGGGCAGTAGGGTAGGCTGTGGGCTGTGGCGTAAATATGAGCCCTCCTGTGCCTCCATGGATGGAGGGTGGACGCATGGGATAACCCGACTGACCGCTTATCAGCGAAGCACTCGCATACTCAGCCATCGAGCCATCTGGAGGGAAGACAAAACCCTACTTAATGCGTGCCAGTAGAGGCGCTTATTCGTTTTAGCAAGTAGAAGCATACAAACAGGGTCAGTCAAACGTTGCCATTGCCTGCCATGCCTTTTTCAGCGTTCAACTCTACCATCACAATATGAGGAAGTTCCTTTTGAGTTTCGCCTTAACCACAATGACAAAAATTCAATTTTTCGGTATTCTGGCGGTGTTATATTAGCCCTCTGTATTGTTCCCGTTCCAGTCCCACCTCTCAATCCTTACATTCACCCAGTTTTACTCACAATGGCCAAATGGTTGGCACTTCAAATTAATCAAAGCTGTTTGTTGCTTCAATCCAGTTCACAAAAATGAAATAAAGTATAAACTAGCCTTTGCTGCTCGTAGTGCAAAGTTTACGATCGTCCGTGGATATCAGACTAAGATAAATGGATCATCAGTGAATAAAACACTCCGACGAAACTAAAGTATCAGTGCAAAAGTCTAAACTTCGATAAATTTTCCCGATTTTCATGCACCAACCGACACTCACGTATCGAAATGTCTGGTTTGTACTGAAGAAGTGGTACCGATTGAAACACTTTTAAAACCCACTGAAATGATCTAGGACAAATGAATGGCATTTCCAAGATTTTGAATTCCATAACATTTTACGAAATCAAAATATGAGTTCTGATGATTTGTTGAGAGAGAAGAAACGAAAGGAAGAGCCCACCAGTGTGCGTGCTCCCGATCATGGTTGCATTGGCGGCTGTATTGCCGTTGGCAAGAATGGATACGGCGGAAGAGGCGGCATAGGGATTCACTGTGGAGCTGGGTCGGTGACTGCCGCAGCTGATGCCGGATGTGGGAGTGATGGGCGGGAGAGGTGGCAGTGGCTGATCAGGTGGTGGTGGTGGCGGTGGAGGTGGAGGAGGTGGGAACAAAGACGCGGCCGTGGCACTCGACATCGTCAGATGCGGTGCTCCACTGCTCGCCGAAAGTGTTCCAAAGCCTGCGGTCGGTTGAAGCAAGGGTCGGAAGGTGGGATCATAAGTTGACGCTTGTGGTTGATGTTGATGCTGCATCAGATGTAATGTTTGCAGCATCCCATCTAAAATAAAGGAATTGCCACAATTTTGCGTATCTCAACATGCGAAATTATTGACCGCCCCAGACTAAAACATCTCCCAATCCTATTAAAGCAAAATATGTTGAGCTTACAGAAAATTCGAGTGCATTAGGTAGTTTCGTTTCACGCGAAATAACGAGAGACAATGGGAAATTGAAAAAAAGCAGTCAGCAAAATTTACTAACATAATTCTAAATAACAACAGTGTGGTTAGACCATAAGGATTCGTCTACAGTAAAAATTCAAGATTTGTGTTGCTGTCGCATACACTTTGAAGAACATCAGAAATTAAGTGACACCTGCGTTAACAAAGAGATTACTCTATTTGAATTCGCTGCTCCTATTTGAGCCAATTAAAACAAACGGCAAAAAACATCAATCGCAGGCGTGATCCGAACCTGCAAAGTCAACTAGTATAACTTAGCAGATAAACAACGAGTCAAAAAGTTAATTGGTAGTTGAGCATACCACTAAATGAGCGGTGAGTCCTGGGTTCGACAAAGCGGACAAATTCAATAATGTAGGAGCTACGCTTAAGTACGCCACAGATCCTGCTGCTGTTGCTGTGACTGTAATGAATACCGCTGCTGCAACTCGACTAAGTGCGAGCTGACTCAACACGGAGACAAAAAAGTTGTTTTTATCTCAGCAATTTGTTTGAGAAATTGAAGAAAGGGTTAGAGCAGGATAGAGTAGGAGTGATTCACACAGTTTAGTGCCTCTCTCAGACATACTAACCCAGTCCTTCTTAACCCCTTTTCGTTCCCTTAGAATCGACGAATTTGTCCACTCACCCTCACGCAAACGAAATCAGTGGTTTTGCGCATCTATTTTTATCAGCCGTTTAACTGAGTAGTCATCGAGATTTCCTGTAGTGATTGCCTCTTCATTTAACTCTCTTGCTTGCTAAATTTCTCCAAATACAATACAATAAAAACTATTAATTCTTAGAAACTGGGTAATGTTTCGAAATACAAATAACAAACCAAAAAATTGCAAATTCCAAACGTAATCCAGATGCAGATAACTTCGATGACAAGAGGATCATATCAGACAACATGATATAGTAGCCAAAATCTTTGAACATAGTACCTCGCAAACTCACCGTTACCATTGTAGGCGGAATACATATCGACCGGTTTGCTGGGAGAGGAGATGTCACTGGCGGCCATGGTGTTTGCCAAGCAGAAAGCACTGGTAGGCGTGGCTCCACTGAATGCCAAGAACCTTCCATCTCCGCCGGCCACCAGACCGTTATTGCTCTCCACGAGCTTCGGTTTTCTTGCACTGCTACCACTGCCACCACAATCACCACCATCAGTACCTCTCTCAGCAGTGACTTTACCCAGCAGAGCTCGGTTGCCGTGGTTGTTACCGCGACAGAGGCGACAGAGAACGTAGACAAATACGCTGACTACAAGAACTAGTCCTACCACGCACACGGAGCCGATGATAAGAGAGAGGTCGGTGGAATCCTCCAAAGAAGGCGGCTGGGCTTGAGGAAGGGGCGAGGAGGAAGTCTCGACCTGATGCTGCGACTGGTTGACGAAACTTATCTCTGAGGCTTTAAGAGTTGCCAGAATAGTGTGTCAGAATGATTTATTTTATCCGAGATCAGCAAAATGCCGTTAAGTCTTGTGGAACTAGCTGAAATGATGTAATGACTTCTGGTATAGGTGCAGTTTTTGAAAAACAGACTGGTAATGTTTAGAAATTATAAAAATCACCACAACTTTTATATTTACTGAACCATCGTACTTCACAGGAATTCAAAGGTTGCGATAATATTGGCGTATTCTAATTAGGCTATTTACCACAAAAATTGCGTGGACCCAACCCGATGCAACAATTAAAAGTTATCTGATCGAATAGAGCTTTTATGTTTAAGCTACTCCCAACAAAAATTACCTTGGCAACCCACCAAACTCCCGTATTCAACTTTTGGAGGTAGTTATCACACATCGCCTTTCCCGGTTACAATAGGAGCGACAAGAGTTTGCTATACCGAGGTAAAATTAAAACCGGCACAAGAAGTTAGCTGTCCGCGAGAACCCACATTAATAGCTAGTCTGTTCACCTTTCAGAACACTAGAATTTCAGGTAGCATATGAAAAGGGATTGCTTAATGAAGAAGCACGCCCTGCAACTCCAAGTCTAGGAGAAACGTCTCTTTTTTAAACTGTAAATTGAAGATGACAAGCCTAACTGAGATAAAGCTGTGCATCAAAAGTAGTCACATTTAAGGCCAGAGAATAAGGCACCAATTTTATGAAGTCATCATGATTGCTAGTAAGGAGTAAGTTTCAGATTATTTTTTGCAAGGAAAAAAAGCGGCGAGTAACTTTAGTTGAGCTGTAGGAATGATAGCAGCTGCAGCGCCAGTTACGTGATCAGTCGTAAAAGCAGCAAATTGGAGCCTCAATTTCAAGTTGCGTTTGCCCCTTTTCCATTTAGGGGAAAACATTTCATTAAAACGCTTTAAACAAATATGTGTACGCATTTGAACGCTAGTGAACTGCTTGAATTTAAAAAAAAAGGCTAATTTTACCTCCTGACCCACATTCTTCGATTCCTACAAGTTACTTCAGCATACAAATCACGCGAAACTTTAATGCATTCTTGGTTTTGGACATGTGGCGATCTCACCGATGGCGACGAAAATGGGGAGGGGAAAGGGAGAGGAATGTTTAAAGCTCACACCCATTTCCGTTTGCTCTGTAGAAATTTCCGGTCATTCCACTAATCCAACTTCTGTGTTAAGCCCTATCCCATGTATTTTCGATTGCACGTGGCCAAACTACATGGTTAAGACAGAAGCCTGTCTGCCTGTCAGAGGGAGAGCGGGCAACCTCTCACCCCGAGGGGAAGAGTAACGTCAATCCGGATTAGTGTCCAGGGCTGGATTGGCGCTGAAATGGATGCTTCCTCGTGGGAACGTGGCATTGGAGCAGTGCACAAGCCAAGTACGGAAAGTTTGGGCAAGTGGCCATCATTAATCACGATTTCATTGCCGGACACCTTTCACGTAATTAGTGACTAGGATACAGGGAAACTACCAAGTTTAACGGAGGAAATACCATTCTCAATTCTCAAAAACATTTAGCATATCCTAGAAAGCCATTGCAATGTATTTGGCCTACAGAAGGGAAGAAAACTGACCCATCTGTTGCGTGAGGATACTCAATAACCTTTTTATACCCTTTTACGATCTCTACAAAGTCATTTTAAAAGTTATGCCACACAAAATTTTCTGCCTCATTGCAAATAATTCAGGCTCACTAGCACTACCTCCAACTACCTGAATAAAATCAACTGCATAAACATATTACGCCGCAAGCCCCGGAGCTTCGGTTTCAATCCATCCCCCTCTGCCTGCACCAAATGCAATCCAAATAAATTTTAAACAGTTTCTGTGCTTGTGTGGAACTCGAAGGTGCATGTGATTTATATCCATGTATAATGTGTACCCTGGGTTAAAATACAATCCAAATTCACTCATCCGTGTGTGTGCGTGCGTGTATGCGATTTGGCAGTAGGGTGTAGAACATTTGCAAAAAAAACTAGGCGCTTAAGGGAGGGGAAAAGCAGGCCTCACACACTGGATCAGTGAGGCATAATCTACAGCCCAAGATGGCAGCAATGACACAGGCAAGAGCGACCCCGTTGAAGCCATAAATATTGCAATACACATATGTATTCCCTCCTTCAGCATTATGAGATAAATTCTCGCAAGCCGACGAGGGAGGCTGACTAAGGAATGGTGGATTTGCGTGTCCGCCTGCCCGAAACTGGCAAAGTGATCGCGGAGAGTGGCGTCTAAACCCCTCGCCCCCCCCTCCTCCCCCACCTCCGTTCCTCCCCCCCCCGAGCCCCAGCCCCCACACACACCCTCTCCTACACCCACACACACACGCATACGAACTTCTCTTTTAATGCCCCTTGCATGACAGCAAATAGCGTTGTGGCGTGTTGATTTTATCGCGCACACTGGCGGCGATCGCGGCGGTGGCAGCCGCGGTGTTCGAAGCCACCGATCTCCACTCTGCAAATTGGAGGCACGCGAATTCAAAGCCTCGCAAAGACTACCTTATCTCCCCCGCCTAACTCTCCAGCTTCGGGGAATATAAAATTATTTTTCCCATCCTGGCGATAGTCAGTTGGCTGTTGGGGGAGCGAGAGCCTAAAGGTGTGGAATGGCCATTTAAATCGACCGCTTGATCAACAGATGTTGGAGGTGGTGGGACGGAGATGATTCACACAGCCATTCTTCAGCGTTGAGGCTGTTTTACATCCACCCCAACTTAACTGTCTGGCAGTGTAGCCCCCACATGGACATGAGACATCTGTAGGAACCGGGAGGGAGGGGGGAGGGGAGAGGAGCTCCAAACTTAAAGAAGCAGCAGCAGCAGTAGTAACAGAGGGCGCTCAGCTATCTGCGCACAACGTCTATCTTTCCTCCTCTGGACAGATTTTTTTCCTTTCGTAATGCCCGACATGATTAATGTGCCCGATTTTCCACTCTGTGATGCCTCGACGACAGTATCTGAACGAACAAATCGAAGGCCATGCCTTTTGGGGCAGGAAATGACAACGTAGATGCAAAATACCTCCCAAAGGTATTTGTTGAGGGCTACACTGGATGGTACAGTTATAAATAAAGTGGTGAGTCGCCAGTGGTCAAGGCTTTGTGACTATATTTAGAGCCTTAAAAGCCGTGTTGGCAGATGGTGGCTACTGAATGAAGGAAGCCACGAACTTCGACATATGGTGCATTAGTAGGGAGATAAATAAAACGAGCTTTTAGGGAGGAATAAACAAAACCTGAAGTTGCCGTCTGAACGCCATCATCATTATCATTATCAAACAAGGCCAGAACTGAGATTTCAAGGCATGCCACGACGCTGCGGTGGTGGATAGTGGATTATGGAAGGGAAAATGGCCTCAAGAGTGGGTGGTCCAAATCCCATTGGCTGAGCTGATAGGATAGGACAACCGCTCCCTCGGCCCGCCCGGTCGGCACTTAACGCCTACTGTGACTCACGCCATGGGTTGCCTTAGGGGACATTTGTTGGGATGGGGGAAACCACCACCATCACCACCACCAACATGACAGCACATCGGAAATGCTTGATAAACACAGCGACTCACGTTTTGAAGGCTGGAGCGCGTGCAATGACGTCGGTGGCGATTCGTCGTTCTTCTCCTCATCAATGTCCACCATCAACAGAGCTGTAAATAGCGGAGAAAAAGGGGAAATTTCGATTTAACTACGCATTTGCCCACTGTAGATAGGAGGTAGATTATTTAGCTCCTTGTTAAGCCAGTCATTAAGATAATTATAGGTCACAGAACACAAAAGCATCATGAATATATTCTCACATCACTATGCCTGAGTGTACAGAATTATTGCCTCCTCCAAGTCACAGGCCTCCATGAAATTATAGGGATGGTAGGAGAATGGAAATTAAACGAATTATGACACCTTGTTGAAATGAAAGGAGAAAGATTTGAGGGCGGAGAGATTGCGCTACACAACCGCGAAGCCGCATGGCAAGAAAATGCAGCAGATGGAGGAGCTTAGAGGGCTTTCAGTTTTCCCACTGGCGCCTCACTTCTTTGGGGGGGTGAAGAAGGTCTCATTTCCTTCCCCTGGGAGTTGGCAAGTGTGTACACGCACGGATGGGTATGAAAATTTCCGGCTCATGCACCTCTCCCTCTCTCTCGCTCTCTCTCTCTCCACGCTTCACCAACTGCTGCCTAATCACGCGCGCTCCGCTCTGCTCCGTCACCGTCGCAATCACCTCTGCCAGTTCGAGATCCTTGATAGCTTAGTGCTCACACTCTCTCGCATCGAATCGCTGTTCTGACTTAACTGACTGGAGCTGGACGATCGTTCGCGTTGTCTTTACTACTGTCCCTGCCCTCCATTTCCTTTCGTTAGCGGTGAGCGTGAGCAAGAGACACTGTACTTTTGAATAGCCAGGACCGAGTCCGTTCTACATCCAAACAGGAGGACTGCAAGGGCTACTTCAACCAATTTAGTGTTTACTTGGCTCTCAGTGTGGACTCAGGTAAGCCAGGCATGGTACGCCCTGCCTGGTGAGAAAAAAAGGCCGCGGTAACTCATTTAGAGGCGACCAACCTGGTTTGAGATAAGCCGCAGGCTAATGGTTATCGTGAGGGAGAAAACAAAAAGTTGGATTGCTTGGAGTAACTAAAAGATGAGGAGCCTAAAATGGCCCAGGTTTTGGTAAACAAAGTCGCATCTGTGATTGGTTGAGTAGAGGTGAAAGGAAAGCACCACTAGGAGCTGAGTGAGGATGAGTTATGCAAAAAGAAAATATGCAAATCAGGCTGATGCCCGCCTCCAGCGTTGATAATCACCACCGACACGGCAACAATCTGAATTTGCATACAGATTGACAGCGGTATGCAAACAAACTGATTTGTGCCTCGTGGCAACCGAATTATTCATCCACCCCAATCGCGAATCGGAACTTGGAGCACTCCGGCTTCGAATCACCTCGGGACCAACTGTATAACCAGTATGTGTCAAGCTATCAAAGAGGACCATTTAGGTGGTGGTGAGAGAAAGAAGGTGAATAAACACGAATGACTGTGTATTCTGTTGTTTCTTTTTTTTGCCAAGCGGACACGATTGACTGCCTCCGCTTCTTAAATCTCACCTTTCAACCATGGACTTGATGACAGGTGAACCAACATTGGTCGGCGTGAATTTCACCTGGCCGACGTGTACGCAGAGACACCGAGACGCACAAATGGCCATGGAAATTTACCAAATGTTGTTATCTACACATGTCTGTGCGTGTGTGTGTGAAGTTTTTCAGTTAACCACATTAATCATTTGGTGGGTCCTCTGTTGAGGCGGTACCTTCACACATACACATAGAATTACTAGTTTCAGCTCTCTAGCGATTGGCACAATACCCACATTTGTGTGTGTGCCAAATAAATGGCTGGTAATTGATGTTTGAGGGAGCAGCTCACCGTTGTCTAGCAACTTTCACACCTCATCAAGAGCTTATACACCCATATCCACCGAAAAGCTGAAGACGAGGAAATATTTTAAAATGTTTTGGTTTTGAGAGCGCTTAAGGCCTCGTCTCAGAGGAGAGGGACCGCCGTTAGCTCCTCAGCCATTCTCTAAGTCGCAAAGTCCGAGCACTATGCTACAGTAATGGCAGCGGTAAGAGGATTTGATCTTAAAGGACGTCTACTCTGACTCATACTACTGAATACGGATGGGAGAAGGGTTGAAAATGTCGTCGATCTGTAGTAACCATTCAAATCCCATGTTCTACAGGGATACCACTAACAAATGAAGTGACATTGGCCGTAAACCATGTGAAAAAGTTCGTTACATGGCTGCCCACGGTACCTGCATGTGGCTGTCAATCAATTGAAAGTCCAGTATCACATCCACATCTCACCTAACTGGATAGAACAAAGGTGGCAAAGCTGGAAGCCTTATCCACACGAAACCATTTTTGACCTCATTCTTCATTCTGTGACTGCTTTTGGGACGTACAAGATGACCAAAACATTCTCCCTTCTCCAGTGCAGCTTCGGGAGAGACCAGTGACGAAATTACGATCAAATGTCACGGTTAGTTAGTCAGTGCTTCTCCCTACACCACCGACACGATAGGTAAGTCGAGAGGAACTTCCGAGACGGCGTTCAAAAGTGGAGAGGGTTTTGCAGGTACTGAAGGCTTCGTCTTTGTACCTCTGCTGGGTCGCACGGCCCCCGAGCCATGTCAGTAGCCTCCAGCCCTTCTGTACATCAGCAATACATTCTCTGACCCTGTTCTATATCTTCTATTTACCTTCAAGAAAAACTAGTGACACTACAGGTAACGTATTCACTCATTACTTAAGTAGGTCCGCCAAATTGAAAGAATTTCAACTTCTCTAACTAATTGAAATCTGAGGCCGCAATCCCGCCTCGGAAATGGCGGTGAGTATCAGGGTTGGCTGCTTCTTCCTTTGATTAAAAGGTAATTTACGCGACAGCCACAACGCTGGGTTAATGATGCGAGGCGGAGCTAGGGCCGGGGCAAGAGGCGCAGGGAGGGAGGAAGGAAGGGAGAGAGGGGAAAATGGGAGAAGGGGAAGGTCACGAGGCAACTTCAGGATAAATTCTCAACCGCCTTTTGCCCTCCATCCATAAAAGCGGGATGAATGTGTGTTAATTGCCCTATCGACGACGCCCAGGCCATATTTTGGATAACGGACCCGGGCTTTGGCAGCCATGCCTGTCAGGGCAATATTTAAAAACGGTCCAAGATGGTTCATTGCTGTGAATAATCAGTGAGGCGTCTTTTAACCGCTGCGAAGGTGATTTGTCACCCATTTGTTGTTATCTTTCTAATTAGCCTTTTAAAAGAGCTTCGTAAAAGGATGGAGAAATCAAAAGAGCTCAAAACAGCAGCAATGGGGTTAATGAAGAAGAGCTCAGTACCAATCCAGGCGGAGACAATGATGAGCGTACGGTGGATGCGATGGAAGTGTTGAATCGACGAGGATTGATGCAGTCTTGGAGAATAGTAGCATTCGACACAATAGTGAGCGAGTTTGAAATTACGCATCCAAGACGAGCTCTCAGTGAAAGCGAGGATTATGACAAGTGACAGGTGGCACGCATAGAAATACGCGTGTCCTGAGACGATACGAGACAAGAAGATGGGAGGAGGTGGATAGAGGGAGGACCTAGTCATCTCGGACATAATCCCTGAGGTGAAATGGACAGGGACTGCCATGACCTCTCAAAATGTTAAAAACAGCCATTTCAAAGGCCTTGGTGGGTGGGCTACGCATGTACCTCCCGCTTCCACGACTCGGAGGTCCCAAAGCCGACTTTTGCACGGATACAAGTATTGCAGCCTGGACATTAGGGCCATCAAGAAGGAGTGCCTACAAGGACCCATCAAGGCTAATATAATGCAGAATTTGGTGTCTTCTTCCACATCCAGTCGATTTTTTCGCCGTATTGCACAACTCTCGCTCCTTTGTCGCAGAGTTGTCCTACTCCGAGAGCTCGGAAAACGATAAACAGCTAAACAGATTTTTACCCTTTAGGCTAAACAATTGATGTGTTCGGGAGGAAGTGGCAGTCGCTTCCTCCTGCAATGCGCTGTACTAACTGTCACGAGTTTGATGTGGACAGATCGCGCTCAATTAGTGACTTTAAAATTGATTGCTGAGGAATGCCCCTCCCAACTGTCTGGGATGTTGGGTCTAGTACAATATTCCCATACATGACTACAGCTGTTTAAATAGCAACTGAAAGATAAATTCTGACAGGAGACAGTGGGTAAGAGGCGGGGAGGAGGGGGAGGAGCAAGAGAAAGCGGTGAGAAGAGGGGGTTGGTTGAACCTGGGTAAAAGGATACAGTTGTGTCTCCACTTGTTTTCAGCCTCGACAGGAATTAATCCCACAGACGACGACACACTGCTGACAAGAAGGCAGTGAGTCACATCGTATCGCCATATCCCAGCCGAGCGTTTGCGTGTAGCGTTGTTGACGTTGATGCAGTGAGGCGATTAAAAGCGCTCCCATGCCACTGCTCCTTACTTGTCTATCACCACCGCCACTCAGAAGCAGCAATGCAAACGATTTCAAGGTAATTGAACATCAGCTACTCAAATGGCGTCGCGGTACAAAAACCCTACTCGGTCTAGACACTGACAAAAGTTCATTTTTGTGGTTTTTGGTGGTAAAAAGGGGACCAACACAGTTGCTGCAAACGGTGCTCCTCTTGTGGAATTTCATTCCAAAACTCCAAACACATTTTCAAGCATTTGACCTTTAGGTGATGGTGAATGCCTTATTTTCAAACAAATAAAAGTGTCCTAGGCAATGAAGTCGTTTGAAAGACCACTCCCCTGGACCGAAATGTCATTATCATTCCAAAGTGGATTTGTGTTTGCGTTGGAGAGGGAGGAGGAGAGAGGGAAGGGGGAAACATATTATTTACTGTGAAGGTATTTCCCTGGTATGACCCCAAAATCGGAAACTTAGGAGGAGGGTGTCAAGACTACGACCTAAACGACTTCCACTGGCCTGAATGACATTCCGATCGAAGGTGGACACAAAAGTCCAGCTTCGCAGAGGAAAAAAAAAGTGGCGGTAGAAGGCGCGATTGCAAGGCTTCTTTTTTTTCAGACGTTGGGGGTTGCGGAGGATGCGACCGAAGACCTTTAGACATACTCTCTTGGCCATCGGTACATCCACAGGAGCATCAGTGGAGTGTAGGTTCACCTGCCTTAATTCTAGTGTCAGCCAATTTCATCAGCCAAAATGCTGCAATAGGAATATTCCTAAGCACCAACGGGAACATCAAAGCACGCCACGTTTACGATTGATGACAAGATCCATGCTAACTGAAGTTTATTTACCGAGACACGTAGGAATGCTAGTTAGATCCAAAGTTTGTTTACAGATGCTGTCCATTATTCAATATCAGTAGCTGCAGTGTTTAAAGCCTACTTTATAACTGGCAGGGAAAAAACTTACATGAATTAAATGCGACCTCGGAGAGGATGATCCAGTCCCTGTCGAAGGTGAGAACCACCCTCACGAATCGGCCCACTCGACCCTGCAGTGGGATGACCACCCAGGTGGGTTGGGTAGAGGAGATGTTCCGTGGATGCGAGTGTAGAACGGGTGAGGCGTAGCGGTCAAAGTGCTTGCCGCCTACACTGAACTGCACCAACGCCTGTTTGAACACCGCAACGTTCTCCGCAAACGAGTTTAGGGCATGGATCCGCAACTCCAAGAAGTGTCGAACTGAAAAGAAAGACCGACCATAGGTAAATCCAATTAGTTAGGCACTTCCGAAGTGACTAAAATTCAAATAATTCCAAAATCTGGTTGTCTTTTGTGTCATGAAAATATATAGATGCAGAGAGGAGCCGAGGACCACTAATATCCCTCCGACACTGGTTTCCAAGCGGCCTATCCGACAGCATCGATTAGGCCTACAACCAAGATTCCCACCAAATTCACTTACAAAACAACAAATGCCTTGTTTAGCGCTCCATTCTCACAGGCATTATTTAAATTGGCATGCATATTTGGGACCGAACATGGTAGCCTTGTTGAATAAACCTTTGGAGGTATTCTAATCGCCACGCTAGCGCCGAATTCGAGGGACTTGAGAGCTTTACGCATCACAGAATCAGGAATTAGCGTTTTTACCTTCGAAGGTGACTCAGCGAGTTTTGTCGTTAAATGTCACCACCGATGTCATAATTCAATGCAGTTTGCTTATTCCTTAAACAAAGTCCCTCTCATTATGCTGCAGGAGCCGGTGCCTACAATAGGCGGCTGGCTCATGTTGACAGGAGTCTTCGTGCCTTCATAAACCGCACTGACAGGTGTCTTAACTGTCAGCCCATTGTGCGTATGCACAGTTAATGACAGGCTACTGCTTTCCGGAGCCGCGGAGACACACTTAAGTCGTCCGTGGGAAGAGTAGCATCTTCAAAAACGAGGCGAGCATCTGTGTCAACAGAGGCAGGTCCGTCTGTCGAGTCGGCTCGCTTTTGCTTCCACCGTGGTCATCCTCCGCAAACTCCAGCGCGAGTCAACTAAGTGGAGATGACTCACAGCCAGCCGTTGAGAGAGGGAGGGAGAGGATTTGTCATGCTGGGGAAGAGGTTGGTAACGCTCCATGGCCCTGCATGAGCAATCCACACTGTGGGAGATGAGAGCGCGGTTAGTCGTCAGAGAGAAGTAGAGCACTGGAGTCTGAGATTGTCCAATCGGATTTGGAAAAGAGTACTCCCCACAATTGTAGGCAAAGAATGAGGAAAGAAGTGTGGATACCGCCGCCTACAGCTTACAATATTAATTTTGTCAACCCTGATACCTACAGTTTGTCGGAACAAAACGGAAATTCACCTAAAACCCTTGTGCATCTTCAAGACTATTATGGCTATGCTTCGTTTGGCATTGACTCCATTCCAATCAGCAGCCATTTCCGGCTAGTGAAACGTTTCACACCTACGAGGCATTCAGTCATCAACCAACTGGCGGGAATTGACGGAACAAAGCCTTTCAGACCTAGCAAACACTTTAGAGCCGTGGCGGCATAGCTCTCGGACCTATTCCACATGAACACGATGCCGAAAATAGGCCTCCGTTACCGTGCTAGGGGTCCAAAGCCTACAGTGCCTCAGAATGACAGTTGAAACAAACAATGGACTCCTTGGAGCACCGATTGAGTTAACAGGCAGGAACTCCCTTCCAACGTTGAGTAAGCAACTACATTCCTCTTGGAAATGTGATGCTGCAAACGAAAAAGACAATTAGAGTGGTTTACTCAGGTCCATTTTTCTTAATGGCTCAGCTGATAATGTGCACGGTTTGACATTCAAGAACAAGAGGGAAGAAGAGAGATTCAAGTTAATAATTTAGGCGATGGTCAACGCCCGTACCCCCAGCCTGACGCAAGGACAAGTGGGACTGTGATGGACAGGGAAACTTAAGCCAGACTGGATATAGGCCACCACGTAGACGGGCAGATGGATGTGAAGTCAAGGTGGAGAGTCCTTAGCGTAAGCCACGATGCACAAAATTTGACTCGGAGGAGTGACAACTCACCAGAATGAAAAGTGAACAGCAGGGTGACATTGCGTGACTGACAGGGTGGAGAGAGAGGCGAGAGGGTCTGACCCGATCGGCAGAACCAGCCTACCAGACCGCTGAGTGTTTGATGGCTATCCCAATGCATGCTACGCACTGAATAGGGCGCCTCTAGGGCTCTTTGTATCTCACCACCAGCATAGATGCGTTGATCCACCAGAACACCCAAGCCATCCGACAGACGATATCGCTGATCACCACTGGAGGAGTCGCGCTTGGGAAGACGAAATCCATCATAGGAGGAGTCATTTAGAGCGGCCCATACTAGACCTTCATGAGGGCTTTGGTAGACGTCGCCTTCTGGGATCTCATAGTTTAAGAGAGATGCTGAAATGTGGAAGTAAACAATGTACACCGTCTCAACATTGAGACTGGTCCTAGGGGCACAAAACTCACTATCAAAGGCATGTCCCAGGACGGAGAGTTTCAAACACATGGATTGGGAGTAGTCTCTTCGGTAGGGTATTATGCGAAGACGTTGGGCAGTTATGGGAGGTGAGAGAGGTATCATCTTTGGTTGTGTATTGTCTTGGTTTGCCACAATGAGCTACGAGAAACACAAGGAGGAGTTAGTGACCGATCGACTGGGATGTTGCATTTCAAGGTCAGGAGAAGGTGAACTGGGAGATAGTGAAGAATGAGGTGCTAGTGGTGGCACCGGATCCTACGCGAGCCACATTAGCCGTGTTACGTGATTTATACAGGATTGGGACAGTAGCAGCACCCAGGCAAACGCGTCATGGCGTTATGGCTGGTAGGAGGAGGATGAAAAGGTTGATTTGATATTTCAGTTTGCGAAAAAAAAAAAACCAAAACTTGTGACCATTCCTCACTGTAAGGTAGCAATACTTTCAGGTGGAAAGTGAGAGTTAAAATGGAGATTTGTAAATGGACGTGATAAAAATGACAACACAGGTAAGGCATGCGCGACATTTGAAGCGCTTACCTTCGAGGATTGTTTACATTACACACCGCCATTTCACCTTTCCCTTATTCTCTGTCTAAATCCGACCTCTCTCTCTCTCGCTCTCATATAGGGAATGAGTTTTTTTGGTGAAACGGTCCGTTTGTGTTCTGTAATGTGCGTCACTCGTCCCGGCTCACAAAATTTGTGCCCCTGCGAGTGACAGGTGTGTGTGTGTGTGTGTGTTTATGCGCCCCGGCCAGACAATATCCAATTTCCTCACTCCCTTTCCTCCGCCACCACCATCACCACCCTCTCTTCTCCACATGACTCACAGTCCCACCTACCCTTCCGCCCTCCAAAATGGGCCATGCGAAAGGTGAACAAAGCAGGCACACACACGCCTACGAAAGATAAACGAGAGTGTGTAGACATTCTGTGTGTGTGCGTGTGTGTGAAGCGTGCACACCAGCTGTCACAGTTTCAACGAAGGCCCCTAACCGATCACCAACAGAGGCGTGAAAGCAAGATTGTGTTTTCCCCATTTATGAAAGAGCTTTTCTAGTCCCCTATTTCATGGCGCAAAATTTGCCCCTACTAGGGAAGAGTGGCAATAGGACCTTGCGTTTTCAAGTCTAAAAAGGTAACGTTATTCCGGAACTACTAAGTTTACCTAGGCGGAAGAAATAAAACATACACCGAGGCGGAGCATGAATCGAGAGGATGAGGAGGGGGAAATCGGCCACTTCGGCATCTTTTAGCAGTAGGTGAGCTTCCAGCCAATCAGATGTTAATGAGGATGCTTGTGTTCGGTAGCAGAGGTGAGAGGTGGGTGAGAGGGGGAGGGGAAGGTAAGGAAGGGAGTAGTCACCTTCCGGTTGGGCAATTCGATGTTCCCTCCTTCAAGAGTTGTGTAGGAGAGGCACGCACGAGCGCGCGCCCACATCCTTAAGCGCGCGGTTGAGTGGGATGAATTAGCGGCGCCAGGACAGACAGCATCTTAAGAACTCGTTTAAAAGAGCCGCCATACTCAAACGAGGCGTGGAAATCCACTAATGCAGCGCCACGATGTGTACACCGGAATCTCACCCAGCACAAACTATGAGGAGTGTAGAGAGCCCTTTGGAGACACCCACGTCTTGAACACTTTCAGTGACCAATCATGGTAGCACCAACAGTCATAGCAACACCAATCATGGACAACACAACACAGGCATAATCATCTATGATTAAATGGGTTTTGCAAGATCAAGCTTGTGACGTAAACTATCACACTCAGGATCCTCAACGTCGTGTATACAGCTGCAAGTAGCCGACCGGTAGAAACGCACAGAAGGGTGAGGGTCTGACACGCATGCACATTAGCAGGGTTTTCACCCACTGAGTGGAGGGAGAAGAAGCATGCAAGCCTAACGGACAGAAACATTCCACGTAGGTGATTTACGTGGATAAATTCAGGGAAATATGGAGTGGATTGGGGCGGAGAGACCGGGGGTGGTAAGTTTGAGGGAGATTTTGAATCGTTTGACTGTAAAACAGGAAGTGATCGCCTTTCCGGACGGTGGAATATTTTCAAATCACATTTGCTGTCCAAATCGTTACAATAATGTTCCGGGAGGAATGCCTACCACTGCTGAATAAGGGTATACCTTGCTCCAGAGGGCATCAAATGAGGGATTTCTTATGCTACTTCTCCGTTCAATTCCCCCAAGAGTGCTCCACTTGTTGAATGTTTAGTTAGTTAGCAAGACTCTCACTCTTTCACTTGGACTTAAGACCATAGATCTATTGTTATTGTCACTCCTCCGGAAGCAGTTTATAAGTACAGAAGCATAAAATCGCGACTCACGCACAGAGCTGGACCACTTTTTACCCCTCTGAGAACCCCGGAAACAGAGTAGGGTCTAGCAGTAAACAATGCAAAAAAAGAAGGACTAACATCGAGAGTAGGTCTTCAGCCTTCGAAGGCTTCTCGGAGAAACGGGAATAAATTGAGTGACATTTTCATTCTTTTTCTGGTTAAAAAAAGGAAGCAAAATGAAAACACTCTATTCTGTACACCAATGATCACGTGACATGACCATTGTCAATCTTGCATGCGAGCTCAGGGATCGCTTGGAATTTATCTGGGCCTTGAAGTTGGGAATGAGCGGGTTGAAGGGAGTGGTGATTCTAAAGAGCAAAATGTTACACCAAGGCTATCATCGCTCAACGTCTCAGTAATAGCGGCAAATGCGGTTAGGTTGAGGTCAATGAAGGTCCCGTACAACCTCTTTGAGCTCCTTGAATGTGATTGGCCGGTAGGACAGGTCGACATGGCATCGAGATGTCCCAAGGCCACAGCCTTCCCCCTTTAAAAATGCTTGTGGTAGTGGTCAGTTCTTTTTGCCAGAGATGACATAGAGTTTCAAATTAAAAGAAAAATGCGCAAAAAAGAAAAGGAACTCACTTTTGTTCCGTTATGTGATATGAAATCGCGCCAACGTCCATCACCACGCTCGTAGCGAAGGAAGAAGTAGGGCACAAAGTGATCCTATGGGATGAAAAAAAGAAGACAAAGAACGTTTGCTTGAGCAGTATAAACCACTGAATGCCTTGATGTGCCGAGCTGTCTCGGACCTACTTTGCATAAAAGATATATTGCCCCTAAGGTATTAGTCGACAAAAGCTTTGCATGGACCGCTTTGAAGATGGGACGATGCTCTCAGCCGGAAAAAAAATAGGATTTAAAGTCAGGATTTGCGTATACATGCTTTTCACATTTCCAGTGTTTTGTATTCTTAAAAAATTGTATATTTTAGGGCTAATAATGTGGGGCAAGTGTCGGTTCTGTTGCAGGGTGCATGAAATAGTCGGGTTCCAGAACGGGGACGGCGCTTTGTTATACGGGCCGAGCGAATTTCCCGTGAGAACGAAACGACGTGCAATAAAAAAAGGAGACCAGTAAACGACCCCATTCGTGAGCGCTTTTTATGACCCAACTCTCGGCCCGTATGGGTTGGCAGCACTGTAGTTGCTGTGAGGGTCAAGCAAGTCGTTCTTTCACATCACCACCTCAAAACCCCCAGCACACCGCCGTGTCACACATCGGAGGTGCATTCTAGGACTGGTCAATCTGAGTCTACATTCAAGCAGGTCAAGTGGACTCTGTTGGTTGGGTTTTTTTTAAAGTTAACAATGGACTGTACCGAAACGTCGCAGACCACTTCGCTGGGAACGGGAATCGTTTCTACATGGTGGAAAATTAATTAGAGAGGACGGCGAAGAGGTTCGAGAAAATCTCCCAGTAGGTGACAAATCGCACCAATGATTCAGCATAATGAAACATGCTTGTTGTATGTGTGTGTCCCATAAAAAATGAATTGGAGTGCTGGTTTGGAGCATCGCGCCCAAATGTCACACACACACAGGAGGTACGGAACTGAAAGCGAATCAGGCTCAGGAGGAGGAAGGAGGTCGTTTTGAAATTAATTGCTAAATGAACACGAAGAGTAATTTTACAAAAGGTCAAAAAACAAGCAATTCTGTGATTTAAAACCCTCCTCCCCCCTTCCACGTAGGTAAAGGTGAGGGTACAAAGGGCCTACACTCCACCTAGGTGGTGGTCTCCGTCCCCTCCGCCCCGCTGTGCAGCCCTTACTCGAGGTAAGTAGGCAAAGTATAAAAATCTTGATGCAACACTTTAACAATTAAATGGATACATAACTTCAAGAAGTAGAAAGAGAAGAGGCTTGTGAAAAAAGGAACATTGTGTCTTCAACAAAACGGATACTATGTTCAAGCATCGGACAGTTTCCAAAGCTCACAAAATTTAAGGCGGTTTGAGTATCCGTCCAACCGAAGACTACATAGTATCTAACACGAGAGAGGACTATTGTGTGCCCGAGAGGCATTAATGACTTTGAACTTCCTCAGTACACTAACAGTTGGGACATTGGGAAAGAGAACAGTACAAGAACGCACGACGAGCTGAGGACGGACAAAATAGATGCAATGCACAGGGCCTCTCGACCATTCCTTGTTCAAACTGTCGTGACAGGAAATACGAGAGGGAAAAACATTGGTTCCAACGTGTCTAAAAGTCGTTGGGAAAGTTAAAATTCCACCGCGTTTGAAGTGAGCGGAGGCAGCCAATCACCTAGGTGTAACAAATTTCGCCAACTGTTTAGGGCCGATCAGGCATGCAAAGGGCGTCGTGATAGAAGAAACGTCTCATTTCTTATCCCCGTCCCCTTCCCTTCCCTCCCCTTCCTCCTCCTCCTCCTCCGCCTTGATGACTTAACTAGGCAACGGAGGAGGACAGGGTAGCGCGAGGCGATTCATTCATCCACCCAGTCGGTGCGTGGAAGGGAGGGAGAGTTGAGAGAAGGAGTTAAATCTTGTTAGTTTTCCAAGGCATTAATTCACCGATGGTCAGTTTACACATATATAGAAATAATTTATCTCCGATAAAGCGTGTACAAACCTGTGAGAAACATGCGTCATCTCGAACACACAGGCACACGCCTGTACACACACACACACACACACACACACACACATTGACAGGACCGTGCATCACATCACGCTAGCGAGGTCCTACACCTTCGGACGCATCTGATGCGGCGGTTGGATGGATGACCAAGTCGTCCAAATCAAACAGTTGCCGTAGCTACCAATCAACCATGCATCATCAAATACAATGGAACTCAATTTCCCCGGTTTTTCCCTCACCTTGAATCTACCGCCTTCCAAAGCACCTTTAAAATGTTGTTTTATGTGGCGTGAATGGTTTATGTGAATTGCAAATCCATTCAGTGCAATGCATCATCCAGTGCGAAACAACCAAAAATTTTGATTAATGAGTTTGCCTTCATTTTAATCGGTCCAGGCACTTTGTTCCCTCCTCCGCCCCTCCGACCCGCCGTCCTCGGGTAGTCACGACCAGAGGAATGGCAGAGACGGATAGCATTGAACTTTGAAGCACACATTGCATTCCATTCAGTTAAAATCTTGCCGTACCAAAGTGGACCACCCGCCTGTGGTAAAACAATCAACATGAAATTTTTGCTCTCCACACACTTATGCAAATCGCCTCTCCCCAAGGGCGCAAGTCCAGCTTCGATGATTTACAGGCAGAGGTTTAGGATTTTAGCTACGACTTGGACCACTGATTTTGGCGGCTGTTTGTCCATTCGGTAGCCCTCCCCAAAAAAAGGCGGTCAGATGGGTGGATTGGAGATTCTCATCGAAGGTTAGTACAAAAAGTTTGAGCACCGCCCAAAAGAGAAGTTAAGTCAACGAAAATAGAGTTCATTTGGGTTCAACTTTCCCCTCGACTTTCGTTCAGTGCGTCAGGAGGAGTCACCGAATACATGCAATAGGTAGGAGGCATAACCTCCGGGACGTGGCGTCAACACCTAGAGGGGAGGAGGTTGCAAAGCCAGATGTCATTCAAGTCCACAAAGGACACCTATGTGCCAATATGACAAACTGTCATCATTGCAGGAGTGAGTGGTGACGCATCACGTCAGCCCGGATTTGGATTTAATTCAAATTCTGCAGATCATTCCTATTCATGATTCAATAAACCCTCATGCAGGTACTTGGGTCTCCGCCATTCCAGCGGGCCTTCTGTACCTCGACAATACATATTCTGCCCGAGTATTGCGTTTTTTTCGGTCCAAAGGGAAGTCTCGAGGTTCTCCAGCCCCCATTAATGCAACTTCAACTGACAATATTTATGACAAGCAAACGTAGCAATTGTCTAAAGATGGTTGACTTAACTTGGGCCCATGTGACCAACTTAACGGGCATTGGATTTGACAAAAAAAAGTGTTTTACCGACAGTAAATTGTTCAGTGCATTCTATTCAAGCCAAGGAAGCCCAGAGATCAAAAAAAGGAGGTAATGTTCGGCCCTGTCGTGATAATTTACCTGAGCGGCTGGAGTTTGACAGGACGGTGAATCGTCTAATAAAATGGACGTTCCAATTGGACGTTTCCTTAAGGTAAACAGCAAAACAAGAGCTCCAAAAACTCAGTGCCAGTCGAGCCAGACCAGTCGCATAAATTGATCCCCACTAGTCTGCGGAATGGAGAATAGGCTACGACCCGATTTGTGAGGTGAGCGGTCTCCATGTTAGGTGACCGGGAAAGTACAACGTGAGGACTGGAAAAGTTGTACCCCATTAGCATTAATCTGACAATGGGATGCAAAACAAAGGATAAATAGTCCTCTAGACCCTATGATGAGAAAAGGTGGGTTAAAATGGAGTTAATGATACTATTTGTTCGGCTAGCCTAATAACGTTTTAACAACGGACATGATAAAGCCGGCTACAGCCAACACGATACTGCACATTAACCTCCCTCTAACCTGTCCTGATGACTCAATAGTTTTTTCCCTCTCCACAGTTGAAACGATTAAAACAACATGGCACACTTTTTGCCATGGCCTCCGCCTGCGCGCCAATAACCGACCAATCCACCAAAATAGGACCGGTCGGTGAAGAAAGAATAACATGGAGTTCAAAAAACACTGAGACTCCCCTTTGGGTTTGGGGGGGGGGGGGAAGGGGGAGGGAGTAGGGCGTGTTCCACTGATAACGCACCGACAATGCGAAAATGGGCCTGTCTTGGTCGTCTCCTCCCCCCAACCCTGGCAACGAAACGGCTAGACAACAAAGACTGTCCTTAGGTATGCAAAATTCGTAAATGAGTGCTACGAGGATGGTGAGGGAGCCAGCCAAAAGGGGACGCCTCCACCTGCAGTACAACCGACGCGACACCGAGACTTGCGCTTCGAGAGATGAGACGCTCTTTGATTTCAGTGAGGGCCACAGTGATACAATAGGTCTGTTCTACTCCCTTCTCTACGAAACAGCCGCTAGTCGGGGATAAAATGCTAAGGGACCCCATGAAGACTGGGAGGGGAATAAATAGGTTACCACTAACTTAGAGTGTCAAAACATCCTAGAGTCACAAATATCAGGGAAAAGGGACATGAGGTACCACTACTTCCATTACTGACTGTCCCCCTGAAGAGGGGAAAAACTCTCTAGTAGAAAAGTACATTCATTAAAGGGTAATTTAACACCTCAAGGGGCTTTAAAATGCTACCCAAAAGGTGGCCTTGTGATTGTCATAGCCAAATCTCACACCGGTAGAAAGAGCACACTATTGCATCCATGTGGTCCCCATGTGAAATCCCACTGTCGTCCGACAATCCCTACTTCGAATTTTATGCAAAGATTACCTCCAAACCATTGTTTGTTTGAGGAACGAAGACAATGGATATTCAAATTAGCCAGGCGCGAGATGGTGATGAATCAGCCTCACCGCTTAATTAGTCCCGGGGTTGGGTAGGGCTCACAAATCACGTCCCCCCCTCCCCCTCTCCCCCTCTCCCCCCTAAAGACATAACCGACAGTGAGTCTTGCCCGTCCACAATAAAGGGACTTATCCCTCTCAAAGCAGCGGATATCGCGATAAAATGCAACTAACCGGTTTCGAACTGAGGCCCCAAGTGATAAGGAGGTTGATGACCTTCAAGTCATCAAAGTCGAGTTGGAGCCACTCCCGAGCCTCATCTTTCACAGGCCATCGGGGACACCAGGCACGAGGGCTATCGTCGCCTTTGGAGTCGAAGACACTGGCACTAAATAAGAAACAATGGGATGATCTATGACTTGGTCTACTTTGATCACTCTTTTTGGTTAAATAAAGCCCTGGCTAGTTGGAATAGGCGGTGATTTCTTTTTCTCCTCCATCGGGAATGCAAGTCCACGAGCTTTGTTGCAGCACTTCGTTGATGCAGAAGAGGAAGGATGTAAATAATTAATTAACCTTAGAAATGTCCTATCCATAAAATAAAAAATGCACGAGCTTAATCCAATTCCCAAAGCAAAATCCACACAGTCATGGCATGGACCTCCAGACAGTAGTCTGGGCTGCACTGTACAATTGGAAAGACATTAAAAATTAATTTATTTGAGGGCAGACCGTGGGAAAAAAAAAACTACAAAAAGAAAGTTGACGGATCACGTGGCTCTCGGCCGCTCTCTTGAAAGCGTCGCCCTACTACTGACTACTACTGGTAGTGGCCTACGACACCCCTACGGGAGGGCGAAAAACTTGGGCTGTCGTGCTCGAGCTTAAAAATAATTTTAAAAATCACATTACACAGATGCGTGTGATTTTAGTGATTGAGATCACGCATTCCTGATGCGGCCAGAAAGACTTGTAGTGGTGCATCATGAACCCACCATCAAACTTTTCCCCAAGGTGGGGGGTGGAGAGATGGGGTTACTTCCATTCCCTTCATAAAACCTGCGCTGCCAAACACCTGCTGGGCAGGAGCGAGGTTTTGGGGCAATTTTGACCAAAATCAAACCCCGCCTTTTGCATTGCGTGACCAGATAAAAGGTCTTCTTGAGAAGTTCCGTGTATAAGCTTGTGGGAAAGGGAGGAACTGAGCTAATGAGAGATTCAAAGAGGATCTAATCAAAACATTCTTCCCCCAAACACAAAGACAGAGGTAGTGGGATTGGTTTAAACAAAACTGACCCCATCAAACAGTAAAATGGGTGGTGTGACGAAAGGAAGCCTCTGTACAGTCAGAGTAGTCCAGAAGAGGCAAGTCGGAGCAAGGAAGCAGCGAAGGTGAAGATTATTGTGTAAAAATCCTCAACGATGTCATGGAATGCATGGAAAGCGGACCTTTGGTCCAGGATAAAAGGTGCCTTCGAAATTCCACGAGGATAGCAGTCCGAAAACCTGAGGCTTCGGCAGGCGTTTTGACGTCCCGAACTTCACATCTATCATCATCATGTGGACCACACCTCGGGACCGCCAAAGAATACGACGTCTAACCAGTCTAACTTCCAGAGTTCAATAGAGCTACTTCTTCTCTCTCCTCTTCTTAGACCATTGCGGTGAGGTAAAATAATTGAACCGGGAATGATGGGTCCAAGAGTAGGGCGAGAAAATGAACGATAGTGTTGGGAAAGCAAAAAGTTAAGAGCTACTCGCCCTTCTCTTTCCCCTCTAACTCCGCTTTTAGATTTCGCTTGTTGATGCGGTGGGAATGATGGGCAATTTCCTAATTAATTTGAATATGAGGACACGGACTGGTCTCAAGCCTCCGACCAGGGTTGTGTTTAATTTATGTATTATAGGGGAAAGAAAATATTACCGGTTGCGTGGAAGCATACTGCAAAGTGGGAGAATGATCTCGTGATCAGTTTTATCTCTCTGCACATCGCACAACTCTACAAGATCCTGACCAGATAGAGGCAAAGCATAGAAGGGGGAAGACGGCCGGTTAGATTGGTCACGATAACAGAGGCTTTGCTTGTCAACACGAAATGGCTAAGTGTTTATCATAATTAATCGGCTAAAGCGTTGGAAATAGTCTCTTAAGGGAGGAGAGCTACATCCAATTGGTGGTTAAATGGTTAGTGACAGAGTGGAAAGCCATTAATCGGTGGGACAAAGGCCGAAGGGTTGCATACTACACGTCAGTCCTCGCTGGCCGGCTGTCTGTCTGTCTGTTTGGTTGCCTATCTGTCAATCACAGACCGTGAGGCGGGGCAGGGTGAACGACGGAGTGGTAGGAGTTAAATGCCTCCTTGAGGTCAGCCGACTAGCAAGTCATGCGGTATTTCCCACGGTGATAGGGTTTGGGGATTAATAACCGAAAGGAGGGTTGAAAGAAAGTGCGACTAATGGAGTATCGTGTTGTGGAGAGCAAGTGCTAAGTTTTAGGCCAGAGAGGAACAAGCTCCCATTCTCCTATGAAGGGAGTAAAAACAAAAAGCCCGAGAATGGAAGGAGAGAGAGAGAGAGAGAGAGAGAGGAGTGATTACTCACGAGGCCTGATTTGCGCCATAATTATCGTAGGCAGAGCTGGCTGAGTAGTTGGAGGGTGTCTGGAAAGAATTGATTGTATTGTCCATTTCCTGTGAAAGCGGCGTTCCGCTAACTGAAACAGAAAATCCAAAAGAAGCCTGTTATTTAAAAGTTCATCTGATAAAAGGGTGTAAGGAGTTAATTGAGCCTATAACTTATCACCGAGGTCAGTCCGAAGAGAGGAGAAAGGGCGGAGGAGGAGGAGGGGAGGCAAAGGGAGCAAAGGAGTGGTGTGACTAATGGAACCCGAGGAAGTAGCATCTATTGCGAGGCTTTTTCCCATAAAAAGAGGGCGTGCTAAGGAAACGAGGAAAGCTCAGATAACAACAACAAAGTTGGCAGAGATGGATGGCGAAAATCGCTTAGAAATCTTTAACAAGTCCTTTTAGTGCCGGATATAAATCAGTGAGGACAAATATAACCTGTACGATGACCTTTTAAGGGAGGAAAAATTAACCGAAGTGGGAAAAACCCAACGAAAAACTGTTCATATGCAGCAGGGACAATTCCAGTGCAGTTTAATGTGCATAAAGGTCATTGTTGGGACCCCGCTTCGGTGTTGGAGTCCAGCACAATCCTAGGCCGAGGTGGACGTTTGGGATTTCGACAAACCTAATGCTGCTTTGGTAAATAGGGTCGGGAGGTTCTTAATTTTGTGGATAAACAAGTCGTTTAACAACCATATCGTATAACATGACCTCGTCATGTGTCACTCCAGCCCCAGCATGTCGGCTGGTTGATGTGTTTCGGAAGCGAAGGGCGAATGAACGGATGGAGGGAAATAAGTACACCCTTTTAAAGGGTGGAATTGACTAAAATAAAGCAATTCACTTGGGTAGATTGTTATTCTTTTCAACACTGAGGGAGCAATCAACTGTCAATCCTGACAGTCGATGTGCCAGTGATGGGGAGTGGACAAGCTTAGGGGTACATGTAAAAATGATGACAGACTGTTGTAATATTTTGTGCCTACGGACAACAACTGCACTTTGTCCGAAAACAAAGGAGTGAAATCGTGTCCGCAGCTTGGCGCATGAACTACTCAGTGTCAAGTGTCGGTCCCAGCGATCAACAAACGTCAACTCAAGCAGCCTATCCCTGTTTCCAAGGCTGAAGATGTTGGAGTTGAACAATTTATCCTGCCAATAACTCATTTTTTATCACTATTTAGTGAATGTGAGTCAATAGGAGAGGGATGAATGGAGTTGGTTGGTGCGCTTAGGGGGCGCCAAGAAACCAGATACTTCTGCAATCGCGGTCCATAAGGTGCTAGCACCTATAGAGGCTGGGGGGAGGGAGGATCTCGGCTTAGACACCAGATGGAGCCAGGTGTCGGTCCACACCCCCACGAGGGTATTCGATACCTCCGAAGAAAAAAAACATACGAATACCTTTGTCCGCATACATGAGCCAAAGAGGCTCGGAGGTGGCGATGGTATTTGTACGTGTTATGCCGCGAAATTGTTGAATTAACTAGAGAAAGGCCTCTGTGAAGGTGATAATCGTGGTCCCTCAAACTATCAAGCAAAAGTATTGCTGCGTTCAATGTCACCCAATTCACTGGGGAAGAAATGACGAGTGAGGCAGATTTCTCCCCGATCCCAGCATTGACTTGATTACCTCTAATCAACCAGTGCTTTCAGCTTAATTAAAAAAGGAGGTAAATAATGATGACAGGAGAATGGACTACGAGGGGTAAGAGTTCATGATGAATCAAGGGGGAAACTGTCTTCCATTAAAGTTTCATGCAATAAAGCAACTAGAGATACAAAGGCACGCAATAAGTTACCCCTGGTCTGGTGTTCTTGGTCCATAAAAAGCCTACCAAATTCGGCAAAACCACAAATAATTTAGCGGATGAAGTTCCGTAAAATGAAATCCCCTCTTCTGATGAAAAGACTTTTCCTCCTGTGTAGTGTGTGGAAAGGGACAAAATTTGATTCTCCCGTCAAATCGAAGGTGTGCTAGTTATAGACGAAAAAATCAAACCAAAATTGCATCAAAAATGCACAAGCCGACATCAAATGCTTCCATGCCGACCGTTAGCCCGGATGGGCTGTCAGACAGGTTGACAGGGTTGAAAAAAAAAGGAGAGAAAATAGCAACCCAAAGAAGAAGAAGAAGAATGAGGAGGAGAGAAAATCCACCGAGTCAACAGGAAGGATGCACAAAGTGCTTTCGAACACTGAGGGAAGAGCTGGCAAAATCAGTGTCACTTAGAAGGTAGATGAAAAAGCGAAGAGAAAATAAGCTAAGAGAGGGGGAGTGACTTTACTAACCAAACTTCGCCCTGGCGCCAAAGCAATCACGCTAACTGTAAGGTGAGTTGGCAAAGCGGAGGCTTCCCATCTGCCTTTGGCGCCACCTATGACCACCCGTTGCAGCAAGCGGAGAGGACGGCGAGAGGAGAAGAGTAAAGCACCCCTTTGTAGGCGCGAATGGAGGGGAAAAAAAATTCTTGCCTCCCCACCTGCCGACTGACCTCTTATCAAAAGACCTCATCGACTGACTTTCCACGACTGAAATGCCACAAGCTCTGACGCCCGATTGGGATCGCAACAGTTACTAACCGGGCGCCTTAGATGCATCGAATTCGCTGAGGTGGGACTGAAACCGACGAATGGTAAAATCTTGTCTCTCAAATTTAACACGGCGTCGATCCACTTAAAAATGTGCTTTGGAACCAAGAAACTGCTATTCTAGCAGTACCTTGATGTAAAAGAATTTGGATTCTTGTTAATGCTTAAAGGGCAACTGAACAGAGTGGATTAGAGGGCAGTAAGGATGAAGATAAATGGACCGAACAGCCACTTGGAGGCATGAACGAGCATCTCGACCTACAGCAGGGTCGTGGGGCGGGTGGAGGCCCTTGTCAAGCGGACAAACGGTAATCCGAGAAACTCTTGTCACTACTTCCCTTCACATCCACTAGAAGTTATAATTGGGATGATGTGGAGGAAAAGGACGATGCGGTGGATCTGTCCCTCAATTACCGACCAATCTCGAGGCGACCGCAGTACTGAGATAACCAAACTCTCAGTTGGCTAGACCAGGCTAAACAGAGAGCCATAGTGACCACAACTGTTTACTAACCGAAGACATAGGGGCGTACAATTTCCAAGCGCTCGGTTGACACCTTTAAACACACAGAGGTGGTAAATCTCGACAATTGCGGAGGCCTACAAAGGGCGATTAAACTGTGTGCTCGCTGCCATGCAATGGCACGAAACTTTGTGTACACAATTATCTAGGGACCAATCTGGAAGGAGTGGGGAAAAAAGATGTATCGTCTCTCGAACATTCAACAATTCTAATTACCAAGACAACGTTGTTTTATGGGTGGAGATAATCAAATTTGTAGAGACGGGAGGAGTCAAGTGAAACTACTCCTAGTCACCATCGGACCGCGTCATAGTGATGGCGAAGTCTTCCCAGCGTTAAAAAAAACCTGATTTATGCTTAAACATTCAGCCACCGAAGATGTCGGAAAGCCTGATTGAGCACTGGATGTAGGGTCGGTGGCGGGACTAATTACCTACCCAGACGTTTTAATTACGCACCTCCAACCACGAGGCCATCAACCGCCATCTTGTCAGCGTCTGCTGCTGTGGCAACCCAGGAGAATTTGAACTAGCCTCCTTTTACAAGGCAATGGGAGAAAAAAGAATGTGCCTACACAATGCTTGTTCCCTTGCCCCCAAAATGAATAAAAAAAACCAATCTGAAAGAATACAACAGTCTGCTATTTTAGATGGCATTAGAGGGGACAATGGTTGGTGAGAGTGAGAGCGCGCGTACAAGAAGCACCAAACAATTTGGCGTCAAATTGAGTGGGAAAATTGCGCCAGTTTTTATCTCACCACCTCATTTTCAGCACGACTACACCGATTGCCATCCTCGCATTTGTCAAAATGGGGGAAAAAAAGACCTCCCATAAGTGAGGGCTGAAGTATGGCGTACCTACTACTAAATATAGTGGAAGCAACTCCAAAGGACTGGAATTTAGGAACACAGCCTCGAACAGGAGGAGTAGGAGGGAATCGACCATTACCGAAGTAACCACACCTGGAGGAGGACCTTCAGAACCAAGCAACACCCAGGTAGAGAAGTGGTAGACATCGGCACTGGTGGACCAGTCTACCTTCCGCGCTCCCTGGATGTTGACAATACGGCAACTGTTGTGCGATGCATTCCATAGAATGAAGACCAAAAGTGATGCATTGGGAGAGAGAGAGAGAGAGAGAGAGAGAGAGAGGGAGGCAAGACGACCCGACTCCACACAATTAATGACCAATCTAGGTTGGTAATTAACACCCGGAATTCGGTAATCATCACCGCGTCTACCGAATCTTGTAAGTCATCATTAATTTAATAAACTGGGCGGATGAAATCCATGTGCTAATGAATTAAGTCTTCGACAAATCGGACACTTTAAATGTGCTTTGGAGGCAAAAAAAATTTGTCCATTTAATAGTAGAATGAGTTAGTCATAAATAATCGCAACGTTGCGATGGAGATGGAGCTACCCGGTTCCAGAGGGGGGAAGGAGGCAGAAAAAAAGACAAGTAGAGCCAGACATTCCACGTCGAGGCGTTCTTTCGTTCGCTCGCCAGATCGAGACAAGTCTAGGCGACTGTCCGCCCGGACTCCTTCCGGTTGAAAAAAAGGACGTGGTTAAGTAAAATCCACCCGATTTAATGAAATTGCATGTATTTTCTGGAACAAAATACAAGACCTCCATTGTAAGGGTTACAACAGAGGGGATGGCAAACACCGAAACCTTTTCACGGATTGGCAAAATAGGAACTGTCCAAGTTGAGGTCAAATAACACACATTACCTGTTGACCACTTTGGTCACACTAAAAGTCAAGACAGACTGGACAATAAAGTGAGAGTCAAGCTACAACCTCCTTTTAATTGTTTTGGCGTTTATTGGGGCCGCCTGTAGCCGTAGAAGCGTTCACCGGTGGAGAGGAGGGCGAAAACACGCCATGACACAAACATGGGACACCCAGGATGTTAGAAAACGACTTTTCATGCGCATTTGTGCCAAAAAAGGAAAAAAAAACGTTTTCACGACCGATTGTTTTCAGACACAAATGTTATCACCGTATTTACGAGTGAAGGTGCGAGAGATAGTTGTTAGCCCCCCAAAGACTTGACCGAACGCGGTTTACTTGATAGTAAACAATAGGGCGCACTGTAGAACTGGGTGGTTATCAATACAGTCAAAGTGTTTTTTTTGTTTTTTTTCTCTCCTCCTCCTTTTTCGAACCTAAAGAACGTCAAAACATCTTAGCCAAATGACAGAAACAAATGACAATGTCTAAAAGCTCTTTGTTAAGGAATATTAAAAAAAATAGCGTCATTTTTCACTCCTCACTTTTCGGCTTCTCGTGAGAAAGGCGATAAGATCACTTAGTGAACCAAGTGGGGGCACAAAAGTGGACTGCACGAAATCCACTCCATTACGCTAGAAGTGCCGTTAAACTTCAAATCCCCCACCACCACCTCACTAAACAACGAAATTGGTCCACAACCAACCGGTCGTATTAATCTGGTGGGTGACATAAACGACAATTTCACACACAGAACACGAAAGCGGACTGGTAAGAAGGCGATTTCATCGTGTGGATAGCGGCGGTAATGGTAGTTCAATCATACACCCCTTTGTAGGCCTATTACAGAGACCTTTACGAGTCATCAAAAAAAACAGAACCAGATGTGAGGAGGCTAATGAAAAGGCATTTGAGTATTTGCTGAGATCGAAATAGAACATATGGAGGAGGAGAAGGAGGAGGAGGAGGCGGAGGAAGAGGCGGCATGAAAGGGCGGGTGGTGGACAAAGCGAATGCTCAAAAGGTCTGTACTTGTTTATCAGTAAAGAGATGATAAGACGGGTGGTCGGGACGGTGAATTCACAACTATGGTGCTGTCAGTGTGTGTGTGGGTGTGTGCAGGTCGAAGACAAATGGAATGTCCTCACAGCTCATCAGTGTTCCCCCTCCACGTGCGCGGTAAAAGCTGGCGTATCTCCACGACCAAGTGACACACACACACACACACACCCAAATACAGTGTGACTCACACAAAGCACCAAGGGATTACTTTAACGCATACACGAGACCGCCTGACATGGAGCAGGCGCCGCCTCGCCGCGAAGTCACATGGACTTGAAAAAGCCCATCGTGAACCTGGCTTGACCTCCAAGGCATCAAATCTGCCACCCTTTAAATATACTCGGTTAAATGTAGAAAAAACCAACATTGTGATTGGACCAGTAGAAGACGAATGTTGGTGGACAAGGCGCACTCGAGATACACAAAAATCTCATAAAGTCGTAATAACTGCCTCGACATAATTTGATCTAAAAACTCATACTAACACTTGTGAGGCATAAATAAAAAACAATCTTTCCCTTAATAAATGTAAATGTCAAGAGAAACTCACTAACATGGAACCTCCGTAAGAATGAGGCGAGGCGGTAAACGGCAACAGGCTAAATTAATTAAACACAATCGGCTGTGGTTTAAAAATGAGCTTTGACACGATGCGCTTGTCAAAGGGTAGGAGAATGCGAATTGCCCTCATAAATTTAGATTAATCAAAAAAAGCTGCACTAATCAACGGAAGCGAGAGCGATAGGCTAAACAAGGAAGGGAGATTAAGTCGACCCAAAATCTTTAGCTCAGGAAATTGACAAAGCTAATAAAACAGTGTGTAGTTTTAAGAAAATAGAAATGTTCTAGAGCCCTGGTAGAAGAAAGACAATTAATAGGTGTTAAGCCTCAAGACAATAACTAAAGTAACTATGTAGAGATCTTAAAAAAAACCGGTTTAGAAATCTGTAATCCAGTAGTCCGGTTCTCATTAAACAGATGTTGAACATGCTTTTAGACTTTGAGGAAGTCACAAGCGTTAAAACTAACAACATTGGTAATGCTCGTGAAAAGTGAGCTGCTTTACCCTAACCCCGAGAAATTAGTTTGATGTGGCACGTAAAGGTGTCGTATAAACTACGGAAGCTGTACAAAAACGAGATTCAAAGTTTAGAGCAGCTAGAAAGTAAATTCAAGGCGTAATTATCTAGCCCAAGAAACCAGTGACCCGGTCCAAGCTGATGCACCATTCGGCATTTTATACCTTAAAGCGGGGCTGTTGAATAATACAGCCAAGGCAAAACTGTTATAAACGCAAATTTCGAATGCATCCAACCACTGATGCTTACGCTAAACTTCTAAAGTGAACGCAGGAAAACAAAGTTGATAACACTAGTCTTCAATGCAAAATTGCTTCTAAAAATGTGCATAAAACTTGAGTCATCAACAAAAAAGAGAAAAACACAATGGCTAAAACATACCATTATCATTAAAAAGCAGGATTATGGATATGGCAAAGATGATGGAACGGTACAGCGTGCACGGCTCCCGAAACTTCATTTCGAGTTTCATCATGGTAACTCCAAACAGGTTGTTGAATTGCAATTAATCCCAAGATCCAGGATCAAGAAGCATGATGGCAATAGATTCAGGCCTTTGGAACAAATATACCCACCAAAACCATACTCTGAGCTGCCAGGTTGGTGCAGGCACGAAAATTCGCGAAGCACCACGCAAATCGAACGAGAGAGAAATCAAATGAGCATCAAGGCCATACGCATATCTATCCAACGCATTCCTGAGGAATTAAAACGAGCACTCGAGAAAAAATACTTCTGTTAAAAAATCTTGAGTCCATGCAATTACAATAACACCTGTTGGCTATGGCAAAAAGCTGTAATTATTTGAAAAATTTCGAGGACTTGCTTTTATGATAAAAGTGACATTTGGTTAAGAATCAACAGGTTAAAAGGATTTAAAAATAATCCTAGAGTAAAGATTTGTTTTCGTTGCAAAAAGAAGATATAAATAACAAATTAAAGTCATTTATTTGCTCCATTACTTTGCCTTGTAACATTCCAGTAAAGATAAAAGTAGGAATAATGCTACGACTGAATGCATATATACTTAGCAAGGAAGAAGAAGATAAGGGACTGGTGGTATGGCTCAGAGACCCGCTTAACCTATTAAAGCAAGATGACCACCTGACTGACTATAGCCATAAACGGCAGTGATGCAAACAAAGCATTGCAATTGTAACTCCGTTAAGCGGCCTGACCTTTAGGCTGTGGCAGTAATTCTATCCTTACTGTGCGTTGACAGTACGGATTCTGCCAGAGCAATGCTTTTTATTTTGTTGTGATAGGGTCTCAAGGTGTTACAACTGATTGTGTAACACTTTGTTCGTTCAAACTGCCGGTTTCGGTCACTTGGGTGGCCATGTTGTACTAGCCGGTTGGCCGGCCTCCGGGCCATGCCAGCAGCCCCCAAGCCCTCCGTTTCCAGAATATATATGGTCTGCCCTAGTACTGTGCCTTTTCTACCATAAAGGAAGTCTCTTGACGATACAATTGTTGCAGCCTCCGAGCTTCAATATCTTTTGGCGCTGTTTTCAAGTAATGTAACGGCTCATTTTAACCGTAAGCCTAAAGGTTTGATAAGGGCCAACTTACTCTTTTAAAGTCACATTGCTTTTGTTATTTGTTAGTAAAGTTCCTGATGATCCCGAAATTGTGTAAATAATATACAAATGTACACGTAGAGAAGCAGGGTGACCATTATCGCATGCAACACCAACGCAATTGGGACTGCAACAGAACCATCAAAAAGTTTTCTATTCGTAAGTTATATTTGAAAATTAAATAGATTTGGCACTACTGCCTGCTTAAGTCTCATTGTTTTTCTTTTCTACATTTAGCACGTTCAAGGTGTAGCGGTCATTCCATAGCCTTGGGATGGCAGCGTTAACTCGTGGTGAGAGGGAGTTACGAGAACGACTCGATACTGTAGGTTCAAGACTATGTATTATAAAGTATTTTAGCATTTTAAACCCCCCTTTGAAAGCGTGAGTTTCTGTTTGCATTTCGACGCCCTACCCTCTAGTATGAAAGGGAAGGTGGGATGCCGCTTGAAGTACTTCAGCACCTTTTAAATGAATCAGACATACCGCCCGCAAGAACAAAAAAGTTTTTTAGAAAAGCTGATGTCAATTGTGATCGACGTGTTAACTACGATGAGTTTTTACGACAGGTTGGTTGTTTGATTTTCTTTCGCCCCTCGCTATGGACTTGCAAAATAATTTTCCCCAAATTGTTTATTAATTTTTGTCCAAAGGCAATTCATCATAAAACAAATTTGTTTTCACACTGATGAGCAATTGTGGGAGATGTTTTAAAGAACATTATTGTCATATTTTTCATGACCAAGTTATCTAAAATTTGTTAATTTACCATAGACGGATGACATAAAGTGCTGATAAGGCAAATAATATGAGCTAAGAAGTTGAAAGGTCTTGGTGCAACATAATCACTTGCTTTGGCGAAAAATCACCTGACATCTGTCTTGGTAAATCTTTAGATAATGTTCGAGGATAGCGCATTTCTGCAGAAGCTGGCATTTGGGTCGATTGCACTGAACAGAGCCGTCATCGCTGTTGCTCCGCAAACAGCTCGTCGTAAGCAGAGGCTACAAATGCAGAAAAATGGTATTGACGAGACCGATCTCTATAATTGGGGCGAGGCAGACGTGAATAATTACATTGAAGCCTACGATTGCCGTCCACCCCCTATTTTCATTCCCTTAATTACGTTTGCTCAGGTACGTTTCCGTATGCATCGTTTTTACGAATTAAATACCGTGGTAATGAGTGGTTCCTGCTAATGCAGTCATTGTCTGGGAAAGTCGCGCCATCTCAGACACCCATGATGGTTCCGTTGTTTATTTATCATTTGTTACCTCACGCCCACACTTCGGTTGTGACTGGATCAATTTTTACCTCTCTTGCAAAGCCAGGCTTTGTTGTTTGGGTGAATATGAATAAATTAGTTCAAATTACCATATTCCGACCTTTACACAATATTTTCGTTCAAATTGGTGTCTAAGGTTACTTACTTTCCCTATTGTGAGTTTTTTTCTTGTCAAAACATGAATCGTCAACTCTAGTAATAACGCCTTGAACGCCTTTGTGATACTGCATCAAAGAAGATCCCTGTTTTTTTCCCACTGCCACGGAGTTAGTGCATTCTGACTGGCATACATGAAAACAAGCACTCAGTATGACCATATGGTAGGCAACTTGGTGAGGCGGACTGTGAAGCATCAGTCCTTGTGACTAACTTGTAGATAGCTGTATTCGCCTACTACGCAATCGTAGCAGGACTGGATGCTGACCCCTACAACGATGTCACCGCCTCCTCCGGTGTGCCCTTCAACAGTCCCCTAATCTACCTCCCACAAAAGCGCTACCAGGCTTGGCGCTTCCTCTCCTACATGTTCATACACAACGGCTACGTCCACCTCATCTTCAACTGCGTTCTTCAACTAGCTCTAGGCGCACTGCTTGAGCTGGTGCACAAATTTTGGCGTGTCGGTATCGTCTACCTCCTAGGTGTCATCGCTGGTGAGTTGAAAGTGTCAGTCCTCAAGAACCCAACAATAGCGGTTCACTTTTCTACCATGCCAAACACCTGGGCGGTTTGTTATTTCAATTCATTGTCAACTTGCCTTTCCTAGGGGAAAATACTGTTTATTCTTTTTATTAGCTGCCTATTGGGGTGGGGGGGGGGGGAGAGGGGAGGATTGGGGATGAGGATTTTAATGCGTTGGATGAATCATGGCAACTTTGGCACAGGAAGGTTTCACGTGCCAAGTAGACTTCAAAGGCGCATAATTTTGAATTTATTCTTCCAATCAAATCTTTTCCTCTCTCAAAAATGGCAGCATACATCATTATGAAGGTCAAGGAAGAGGAAATTCGAGTGCCATTCACCTTTACACTAGGTGGGTGAAGGCAAACAGAGGGTTGTATTTGACCTCGGAAAGAGTAGCAAGATGAGACTGGAAACCACTTCTGGTAGACACAAGGCTGGTCTATAAATCTCAGACCTGAGGGTGTGTTAATCACCTGCATACTTTATTAGCAGAATTATTTTAGGCCAACCCATTCTGGCCTTGATGTTTATGGTCATCTGACAGAGGTGCTAGTAAGCGCCTTGACAACTCGTCATGACCTCTATAGACATAATGTTGTAGCACCCACAGACTTCTTTGAAGACGAAAGAATGAAGGGGGGTCTTAGAGGCCAAACCACCCGGGATAGGGCCTTAATTTGCTCCGTCACTCAAACACAGTGTTAAATAAACAGAGTACTGCAAAACCCTCCTCCTCTTTTCGTCATCAGTAATTGTGTAGTATGAGCTCTGTGATCACAACAAATGTTACCACGATCTGTGGTGTTAAACTATAAAGATTTGGGGGTGCAACAGTGCGCTTACTACTTGGCTACATTCTTTCAAGAAACAGTCTGTGTCAAATTAGAACTCCTTATCTCATTTTTTATCGTGATGACTTTGCACCCTACCTACCAGATGGCGACGAAAGAAATAACCAAATTTTAGGCAAGTGGATGTCCATGCCTGGGAACCTACTTGCTCCCACAATGGTTTTTAATGACACCAGAGAGCTTTGAGATACCTACTGGAAAAGTACATCAAATAAACTTTCAAGCTACACTAAATTGCCTTAAAAGGGACCGTCTGAACAATTGGAGTTACGATTTCTCCATTTCCGTTAAGCTGATTGGTCGATTGAAAAGAAATTCATTCGCCATTCTGATTGGTTAGTTAGGGAGAAATTCTTACATCATTCTGATTGTGTCAGAATCCGAAAAGGATAAGCTACCATTTAGTAGTTTCCCTTAATAATTCGTGCGGATGACCGTAAAAACTCCCACAACATAATTTTTCCACATTTTATGATTGTTTTCTTTTTCCATTAAAAATTCTGACTCCCTTTGTAACTCAACGTTCCAGTCGTAAACGCAAATAGAGTTTATGCCACTTTCCACGGGGAGGATGAAGCTACAATAAACTTGTTTCGTACTTGCCCAAAATGAAGTTGGTTTCAGGTCAAATTTTCACCGCACCATAGGGCAAGCTGATTGGTTCAGCGCCTCCCCCAGTCCCTACAAGCGAATCGTTCACCTTCAGGATTGCTTTGCTTGAAAATATATTGCCTCGTTTCCGTGCCAATTTTTTTTAAACAAAAGGAATGACAGCTTAATATAAGAACTACACGATTCCTCAATGGTTTATCATCGCATAGCCAAGCCAATTTCTTTACATTTAAATAAGACCAGCTGCACTTCGTGGGCTGTTGTTTAAACAACCTATCTTGTCGTGATTACTTCCGCTTTCCTATTTTAAGAGTGGCAAACGATTGCAGTAAACCAGGCGGATGACTCAGTAAGATTTGTGTTTACTCACTAATGACCTGTCAACTGCACGATATGATGATTCTCCGTTTCGGCGGCATTTTTACGCCCCACTTGAATGATCACATGTTTCATCATGACAGTCACGTATTTTCGTTCCTTTTTTGTGTATTCAGTCCAGGAAGTCTCTGGCATACACTTGTAAAGGGCATAAGCACCACAATTCCTGCCTCCAACACCAACCTGCCTTGCCAAAACAGTGGTGCCACTGGAGGCTCCTTTTTTTTGCTGTGGATACAGAGTGCTTTATCATGCTTATAAGAGGCTAGACACAGACAAAAAACCAATTTCACTAGGTAACATTAATCATTCCGCACCACCTGACTCGTGTCGCCTTCCCGCTCCACTCTTGCTGGAATAACCAGGCACTGAAATGAAAAAATGGCATTAACACCACTTGAATCCCCATATTATCGTCATGCCATTGTGTTTAACAGGGTCTCTGGCGCATTCAGTCAGCGATCCCTTCGTTGCCTTGGCCGGGGCCAGCGGTGGCTGCTACGCTCTCATTGGTGCCCACGTTGCTACTATTATCACGGTGAGTAGTATGCACATGCGGAGAGGCTGTGCAGAGCGTTTATTTTTCCCCTTTAAAACTTTATGCCAATTTATCATTTTAATTCCACAAAGGATGGTAAATAGGGCATTAGAGTATGGAAATTAGGGCGTTTCGGATTAGTTAATGCATCAGTGAAGTGGCGCGTGGGCGGTTCATCTATCGTTTTGTGGTGGCTCATTATTTTTAAAAAAGCTCATTACTGCGATAGGCCTGCCTTAAACAAACCACCCACGCGTCATCCAGCTGATATGTAAATGATGTCTTTGCTCGAAACATCCAACTCTTTGATTGTTTAATGGAGGTCCAGTGGGGTGTGTGGGTGATTGTAAAAGGTGACCCGAAACTCACGCATGAACTACTTTTGATAGGAAACACAGATTTATAATAGTGAGTCGTAAACTTTTCACTGATTTATAAAGCATACGATTTGGGGTTGTGTGGGAAATGGGAGGTTGGGTAAAAGGTCCCCACGGCTTCGCCGGCAGGTATGCGATCTCTTATTGAAGCCACTCAAGACACAGCATTCACTTCAAGGCGTGCATACTTGTTTGTTGCTAACCCTCTCACACTTCAAACAGTTCCAACGACAAAAGCTTAGCATGACCTGAGCGACCAATTCCGATCACCGAAACAGGAAATCCTACAACCGGGCGATGGCTGATGCAATATTTGAATTGTTTCTCGACTGTGTGACATGTGGAACCGTACCGTTGAAACCACAATTAGGGTACAAAACTGGACAACGGATTTGTCTAATGATGATGCCTCTAGTCCAAATTCCACACCACAACGTGAATGCATTTGTTTGTCAACACTCATTTGTGGAGTCCCGTACAGCGAATGCCATCAAGATGGAAATGGTGGAAATGATTTTGTTCAAGAAACCAAAATCCGCTTTTTGTTGCTGTTCCATAGCCTATTCAACGAAGTCTAGTCGCTGTGCATTGCCAGTAGGCTCCAGTTCTTCAGTCAATTGAATTTACCAAATCTTTTGTGAGAATACACCGCAGGGAGCCTCAATGATTTGGGTTGAAGGATGACTTGAGTGTTTCAAACAATCTCCTCGCAGTTGATGAACTCTAGCTAACAAACTTTCCCTATTTTTGTACAAATAGCACAAAATTGAAACCTTATGTGGATTTTGGGACTCATTGTATCATCTCGACTCTTTCTTGAGGTCGTAAGAGATCGTGAGCGGCTAGTGGGCCCCCCTCTCCCCCCTTTTCTCCCAGAGGCCATGTCGCCTGGTGCCGGAAGCGTGGTCTGCGAGGACTTAAGCGCCCACGCAGTCGGACAGTAAAATTGTTTATTTGAATAAATTAAGTCCTTCCTCTTGACGCTGCCCTTATTTAGAATTGGAAGACAATGCAGGCTGGATGGTTGAAGAGTCCCATGAACTTCCTCTCCAGTGGAGCTGTCCGTCTGACCTTCATCCTCCTCCTCGGTGAGTGATCCAATTGTCTGCCATTCAGTTTGATGGTCAAATAGATATTTAAATCTCACCACGGAACACTTAAGAAGGCCACTGCCTCAACCATGATGCTCATTTCTAAAAGTTGGACCAATTCCCAACATCGTAGCTAGCATCTCCATTCTGACGCCCGCTATCAGGCTAGGCTTTTACCATGGAATATGTGGCTGTGATAGACCTCTCTTTTCCCTTTTTTTCTCATAATCTTCCATTATTTTTCTTTTGTCATGGACTTTGACTGATGCTATTTCAGCCTGCCAGTTGCATGTTTGTATTACAGCAAATACCCCGGCCTTTGTGTGTATGGGTCAAAGTTTTCATTGCGCCTGCACATGACAACTGCAAGGTCAATTATTGCATTCTTTGTTTTTTCTTGCTCTCTTGCTTTCTGTTGGCAACCGCCGTACCAGATTTAAAAGTTTACCAGTGAAATTTGACTGAACACGTTTTCTCAGTCCAAACACACACACACATACACACACAGACACACACGCACACACACACACACAGACGTGAAGTGAAGCTGGTTTTGTTTAAACACGCTTAGCTGTGCAGTCGGCTGGTTGGATGTGCATGGATCGGCGATGGACAAGGAGGTGTAAATGGCTAAGCAATGGCCGTTATTCAATTTTTTGGCCAATAATCCATCATTGCGTATTAGAAATCAGGTGGAAATAATTGGAAGACGTTTAACATTTTTGCTTTCTTTGTTGAGTCTGTTTGGCTAGTGGCTCCACACTGTTGCTTTTCCAAACCTCTCTTTAAACCACTGTCAATGAATTCTGAATTATTTTGAAGATGCTTGTGCGTGCTGATAGGATATAAGTAGTATATGCCATCGGGGAGTTATTGAAGTAAACACGTGTAATGAACGCCTGGCTTTGGAGTTAAACAGACACTAACCTGACGCTTGAGTTGACTACGAACGCTGAGGGGTGGATTAATCGCATTTTTGCACTGTTTTTTATTTCCCCACCTGTCCTTCCTGTCATTGTCTGCAGTCAGGAATGATCTTGCTTTTATTTTGGAGCTCCTTTTACTATGGTAGGGAGTTCACCGCCTTAAGATCTTGTAGAAAATGGCATTAGGAGCAGCCGAGCTTTCGTGGCTATAAAGAGAACAAAAGGAGTGCTTTCATATTGATGGCGTCTACACACGAGCATCTTTCTTTCATTCCCCAACCAACCCATAGGCAATGTGTTCAAGCTGCAGCCTAGTCTTTATCCCGGTAGCAACGAGCCTCTCCTACCCCCTTTCCTTGTTTCCCCTGTGGTAAGGCCAGTGAATCAGCCCAACAAGGGGTATGAATGTGTTTGAGAGGGCCACTGTAGTAACGCGGGGGTGAGGCAATGTCGGTTTTATGGATTCATCCTCCACCTATAAATCTGTTGATAGACTTACCTGCCGAGGGGGGAAATATGGACCTCATTTGAGGGAATCAAATGGCTACACACTGCTGCACACACTATTTAGTTCAGGATGGATGTGAAACCAAATGAAATCCTGGCTTCAGGGAGCAAAAGAAGGAAGCGCCTCACTTTGAGACAAGTAGCTCATTCAAAAACCGAAGCTCTATTCAGTAAAAGGGATTATTTGGGAGGAGCAAGGGAGGCGGCTTCACTACGCTCATTTAAAGATCTCCTTTCCCTTCCATTGACAAGAAGTTATCACCATTTGCGTTTATGCGTGGAGCATTCCAAATAAGGCTAAATTTAGGCACTGATTTACCCCATGAAGAGTGCCACATTTGTTGTCTTCTTTCAGTAGCGCTTACCCTAATTCAGCTATGTCTGTTTATTCCTGCCCCTATGGATAAATGGATAAGTGTAGGCTATAGCGGAGGTGATTCCTGTATTTTGGTGGCGCTGGGACAAAAGACCTTCTGTTTTGTGTGTTTGGTGGCCGAAGGGAGGATGCGATTACAGTCCACACTCGTTTCCACCTCCGTAGGTGGGCGCTTCTTCGCATCGAGTCATCCACAAGCAGGGTGAAAATGTGTAAATTAGTGAATGAATGGCTGGCATTCCAGATGTTCTAGCCCAGTCATAATCACAGAGCGCAAATACATCAAGCCAGATCGGATCTGGAAATGTTAGGTTACTTCTGAAAACTGGGATATGTGCATCGTAAAACAAGTGACTTAAGGAAGTGAGTGTGTAATTGGAACTGAAATGCCTGGTTTTTGTGGTGTAGAGCACTTACCATGCCCAGCATCAATCATAAAGTCTTGTTTTGCTCCCTAGGGCACTGCAAATCGCTTCAAGGCACTGAGTCCCCTAAGTAATTTTAAATTAAGGTCTTTCCATTATCTGGATTCTTGTCGGAGAAATCTGTCGCATAAACTACTTAAGTTCACCATTGTATAGCGAGGCTTTCCAAGGGATGCGCTTCCATCCCACGATGAAAGTCCACTCCCCACGTCATGGCTACGACCCACGCACCTGTCAAATGGTGATTGTGTGTCACTCAGAGAGGAACTGCTTTAAGACATTCATTTTTTGAAGGAATGAAGATGAAGTAAGATTTCTACGAGTCATCCAAGTTGTTCTTGACTTTTATAAACACCCAGGACGTACCTCTTAAAGTGGCCTTCAAAATGACTTACCAAAGTGCCTTTTGTGCTTCCGCTCTTTACAGAAGCCGCATTGGCTACCTATACAATTGAATAAACAAATAGGAATCACTAAAGTTCTTCCATAATTCGGGTACATTTAAAGCCACTCGTTAAATTCGCGGGTTCAGTTCGAAATCTAGGCCATCTTTAGGCCGGAAGACGGGTAAGAAGTGCCAAAATTATGCAATCCTAGGCAAAGCGGAGATGTGGATACTAATTTGGCATGAGGCTCAGTGTTGGCAATTAATCTTGCAGGATGAATTGTGGAAAAACATCGAGGTTTGCCTACCACCTCTCAGCTCTAGGATGTGTTAGAGATAGGCGTATTTAGTGATGAAGTGTGTTTTGTTGAACATACACATTGTCTGCGTGTGATCGGCGCTGTAATAAGTGTGTGCCCTGCTGTCTGCAGTAGGTGAAGCGAACGGGTGTGCGAATGTGCGTGGTTTGTTTGCAAGGGAGTCGCGAGAGCCCGACTTTTTGCCTTCCTCCCTGTGCCAAGTCGATGTTATTTCTCATAGACGTGAGTTAGCTTTCTCTCTGCATTACATGTTTGGTTGGTGAGAGAGGGCTATACACTCGATTTAACAAAGGTAAGATCCTCTCTGCTTTGTTCACATTTTCTTTTTTTGTGCAAGCTTAATGTCAGATCAGGGAAGGCCTTAAAGGTCACGAAAGCATCCCTCATTTTGGCACGTCAGTGCCTTCTCATCGAGGCAACTTGTTTAAATTACATGTAGGTGTATCTGGTAGACGAAAAAGGGCAAATTATCCCACCAACAAAGTGGCATATTTGAACACTTGACTCAACTGTGAAGGGCTGAATTTTTTATCTGGCAAGTTGCTTTTTCCAGTAAAGGTGAAACTTCATCCACACCCTGTACCACAGGGCGGTCGGTTAGGTAGAATTTCGTAAAAGTTTAAAAGAGCAAAAAAAGTGTCACATCTTCTTCACGCGAAATAAGTCACAATGACGAGTAGTAATGTGAGTTGTGTGAACGATAGACCTTTTCGCCTCCCTGACACTCAGTCAAATGGCAAAACCTGTGCCAAATTGGCAACAGCAACAGTGCCAACCCTTGAAGAGAAGAAGCCACCAACATTAGAGCATAATGTTAGCCTAAAATGAGGCCTTCGAAGGAAATGGAGCGCAATTTAGGGGTGTCGGCGCATTGTGCTTCATGTAGTGGAGTAATTAAGCTCACGGAAATGGTGCCTGTTACAGACCCAAATTTTGTTTTTGCTGTCAGATTGGTTTTGCGGGAGGGAAGGAGGTTAATTCCTCGCCCAGTTGCCATAATTGGGCCCTCTTTTCTTCCCTCCTGAGCTGGGCACGAAATACAGCCAATTCTTCTCTCCCTAGGATTGAAAGAGCTTCCCACCAGAGTTGTTTGTATCATTGTTTCTGGAGTTAGCTGTAGCCACTTTCCCAGTTGGGGGTGGGGTCTCATCTGCCACTTAGCTATGAGATGATCAGCCTCTTTTTAAACTCTCTAAGTGTTTTATTAATAGTAACCTCTGATGGCTTGCAGGGCTTTTAGATCGGGCGGGTTGATAACCAATGGGGAAAGATGGCTTACAACTCCCTTCTTTGGTTTTACTTATAGCCGGCGCAGACACCGGATTTGCCATCTACGAGCGGTTTACAAATCCTACTGGCGCAAAAGTTGGATTTGTTGCTCACTTGGGTGGATTTGCTGCTGGTGAGTTGGGATTTCGATTTACCCTACCACCATCGTTGGTGGCGTCTCAAAGGTGTAGTAGCCAAGACTAAAATTTGTTGAGGGATGGAAGCTTTTTGAAGTGTGAATGCCAATGAATGGTTGAGTTTGCCGATCCATCATTCGGTACACGTGGTGCCCAAAAGGTCATGCAAGTCATAAGGTCATGGCCATTAGTTCATAAAATTTCTCTGCATTTGGACCAGAAAATCGCCTCTCTCTCTCATGTTGTATGGATGGAGGTTCAAAGGCACCGTTTGGTGTACATACGTGAATGAAGTCGACATTCCCCTCAGCACAGTCACTAAATTCTACCCTTCATCTCTACCTACCGTGTGAAAAAGTGAGACCAATGGGAGCATCGTCCTTTATCTCCACTTGTCCAAGTTTTTGACTTCGGTAATGCATTGTTTAAGGTATATCAGCAACTTCTGGAGGTTTATTGTAACAACGTTCCGCTTTTTCCGGCTATTTAAGGGACACTTTGACTCACACACACACACACACACACACACACACACACACACACACACACATTTTGCCGTCCGGTAGTAGCTGGCGAAGTAGACCCTCCCGAAGGCACAACAGCCGGGCGGAAAGGGCTTGCGTCCACAGGCATGACTTGAAAGCCAGCCCAGTCGGAGCGCCCAGATGGACAACAGGCGTATTACCAAGCCTTTCTCCTCCTTTGCCCTTAATAAACCCCTTGCGTCGGCCACCCTTGCCAGATACACGACGGCAATGTCACTGATTCTCTTGGGGCATTCTACCGGATGTGGAGTTTTGTCCTGTATGGAAACGGCATTCGAGGCCATACTGCGCATCCATCACTGAGTCAACTAACAAAGGAGGGGATTTAGCATGTTGCCGTGGCGACAGGGTTTTGCGTCTGTTCCTTCTTACTTCAGTTCTGTCCAGCCATATCCATCTGAATTCTGTCCGACTAGTAGTGAAGCGAAGGAAGCATCGCCAGGTCATATAGTTGATGTCCTGTAAAAAAATCCTTGGAGAGCTTTGAAAGAAATTTTTTCAGAACCTGTGGACCACAGGATCAGGGTAGTTGTTAAGGCTAGACGGTCTTTTTGGACCTTAATTAATGGATCGCCACCGATGCAACCCCTTGAGACTGCCTTGACGACGACCTGAGACGACCGGTATGGCCTGGAGGCCAGTCCACACAACGGATGTTCAATGGGCCAGCACTTAGGTGGCCACTTCACCACAACCGGGAGTTAAATACACAACCAACATACAGCTCCGTTTGTTAAGCCAATCGAGCAAAGAGGGAGAGAGGTTGACAATTCTGGTTATGTCAACGACGTGTGCCAAAAAGCACTCAAGTGGCACAAATGCCAAGCCATTAGCTGATCCTAATCAAGTAATTAGGATAATGGGGATATTTCAGCTAGCAAGTTTATGGTTTGCATCTGTCATCGATTTATGACCATCAGCGGCTTCAGTGAAGTTGCCTCATCAAGGCGACGATCTATCAATCACTTCGCCTCGCCTTTAGGAGTGCTTGTTGGAATTCCAGTGCTACGCAATTTGGAGGTTGAACGGTGGGAAAAAGTGTGCTTCTGGGTGTGCATTTTCCTCTTCGCGGCATTCATGTCTGCCGCGGTGCTGTTCAATGGCTTCTGCGAGGAGCAGGGCTGGTGTCCTCCCACGGATTGGAGTTAGTTCCGTCGCCCTCCTCCTCCTCCTCCTCCTCCTCCTCCTCCTCTTCCTTCCCTTCCTCTTCTCACACCAATCAATTCCTTCGGCCTAGTGATATTTTACACCAAAATTTGTGCATGCCGCTGTTTTATTTCGCCTCCTCCCTATTGTCTCTCCCTCCTTGTCCACTTTCCTACAGCATGCTTTTATATGCATAGACACACATGTAACCATCAGTCGGGAGGCTGTATAAGTATGCGGTGAGTTTGACCATTACAAGTGTCTTAAGAGGCAATTACTTGATCCAATCTTAGGCGCCTTATTATTATTTATTATACTTACTACATACTCTGCATGACTTGCCTTCTGCTCTGTGCGATGTGGACACATTCGTCTTGGACAGGCGTGGCTCCACTCTTACACCGTGGAGAATTGTAATGCAACAAGACCACATAGGCAGAAGTTTTTACACCTCACGATTTGCGGCCAATCGGAGAGTTTTCGACTAGTGGTTGATGAAATTGGCTGATCTGAAGTCGGTGGATTTTGGTGGCTTAGGCGGGATGAAGAAGGCAGTAAGAAACAAAGGCGAGGGTTGTAGGCGGCGGATAAATCTCTTTTGAATTGAAATCGAAAACTCCAGCAGCAGTTCCACTTACGCAAGTTACGTACAGTGGTGCAACGGTCACTAAACTGGTAGGTTGGGTAATAAATCGGTGTTGGAATTCTTTTAAAGAAATGAACCACAAGTGGACTTATTACAAAATCCGTAAAATTAGCGTCGGTTAGCCGTCGTGAAATGAGCGGAAAAAAAGGACCAGGTAATATGCAGTCGATTGCATTTAATGGAAGTGAAAAAAAAACACAATAGAGTTAGTAAAAAACATTTCACCATGATGTTAAAGTTGAGCCACATAAACTTAACTTCGATGTAGACATGTGGTGATAGCGATTTGTCCGCGCGTTCGTCCCCCTTTTTACAGCAACTTGGGTGTACCAGTTCCATTTGGAAGTGAAGAAATATTTGGAAGGACTCCTACCGTCACAACTCCTCCGTCAATCCAAGCATTTCTCTGCCAGTTTTTACGACCGAATTTAGAGGTAGAATGTTAAGCCTACTGAAATGGTGCTAGTAGCCAATCCTTTTCGAAATCGGCATACAGACTAGCATTTTTAGAACGAGGCCTAGGGTTTGGATTAGGGGGTGGGGGAGGAGGAGGCACCTGTCCAACACCAGTGGTGAGCTAGTAATCAAGAAAGGGACATTTAGCAGGGCGCAACTTGGCAGTAGTGATTGCGGATGGTAGTTAAGGGGAGTGAAGTGGCCATTTCACGTGCTTCAACTTAAAAACCACACTGCTCTCTCATTCTACCATGGCAATTGTAGTAGAGAATCTTGATTACAATTGTCCCCATTAATTATTCCGGTAGTTGCGCGTGTACTCGTAAAAAAACAGTGAAAATAGATGATTTTCTTGCTTTTTGAGCCTGGAGGGCTAGATAGCCAGAGAGCTATGTCCGTAGAGAAAAAAGAAAAGGGATCTCACCATCATTGCCTTTTTAGCTAGCCAAACTGCTCAATCTTCTAACCAAGTAAGCGGGAAAGCAAAATTAATGCAAGGAGATAAAAAAATGAATCCTAGCACTTGCCAATGCGCCTTCATCAATGCCTCCGAGACGCGTAAATCAGGCCTTGGCCACACGGTAAACGAAAAAAGACACTGCATTCATGACTAATCACTACTACCACGAGTGAGGGATTGTGGAGACTACGCCGCAGCCGAGGTAGTAAACAAGCTGTGGTAATTGGTGGGTTGCCTCCAAAGAAGTCACCGCAGCACTAAGCCCGGACTAAACACCTTATTTATAAATAGACTGGAGATTTTCATCCAGAAAGGCTCCTTTTAGTGGCATCGGCGGTTTTAACAAAGACCTCTAGCAGAGCATAATTCACACATAGATGTCTGACGATTCTATGCAGTTAAGCAAAGTTTAAAGCGACGCCCAAATTCATAGGAGAGATAGAAGAAGAAATACAAGGCTAAGCTTCATTTTGGAAAAAAACAAGCACCAAGCGTAATGAATTAACTACCACTACTATGATTTAGGAAGAAAAAGGCACACTTTAAGGTAAGAATTACAATCCAAAGCAAAGAGTCATATAAGTTATTTCGCAGACTACTAATTTGAACTCCTTCGGCATGTTGAATTATCCATCCAGTAACTCCGTAACTCCGAAACTCCTGATACTATAATTAACTACGCAATTAAACACGCAGATCTGTTTGACAGACCCTCTTCGGTAATCCAAGAATAAATAACAAGCAATTAAGTAACGCGCGTCATTTATTATACTTTTTCTTAAATTGGCATATACCCACTTAAAAAAGCCTCTTTAAAATTGTTGTAGCTATTTCATCCCTCAAGCAAACCGAAGAACAATAAATGTGCAGCCAAAAAGGTCAATTTTGTTTCAGTAAACCACTGCCCAAGGTCACCACAATTTCAAATGAATAGAGCAGGATGCGGAAGTGCGACAGCTTTTCATGCTTCCACTTGGCAGTTAATGTCAACTCTTGACTTAGGGATTCCCTTATGACTTATGAATTTTTGCCTCCTGAATGGACTAAGCTTTAGTATTAGTGGCGGGGTTGACAAAAAATTCGTCGCAAGAGCTTCAGTGAGTGAAATAATTACTTCAAATATCGTAGACTTAAAATGATACACATTCTAGCATAAAAAACACGTTGTTATGGTGATCGCAAATGGTCAGAATAAAAAAAATTACATTTTCTTGCCTTCCGGCACTCCAGCGACGGCTTTGCTCAATGCGCCCGGCTTTTAAACAAAAAAAATTTAGGATGATCGCTAAATCATTCTCGATCTACAAGGTTCTGTCAGCTATGTGCATCCTCGTGAACAACTGCCATGTCAGTTTGTGTTTCAAAGGTGATTAATTGTCACCCCGAGAATTTAGCTTCTTCATGCTGAGGTCGGACGCTATCCTGAGAAGACTACTTCCTTTCTACAGCTGCATTTTTTCGTCCATTCTCATTACACTCTTCTAACGGTGATTTTTTTGTGCTCACAGATGTTAAAACCGCATTTTCAAGGTAAACAAGTTGTGTCCACAAGAATTTGCAACTTGAACCCAAAATAATGACTCCTTCCCAGCCTTAAATTTGCACGGATTCGGAAGAAAAGGTCTCCCATGTATTGCTTCAGCATTGTCACTCTGACTAGTTGACCGATGGTGGGGGATGTGCTATGCCTAGATTCGCCTCCTCGGGAGAGTCGAGTTCACTGCGCTCGAGGGAATCCCCTCATGGTGGATCTTGCGTCAGTCAAAGAGCGGTTCAGCATTTCAGCAGTTGTGCATGCCTTGAATGGGAAAGACGAGGTAAGAAGTAAATGACCTTTTGTGTGCCCTGACGAGCCAAGTCTCCCTCATCTGAGGTGGCTCATGAGGTTGGTGCAGTTGTGCAATGTGTCGATGCTGGCTGAGCGTCAACGGGGCAGCCTTGCGTACGAAGATCAACTAGAAAAGAGGGGAATTTGTGTGACTTGGAGGTTCAAAAAGTACTTGACAGCGTCGCGTTTGACTCCGCTCAGCACTTGAAAGGCTTAACATTGCAAATGAGTGTGACAGAGGGGGATGACAATTGCGCCTTTGGCTCCCCTTTCTCTCTCCCTCTCCCTCTCCCTCTCCCTCTCCCTCTCCCTCTGCCTCCACTTCTGGTTGGTTTTTCTGCACAACGCGTCTGTGACAATCCAGTAGGGGTTGTACGTTTTTCTTCCAAGGTCGAAGACAGCAGTGGCGTTGGGGGCCGCCCTTTGTCCTTTGTCCTTTGTCGCGGTGTGCCGGTGAGGGCAGAGCAAGCCGCATGCATAATGCTGGTTGCAGTTTATGATTGGAGCATGGGGAGGTCTGTGTAGTGTAGTGGAGTGAGTGTGGAGTGCACGAAGGTAAGAGAAGTGAAGCGGAGGCAGCACTGCACGGCAGGGGCGGAGTTGTCGCCGGGCATTGCATAAAAGTGTGGCTCTCAAAGAGCACCTCCAACTGCCCACTGAGAGGGCTCTGGTGGCGCCACGAGGCCAGCACATGCGATAGCCTCATAAAGAAGGCTGGGTCTGAGGGACACTTTCACGATTTCAGGGTAGGGGAGTGGCTCCTTTATTGGCGTGGACGAGCAATCACTTGGTCGCAAACGGTGCAACGCCTCCTTTTATAACTCATAAACCTGGGTTATTGCACATTAAAGGGAAAATCCGGTCAAAAAGCCTCGATGAGCCCACTCACGCTCCCTGTCTCTCTCTCTCAATCAACTTTTGAATGGCGTGATCTAGCAGAGGTGTGAATTGAATTGAATTGAATTGACCGTGTCAGCGTGAAAGACTGAGGTGGGAGAGTTGGACTGTTTCGCAACCTGTTGGCAATTGCCCCTCCACATCATCAGTCTACTGGGTGACAGTCGTCCTCCTTGCAGCCTGCGTGCGAGTTTGCCAGATTCAAGTGACAAGCAAAGTCAAGCACTCAAGCAGGTGGAAAGTATGAGCGAGCCAGCCAGCCAGCCAGCCAGCGAGCAAGCGAATTGAGGTGGGAGAAGCTGTTTCCACGACGCTTTTCTCTCCTTCGTGTGCCTAGCCTAGTGTGCCTAGGGGCTAAATTAATGCCTGCGAGGTGTTCTGCTAACTATCAGCTTTACCCTCTAAAAATAGACATCGCTCTGGCGAGATGATGATTGGTGGTGCTGGTGGTGGTGGTGGTGGTGGTGGCGTTGGAGATGGGAAGGGAGAGCAGAAGCCACCACCTGGTGTCCGATTTGTGAAACACCACTTTTTGCACATTAGGGAGGATTTTGGCCAAAACAATATGGGTGAGAATGTTTTCTCATTGCGGCAAACTCCCATTTGGAGGAGAGCAAATCGCCTACTCCCTTGGGAAGAAATGGCAATTCACTAGTAGTGAAAGATTGAACACATTCCATTGTGTACAGTGTCTCCAATTTGTCCTTCCTCTCCTCCTCGCCTTCATGTGAGCTAGTGGGTGTGGCCGTTGTCCGCATTGCAGAGGTGGGAAAACGGTGCATTTTGCCTTGCAGGATCGCCTCACTGAAGAGACGCTAGTGCTTGATGTTCGTGAAACTGAATGGCTATCACTCTACCGTCAGTGCATGTCACACACAAGGTCACCACACCGTCGAGACTCTCCTCCCTCCCCACACGATTATTATTCCTTACTAAGGCAACAGTGATTTACATGATGGTAGGCAGTCTTATACCAATGCGTTGCCTTGTCTTCGCCTTCCAACTTCCTCCCATTGTGACATGCTGCAACACTTCTGAGCCCACGTTCAACTCGTCGCTGCACAGTCACTCTGCTCACCGCGACGCAGTGCCTCACCCACATGTCAACTCCCTCTTTCCATGAATGTCAACAGTGGTTGCACCATTGCACCAGCTTGTAGTGATCTTGCTCAACGGTTCACCATAACAAAACGGTCGTGCATGTGACAGCTTCCTTTTTCCTTTGTCGGTTGGCTCGGCTCCACCGCCAAAGAGGATGCAAAGGCACAGACACTTCCATTCGCAGTGACACCGTGCCAACTGCAAGCTGCTTAGTAGTAGGTGCGTTGGCTCGAGGCGACAACTTCTTGTGGAGACGACTGGAAGACATGGCAACTGCAGTTTTGTTGTCCATGAATCGTGAAATTCAGCACCACAACCGGTGGAAAAGAAGTCATTCTCTCAGGATAACGTCCAGCCTCAACGTGAAGTCAGCCAGCATGTGGAACCGGTGAATTGAAAGTCACTGCTCCACATGGTCCACGAAGCTTCGGCTTCAGCGACTTCGCAGTAGGGTGGATGCAGGTTTACTTAAAGCTCATCCAGATATTCAGGATTTCCCATATGCTTATGAAGGCCACGTCGAACCACCCAACCGCCTCACATTCGACTTGGAAGGTTCCCATCTTGGCATTTAGTGGGAAGTAAGTCTATTTACCACTGCACTTACCCCAACCAGCCCTTCATACCGAGTGACAATTAATCACCTTTCAGACACCGAATGACATGGCACTTATTCATGAGGACGCACATGCTTGACAGCGCTTCCTTCGTGTCTCTCCAGTGCTGACTCCCATTGACTTGGTAGTCATTCCAATTGGGACAATTCCTGACAGAGTAGTTCCTCATGCTGTGATTCACTTCTCTGGGGCTGAAATCCGTCACCACAGCTCTGGCAACAGATCCTCCTCCCCGTCTGCCCTAATTACATTGCCTTTTCATCTCTCCCACTGAGGCTCCGCCCTCGCATGCTACCCTCATAACCATTTCGCTGTTTCGCATGGTTCTTCGATGTAAACCAGGCGACTTTAATAGCTCAGCACACCCCTAGTCATGTGGGCAATTATAGTCGTTATGATGGGAAAACCTGCGTTCGAGTGACATCATCATCTGCAAGCATCTCGATTGCGCGTTTATTTGGGCCTCTGAAACCCTCCTCTTACCATTTGCTCTATTCCTCCTTGATAATGCCGATTTCGAGGTTTCACGGGGAGAACTGTCACGATTTACTGCTTCCCACACGACGTCTTCTGCTGCCATTGAATTCTCAGTTCCTCACTTCCTGTGGTTCAACTTGAGTCTGTAGACTGGAGACATCTTCAGGAAGCTCATTTGAACAATGAAAGCCACATTCTTAGTAACTGCTCCAAACATTTACGAAGAGAGCTTTGTTTGCAATTGAGAAGGCGCACTGACGGAACCGACAACCCTTCAATCCATGCACGCTAATCTCATATTAATTACACGCAACAACTCTCTCTACAAACACCTTTGTTTCGATGTGTTCATTTCGGTGGCAAGATCTTCTATCCGCCCATCTAGTTTTGCTGATCTTGTGTAATACTTTGTTTGTTCGAACTACCAGTTTAGGTCAATTGGGTGGCCATCTTGTTCTAGCCGGTTTGTCGACCTCTGGGCCGTGCCAATAACCCCCAAGTCCTCTGTTACCGGAATATGTATATTCTGCCCTAGTACTGCGCCTTCTTTTACCTTAAGGGGAGCCTCAGGACACTACACTTGTGTGTACTTTGGTGGTAAAATTTATTACAGTGTAGCACTATGTTTGTTCGGACTGCCGGTTTCGGTAACTTTGGTGACCGTATTTTACCATCCGGTTGGCTACCCTATGGGCCATGCCGGTAGCCTACAATCCCTCTGTTTCCAGAATATATGCGCTTTATCCTACTACCATGCTTTATTTCATTCTAAAGGAATTCTTTTTGCGCTACAGCAGCTTGCAATTGAACCTCATATGTTGCAAGAGAAAATAATTTTATTTTGATCCCGCTGTAGCGTCCCGAGGCTCCCCTTAAGGTAAAAGAAGGCGCAGCACTAGGGCAGAATATATATATTCCGAGACCAGAGGACTTGGGGGCTATTGGCACGGCCTAGAGGCCGACCAACCGGCTAGAATAAGATGGTCACCCAAGTGACCCAAACCGGTAGTTCGAACAAACAAAGTATTACACCCGCCTTAACATGAACTTATGTATAGTACGTGGAATAATCTAAAAGGCCAAAACAGCAATTAAATATAGTTGGCATATAGTAGTGGGAAATATATGTCCATTATATGTAAAATAATTGATTCCTATTAACAATCGCAAAAACCAAATTTTAACGACATGCATTAGATCCACCTAACAAGAGTTAAAATTTTTTAGACATGATGTTAATTAAGAACGTTGCATTACAATATAATTCAATGTTTACTTTGTTTAGAAGCCTACAGAAAACTAATACTTTTATGCTGTAAGAATTCAATTACCACTTTTAATTTGAGCTATATAGTAACTTTTCTATTTATTTTTTGTTTTTTTAGCTGGCTCATGTTAACTTGGTTTGTTTTATTTATCTAACTTAAGATATCTGACCTTATTTGGATTTGTTTTACGTAACGCCGCGTATTATGTCCGAGTGATCGTTTGTCGTGATAGAAAGCCCAAGAAATGCGATGTTGCCTAAAGTTTGGCGGAATCATCCAGTTTTGGCACTGTGTTTTAGTATTGATTCTTCAAAGTTATGTGCTTGTGCGCAGCATATTAAAGTACATATTCCTCCGATCACAAATCTTTGATGCCCGTCATGGGCTCGACTGGGACACTGCGCCTCTTCACTTCTTTGTCAACTGTATTGTGTTTTCCGCAGCATTTACTGTTGTTATGGCTTTCTTGCTTTGCGCAAATAGGGATTACTTAATCTTTGGTTCAATATCACTCGACTCATCACAACTATTTTCGAATTCAAGGAACTCCGTTATTTTGGACAATTCAAGTAATAGAACCAATTCTTCACCCCTAACGCAGAAAAAGCAAAATCTTTTTTGCCGAAAAAATTCCAGCAGCGCGTTTCCTCTCCCTTTCTTATTTCATGTTCTTGGTGCGTATTTTCTCCTTCTTCCTACACCGTGGGTGCTGGGAGAACAAGCAAAAAATGAAGCCATTGATCCAGGTAATTAGTTGCGCTTGAATGAATACTTAGCGGGAATTGGATTTGTTTGTGTTGTTTTGCGAGAACTTTGCAAATTCTGTAGATAGTTAATCTGGTTTGGCTCCAAATTACTGTATTTATTTTTAAAGATATCCTGCCTTTGGAGACTAATATTTTTAAAGAGATAACAGTAAAAATGCAGAACTAAATATAATTTTGCATAGCCGCTCTTAATTTGGCAGACTAAATTGCCCACAATGTCCACAATATTTAATGACTTTTGCTTGTTTTGTGATTTTTATTATCTACTCTATCGATTTGCCTGGGGTGATTTGCTCCATGCGCGCCACTTTAATTGCAGCACCAATTATTATTTACTATACGGAACGGTTAATATCAAAAACGGTTTAATTTTCCGCACTTACAAAGCACCATGCTTTAGTTTAATGCAGTCCACGAATCACGCCAGCTAGCGACGTTTGGAACTCTGCAAACTAATATAAACCAATTACTTTTAAGGTTTTTTTATAGCTTACGAGTACTGATGCACACTTTTTAATGCGCTCATTGGCGTTGTAAACTAAATACCTGCTGGTACGTTTAATTTGCTCTTGTTTGCTCTTTTTCTTAAGCCTAGAAATAGGACAAAGTGCTTATTCACATAATGTTACCAGCGGTTGATTCACGTCGCCATAAACTTGTGCTCCGGATACCAGATTTTATAAAAAGATTTGCTTTTTGATGTGTTGTGACCGTGACCATTGTTATTCATTCAGTCCTAAATACCCGTAAAATAAAAACCGACCACTTAACTAACTCGTCACAGTGTTATTTTAATCTAGGAACTACTTAGTCTACAGCACTTCACCGTCTATCGTGTATCCATGACAGCCCATATTTGCCCACTCAGCACGATGATGGCTAAATTGAGTTAAAGGCAAGCATTCACCTTGGGAGTTATGTAGTAATTAGGTATGCTAGTAGTGAGCTTTGCTAGGTGTGAAGTTTCCTCCCCTGAAATACCTCTCAATGCATCATGCTTAAAGCTTTTGACGTTTCAAATCCCCATTCCTTGCGTCTTGACGCTAGTTCTTCAAATAGAACGGCAAGAACTGCCTATTTGGTGAAAACACACTTTGCGTTAGAAAAGAAAACTTGCTTTTTTTCCAATTCAAAATACTTCTACCTCAGTGATCCTGGCCAGTTATTCTAAATGTAAATTGAATTCAGGAAGATGGAAGTACACATTAGTTTCCTAATTATCTAGCTTTAATTTGAGCAGTTTTTATTTTCGCAACAATTATAACTTTTGATATAGAGCGTGGATGCGCAAAGCACAGATTCTTCAAAAAACCGACATGGGCGGATTAGGTAGGGTACGCAAATTACCATGGCACAAACGATTGGGGAAAGTGGTACAAAATGCCCAATTTGCAAGAGGTAGAGGGCAAATAATATTACATCACTTCTAAAAGACATGATACACAAAGAGCATGCAAAGTTAGGCTTCTTGAGTGAGCAAAATGCTCAATGTAGTGTTCTAGACCCCGCGGGGTCATCGGAGTGTCTCCAGCCAATCAAATGAGAGGTGGGGGGGCACCGCAGCGGCCGTCTCTTCCTGGTCTTACCATCACTTAATTTAAAAAAGAAGTCCCTATCCGAATTCCATGTTTTATTTTGAAATGACGCGAAATCGGTCACAAAGCCTTCTTTCATTTTTTTCGCAAGAATCCAGCAGAACACAAAAAGATTTTTTCTACGACCCAAGAAAGTTCATCAATGAATTGCGTGGTAGTGGAAGAAATTCGCTAATAAAAAAGACGCATTTTCACTTCTTACATTTAATTAGCAACCAAGAAAGGCGTTTGATAGTGGTATAGCACTTATCTTAATGATAAGACTCAAGGACTTTTGCCCATCACTTTCTAATCTCCCTATTTTGAAGGTTTAATGGGTCTTCCAAGGCACAATTTTAATTTTTTCGGGCCATTTATCTCTGCAAAGAATGAAAAGTAGATGAAGATAAACATGCATTCTGTGAGAGAATGTCTAAAGTGAAATGCTAATTAATCATGACTACCTTTCTAGGCATGCCTAGGTCGCTTCAGTAAGCATGTGAGCACTTGCGAAATTTCACAATATTAACGTGTTGTAACCTGCAGAAAAACGCACGATTTGCCTCTAGTTTCTTCACCCCTGACGCCTTCTTGTGGCATTTGGCTAGTGCAAACCAGGCTTGATTCAAGTTAGCACATGGATGCCAGTGGATGCCAAGTCAATGTCGGTGACTCTGTCGGAAGAGATTAATCAGTCACCCAAAAGATAGACATGCTGGATAAAGTTGGAAGCCCCACGAGATCGGCCCATTATATGGTTGTTTTTTTTTCCAGACGCATTTTACTTTTGGCCAGATACTACTCATTCATCACTATTTCAATCAAGTAGGCTAGTGTCACAAAACTCCTTGAGGTCAAGGCATTCACCTGAATAGAATAGCAATTTTAATGAGTCAGCTCAGTGCTGGACTGGACCTTCAAATCTGGTCACCTGAGCCAGTGCTTTCTAGCTTTAATTTTGTAAATAAGGCACCATCTTTTAATGCCTTTTTGGAAGGTATGTACATCCTGATCCAAGTGAAATGTGAAAGGCAGCCTCCAGTTCAGGTTTATAACATCAAATTCTTTCATCTTTCTTCCTATTTTCCCAGTAATTTCGACCTGGTAAATGAAGCGAGACAATTACGCTTGTTCAGTTTTTACTGGAAAAGAGGAAAGTGATTAGTTTGCCAGTATTTACGACGAACAATGGAAGCTCCCACTGCAGCTCACAATTCTGCACCTTCTTTCGCTTTATCAATTATTTTTTAAAAAGGAAAAGGCAAAATTTGTAACTATTTTAGGCACGAACTGTTCTCCAAGTCGTCCCCAGGTCTCCGAGTGGTCATTGGAGGGAGGGGGGAAGGTGGGGGGAGGGGATGGAGGGGAAAATTATTGCCCGCTTTTCTAACAGTAACGTTATTTTATTGTGCCATGGAGAGTTTATGCGAGTTGGACTGCATGCTCTAGTCCATCAATGACCAGGAGATGCGTAAAGTCGAAATAAAATGAGCATTTTATCTGTTCCACAAATCAAGTGGAACTTTTAGGAGGGGCAATTTTCTGAGCGAACAGAGTGTTTGGCATTTGCCTGCAGAATGGATCTTTATAACTGAGCCTTAAGAGCTTCAAATTTTGTAACTTTTAAACCGATTTTTTACTCCACTGTATCTCTGGATGACTTTTCAGGCTTTGTTTTAATTCACTCCCCCAGTTATCACGCAATTTTCATGTGATTGGGGTTAAGAGCTTCATACGAGGGAAGTCCAACCCCATCACTCATTGGCTAAAAAGGCGTATTACAACCGTTCTCAAATCCACCTCTTCCCATGCAGGCTACGCTACTTAAGAGCCCATTGTTACATCAATTCCCATCACTTTATGTAAGCTAGGCGTTGTCGCCCAGTTCTTATTGCCATCCTTCACATGGTTCCATTCTAAAGGCAGTGTTTACCTAATTCAGCCATAAAAATAACATTCTCTCTCTCAAATGCAATGATCTATTTGACCGCAGGCTTTGAGGAGTGATGTGTGTAAGCCTGATCTCCTCGTCGTAGGTTTTCCCACAACACACGCATGCTAGTATCAAAACATTTGGCTTTGGCAGCAATTTTTCCCTCCGGGAGAAAAAAAAGGAAGCATTTCCGCTTTCAACCCTCCTCCTTTAAACTGGCGGTGGTACGATCTCATGCGACGGTATAAAAGTAAGCTATCTTTTTGCTTTGACACTTCTCAAGGCAGTGAGCTATCCCAAGCCGAGGTGGGAAAATCCTCATCGAGCAGTCCAAGGCAGGAGAGATTCACTAGGCTCCAAAATGATGCCTCTTTGACAAGGTTAACTGCGTTAGTTTCATAACTACGTTACATTGACAAAAATTTCCCCCCCCCCTCCCCCCCAACAGGATGTCCCATCGCTTATTGAAGCTCTGACTGGTGATAAGATCAGGTTTTCTCACTTGTTTTTATTTTGTTTCACTTTGCCAGACTTGAGTGCATCTAAAAGCCCACCATTAAATGAGGAAATAACAAAGCTGCTCTATTTGGAGTTGCTTTGTGTGCATGCAAGTTTAATTGCCTACCAATGAACAGGCAGGTGACTATTTAAGATGGCATAATTCCGCGCCTATTAGCAATTCTTGCAGAACGTAAAGCTGGTGCTGGTTCGTCGGTACCGCCGACCTCGGTCAACTGCTTTCAGGTCATCTGAGATGCATTATTTTTCCCTTACACTCCTAGTATCACAAACTATAGAGCTGGGTGCTTCTTCATCCACTAGTGGAACTGTTCGTCGGTCCTACCGACAAAGAAGAGCCGCCAAGTCAACAGAATACCCGTTTCATAAAAAAATCGCTTTCTAGTGTAGAATTTACAACCTGAATGCATAAAAAAACGCAATTACTTTGTAAATATTTATTTACAAGTGAGTTCTAAGGCAATCAAAACCGAGGTGGACTGCCGCTATTTACGCATTATCCAGCGTAATAACCACTCACTAGTGAGACTTTAAGTGCGCAATTATTCAGACCATAAGTTTTCTCCGGATAAGATCATCCTTATGCCTATATTCTTCAGTGTTATCCCAAAATAAGGCTTTGTTCCAATCCCTGCACTGACCCAGGATTAAGTGAAGGTGGACTTAGTTTAAGCAAAGACGTTGACTACTTTTAATTGGAAAGTCCTACAAATCTGTAAGCATATTTAACAATTTGTAGAAAGTCTTGTATGCATAGAAAGAGAGAGAGAGAGAGAGAGAGGGATTTCGGAGAGGGATGGATGAAAGACGAGGGAATTTTCCAACTTTCCTTGACAAAATCCCCGTTTATTATTCATGCACCTACTATTTGTAAACAGGAGGGCTAAGCCCATGAACGTGGAGAGGAGAAATGAGATTTTTTTCCCACCTAGAAAGTGGGTAAGTAAGTAAGTGGGGAACCCAATTGATGAATAAGTCACTAATGATAGGCGAGCTGCCGAACCAAGGGATCCACTCCAAACCAATACCACTAAACCATGTAGTAGCCTTGTCATACATGTTCTCACTTGAACTGTCACTTGAAGTCCAAGTTAATTAGCCAACTGCACCCTTCACCTTTCTTGTGAATAGGCATCGATTCGGTTGACAGGCAAGAAGGCGATTGAGAGCTACCCTCTGTCTCCCTTTCGCTTTGCTAAGGCCTAAATTGCCTGCCCTCACTCCCTTCCCCTTCCACCCCTTTGAATGGCCGAATAACTCACGTGAATACGGTCTTTGCGTGGCCAAACTCTCTCTCTGCAGCGAGGCTAGGTTAGATTGCTGCCCCTTCTTTGTGCTTGTGTGGACACGCAAATCTGCCGCAACTATTTCCCGGCTATCTGACACCCAAATCGTAGCGCCTATTTTGCACTTGCTTCAGAAGTGCTGCAAGTTAAGGGATAAATGGTATGATGGGGATTCTAAAAGCTCCAAGTGACCATGATTGATGCCGTACCGCTACCAAGTCACTGCTGTGCTGAAAAAGAAATCCAGCTAAGTTTTTTTTTTGTGGCCACAAAATTGCTTCCGCTTTGATGGTTGATGCTTAAATTTGAGTTGGGAGAAATAAAACTGTGGGATGACGTGGTCAATCCTGAGGGTTAGGACGCTCTGGTCCCCAGGGGAGGAGGCGATAGAGGTGGCAGGTGTTTCAACTTCAGGTCTCCTCCGACTAAGGCGTTGCTGAGGTACAGTTAGACATCAAATATCTTACACCGTTTAGGGAGGAGTGGAGCTATGAATTCCCACAAACAGTTAAAAACGATTCATTGTTAATGGGAACAATTATTGCACGTCCCATGGGAAATACCACTGGCTGTTACTCCACTTCGCTTCAAAGTTGCCGCCCATTTCATCTAATAAAAATGAGGCTAATGGTCAGAATTTATTAATCAACTGGTCTGGAGACGTAATTACTTCATTCTAAGTCTTCATGTTCCCGTATGTCAAGATAAGATCATTGTACTTGACAGACCTCAAGCAGGCATGTCGGAAAAGGGCTGACAGTCAACAGCTCAGTTTGTTGTATCTCTTTTGGGCAAATCTCCTAGTGACATAGCAAAAAAATCAGGTCTGGTGCAGCAAAATACTCGGTAATAACACTTTGTGGGGCAGTACAGACTCCAATTGAATCGCTCAACTGAACCAATTTCTTGGAGAAAATATCAACGAACGTGACTTTAAAGCAAAAGATCTCATTACTATTTAACCGTGAGTCCTGTGTGCGACTCCTTCTAAGGTCGGATTTTGGAGCAAAATGGGAGTTTGGGGAATGCAAAGGCACTGTGGCGTGGTTAAGTCCTTTCATACACTCCAATTTGACAGTTTGTTTGAACTGCCTTCCGTAGAAGCTTCTTCGGTTCCTTTTGATTTCACAGGGGGGGCAAAATCCTCCCCGCCTTGTTTTTCCATCCAATTCACACAACATTGTAATAATAACAGTAAGGCAACTTTGCACGCTTAAAAACACTGTCCTCCGATCTTACTCTTCTTCTAGAGCTAATTCCGTAGACAGTCAGCCTCCATTGGTGAAGGGAAAGGTACGCTTTGGGAGTGGCACGTGGCGGAGGAGTTTTTTTTACTATGGAGGGCACAATTGATTTGTGGCTTCATTCTCCGAACACACCCATAATTTCCTTAATTCACCATAATGGTAGTTACATCCCTTGCAGCAACTACTAATTACGCGGCAAACGCGGTGTTCTTCTCTCACCTCGATCAGCCGGTCAATTGAATAGATTGAGTCGGACAGTGGTAGAGCGTTACAGCCAACCCTTGGCGGGCGACTACTCACGCTTTGGGTGGTATGTAATTAGCGATGACATGAGGCTGTAAGGCGGGCTTGAGAGTAGGCATTTCAGTGCCTGGAAGGTGTCACATGGGATGGTGTGAAGTAGAGTAGAGGAGATGCTAATAACGTCGCCTCATTTTTTATGCCTTGACCCACCCCACACCTCGTTATAAAGTTTACGCCGTCACAGACAGTAATATATAGCTTCGCCTCTCGAAACCAGCAGCGCATAATCAGATAGGTGAGTTTATAACCCTCCTCTATACTGTGGAAAAAAAGAGGGAATTCTCACCATTCCAGAAAGCCTGTCGTATTTCTCAATTCCTATATGCGAGTAATAATATCTCCTGAACAAAAAATAAAACTTTGCTTGATTGTTTTTAATTTTCTGACCCCAGTACTTGAAGAAGGGGACGAAATAGTGTCCCATTTATGGAAACTGAATTAAGCAATATCTAGCGCTTTACTGATTTTGTGGCTCCTCCTGAGTAGTTGCCACGGTTGAGACATGTTCTGACAATTTTACATCGGCAGAACTCCAGTATGGATGCCTCTGTGAGCCTGTGAGTGTAGCACCAATCAATAAAGGTGTGTAGCACCATGCCTCCACAGTCTTGCAAATTCCTGTAATTAGGCAGTTACTTCACGGGAAACCCATGTGACATGAATTACGAAGCTACACAAACCATTTATCACTAAAACAACATAAAAATTTACCCCATTCCTTCTGCTTTGCATCTCTTTTCAAGGTCTTGTTTGGCAAACGGATCTCAGTTTCATCTTTCCAATGCTTTCACCGAAAGACGTGATGCAAAACACTCGTCTACGATATCCAAACTTGGCTACAAAATTAGCCTCATCGGGTCTCCTGTCAACTCGTCTCACGGGATCGGATTTACTGGCGGTGCAACCGCCAACCCTTGGAGGCATTGGCCAGTTGCCTCAAACAAAACAACAAGAGGATGCAGTGGCCGAGCTCACATCGGCCATTCTTCAACACTCTAGTGGAATTAAAACAACCTACACAGAGAAAGTCGGCGGTGGTGCTGGCGGTAGAGATGCCACATTTCGTTCACCTTCACCAGAAATAATCAATTACTTCCTCTCCTTGGCCTTCCTTGCAATCCGAATTGCCACCATCTTCTGGACGGTTTGGCCCACGTTCTCGTACCTCACTTCCATTCTACTTATTTGTACCGGTGTCTACTTAACTGTTGAGTATGCGGCTATTAGTCTACTCATTCAGTTGACTGCCTGTCTTACTGCACCCGCCAACTCCACCAACATCTATGGCGCCCTCATTATGGTTCGATTGCCCATGCGATTATCCTCCTGGCAGATGATTCTACTGACCGTCATTGGTTACTTCATCACTCTCAGTAGTTACGGTGTCTTGTTTCATTTGGGTGTGAGACAGTTTTACAAAGCTATTCAAAAGAATTACTATACCGTAGTAAATGTGCTTCGATTCACCAAAGGACCAGTCAATGGCGCCTCGGAGATGGCAGTCACACCGACACCTTGCAGCGAGACACCTCCGATGGAGGAGGATAGAGGCTGTCAAAAGTGTCACCTCTGGCCTCTTCACGATCGAGTTCTCATTGCTTTGGGCTTTTTTTCTCTCATTGCCAGCATACTCATCCGACTGCCATGCCTATACGACACTTTTCTACTCTACTGGAATGAAAAGGACTATCTTTGTCTCACCACGGTGACACTCTTTATTTGCGTGCACCTGGCGTGGCTCATGATGTGGCTTGGATTTGCCATGAAACAGAAGTGGAACTTCCGCATGACCTATCCTCGAGCCATGCCAACATGCATGGATTCGAATGCACAAAATACCTTCTTGGCAGAACCTGGAGTCCAGAGCCGTCTGGCTTACACACCTATTCAGGAGTGCAGTGAAGAAGCCTCATTGCCATTCCCCAATCAAAACTTTTTCTCGCCACTGCAGATTCAAAATCCAGGCATCTCTGTTCATGGCACTATTTGTCTACCTCCAGCTCAGGTGCACACAGCATCCAATAGCCTCAAATATCCTCCACGTACTCCAACACCACAAGAAGTGATTGGAGGCGGTCAAATGATGACTAACAAGTTCTACGAGACAGGTCTAGCCACCCAAGGTGTAGGCACACCGGGAAGTGAAATGGTTCCTCTGCAGGGCCATTATCTGCTGGCACCGACTACACAGAAGTACGCCTCCATAAGAAGGCTTAATTCGTGGGAGCCAGAAGTCTCTGGAGCAAAACAAAAGGTGGTTATTAGCGTCACAGAGACTGCAATGCCGAATCAGGTGCTTCGAGGGCCTCGAACCATCTCCTGTGAGACCGCGAGAAGTAGTGACACACATCCACAGTCAGTATTGCTTCAAACAATTGAAGAGAGCATTGGTGGAGAAGGCAGCGCCTTAATGAAGATAGCTCCCATAGCTATGCAGGAGAGTGGACGAAGCACTGCCAGTTCTGCTGATCAGATATGCAGTCAGGTGTGATGGCGACTCACGACATTCAACTCCTCTTCTTTGTCTTGCCTTGAATGTGTGTGTGTGTGTGAGGCACACCGAGGGTACGATTCAGGCCCAACTCCCGATGTGCGTGCGATCGCGTTCACGGTGTTTGGAACCTGCGATCTCGTTTGTATGCATGCTTGAGTGATGGAGTGAAGTCACTTTGCGACCCTGTTGTTCTTGTGTGCGCTCCAGACTAGAGTGGTTTTTTTTGTGCGTCCCAACTTCTCCCGCCTTGTACATACGTGTATGTAATGCATCCAGTCTACAACCAAATGTAACTGCGCTGAGTCTATACCTTGGTTTGTGTTTATCAAGATAGATAAAATTTCTTTTCAACACAGCGCTTTTAAAGGACTTTAAAATGTTGCCGACAGTTTTTTTTTGCGGGAAATGTCAAGAATCCAGTGTAAATTTGGCTATCGGTTGGGTGGTCTTCAAGTCACACAGGCTTGTGTGTGTCACACCGTTCTATGAGATGGAGAATATTTCAGTAAATACCCTCCTGTGACCTTGTGATGAGATACCCAGTTGCAACTAAATTTTCGAGCTTTCCTGTGGACACCTCGACCGAATGGGTGTTCCCCTTGCGGTACCTTTCACATCGAGGTACAGTCCATAAGCCTCCCTTGCCTTGTTGACGCTCGGACCGACGAAAACCGCTCCTCAATTTTGTTATGTAATAAGGTGTTTGTTGAACCCTTAGTGTGTTGGTAACCGGCCCCCTGGAGACCGAGCAGTTTCCACCCCCCTGTCAGGCAGCCTTGATTTCTGTGACCTTTTTGTGCGTCAGTAATACACATTCTAATCAAGCGGTCTGCAACCTCTCGGTTCGAAAGCCAGGTTTCCCGGTGAAGGTAAAAAGGTGAGATCTTAAGTGATCGCAAGGCAAAAAAAAGAAAGAATTTGACAAAACTTCACGACGCCATAGATAAACGGTCTCTTAGGGCACCTCGCGAGGTCCTCCTTCTACGACGTTTTCAACCGCTGGAGTGAAAGGCAATGCAACGCCTATCACGGCAATCGACCGTTTCAGCAACTAAAACCTTCAACCAAAGAACGAGAAGGAGGAATGGTGAGGCAAGAGTTTTTTTCAGTTGCTTTTTTTTTGCATCCAAGGGAAGAAATTTATCAACTTTGTTATTTAAAGAATAAATGGGCTTATAGACAGTCTTGGTGGGTGTAATTAATATGAGATTAGCGTGCATGGATTGAAGGGTTGTCGGTTCCGTCAGCGCGCCTTCTCAATTGCAAATAAAGCTCTCTTCGTAAATGTTTGGAGCAGTTACTAAGAATGTGGCTTTCATTGTTCAAATGAGCTTCCTGAAGATGTCTCCAGTCTACAGACTCAAGTTGAACCACAGGAAGTGAGGAACTGAGAATTCAATGGCAGCAGAAGACGTCGTGTGGGAAGCAGTAAATCGTGACAGTTCTCCCGGTGAAACCTCGAAATCGGCATTATCAAGGAGGAATAGAGCAAATGGTAAGAGGAGGGTTTCAGAGGCCCAAATAAACGCGCAATCGAGATGCTTGCAGATGATGATGTCACTCGAACGCAGGTTTTCCCATCATAACGACTATAATTGCCCACATGACTAGGAGTGTGCTGAGCCATTAAAGTCGCCTGGTTTACATCGAAGAACCATGCAAAACAGCGAAATGGTTATGAGGGTAGCATGCGAGGGCGGAGCCTCAGTGGGAGAGATGAAAAGGCAATGTAATTAGGGCAGACGGGGAGGAGGATCTGTTGCCAGAGCTGTGGTGACGGATTTCAGCCCCAGAGAAGTGAATCACAGCATGAGGAACTACTCTGTCAGGAATTGTCCCAATTGGAATGACTACCAAGTCAATGGGAGTCAGCATTGGAGAGACACGAAGGAAGCGCCGTCAAGCATGTGCGTCCTCATGAATAACTGCCATGCCATTCGGTGTCTGAAAGGTGATTAATTGTCACTCGGTATGAAGGGCTGGTTGGGGTAAGTGCAGTGGTAAATAGACTTACTTCCCACTAAATGCCAAGATGGGAACATTCCAAGTCGAATGTGAGGCGGTTGGGTGGTTCGACGTGGCCTTCATATGCATATGGGAAATCCTGAATATCTGGATGAGCTTTAAGTAAACCTGCATCCACCCTACTGCGAAGTCGCTGAAGCCGAAGCTTCGTGGACCATGTGGAGCAGTGACTTTCAATTCACCGGTTCCACATGCTGGCTGACTTCACGTTGAGGCTGGACGTTATCCTGAGAGAATGACTTCTTTTCCACCGGTTGTGGTGCTGAATTTCACGATTCATGGACAACAAAACTGCAGTTGCCATGTCTTCCAGTCGTCTCCTCAAGAAGTTGTCATCTCGAGCCAACGCACCTACTACTAAGCAGCTTGCAGTTGGCACGGTGTCACTGCGAATGGAAGTGTCTGTGCCTTTGCATCCTCTTTGGCGGTGGAGCCGAGCCAACCGACAAAGGAAAAAGGAAGCTGTCACATGCACGACCGTTTTGTTATAGTGAACCGTTGAGCAAGATCACTACAAGCTGGTGCAATGGTGCAACCACTGTTGACATTCATGGAAAGAGAGGGTTGACATGTGGGTGAGGCACTGCGTCGTGGTGAGCAGAGTGACTGCGCAGCGACGAGTTGAACGTGGGCTCAGAAGTGTCGCAGCATGTCACAATGGGAGGAAGTTGGAAGGCGAAGACAAGGCAACGCATTGGTATAAGACTGCCTACCATCATGTAAATCACTGTTGCCTTAGTAAGGAATAATAATCGTGTGGGGAGGGAGGAGAGTCTCGACGGTGTGGTGACCTTGTGTGTGACATGCACTGACGGTAGAGTGATAGCCATTCAGTTTCACGAACATCAAGCACTAGCGTCTCTTCAGTGAGGCGATCCTGCAAGGCAAAATGCACCGTTTTCCCACCTCTGCAGTGCGGACTACGGCCACACCCACTAGCTCACATGAAGGCGAGGAGGAGAGGAAGGACAAATTGGAGACACTGTACACAATGGAATGTGTTCAATCTTTCACTACTAGTGAATTGCCATTTCTTCCCAAGGGAGTAGGCGATTTGCTCTCCTCCAAATGGGAGTTTGCCGCAATGAGAAAACATTCTCACCCATATTGTTTTGGCCAAAATCCTCCCTAATGTGCAAAAAGTGGTGTTTCACAAATCGGACACCAGGTGGTGGCTTCTGCTCTCCCTTCCCATCTCCAACGCCACCACCACCACCACCACCACCAGCACCACCAATCATCATCTCGCCAGAGCGATGTCTATTTTTAGAGGGTAAAGCTGATAGTTAGCAGAACACCTCGCAGGCATTAATTTAGCCCCTAGGCACACTAGGCTAGGCACACGAAGGAGAGAAAAGCGTCGTGGAAACAGCTTCTCCCACCTCAATTCGCTTGCTCGCTGGCTGGCTGGCTGGCTGGCTCGCTCATACTTTCCACCTGCTTGAGTGCTTGACTTTGCTTGTCACTTGAATCTGGCAAACTCGCACGCAGGCTGCAAGGAGGACGACTGTCACCCAGTAGACTGATGATGTGGAGGGGCAATTGCCAACAGGTTGCGAAACAGTCCAACTCTCCCACCTCAGTCTTTCACGCTGACACGGTCAATTCAATTCAATTCAATTCACACCTCTGCTAGATCACGCCATTCAAAAGTTGATTGAGAGAGAGAGACAGGGAGCGTGAGTGGGCTCATCGAGGCTTTTTGACCGGATTTTCCCTTTAATGTGCAATAACCCAGGTTTATGAGTTATAAAAGGAGGCGTTGCACCGTTTGCGACCAAGTGATTGCTCGTCCACGCCAATAAAGGAGCCACTCCCCTACCCTGAAATCGTGAAAGTGTCCCTCAGACCCAGCCTTCTTTATGAGGCTATCGCATGTGCTGGCCTCGTGGCGCCACCAGAGCCCTCTCAGTGGGCAGTTGGAGGTGCTCTTTGAGAGCCACACTTTTATGCAATGCCCGGCGACAACTCCGCCCCTGCCGTGCAGTGCTGCCTCCGCTTCACTTCTCTTACCTTCGTGCACTCCACACTCACTCCACTACACTACACAGACCTCCCCATGCTCCAATCATAAACTGCAACCAGCATTATGCATGCGGCTTGCTCTGCCCTCACCGGCACACCGCGACAAAGGACAAAGGACAAAGGGCGGCCCCCAACGCCACTGCTGTCTTCGACCTTGGAAGAAAAACGTACAACCCCTACTGGATTGTCACAGACGCGTTGTGCAGAAAAACCAACCAGAAGTGGAGGCAGAGGGAGAGCGAGAGGGGAGGGAGAGAGAAGGGGGAGCCAAAGGCGCAATTGTCATCCCCCTCTGTCACACTCATCTGCAATGTTAAGCCTTCCAAGTGCTGAGCGGAGTCAAACGCGGCGCTGTCAAGTACTTTTTGAACCTCCAAGTCACACAAATTCCCCTCTTTTCTAGTTGATATTCGTACGCAAGGCTGCCCCGTTGACGCTCAGCCAGCATCGACACATTGCACAACTGCACCAACCTTATGAGCCACCTCAGATGAGGGAGACTTGGCTCGTCAGGGCACACAAAAGGTCATTTACTTCTTACCTCGTCTTTCCCATTCAAGGCATGCACAACTGCTGAAATGCTGAACCGCTCTTTGACTGACGCAAGATCCACCATGAGGGGATTCCCTCGAGCGCAGTGAACTCGACTCTCCCGAGGAGGCGAATCTAGGCATAGCACATCCCCCACCATCGGTCAACTCGTCAGAGTGACAATGCTGAAGCAATACATGGGAGACCTTTTCTTCCGAATCCGTGCAAATTTAAGGCTGGGAAGGAGTCATTATTTTGGGTTCAAGTTGCAAATTCTTGTGGACACAACTTGTTTACCTTGAGAATGCGGTTTAAACATCTGTGAGCACAAAAAAATCACCGTTAGAAGAGTGTAATGAGAATGGACGAAAAAATGCAGCTGTGGAAAGGAAGTGGTCTTCTCAGGATAGCGTCCAACCTCAGCATGAAGAAGCTAAATTCTCGGGGTGACAATTAATCACCTTTGAAACACCAACTGACATGGCAGTTGTTCACAAGGATGCACATAGCTGACAGAACCTTGTAGATCGAGAATGATTTAGCGATCATCCTAAATTTTTTTTGTTTAAAAACATAGCTCATGGAGTAATAATGGTAGTGTGAGATGTGGCCCGTGTCCAAAATCGATGCCCCGAGACAGTGAAGCAGACCTCCTGCCAATTTAACCCCATTGTCTAGACAATTTTAGCAAATAGGCTGGCAGCTTGACAAGACACAAGGCGGGTTTCGTATCGACTTTAAACGCCATCACTCACCATTACTGGTAAAAATGTGGCCACGAGTCAACTTCACTGTCCACTGACTCTTAATTACAAATGCATACATATCAGGGCGTGAAAACAGATGGGAGGTGTAAAAGTCATCGCTTTAGGTACAAAATCCGCTGGGCGAGAATCCAGCGCGCACAAGTTCCTCCACACTCGTCGGTAGCTCGCAGTGCACATTCAAGTTGGCATCGCAGTCGACGTTGAGGTGTATCCACGAATCTGGGAATTTGGTGGGATTACACACCTTTTTCGCCCTTAAATAGCGTTTGCTAGGAGGCATTCTAAAAAGAGTTTGGCAATCCTTATCTTCACATCTCGTTTGAATAGGAAAAAAGCTAACCTTGAAAGGAGCGCCTAGTCGGATGACTCAAACAGCGAAAAGTAGTAAATATTCTATTTTACCGAGCTCAAATGCCAGCTACCATGAAATGAAGAGTACAGCCTACTGATATTGGAAAGAAACCTGCCGCTATGCTTCAGCTTCAATGCGCATGGGAATTATTTCATCCATGGTAGATGCGGTGGTGCAATGACTTACTCGTCCTTTAAGCCGTCTGTCTCGAGGGCGTGCTTCAAGGACGTGGTAGTGGGGAGACGCCGCGACCCCTTTGGTGCACTTTCTACCTTTGCCAACGTGCGGCTGGAATGAAATGGATTTGAATGGTGGGAGAGGGTTTTGGAGAAGCCAAACTTCACACAGCAAGGTTTAAATCATGGCAGACCAGTTGCTGATTCATCTTCACGGTTTGTAATATTTACTGCCAGAAATGACGCTCTGTGGTGAGTGTGACTCTCTTCAGGATCTAACATGCCTAAACGCACACATAAGGCAGTTGCACGTCTTCGTCTTACTGGCAATTCGATTGCATTAGAATATGTCAATGGGCCCACCCATCAAGTGCATTCCAACTGATAGTGCAGCCCTTTTGCAAATTCAACGGATGAAACCCTGGTGTAGAAGTCACTTCCTCTCTTTATGGAAAAAATGAGGCGGCAAGGTGCTTAAAAATACCCGTTCCAAGTAAGGCAGTAATGGCACACAGGTGCCATATGACCCAGACTGTCACAAACAGAGTGCATCCAACGAGGTAACCTTGGGAAGTGTGTCCGCGGACTTACGACTGTTCCCAGAGCAGGGTGAGTGAACGGTCCAGAATATCATGAGCAGACATGTTGGCAAGGAGGCAGGGCCAGAGGAAGAGGGCGAAACACCGCAGCACGAAGAGGCGATGCTTCCAACTCGACAACAGAGCCGCCACATCAGGTCGATCCTCTATGATGGAGTTGAGCTCTGAAGCATCAATGGCATGGTGGTGATTAAGCTTGCACCAAAGAAGGGAGATCCGACTTTCAATGTGCAAAACTACCGGTTTTTCCTTTGCCATTCAAAGAAGATTGAGCAATTAATTACGTTTTCAAATCAGATTTTAAAAAATCGGGATTCTGGAGTAGATGATGCGTTTTCTTGCAGCAGCCGCAGTAAGCATTTTTATAACTGAAGAGCTTACTGCTCCAATCTGACTGAAAGTAATCTCTACAGGCAGGACTGGCTACAACAGTGTGGAATGGACGGAAATAATGAAATGGTATAACTAGGAACGAAATCACACACACACAAACAGTTACGTTACGTCATGGGATCGTGTGTGAAACCAAACACACATTGATTTGCAGTCATTTTTTTGTGAAAAGGTGCAGATCAATAGGCTCCATGCCAACTTTTGAGGGTGAGAACAGTGGGGATCTACGAAGGCTCTAAGTAAATAATTGGATGGGAACGAACGTACGCGCATCGGTCGGAATGATCACACTGCTCGCAGATGAACGGTCGAAGAAGTTACAGTTGGCCCTAACGGGTTTAAAAACAGGCATGCAATGAGGTGAGGCTGAGGGGAGACCGTTGGTGCCCATGGGATGGGCCAAATGAGTCCAAACAATAGGGCATATCAAAGTGCTGCGAACTCATCTCGAGGTGGTAAGCAATGCAGTTTCTCATACAAAATTTAAAATAGGAGGTAATCAGGTTAATGAACGAAAATAATTATTTTCTTCCACGGAAATACCTGCAACGAAGGACGCGCAACGCGTTTCCACCAGCTGTTTTTTGCAGTTCTGGAAGTTTCATTAACAGGGCTTTTAGGGCCGAAATTGTGGCAAGGTTGGGTGGTATCAACTTGATACCGAGGTCACCTCTCTCCACACGGACGTAGGGACCGTTCCGCCTCCCTTCCGAAGATGAGTCGGAGACACCCAGACACTTGGCGACAAAGGGAATCACATTTTCCGTCACCCAGTCGGAAGACTCGCTGACGCACTTTTGGAGAGGGTCTGGTAGTTGGATGAGAAACGGGATCTTGCATTGGTCGTGCTAAATGTAATGGAAAATACTCTTGGAGAGAAGTGGAACGGAATTACATTTTGAGTGAGGACTGGGTTAGTTTATTGTGAATTGAGGCTTTGACGGATTGCAGTTCGTGATGTTCTAATCGACTTATCTCAAGAATGACCACTAAAAATACACGCAAATCCGAGCAGGATAGCTATGGAAACAAGCTTCGCGTACAACTCACGTCAGTACGGCCGACCTCTGTGAATGGCATCGCCCAGGGCGTTTTGAGTGAACCCGATTTGATGGACGGCACTCGAGATTTGAGCAAGATCTGCCGAATCCTCAGAATACGCTGAAGCTTCGAGCGTGGAATACGCCTGGCCATGTGCTTGCATTCATGCGAACGCGATTTAGAGGGATCAAGCGAACTATCCTCGTCGACTTGTTGAGCGAAAAACAGCATATCTCCGGCTAATTCAGGGGCCATCTATAAGGTGCAAGCGGAAGTGCACTTATTTAGGATTCGATATAAACACATGTCATTCTAGGCAAGCCGAATGATGCTTGAATCAAGGGAGGTCCGCATGTGAGGCAAGCGAATGACTTTTGCGGATGAAACAGCTTTGACGCAATCTATTCCACTTCGAGGTGGGTTAAAAGTTGGGAACGGGAAAGCCCAAATCCAAAACATCAGTGGAGTCAGATTGACGACTGCTATGGTCCAACGCGAAAACAGCAAAGGGGATGTAGGAGCAAAGGAAGCAACACAGGTGCTACTGAACTGCAAATAGGTAGAGAGGATGAAAAATGTTGCCAAATTTTAACCCTTGCTTTGACCGAATAATGTGAAGCTTTCCACGCATTTACGATAGTTACGATTTCACTACCTTTTGCCCAAACTTATTTTAGAAAGCTCAAGATCAGCTGATTCAAATTAAACGTACCAAATCCAAGATACGGGGGTTATGACTGTTATAGGCCTGAGAAGCTGTCTCGTTGCTGCTGAGCACACGGTCCAATACTTTATTAAAGAAGCTGCGATCCTTCAACAGCCTTTCTCCAACCTCCTGCACGCTTGCTGATGCACCTTCATTAATGTGGTGCGTCAGCGGTTTGATTTTTCTCTTTCCATCGCCCCTATCCTGGTCGAGGCTGGGAACGTCTGGAACAGGCTGGTTCATTCGACGCGCTATTTCCGTGGACAGGAGAGCAAACAAAGCCGGCTTCAACTAAAGGCAATCAAAACACAATAAATGGAGTTCTAAAACAAAGTTCAAAAGCAATAATGAAAGGTGTGAGGATCCAAGTCTGAGCTAGATTACTTTCTTGTAGCCTCCTACACTGCCTACAATAAATAATGAAAATAGCAACATACTTGGTAGCTATTTATGAGTCTAGCAACACCAAGGACGCCCAGTTGCTCGTCCGATGGCAGTGAAGGCTGCGCTGGGATGCCGGCAGTACTGCCATTTGAATTGGCATTGGACAACTCGGACTTTGAGGGCAAAAGAAGCCTTTCTTCCAAGTCAATCAGAAGCTGATTGAACTCGTGGTTCATCTCCGCCTTGAAGCTGTGCTTTTGTCCTTCTGGCGGTTTGTAGGATTTTCGGGGTCTCCATGCCAGAATCTACACAAATTCAATACGAGAAGGTAAGACACTCCGTCCATTGCGTGACGAAATGTGCCAAGTTGGCATTTCTCAAGGAAACTAAAGTGGCTCTAATATTGGCCAGATAGTTAAAACCAGTGCAAGGGAAGCCAAAGCCTACCCTTGAAAGCGCGTAAGCTTCTGGATTCGGAACACCCAGCTGTCGGAGATCTTTCAACCACTCGCCGAAAATAGATCGTGAATTGAACAGATACGGTCGGAGAGGCTCGAAGTCGGCGGAGGAGAGAAAATCATCCGCAATGGCACTTTGATTGGGAAACCTCCGCAAACGTTTCAAAATGCTAGCCAGAGCCCTGCAGTCTCGCAATCGATTCAACAGGGCAGACATCGGACGGCCAGGAAAGTAAGGGAGGATGTTGACAGCAATAACTAAGGCGCAACAGGACAAGCTGCCGATAATGTAAGGTGTTTCAGTGGTTGAAGATCAGCTAAAGAAAAAACCTACATGGACCGGTCTCATTATTTGTGGTTTCTGAGACTCGGGAACTAAACTCAAAAAGGCGCCGCGTTTCAGCGTAGCTCCAGGGTTGAAACTTCTCACACAGCTGATTATGACGCAGCTCACATTCTTTTGCGGTGCGACGTCCACCTGGTAGCTGAGCAGCGATGACAGACCAGGTGCCAAGATTACCAGGGTTTTCACCAGCGTTACCCCAGCCGTAATGCCCGCCACCAGTGCCAAGGCGTTGAATAGCTATCAAAAGGGCGAGATCTTCTTCAGGAGAGAAAGGCGTCTTTGGTGAGGAGCGAGTAAGCTGGTGGCGTTCGTAATAGCGCCGCTGACAGGCAATGGCTGAACGTGTTTGTAGGCGTGCACTCACTACTCCCCAGTCTATCAAACTTATCGCCTTGCACTCGTGCAAAAGCTCGTCGTCAACAATCAAGTCCAGAGATTCGTCCTCGTCAGGACTCCAATGTGCTCTCTAAAAGTTGAGGGGGAGTTAATTGAGCTACGAAAAATTCGAAAATTGTAACCACGCTAGAGAGCTTACAGAGGGGTGTTGGGGATTGAGGTACTTGTGCCAAGCCTTGAAGCAAGAAAAGGCAGTCCGCCCGCAATTCAAACGTTCAGAAATCTGTTGCCACCGTCCATAAGGGCCGTATTCCTTCACAGCACATTCCAAAGCATCTAGTTCGTCGGCCGACCAAAGTCCACGTCCTATTTCCGGACGCAGTCTATGAAGCCAGTATAAACGACAGAACTTCGCTGATTTTACGCTTTTTAACTAAAAGAAGATAAAAGTTCACCAAGATGAATTACACCCAGTTTTGGGACAGCTATATCTCACTATCACTTACGACATGTAGTGAAATATAGTTCCAATCGTTATCTGTAAGAACGTTGTGAGCGTTATTCAAAATTGAAATCCATTCAGCCGTTGATATGCTTGTGCCCTCAGCATCAGACTGCTTCAGTTTCACAAATTTGTCAAATTTGTTATGCCAATGCGCTGATTCGTTGATTGCGTTTGAAAGTGATGCAATACAATTCACGATCTCCTTAGGTAGTGCGGTGGGAAGAATGTTCTTTGAGTGGTTTAACTTTTTCTCAGCTGATTGCAATTTATAATAAATTTGTTGACGTTCCGTAAAACTCTTCTCCAAATGGGTGAGAGACTCTGTATAATTTTCAATCTGTTCATTAAGCTTTCGTTGGAGAGATATTCGATAACAATCCACCAAAGCAAGAAGAAGTTTTATGGTCTCGGACTGAGTTACTAAATAAGCACAATTATAAGCCTTAAAATAGAAGCAAACCCACATTTATGAAGCGTCGTGTTAAGGTCATCAGCAACATTTGTCTCCTTCAACCTTAAACGTGCTTGCGTATCTACGTTCAATGGTGGACACTGAACGGTAAACCTCAGGGAAAAGACTAACCATGTTTCCCTCTGCACGGAAAAATGGCCTGTATACGTAATTTGCTTTTGCATTCACATATGATGCATCGATAACTTTGTCATTATCTAGTGATTCAACCTGTTTGCAATAGCAAAGCAAACATACACTAACCTCTTTTCTGAGTTGAGCGATTTCTGCTTCAATGCAAGACACAGCTTCCCTGATCAAGCCTTGAGACGTTTCATTCAAAACAATGCACCTAACCGCTGCCTCTTTATCTAAAATCCTCGAACTGCCCGAAGAGCAATTTTGACCACAGTCCATCGTACAAATCGTGAGAAAGGTCAGTACTGGCCTCCTGGGCTTGTGGCGCCCTGGCTAAGTAGCTAATAAATAAGAACATGCTACCTGATCCTAGTTTGCGCATATTCATAAATGTGCACAAGCATTCAGCTAAAAACTAGTTAAATTGTTTTTTGCAAAATATAACACCTTTACACACTACAAATGGTTTGGAGTAAATGGTCTCATAAACAAGATTTTCTACTTCCAGTAGCGTCTCAGTCCAATCAAAATGGTCCGTATTTGGTGTGTTACGGAACGCGCCATTAATAAATGGACAAGACTGCACTGTCTAGCTTCCATAAGGCTGTATTAGATGGTAAATCGTATACCTGATACATTTTTAAAAGGTGATGTGGAAAAGGTAAAAGCCTTCCTTACTACTGGTCAAGTTAAAGTTGACGAACCGGACGAGGTAAACACTAACGTCGCTTCTAATTGCTTATAGGATGGGATGACCGCTTTGCTTCAAGCTTGTTACCGTGGGAACGTTAAAATAGCAAAAATCTTGGTTGATTCCGGTGCTGACGTTAACTGGGGGAAGCACAAGCAGGAGTACACTGCCTTAATGTTTGCGGCACTCGTTAGTTCATAATTAACAATATGCATCGTAGCTAGTCTGGGAGGTTGGAAATTGTCAACTTTCTTCTCTCATGCGGCGCCAAGCCTGATATGACGAACTGCTTAAAGCGAACGGCTTCTGAAATGGCTTCGTTTGTTGGTGAGGGATTGTAAGTAATTCTAATTGCCTCAAACCAGGTAACCACTTCGCGGCTGCTCAAATTAACACATACATTGAGAGGGAGGAACTAATCCAGTTTACTCAAAAAAGCACCTCATCCAGTTCACAACTTTCCGTTGACCTCGTTGAACCCCTCCATCACCTTATCACCAATCTCAACTTTGCTCCTGTCAAGGCAGGTCTTTGTTTTGCGCCTTTTATTTATTGTTGATTCGGATTTTATTTGCGTATTTATTGGACAGCTCTGTATCCGGTGTTTGACTAAGTTAGATTTGCTCTGCAGGCTTTCCTGTATCTCTCCTCTGCTGCGGGAAAACCGCTCTTGGACAGTTGGAAAAACGTAGTTGCTGTGTTGGAGAAACTGGTAGGACAACATTTTACTCCCCAGCGGACGCACGAACACATTGCGATCAAGCTTCACCTCCTGTGTACGACTGTTAAGCGTGCTGGAGAATACATGGACGCGGAGCCTGGTGGCGGTAAAGCCGTCGACGAGGAAAAAAACGTCGCCTTCATCCTTGAACCTTTAATTAAGAACTTTCTTCGTGGTGCTGACCCTCACGGTCTGCCAAAAGGTGAATCCAGTCTTTTTTTGTACTGATCGGTCTGATGCTATTCATGTGGTTTTATTTGCGTTAGTTTACGGACTTGTTTGTCCTAACAACACAAAATCTGTTTTAGAGCAAGAGAGCTTATTCTCCTCGGGAAGCATATTAGACTGCGATAGGTAATCGAGCCGCCAGTACCACAATTGCTTTCGATAGAAGCCTCAGACGTTTACTTTCTTGTAAGCCTAACTATCTGATATGTATTTAACAGGTCAAGAGGCATTCCTTCGAAAGTGTCTCGTGTCCTTTCCACACACGGAGTCAACACTCTGGCGACAGACAGTAACACAGATAGGCGGATTGGAGGTGGGTCAGGCGCCCACTTGTCTCACCATCCTCGAGAATGCCATCAACGGTTTCACGTCCTTCACGCGCAGCAGTCCGCGTGATGGTGTCATCAACGAGCCCTGTGCCACCTGCTTTGACTTGCCCGGTTACGTGACCGACCTGCAAGTAAAATGGTGCTCGCGTTGCCATGAAGTCGCTTACTGTTCGGTGGCCTGTCAGAAGCTGCACTGGTTCACGCACAAAAAGTACTGCCCCATCTTAAAGGGTGAGAAGCGCACTCATGGCATTACCATACCTATTTCTCCTTATACTTTTGTAGGCATTAGGTCAGGGAGCCCTTGACCTTTAGTCAATAGGTAGGATTGTCTTTTCCAGTTATCGTTTCCGCCTTTTGATTCAGCTTCTGCATTTTACCCTTCTGCATTTACAGAATACCACGAATCCGTGGCGAAAAGCCAGCCATCAAAGGAAAGGGTCAAACCGACTGAGGAAGAGATATCCCAATTTCAGGAGGAAATATCCGCCTATTTGCCCCACTGACATCGGACGTACTCCCGATTTCGCATAATTACTGTCCATATAAAACGATTCTTTAAAATCCTAACGGTCATGAGATATCAGTACTGCCATGAGGGTGAATGGGTACCCGTCGAATGCGCTCCACAGTCACTTTTGCCTCCAGGATGGCCTGCAACTGGTCTCAAGCATTGCTTGAAGGAAGAGAAAAGGAGGTACGCCACTTATCATCAAGATGGGCGTACTGAGGGTACAATGGGTGTTACCTTGGCAAAGCGGTGGTAAGTAGCGAACTTCCACGCCCCAATCCATTAATGGTTTGAACACTCCACTTTAGATGTCCACCCAACGAGTCTGCCATAATGGTGCGTACAGGGTCGTCAAGGGTGGGGTTGCAGTGCTAGCCAATACAAGACACGAAACCCCAAATTGTTAAGTCTCACGATATGTGCTTCACACAGAGTCGTAAATTCACTAAGCCGGCCATAAAGGCTGGTCAAAAAGTGCGAACAGCTTGACCTTGAATTGATATGCACCCTTCTCAAGAGGTCAATTATAACATAAATTGACCTCAGAAATGCACTAGAACCCTTCGCGTTGACTATGAACAGAAACGATATCAAATACTGTAAAACTGCCTTGATGGCACCATGCTACGTTGGCTTTTGCCTCCCTAGGTCAGTTGACCTCGAAAACAACCTAGAACCAAGTTCCCCTATTGTATCATTTGACCCCATTTTGCACATTGTGTTAGTGCTACTTCATTTTCCGCACTATGTTTGCGAAAATATCTTAAGAAAAATGGACCTTAGATTCTGCTCATCCATCTTCCCTTATATGCAGCTCCTTTGTTTTTTTAAGTTCTCAGTATCAAATAATTCCAAATCTTTACCATAAATGCAGCTGAAATAGGGGAAAAAATTCTAGGCAGTTGAAGCAAATATTTCGGTATTCTAATATACAGTGCTTTGTATATCTAGTTCACTTTAACTTCATTTACTGCGTTTTAGTACATTGTATGCCTGGTGAAAGATTGCCAGGCATATTTGCACACGGATTTTGGCTAGCTTGTCTTCGCTTCTCTGGACTCCGAAACGGAAAAAAGTATTCCCATTGCTTGTGTTACACCTAAAATTATCTAGAGGTACTTGCGGATCAGAGTACATGAGAACGGACTATACTATTACTCCGTGCTTTGCTTGAGCAAGACTAACTTCCATTTCCAATTCTTTATAACTGGGTTTCCTTTCCGATTGAGGCAATGGCGCGAATCGAAGGCCAGACCGTTAGTAGGAGGTGAAAAGTTGGAGTCCCTATGTGGCGTCTTACCAAAACCGAGAGTTAAATGAACAGTTAACCTGGTACATAGATGTCTCAACAAAATGTATAGAGGGCTTTGTTTTGGTGTGATCTTCTTCTCCTTGGGAAAAGCTGATTAATGAGGTTATAGTACCTCTACTTTCACCTGCCCAGAAGTCGTTGAATACAAAAAAGGTGAGGATATGCTTTTTGATAGTTGGACTAGTGAAACTTCCACTCGTCGTACCGCCGAATTAGTTGACGAGCACATGTTCTGTATGTAGCATTAGCGGGCGCCTTTATTGTATAGTGCTTTTCGAAAAAGATCAAGTTGGTGCCTCCTGTGCTAGGAAATCCCACTTAATATGGGGCTGTTTGGCATTCTATTTCTTTGCATGCGCCATTACCAACTGATCTATGCCCACGGAAGCAGGAAAGTGGCATTTTTCAATTCCCACTGCGGTATCATTGCTGTCTGTTGGCAAAAAGTCAACGATTTGTCTATAACTTTAGACGACCCACATAGTCATCGCGAGCCCAATCCGGGAACCGGTCTTCCTCAGTCGCCTCCGCCTCCCTGCGAATCGTCAGTAGCGTTTGCAAAGCTCTCCTTCTTGCTACCACTGCCATGGACGATAACCATGGTGTCATCTACACCTTGTTCCACTGGGTGGGCATTTGCGCCGCGTCTAGCTATGTACGCCCCACCTAACTAAATAGAAACTGGCTTTTCACCTGTCTCCGACCTTTTATCTCATCGTCACAGGCTTGCTGCATGTGAATGCTGCTGAATTGGCGTTTCAGCAGGTGCGATTTTTTGTCGGTTCTGCACGCCCCTGGGTGAATAGCCAAAGTGCTTCCAATTTGTCGTCTTGCTTTCGTGTTTAGGTGATTTCTCACCGCACACGGGAATGAAAAATTGAAATGGGTTTATGCGTACTTTGAAGGACGTATCTAGCGTTCGCTTCATTATTCTTTAATTTGCAAAGGAAGTGAATCGCTTTGATTTTTCGCCTTTTCAGAAGGCCTGTCAGCAGTGGTTCGCAATCGCTTGGTTGAGATGCACCTCTTTAACCTCTTTAGACCGTATTGGTTGAAATATCCCCGTGATTATAGGCAAGCATTGTGTTTACCATAGACTCAAGCGTATTTTCTTGCCTTAGAACAGGAAACTGCTGTGCAATTTCTAATGTATGAGATTGGTTTTATCCGCTTCTATTCTACGTTCCCGAGGCTGCAAAGTGCAACTTAGTAGTGTCAATATTCGTCCATTATGAAAGTGTAGTAGCACTTTCTTTGAGCCAACGCATCTGTTTCCACTGTAGCACCTACCGACATACTGGCATCCCGCTTAGCCTTAGCTCATGCCTCTCAGGTGCTTACTGTGCGAGATGTGGATCCCTAGACCGTCGGCACATTGTGTTCGTCAGTGGTGGCATTTCGACCGAGCGATTCGTTGTTTTCCTTGATCTTCCATTCCAAGAAAATCGCCCTAAAGTAGTATGCTTGGGAATTGGAGTGTTGTTGAACTAGCGAAAAGCAGGATGTTTGCATTAATTTTAAGCAAGGCAAGTCATTGGAAATTAGTATTTAATTGAGTTAGACACCTCCTACTTGATAGTCCAGTCATTTCTGGTGGGACATGAAGCGGCCATACAACTATGGGAAGCATTGTCAACTGCTTTTCTCCTTCTGCTTCTGTGCTACACGCCTCCAGGCCACTGATGGACTTTGGAGCAACCGATTTGACGGGTTATGGAGGAGCCTTTGATGAAGAAGACATCAACAGCCGTTACTACCACCATCACAGCGGTGACGGGATGTACGAGGACGACTTTGGTTACTACGAGGTGCAGGACGTTGACGAGGGCTTTGCCGCCTTCTGTGGCAGCATAGTGAGGCAGGTTTGGCCAAACATTTGGATCAGTCTTGTCGCCTGCCTGGTGTGGAGGGGCTGTCGAGGTCTCTTCCGTCTCCTCCTGTCTTCCACTACGACGCCTAGTTACCGTGAGTGACTTTCCGCTGGGCTTTGCTATAACCCTTCTTTCTCACCTTCTTTGCTTAAACCACTGCAGGCGGACCTATGTCAACTTTATGGGAGAGTTCTAAGCAGGCTTATGACTTCTACTGGAAACCCATAACTGCTGAAAAGTAAATGTTTGACAATACCTACCCAAACTAAATTTCCAGAGGCTTTAGTTTTGAACTAGAAGTGTTGGGCGGAATGGATGTTTGTGTCGCTTGCTCCTCCTTCTTAAGGCTTCAAATGGACAAATAAATTTGTGCGGTTATTTGGACACATCATGTACAGGTCCTGTGGTAGTCATCTTGTTTTAATTATGAGTAGTAGTATATCTAGCGTCTAGAGTCCTTCCTGAAGATGAAGGAAGTTGTAACTCAAGGGCAAGGTGTGTGTTGCTGCTGTACGGGAGGCCTGGAAAGAGGGAATGGAGCCACTGACAAGACCCGAAAGCAATGCAATACAGCGGAAGTACAAAGACCAAGCCTCAAGTGTCCGCGTAACCAAACAAACAGAGGATTGCAAGGCAATCCCTTGGTCCAACTGGCATTTCCTCCTCGATTTCCTTCAATTTCCCTTTGTAGTTCCACAAATATTTGAAGCACTCCTCAATGCCATCTCAATGCTGCTTGGTGAGTTGCACTCGTGTATTTCACTTGTCCACCCTATTTGTCAGAGGTAATTTATTAAACCTAGGCCTCCAATCTAAACTCTTTTATTCTACCTCCGAAGGACTTTCACTTCAGGGTTTCAATATTAGCGATTTTGGGTGATATTTCCAGCGTCCCCTCGAGAAATTATGGCTGTCTCTGTGGAATTTCGAAGGTGGATCTGAGGCTGATCTATCTTTGTGTCTCCTTCTACCTGAATGATGAGGGAGTGTTTACCGAGACACGAAGAACCACTGCTGCAGTTGTGGCCAAGAGCGTTGTGTAATGTAGATGTACCTTGGCAGTTCACAGCTGAGAAGGTTTAAGTGGATTCTTGCTAAAAGTACAAGCTAGTTACACGTATTCATGGTAAAAGGGTTGTTCTAGGCCTTCGATGTGATAGTCGAGGGTACCGTCAAGGCAGAGTCGATTAAGTGTCATCTTCCATCTCACAAAAATCACCTCTGTCTAGATTGTTTCGTTCATGAGTGCAATTTGTTGTCCAGAGCTCACCCTCCCCTCATCTCCAAAAGCGGTCCTCTGATCATGATCAGCCACATCATGACAGTCGTGTCTTTGAAGCGGTCGTCATGACGATTCTGAAATAGCGCTAACATTATTACTGTTTAGGAATAGTCCTTTTGCGACACTTCTTTGGTGACCTCTACGTGCGACCTTGTGCCTTCGTCTTCACCGTTGGTGCTTTCCTCGCCTTCAACACCATGCCTCGAGGCAGCACTGCGTGTGGAGATGAATTGCGAAAGCCGACTGGTTGGACCTCCCAAATGGTCCTAGTGACGGTCTGTTGTCTTCTGCTCCAACTCTACTGGTATGTTGCATTGGCAATCGCCTCATGCATCCTCCATTCCTCCCCTTCGAACGATTTCACTTTGCCTTGTCCTCCTGTTTTAGCGAATTTTTTATGAATCCTCGTGAATGGCACATGATTCGGGGTGAGTACTTCTTTTCCATCCTACCTGACAGTCCATAAATTTCGTCAGTTGTCTGGCTCTACCTGTAGTGCTCCATAGTCATCTCGTCTTCACTTCCATTCGCATCCACATCGCGAATCGGTGATTTTTGGTTCACGTTTTGCATTGGTTTTGTATAAGTTTAAAACTGGAAAGAGGACTAGTTGTATAGTTCAGCTTTCCTGCTTAACGTGTTATCCTCATTGACTGGCTATTTGCTTGCATAAGAGGCGTTTCTTTGCCTGTTCGATGAAACTACATCGCATGTAGCAGTCAGCACTTGTCAGGACGCAAGTGGATATTGGAACCGGAAAACACCAATAGTTTAACGAAAGAAATTCATCTTAAGGTGTTAATATTAGCTTCGAATGCTTCCATCATTTGCTCACTTTCCTTTTGCAGGGACAGCGATGGTGCTGGCAATGAAGGCCATTTCTGTGGCCGCACCGAGGAGTCCACACCAACAGCCACTGCAAATGGGTTTCCTGCGGCACTACCTGGCCTGGTGCGGCTACGCTTTCTCTCCGGGCAGTGTAATTTTCGGACCGTGGTTCGACTTCGAGGGCTACTTACATGCAACTCAGCTAATCGGTTCATCTTCTGTCAATCCCGTGAGTAAAATCTCGTCTTCACTCAAATTCAAGCTTCAAACTCTGTGTAGGGACCACGTATTTTTCTCTCTACTTCCTCAGCTTTGGAAGGACCTCCTTTGTACTACGATGTCCTTTGCAATCGCTATTGGATGCATCATCTACTCAACATACCTGTCTTCCATTATATACTCGAGTTACTTCCTCAGCTTTCGGTGAGGCGACTCTTCAACTTGCCTTCTGTGTGCATCCCAGTGGACACACATCTAGTTGACCGTTTCTGTTGGCATTGCAGATGGACAAATGCCTATGCTCAGTCGCAGAGTTTTCGATTCAGTCATTACTTTGTCAGTTTCTTCAGCCAATCCCTCCACCAGGCTATTGGCTTTGCAGCCCTCACTCATCCTACCTCGTGAGTTCACCTTTCTTGTTGTTGAGGTCGCATTTGCTTTAGTTTACCTTACCAGTGACCCCTCGGCGTCATTTAGAAGTCAGCATTACGTGACCATGATGGTGACCAACCCAGTGTGGATAGAGGTGCCACGATCTCTGGTGGACGTGGTCATTCACTGGAACTTTCCCATGCATTTCTGGCTTAAGCAGTGTAAGTCAGTGAAATGGTTTAAGTAAAGACTGGTTTGGTGTAGCCACCTTTCAGGTAGCTCTTTCACTTGCTTCCTTTTTTTGGTATTGTAGACATTTACAAGCCAACACGGCGCTTTGGTCAACTTCAGGCTCTGCTCCTTACGTATGCATTCAGTTCATTGTTGCATGTGAGTGGCATACATTGATAAAGCTCTGCCCATTGGAGAGGTGGGGGTAATGTGTCCAGCAGTCTTTGATGGTCGAGTTGGCAATCACCGGGTAGCAAATTCCACCAACCCTCCCTCTCATAAATGCTTTTTCTGTCTTGCCTTGACCGTTGTGTCCCTTTCAGGGTCTAAACTTCCAATTGGCAGCTGTTCTCTTCTCCATCGGAATCTATGCCTACATTGATTTCAGTAAGTCATGTCCACCCACCTGCCTCGTCCACTCACCTTCTTAGACTGGGGTATACGCGATCGCTGTTTTGCAGGATTGAGGGCGAGGCTGTCGGCGAAATGGAGCGCTTGCATCGGGGCACGCACATGTCCTAACACATGCAATCACAGGAATAGGGTGAGTGTTCGGCCTTCTACTCAAACCATTGCCATCTTGTGCATTTGGCAGTTGTTAGCATTTAGTTCTGCTATTTCGATTAGCAAATACACACCAAAGTTTGTGTCAGAAAGGCGGATTGGTGAAAACAGACCAAAATTCAGAATTGCTTAGTAAATGGCGCTCCATGCATGTATTGATGTTGAACTCCTCCTTCCTTTCCAATTGCCCTCCCCTTAGTTTATTATCCGAGCCAGGATTTGGAAGAGGTTATAGATGTTGCATCATGTTGGATTGAATCTCTCTCACCTCGATTGTCTGGTGTTCCATTGTTGAAGAGTGCCTGTTGAAATTACGATTCGCTCGGAATAGCATTTCTCTCCCTCTCTCGTAGCCTGCATTATTCAATAGCGGCCGTCTTTGAAGGATCTTGCTCATACGTGGTAGCGCGGGTGGTAAAGCCGCGTCTCTCTTTTCATCATCGTTTGATCACCGTGATGGAAGTTTGGATTTGTTACAGGCGAATCGGTGGTGGGTGCGTGGTGTGAATGTCCTCTTCAGTGGTCTGGCCATCTTCCACCTCGCCTACCTCGCCGTGATGTTCGATACGAGTGAGGAGCAGGATAAGGTGTTGTCCCATTCATTCTCCTCCTTTTTGGCGACAAATACACTATTGCGTTGTCTCTTTGAATTTATTCATCCCGTAGCAAAGTATTAGCATGCAGCGTTCCTGTTTGCTTTGTAGGGCTACAACATGCTGCACGTGTTGGAGAAATGGTCGAGTCTCAACTTCCTTAGTCACATCGTTGCCGGTCTAACGTATGTTCTCTGCCTGCTCATTTGATGGACGTCTTTTGGTGCCTTCTTCATCGTCCTTTCTATTGAGTCCTTTGGCACACTTTTTTTATCCGCGATTGCCTCATGCCACAAGAGTAACATTTACTTCCTTCCTTTTTTCAAGCCGCTGTCCATGTGCTTGCTGTTTGCTGCTAACTTGGGACAACCTTTTTTATTGTAAAGCATAAAAAAGTAGATGGAGTTGTTTTTGAGACCGTGGAGGAGGGATGCTTGTATAGGTTTATGAAACTCATTTAGTTTTTGCCTCTGTAGGCGATTTGTGCTTCGTATTAGGCGCGGTGCTATCATGACCGCGTGACACAAGAAGTCAGGTACTATTCCAACGATTCGAGAATGGCGGGTGATGTGTGAACTGGGATCGAAAAATAATGTCATTCCGCATAAAGTAATTCTTGTATATGGCCTTTGAATCGGGGAGGCTATGGTAAATGTGACTACGGAAGGACCAGGAGTGTGGTAATGTAGACAGCAACCAGGTGGCTGTTGTGAGGGCCGATTCAAGGGATGTTCGTCGAGCAGTGGTTTTGCAAACTTTCATGGCAGAAAGCAGACAAGGCGTTGCAGTTATCACTGTTGTGTGTGGATTCAGGACAACTCAACTCCAGTTAAGGTTTGATGTCATCGAAAATCAGGCACTTCATCAATGCCTTGGGAAAATATTTAAGCAACCATGAGAGGCTAGGGATTAATGCACAATCAAATTTTCCAGATTATCTTTTCAATTTAGCTGCATAAGTTCTTCGTTTTGATAGAGGGAAGAGGATTAAGATAGTAAAAATTTTGTGTTAACTTACTTTAGGTTGCAGTGGGGCGGCTGGATGGACCTTTGGGTCACTACTGTAGATGTCAAAACAGGAGTGATCGGAAGTGTCTAGGTCACATTTTGTCTACTCCGTTTCCCTACTAGGGAAAAGGTTCCGTTTGTACCCCAGGTTTTTCGGAATAACATTTGTGGCTTAATTGAAAAAGTTTTTTGTGGAACGAACGTTTAACGAGACAATCTGTAATATAATTGATGAACCAGGTTCAGTTGGCTGGCTCCCTGTGCCGCAGTGCAAAGTCACTTGGTTGACAGAGGATGATGGTCACGACAAGGATGGCAAAAACACCAATTGAGGCGAGAGCAAGGGAGCCTGTGATAAGCGCCACCCGCTGCAAGGTCATTCGGTGAGTGATCCCAAACAGAGGTATCCAACGTGTTACGTCCGCCCATTGACTGAATGACTGGTACACGCTCTGTGTACCCTCTCTTGTCTTGCCCCTTTTTACGCCAAACTGCTGCTCAGACCACGTGAATGCATCCTCCAGCATATTGTCGTCTTCTTCTATCCACAACACCCCGGCCTAGCTAACCAAAAATTACCTTCATTAGTATTTGTGTTGGAGCCTAGGGAAAAGTTTTTGCAACTATTGAACAGTATTTGTTTAAACTAGAAGGATTAGTATTGCATACCTCTCTGAGCTTCTCTTCCTCTGACTTGTAGGCAATGTCCGTCTTGCCATCCTTAGTTGTGGTGTTTTTGACGTTCTCGCAAGAGAGCACGCGTCCGTTGCAGATACCCGTCTGTTCCGGCTTGCCCAGGCACTCGCCAGGTCGTGGACATGTGCGGGTACGAGTTCGAGTGCCGATGCCACAGGAGACCGAGCAGGCACCCCAGTCACCCCACTCCGACCATGCCAGTTGTGACGGTGGCTTCTCACACAGGGTCCCCGTGAAACCGAATTTGCATTCGCATCTGTCCATAAGCGTACGAGAACGTTGACATTTCTTTTCCAACTTCGGCAAGGTTTACTGCCAGGTTACACGAATCACCATGTTAATCGCACCTGCAAACTGAGGCCTTGGAGACGGGTTTTACGAAATCTTGCGTCACCAATTTCTCATCTGTGTCCTCTCGTTACATTCGAAAACACTACTGCATGTATGTGTGGAAAATACTCTTGTAAAACAAAAAAAAAACAAGGGTGATGGCAGGGCAGTCCTATTTCTTACGGCAAACGGAGAGGTCCACACACATTCTTGTGGAGATGTGGTGAGGCAGGTCTCAAAATTGTGTAATGAGTAGTGAGTGACTTGGTTTCTTAAAATAAAAAGCTTAAATGACATGCACGAGATTAGAACAGCATATGATAATGTAGCCATTTGGAGTGAACGGAATGCAACTGGAGTAACAATAAGCAGTGTCATACTGAAAGAATGGTTGAGATAGTTCCTTCGCTCATAAACATGTAAATCCCACGTTGACAGACTACTTCACATAATGCTAGAGCAATTAACAACAAGTAATAATGGGTAGATTGTGCATCTCACCGGAATCGCAATTCCTCACCCTGTTTCGCCAGAACCATGGGTGGTGGGATGAGGTCGTGACAGACACCGCCGTTGAGACAGGGGTTGGCATCCTCGTCCTGGCACTCGTTGATGTTCACACAAGACGGATCCACCTGGCTGGTGGGCTCGTAACCCTTTGAACATGCACATGTGTAACCCAGAAATTCATTTGTAGGATCACGTTGACAAGGAAAGTCTTTGCAAAGTCTGCTTTGGTACTGACATGGATTTCTAGGTTCCTGAGGGAATGTATGTCACCATTGCTTTAATTAATTTACTTGTCCACGGATTCTGTTTAATTCAGGTGTACTGCAATTTCTACGCAAATAACTTAGTTGAAAATAAGACTTAAGCTTAATACCAGTCTTTGTGCTGTTAAACCTATTGAGTGTAACCGCTACAAATAAAGTATTTTTCCATCCCCAAAAGTGGGCTTTTGAATTCGAATAACTTGAATGCGAAGGTTTTGGATGACGTTTTTTGTGGACACATATGTTATCTTAGGCCTGTAGTAAAGAATCCCTCTGAGAATGTTTCTATGTGGTGCTCATAGAACATAATTATTTAGTGCTACGATGATGGCACTTTTCTACACAGTTGGTCCACAGGTGATACTGATTAAAACTGGTAGAGGTATTGTGAGGAATCACCCTTGAATAGCGCCCATTAAATGCACTTTACTTTCTCACCTCGCAAACGTATCCCTGCCAAGCGGGTGGACATTCGCATCTAAAGGAGAGGCTCCGAAGCGTTTGCTCCTTAGCTTTCAAGGGTTGACATGTCCCCTTATTCCTACACGGCGTTCTTCCATACCTGGCACAGTATAGTACATGGCATTAAAGCTTAAGGAGAAAAAAATCAAGACTTCTGCTTAGCTTTTAACATAAGCTTTAACAACAAATGGAAGCATAATATCTGTTACGATACGGTCATTTAAAGGAAGGAGGGTTGGTAATTCGCTCTTCTTACCTCTTGTCATTGCAACTGGCTTTTATTTGGATGCACTTTTTATGTTTTTGGCTGAACTTGAATCCACTTCGGCAGATACACTCGTAGCCAATGGAGTAGATCTCAGAGAAGCGACTTTTCCTTGAGGGGTGGAGAGCCTCAGCAGCCGAAGGATCGCGAATCGGCCGACAAATGTGAACCGAATTGGTGTCATTAGTGCAGACTTGGGGTCGCCAGCAGGCGTTAGGACAGGTTCTGTCAGTTTTCTACGAGTAAAATAAGGCTTGAGGTCGCAGTCGGACTTTAGTGTTCCTCCACTTGTTCAACTATGTCAGAATGTTGGTAACGCTATCTGTTTTCAGGTTTTCCGTGTCCCAGCCTTCAGTGCGCCGGTAGACAGTTCATTACTAGTCAGCCAACAATAACTGACCAACACACCTTAAAACCTATCTTTGAATGCTTTTACCACCACAATCAAGTTCGGTTGAATCAATTGACTCCGGGCGATATATTCAAACGTCGTGAACCTCAGTTTCTCCAAGTGTATGCAGCCAATCTCATGTGAAGTCTCTGGTGCTTTGATTTCGAGCTAAAATTTGCTTCACTGAGCTAATAAGCTCAAGTCCGTCCACGAGGTTCAGTCGCTATTTGATGATAGAAAGATTCGAATTGCAGCAAACGGGGGGGGGGGGGCAGAAAGTACAATGAATAGTACTTATTCTACGAACTGACTCGTGCCTATGCCTTATAAATCACGCGCATAAACTGGTTTGATTACTTAAGGCGAATTCTCACTACATTAAGGGACCATCCTGCTTAATCTGCCTTTGTCAACGCGTCAGCTCAAACACACGGCGCCACAACCTCCTTGTGTCCTCCAATTGTCAGCGTGCTTTCACACTCCGAGTCACTAGTGCAATCGCCAAGTACGTAAGTGCCATTTATTTTTTCTTTGGCTTGACTACAACATGGAGGCATTCCTAGGCCCTTGGAAAGTAGAGTCAAATGGCGACTTTCACAAATTTTTGAATCATTTTGGTGTTCCTACGGTCATTGCAAAGATGGTTCTGCAATTTGGCTCCAAAATCACGTTTACACAGAAAGACTCAGACACGTATTGTAGCTCTATTTCGTCCGTAAAAGGAAAAACGGAGGCAACTTTCCGATTGGGCGAGGAGTTCGAGGAGGAATCCTCAGGTGGCACCCATATGAAGGCAAGTGTGAAGATCCTGTTTATGCATTATTTTTTATTTTATTTCACACCAATGAAATACAAACACGTTGCTGATTAAAGTTGTAATTTACCAACTCATTCAAATGTAATAAACTTTTTTAAGGCATTAAACAAATAGATTTACCTCCCACTGTAAAGGAATAATACAAGAAATATCCAAGGCAGCACGCACTGGGGCTTATGAAAGCTATTGCTGTAGGCCTTAGATGTCAAAAAGATTGGGATTAAACTGATGAATTTATCAATTACAGTGCTGGTATGATGTAAGCTACGTAGTCAGTGGAAGAGACAGGAGGAACGCCTTTTATACAATAGCAATTTTGCCTTTTTCCCCATCAAGTCAAAGATTACAATTGAGGATGGCGTGATGAAACACGTTCAGGTGGGTGACAATGAGACCATAATTACAACTCGAACTATCAATGGAGATATAATGACTGTGGTAAGTTAGTTTTCAACCCAAATTGTTTAAAAAATCTTTGCATACGCATACTGTGATCATTGATGAAGGGTCAGTAAAGTAAGTTTTCCATGGTTACGCAAATCATACAACCGTTGTGAAGCATAAGTAAAGGCCCAAGTAGTCTACCTTTGATTTACTCATACAATGCTGAAATTTTTTGTACTAGAGCCTTATAGGCTTATCAAAAGGCACTAAATGCAAGTTAGACTAGGAGAGTGAAAGTGCATTTGAGAAATACGAAACACACTCATCCTCTGTGCTTACAGGTCTACACTGTTGGCGATCTGACCTGCTCACGAACTTACAAACGAGTGAAGTAGCCGCCGTATACTATGTTAAAATACATGTTTGTGGTTTTCTGACTGCGGTCTTTTCTTCTTGTTTTCATTCTACTACATGATTCTATGGAGACTCACCACACCTCTCAAGCAGTAGCAGAGATTGTAGAAGAAGAGGAAAAGTTTGAGCCAATCTCCATGGTAGTAGGATTGGTGTTCAGATACAAGCTTAAGAACGGATTCCGGTTGACGAGAGTCGTCTTCACTAAAGTCATGCAGCATGTAGTCATCTCCCATGGAGTTCGAACCTGGGGTACAGTGATCCCTTGATAAAGGACGTGGGAAAATCATCACTGCAGTTGTGCTTTAAATAAATCCAAGAGAGATAATAAAGAGACTTACTTCCAGTTTGTCGGTATGTAGTTTTTCTCCCTCAGGTACTTGGGGACCTCATAATTGGCGCCCTCCACCAAATGCCAAGCCATCCACCACTGGGATTCAAAATTATCCCATTCGTCGAAGTAGAATATTTGCAGTGAAGTGAACTGGATAGGATAGCCGAATTTGGCTCTGGAACCCCACCACCAGAGGGAATATTGGATAAAGTCGGGTGTTTTGGCTGGCGGTGCTGCCTTGATGCATACAGCGGTGGAGTAGAGCGTTATCCAAGTGAGCGCAAGAAACCGTCGCATTGCGCCTTTAACATGCGCTTGATGCAAAAAAAACTAGGCTGTAGCTCTAATGGTCAATTGACTATTGATTAGTATCGATTAAGTTAATCAATATTAGAGCTATTAAGGTGAGATGAGTTTGGGTTATTTGGGAGGATGTGTTCACTGCTGAAGCATTGATATTCAGTTCAAATTTGATGTTTGCTCTAATTTATGGTTGAGTTGTTACATTTGTTTATTTAAGTTTTTGTTTTGGTTCTGAAGGCCAATAAGGCACCGCCTAAATACTTCCGCTTGACAGCCTGGCATATGGAACGTTCCAGGAGGCGTCATGCCCTTTAGAATGGCCATTTGTCTTTGCTCGCCTCCACGACTTCCAAGTCATACCAATGACCATAGCACATCTGTCACAATCCTAGCCTCCTTTCGTCTTTAGGGGAGATTGACAGCCAATGCATTCAACCGTCTTGATACGATAAATTTGGTCACACAAATGACCGACTGCTTTGAAAAGCAAAGATTTGAGCTACTTGTATTTTGAGTAAATTTGGAAAAGTTAAACAAATAAGAGGTTTTCATAAGGGGAGAATCAATGCAAGGGCGTAATAACAGCAAACTGATGCAAGCAAAAACTTCATATCTCATTAATTTTTTTGAGAAAAAAGGACATAACTGCAAGTCGCCTGTAGAGGTTTCCATTGTTTGAAAGGAGAGGTAATTGAAAATAATGTGGAACTTTCACTGTCAATCCTTAAGTTGAGGCTATGTCACGAAGACAAAAAAAAGTGGCCTGACGGGGACACTCAAATCCAAGTGTGGGTATCCTTTGAACAGATCGTAAACCACCTTCAGAGTGTTACCACGTTTTAAGTTTAAATTGACCTGTTGATTAGTTGAGCCACGTGGACAGAATTGTGTCAAGATGATGTCTTTTTCTAGTCCGCTTGACCAAGTTACAGGAACGACCATTTTGGAATCGTTAGTTGGGATCCCAGCATTTATTCGCTAGTTTGCATATGCTTCTAAGTTTAATGTGTAGCACTTTGTTTGTTCGACCTGCCGGATTCGGACACTTGGGCAGCCATAGTGTACTAGCTGGTTGGCCGGTCACCGAGCCGTGCCAACAGCTCCCAATTCCTCCGTTTCCAGAATATATATTCTGTCCAAGTACTATGTCTTTTTTTACATTAAAGAAAGTCTCGGGACGTTACACTGGTGGCATTGGAAAACGGACCCGACTTTGATGGATTTCTACCTTGATCTGTACCGCTTGTGACAAACTTTAGCGGTGTGAAAGAAGTGCATGTGCTAAGGGTGGGAGAATCTCTGACATTCCATAACAGAAGGGATGAGATCGATGTCCATCTTCGGCACCTCCCTCGCCCTCGTGTTCTGCAAGGGAGCTATTAACAACTAGAGCGACACTAGCCTTGAACTCCATGTCCAGTAGAACTGCCAAGAGGGATCAGCGACGTTGTGGTCAAGCATCTTCCGTTAGCTCTCTCCTCTGTTCTTGGGAAACTCACGTCCCTTCGCCAAAATTGTATCAACAGATGTGGAATGTGCAGGACGCTATTCGATACCATCGTTTTATGCTTTGTTCCTATGAGGCCCGACCACCCCATTTGCTTAGGTTTCTACGATACCCTTGCATTTCTCTCATGGCATCAGAAAAAGCTTGGAATCAAAATATGTGTTGTGTGTGTCCCTACCATTCGAAAACTTGGATTCGTACCTCCATCCTTGATTGGGCTACACTATCGAGGGAGAGGGGAATAAGAAATACACATTTGCTGCACCGAGAGCTACACGGAATTGATGGCACTACAAGAACAAATGCGCTAAAATCTCGTTGACTGGGACGATTAGTTCGTGGATGCTTCTCGCAGCACTGATTACGTTGTGATGGCTGACACGGGAGGCTGAGCAAGGAGAGCGTCGAGGACGATGGTTGAAAGGAGTGAGGGATCGTATAGTACTTTGTTTGTTCGAACTGTCGGTTTCGGTCACTTGGGTGGCCATATTCTACTAGCTGGTTGGCTAATCTCCGGGCCGTGCCAACAGCCCCCAATTCCTCCGTTTCCATAAAATATATTCTGTCCAAGTACTATGCCTTCTTTTACCGTACACACATATGTATATATTCTGCTCGAGTATCATGTCCTCTACCATCTGCAGAGAATCTCTGCGTGGCGTGACAGTAGGGCTCATTATCTGTAATTTGTGCCCACACCTGTCTAACGGAAAAGTTGCTTGCAATACTTCGATTACTCGAACTCCCGGTTTTGGTTACTTTCTAGACACGCAATGTAGCATCCCGAGACTTCCCTTAAGGTGAAAGAAGGCATAGTACTGGGGCAAAATATATAATCTGGAAACAGAGAGCTTGGGGGGCTGTTGGCACGGCCCAAAGGCCGGCCAACCGGCTAGTACAATATGGCCACCCAAGTGTCCAAAACCGGGAGTTCGAACAAAGTATTACAGCGTGCACTAATTTTTAATCCGAAGTGTTCATTTTAAAATTCAGTACAATTACATTTCAGATGTGAAAAATAATGCATGAAAGTGCCTCAGGGAGGTCAGTTTCCCCACTATTATTTGTAAAAGAATATGGCACTTCATTGTTGCTGCTCCGGATGCCGTGATATGTTAAAATTTCAGAGCGATAACTTGTAAGCACCACATTAGCTTAAGTTCCATTTGATGTGAGCTTTTTTACTGCTTCATAATATGGTACAATCAAAGTGGGTGCTGAAAACAACCATGATTTTGATCAAAACGAGGGTATGCCCTACGTTAAAAGACCACATGCAGTTTTAAAGCAAATAAATTAAATATGAAAAATCATGCATTATGCTAACGCTACTGAAGGCATCCAACTAAATTTGGATGGAATGTGATTGAATAAGCCAATTATTTCGCAAAATTAGCCTTCGGAATGGGGGCTGTCCATACTGTTGGGCCGAATAAAGCTCTTGTCATTTCGGGTAGTGATGTTTGCGTGGTTACTTAGGGAAATTGTATTCTTTTCAAAGCACAGTTGTTTGTCTCGTTGCTATCAGTGGTTTTTTTAAAAGCGTCCCTAGTGGGTAACACAGCACACGGCCACAACTGCTACAAAGTGTTTGTACTTCGTTTAGGGTCGTAAATATCAGCTTTGTTCTGCTCTCGTTCTGCGGCAAACTCACGTGGAATGCACCTGCTTTTTGCATCTTATTTGTTATGTGCGCTCAACATAGGGCCAAGCTAATGCATCAAAACTGGGGTGGTTGACCAAAACACCTAGGCAAGGTCTTGCTGCTTCACCAGCTTGGTCACCCTGTTGTCTAAAAGCCCATTAATATCGGTGGTTTTAATTTCTATTTAGGTGGATGTTTGGGTGGTCGTCAAGTTCGCACTATCATTGGTGGATGGGCCTGGGCTTGGTGTTGTTTAAGCAACGTTCAAACGTAGGTCATCACCCTTAGAGAGAATTATCCTTGTTAGGATATCTCTTGAAGTAATGACACTGAATCCTACTTGCAAGCATGTGGAGACCATAGAGGGAGTGCCTTTGACTGTTACTGGTAAGCTGTCCTTGCGAAAACCTGACATCATGTAGGCGTTGCACAAGTCAAGGTTCTCTCTGATGAGCATATTCTGGCCCTGGCCTGTGAACAGTTCCTGGACTTGGATCCTTACCGAATTGAGAACACGATCTTGCAAACGTTAGAGGGTCATCTTCGCGCGATCCTTGGCACTCTTACAGTCGAGGCCATTTATAAAGTTAGTTTCAAAAACCTGATCTGACTCAGCTCGAGCCTGACTTAATTTACCTACTCTTTTGGCCATTTAGGATCGAGACCAATTCGCTTCCCTAGTGAGGGAGGTAGCCGCTCCTGATGTTGGCAGGATGGGTATCGAAATCCTCAGCTTCACCATAAAGGACGTTTTTGACGATGTCGACTATCTCAACTCGCTTGGTCGTCCGCAAATTGCAAAGGTCAAACGCGATGCCAATGTAGGTGTTGCTGAGGCGGAGAGAGACGCTGGAATCGTTGTAAGTACGCGTTCCATGATCGAATACGGACAATTTTTTCTTAGCAGTGCGCTATTTTATATGCTATTGATTTCGAAATCCAGTTAATTTTTTTAACTGACCATAAACTGCAATAACCCGAAATCGGTAAATGAATCACCATATTTCATCATGATTTCATTGGTTAATGCGTTTATTATTAGGAAAATCGACCACCACAGTTCAGATTGTTTATTATTATGACAAACCCATTTGTCACTCAACAGTCAGAGGATTTTTTATGGCAGCCTATTCTATATCTCTTTTATTTATAAGCTATACTTAGCTGACCTGGAGCGAGAAAGCGAGAGTAACATATGTGTAGCTGGTAGCGCTGTTTTCGAAGAGGATGCCTCTAAGATTTGGCACCATAGCTCAAAAGCAAATCTGCTAATCAGTGGTTAAACTCCCGCATTTCGCCCGTTCACTTGCAACGAATCTCTTAACAAACCACTTTCCACTCCCATCCATCAATCTGATTTGTCAAGTTTCCATTTCTGAATGTATAGAATCAGACGACGCCTGTTTTACTCATTGAAAAGCGCTTAAAGCGCATGTGTTGCCAATTTTTTGCGCTGAAATTGATCTGTCGAAGTGGTTCCATATTGTCGGCCTCATAATTCTTGCAAGTGAGGAGGTAGATCGGATTCCTTTTGTGTAAATGCGTGAGTGAATTTTGAGGTTGTAGTGTGTTTGCAGCATTTACGCTTAAGATTCGTGTTCACTTTGATAGAGGATTCGAGGGACTTGTTTTGGTCTCTGTAGTTCCTTCTTCAAAGCTAGTCAGCTGGTTAGAAATCAGTCTATTTTCATCCGTTAATCCAGTTACCCACCAATGAGTACAGGGTGAATATGCTCACCTGCTTGTTGAGACTGCCTATTTGATGTAGTAATTGTAGCCGATTCTCGCCTCTTTGCCATTTGAGGCTGTTGTTGGAAGTGCTCTGTTTCTAATATAAATGGCGCTTTGAGTCAACTTGTGGAGAGTTGCTGCCTCATTGAGCAGAAGGCGAGGTACGAATTCAATTTAATATCTACCATTTTACAGCCTATTACAATCCTTTCGTTGGAGTACGACTAACCACTTATCAAACTGCCGCGCTCACATGCCAGCTTGGTCTCATAAGAAGAAGTAATGATATATCGCCTAAGATCTTATTGTGTTGCATATTGCACTTTCATTGCTCCACGTGGTTTTTCAATTGACAACTAAGATTATCGCCTCCTTCATGCTTCCTTAAGACCATGAAGCTTGTTCTACCTATTGCACAGGGCTTTGAGCCAGTGTGTGTAAATTTGCTTTCACAGGAGGCGGAGTGCGAGAAAGCACGCATGGAGATGCGATGCAAGGTGGACGCAGCTATCGCCGAACACCAAAGGGAATTCGAGCTGCAAAAAGCTGCCTTCGATGTGGAAATCAACCAGGCGCGTGCCGAAGCTGATCTAGCAGAAGAACTTCAGGTGAGCAATCCTATCCATTGTCCGAGTTACTGCCAGAGGTGTTGTCACAAATGTGAAAATAGCTTTGCTGCGTGCATATAGTAGGGCTGTAGTGTAAGTAGAGCCTCATTTCGTTGTCATCAAGTCTGTTTAATGGAATACCACCAAGACGAATGCGGTATTTGAGGTCGGTACAACCGCTGATTGGGGTGTAGTAACATGTTCGCTGACACGAGTATAATACGTGTCCTCTATTGGGCCTTGGCAGCTAATCACACCAAATCGTGTCACAAACTTGTGATCATCTAGTTTACCCTCAACCAATAACTCTCAGCCTCAAATAAATTATTTTGTGTTCGTTTAGACGTTTGAGGGTGATGAAAGTGACGTCTTGTGTTAGTGCTTTTAATTGGCCGACCCCTTTCGAAAATTAATGCCTTACTCTCGAATATTTGCTTGATGTTTAGCGTTGTAGGGATTAAGGCTTCTTCCTTTGTACCAAAATTGTAATTCCATGTTTTCCTATGGAATGAAACCTTTTCTCCTTTAATAGCCTTTTTCTGTGACGAACTCCGATGCCTTTGGTGGTGTAGGAAAAGAAGGTGAGGCAGTGGTGCTAATTTAGTTGGGAGTGTCTTTCAAGGTTGAGAGGCTTTTTCTACCTCAGTATTGGTTGGGAATTTGATTCGTTGGACTACAAGTAATAGCATTTGCTTGGAATCAGTCCAAACTGGTAGTGATTGCCCACGAACTTTTAATTTATGACGGCATAAAGTGTGCTTTCTTCTCCCCATGACCAAAACGAAAGTGGAGTTTCGAAAGCACCGTTCAACTTTACCTCTTTTTTCAGTCTGCAAAAGAAAAGCAATTGATCAGGGACGAGGAGGTGAAGGTGGAGATAGTGGAGAGGACTAAGAAGATTGAGATCGAGGAGCAGGAGGTGAAACGCATTGCCAAGGTCCTCGAAGCCACTGTTCACGAACCTGCGATGGCTGAGGCTTTCCGTGTCTGTCAAATCGCTGAGGCTGAAAAGTACGCTCCCTCTTCCCCTTTTCTTCTCAGAGAGCTGCTCAATTTCAACCTTGTGCAATGTCAGACCAGATTCTGCGATGCTCATGGGTTCTACACACCGAATTGGTTAACAAGAGTTGTTGCCGAGGTCTTGGGCTGGGAGGTACCACAATCGAATTCGTCACAGACATGCGGCTGTCTTGGAACGCCCTAACCTATTCCAGTACTTTAATTCCAATGACTAAGCGTGCGATTGCCGTACCGTGTTTAGCCTTCTCTGTGAATAGTTTTTTGCAAGCTTCTATTTTTGTGCTTACATTCACGTGCATATTCTTCCATCACCACTCGCTGTCTCATGCGCTTGCGTGCACTATTATTGCTACGATTGACACTATGGTAGCGCAATTTCGAAATCCTAGTTTGACACCAACACTCCTCATAGACTTTCTTCCCTGGCTGGCTGTGTCTTTTTCACCATTCCAATCTCTCTCTCTAACGCAGGTACAAGAAGATACTCTTGTCACAGGCCTCCGCCGACGGCGTGCGTAGCATGGGCGCAGCGCAGGCTGAGGTGACACGGGCCAAGGGCGCTGCTGAGGCGGAGGCACTGGAGGCGCGTGCCGTCGCTTTCGCCAACTTCACCGAGGCAGCGAAGCTACGATTGGTACTAGATGCTCTACCCGCTCTGGCGGCAGAAGTCTGCGCACCTCTGGCCAAGACCGCGGAGATCGTGCTGATCGGCGAGGGCAGCAAGGCCGAGGAGACGCAATCCGCTTCGGTTGCCACGCTAAGTAGTCTTGGTCGTGATTTTATGCGCATGTCGGCCACCGTACCCCCAGGTGTGAGGGCTATTACCGGTGTGGATCTCACCAAGGTGTGCAGTGTGCCTTAAATCATTTTATGACTTTATATTCCATATCTGTCATATTTCTCCTCACTGTCGTTACCTTGACGTTCGACAGATCTGCCATCCAGCTCATGAAGAAAACCCATTCCTCTTTATTTTCCCTTATTTCAGGTCATCGGCCGAATTCCTGGCGCATCTGTGGCGTCGTGATTGGCCACCTGCTTTTTCTGTGATTACTGCTCGACCGTTCTTATCACCCGTTCCCACTTCCCTACCCAGAGGCTGCCTACCGATTTCTGTCGACGCTTGCATTTTTAAATAAAGACCTATAAATCGAAAGGGAACCTCCTCTCGCTGCTTGGGGATTCGAAGATTCACCACTAAGGAATACAAATAATTGCGTGGTGGAAGGGGAATGCCACGCACTAGCTGGTACTTCCAGTGCCTCAATTTGTGCTCATTTTACAGACTAAAAACCTCCAATAGCTGTTAAAACAGAAAGCATTTATGCCTAAACGTATTTAAATTGCGCACATGGGGCTGGTGACAATGTCAAAGGGGAAGTTCGTAAATGAAAATGAACGTATGGGAGGGAAGTGAAGTAAGATTGGTAATCTTCAGGTCTTAGTAAGAAGGAGCGTTGAGTTGAGTAGGTTGGCGCTCACCATCGTGGCCGAGTTATCCGTGAGCTCACTTCGAGGGAATGCGGTATGCAGACCGAATGTTTGGGACGCTAATTCGGGCCTTTGACTGAAAGGCAAGGGATGAGATGATCCAACATTAAAGCAGAGTCGTGAGTCACTTGAGAAGCAATCTAAATGGATGTTAATACAGGAGAGACTGGTGGAGTTCACAACAGTACCAAGAGGCAAGGCACCATCTAGGACTTGTGGCCAAGTTCACTCACTGATCTAGTCGATTTATGTTGGCAATCGCATGCCTGTCGGGTAGAGGGTATTGTCACGAGAAATAACCGGGTTGCAAGTCCATCATAAGGCCTTAGTGATGTGAGATGGGAAGCCGTAGATGGTGGAAAATAAATTTGTGGTTCCAAATGCGCTCACCTGATTATCGCGGCACGGAGATCCTGCACTGTGTGATGGTGGTTCAGCTTAATAACCAACCTAGAATGAGAGTTTGGAGATCAGCTTGAGATCCACAGAAAGGGCTAACCTATTTAACATATGATACTGACGTATATGACTAAAAAGGCTGAATATACCTAGAGCCATCTGGCAATCGAATTTGCAACTGAGTGGTCGGTTTTGACTGGTCGACTTCTGGACAGGGAAGAAGGAATGAAGAGGCGGAGGTGGTGCCGGCAGCGGCAGGAGGCGCATTAGTGATCACCTTGGGAGTGGGATTGCCCAACACCCGACCCACACCAGAAAAGGCTTTCATTTTCGGGGCCGGGGGCTGCTGATAGGGCTCGTTATGGTGATCTTCCAGCAGGACATGGACTTCGCGGTTTCGTGACGATGAAGTCAATTCCTGAGATGATAACATTAAGAGACCAATTCGAAACATGTGGGATGGACTTGTTAAACATTCTTACGGGAGGAATGCGTCCCTGCTTGATAGCAGCCATAAATTCGAGGGAGTCGGGATCAGTGTAGGACCGGAGAGGCCCGTCATCAAGACTGAAACCGTTGTGCCACATTTTCACAACTACGGATTGAGTCGCATCCGGATCTTCCTCACCGCTGAATCCGTGAGAAGACACACCGACGCTCCTCGAAGTTGACTGCTTCCCAGGCACCTTCACAAGAGGGTCGGAGAGAGATTCACCAAGGCTGAAATCAAAAACATGAAATGATTAGGCACTGTATGAATTTAGGGTCGACGCTACTGGCAGAACCTTACCGATATCCGGTGCCAGCAAAGGCTTCCCGATGACCTGCTGATTCAAAATCATGGTCACAAACTCGAGAGTGGTCTAGGGTCTCCGCGCCGCCTTCACGAGCTGCACGGAATATGCCTTGGACAAAGGACTCTGGGTTATCCAGTCGCGGCGGCCCAAGAACCTGGGCATAAAAATCCTCAAATCTTATTAAATTTACAGATTTTAAACTTCAGTATTTATCCCGCCATATAGCCAATGAAACGTAAAAGTAGTAGGCTACGAAGAAAAGCACACAATGTCAAACCTGTTGACCACCACCTCCGTGCTCTGCACCGCCAACATAGAAAGCTTGTCCCTGTTCATCATCGGACCCATGATGATCCCTATGAAGGTAATGCAGTTCCAGGTTAATTAAGCTACATTAGAAAATCCTGGTTAAGATGAACTGTTTTAATAGCAATTAAGTTACTATAGAAAACTAATTAGAAGGCGGTGGGTGAAGTGGCAAACAAAAATAGAGATAACGAATGTTCACGATAAAGAGTTAGGCAAATCATTAGAAAGTTCCGTCTTGAACAGCAACTTCTGGGAGCTTCAAAAAATTTGGTATAAACTGCAGAACTAGATTATGTCAACCACTCAGAGGTGCTTAAAACCCACATGCGATCGTCAAGAGTTGAGAGGGTAGCTATCTTTGGTCCAGAATCACTTCGAATTGGACGCGAATAACCGGAGGTAGGAGCAGGTCTTGGTTTTTCTTCTTCGCGAAACGAGTTGCTGCCCGATACTACTTCCTGATGTGGCGAGAATCCTTCTGACGTAGAACCATCATCAGCAGCGCTCAGGAGGTTCTCAATGGCATCCTGTAGTTACAAGTTAAACGAAGCTAACGATCCCAAAGGCAGTCAATATTTATGCGACCAATCCGTTCAAAGTGAAAATTACTGTTTCCTGCCCATATACACAAAATAAAGCGAAGCATTGAAATCGCCTCTACCAGCAAGCTCCATTAAGAAAATGCGACGTTTATTAATGTGTATGAAGTCTTGAAACGCACATTGAGATTCCAGTTGAACAGCTGCAAGTAAGACCTTGCAGTGGCTTCATCCGTCTGACAAATATCAACGACCTGCCTGATGAGCTCGCCCTCGTCGCCCTGACTCATGATAGCGAAGTGATCTACTATTTGCACACCAAAAATTACTAGCCAATCAACGTCCAAATAAGCAGAAAACCAGGCCTAAGAACATTACTATAAAGAAAATATTTTTAACCCCCAAAAAGGCGAAGTATCACAAAAAAACAAAATTTTCAAAAAATTGTCTGTGCGGAAATTGTGTTTGTAACTGAGCAACTTCAGTAGAATTTCGATGTGTCTACCATGCCAAAATTATAAGTGTTTAGAAGAATTTCTATTGAAAGTTGCAGTCTGATAAAAGTTTTAGCCAGGAACAATATTTTATCATAGTGAGCGGACATCATTACTCCTACAGACTGATTCCTTGCTGTTTTCGTAGCCTATACTTTTCTCACCAAAATATGGTATCGAAAATCTAAGCCAAAGGAAGTAAGGTAGATTGCCTCCATCTGTCTAGCTGTGGCACAAATCCCCAAAAAATGCACAAATTAATGATAGTAAAAGCTTTACCTCCATTACAATTAAAATTCACCTAGTTACATTTTAACTGCGCCTCTTTCCTCATATGTATTTTGCAATTTCTGAAGGATTGCACACAAGCTTTGGCAGCTGAATTCAACATAGCGCCTTCGGAAAATACGTTTGAAGGCCAACTCTTTTAGTCATTGAATTTAAATACCTTCTTTTTATTTCATTCAACCTATTTTCCTCGTTTGGATCGTCTCTACAAAGCTGAACATTTTACGAACTTTAGGGCCTTGTGATTGCGGTGAACAGGAAAGTGTCAGGCCAAAACGGTGTCGCCTCGCAGAACGGAATGCCACACTCGTGTCCCTTGTGCATTCCTTCAGATAGATGAGCTTTTTGTAATACACAAAGTCCCCCTCTCTCTACCGTAGAATATGTTCTTTGAAGTAAGCCGCCATGCACCTCACCATCTACTTACAAATCGTATAAACAAAAATGACTTTGAAGAATGCAAACTACGGCTGAGCTCGAGCAAATCCTGTTTTGCCACCGCTTCGATTGGCCACCATTGAAAGGCTTCCCACTACTAGTGCACAAAACATTTCTGCTCGTAGTCTGCTTCTTTCATCCATCGCTGGCTGTGGTAATTAATCAGGCGGATCGCTCCCCTCCTAACTTAACTGTCGATAATAGCATCATGACTTCCGGTTTTGCTTTCACCGGCCCCCGCCTTTTGGAGACGTTGATACGATCCATGCTAATTAAGAAGGCCCTAATTCTTCCAATCCTTCTTATTTTAATAGAAAATAAGACCTGGTAGGTAAAATGATGGCAGATCTGAGGTGGGACATCCTCAAGAATACCTGGTTTGATTCAAATAATGTGACTTTCAGTCGCTCTAATATGGTTTTCTCTTGGATTTTACCGAGTTCAAGCAGGATTAGAGCCGAAAGTTTAATGCCGATACGATTTACTTCATAGGTGGGACAGCTAGTGAGCAAACCCATTCTTTATAGGGTGTAAGAGCTGAAATGGCCACATGGCGAACCTCCCATCTCCTACTGTGGGAATTTATACCTCTGACCGAAGACTCTGCGTTCACGACTGTTATATTCATTTAACATTTTCACAACTTTTTTATAAGCAACACGAAACACATCTACAGTCTCCCCCTGTAAAGTCTTAAGACATAGTACTCAAGCGGAGAAGGACGGAGATACAATGACAGAGCCCCTCCTCCTTTAGCCCAGTGGGATGCCCTTGACAGGGGAGCTCCAGAGAATTGTTCCTTCCATAGGGAAGCATAACTTACGATGGGCGACTACAATGCCCGCTTTAATACGGACACCTTCACGGAATATGCCAGAATCGAGGCTCGAACCTCGCAAGCTTCCAACTACCAAATTCCACAGCACCAACTGGTTTGTAGTAAAGTTGCTGTTTAGTTTCCCTCTTGACTTTCGTCAACAGATGTGCCAGGCCTAATCCCAAACCCTAGTGGAGATACATAAACTTGGCCATTGGTAGTACGGCGACTTGACAAGTCGATTAACAACACCGAGCGTCCCCCCCTGCCGCACCCATAACTTTCAGCCTAAGCAGGTAGTAAACCTTTCTACGAACCGGTATAGTTTACTATGGCTAAAAAATGGCCGATTTTTTGTGGCTGAATAGCAGTCTCAACTTACCTCCGTATTGTAATGTACCGGACACCTGGGAGTAAAAGTGATTGATGGCATGCACATTGTCAACTGGGAAATAACAAGGAGCGCCCTCTACCTGCACACAGCATCGGCTCCACGACATTCAATAACCCCCGACATTCCAATAGAATTACCTTCAATTGGTGCAGTAAACCATCTCCACCCATCTCTACCTCCACAAAAGCCTTCAAAGTTGAACTTATTGTGGCGGCTATAGACGTAGTGAAGGTACTTCTAATCACCTAATCATGCCTGAAAGTGCGAGATGAAGCTGAAGGTAGCCTCATCAAAGGAATGCAGAGGTGCCTTGACCAGGGTGACGATGAAACCAGCATCACAGCACAATGATAGAAAACATTTCAATGATTTCGAATAGAATCGCAAGAAAATAAGAATGAGACAGGCATGCTTGAGTTTGGTCTGAAAAAGAGCCATCCCACCTCTAGGGCTCGTATATTCGTGAAAAACATAACTTCAGACAACACCAACAACTTTGTTCATACCCTTAACCAAAACCAAGAGTGGAAAGTAGCTGCTGATAGAAGTAGCTACCCGATACAGGCACCAGGGACCCCAACTGCGCAAGAGTGCATAAGTCACCTTCATCCACGACCATCGTGTGTCAAAACACCATTTTTCTTCAAAAATTAAAGTGTATATTAAAAAGCAGGACTATATTGTGCATGAATGAATGAGTATAAAAAAGCCAACTGTATTTGCAGTTTAATGCGATGGGAATGCTCCACGTTACTAGACTGGGTTAAGGTGAGGGCATGCATTTGAGTCGATCGAACGCAGCCCTTTCCAGAGATTCCCTAAAAGAATAACAAGTAAGAACCCAGCATTACACCAACTAGGACATCGCATAACGCCATTCAGATGCTATTAAAACATGCGTAAAAGTATTCCTGTGGGATAGCTTGTTAGGAACCAACTACCTGAAGTCAGGGTGGGCAATTTGGATGAGGGCGTGTGCCCTCTGACGAAGGTTCTTCCCAAAGAGATAGGCGATTCCGTACTCCGTGACAACATAGTGTACATGAGCACGTGTAGCAACCACCGAAGTGCCTTGTGACAAGAAAGGTACGATTGTCGATTTGCCCTCATCATTCAATGAGGTCATGGCAATGACCGGCTTGCCAGCCCCATCGGAGGCAGTGGAGGCGCCGCGAAGAAAGTCGATTACACCACCGACACCTAACACAACGATTTACAAAAAGCAATACGGATAGTTAAAAGCCACTATCGCACAAATCTAACCAGTCCTTGTAGTGTCATGGAAAACGCCAACACTAGATAATACCAATGGTTAGTTATCGGGTCTAGATGACAAGTGCCAACAAGCCCAGAGGACCGAAGAACTTCACAACGCAATAGTATATTCAAGTCGGAGCAGACGCACCGGTGTAAATTCGTCCGTCGTAACCATCCGAAGAGCTCTGACCGGAAAGATCCATCTCAAATGCGTGGTTGATAGCTGTAACCTTGGGATTGAGAGCGATCAGCTCTGGCGCGTTCACCCATGCGATGTCATACAAGGCTGAACACAAAAGCCCAATATTACTACCCATCCTCTCTAGTCTAACTGATTTCTATAAAAGACCAGAACTTACCGACGAGTGGATTTTCATTGATAAAGTCGAATGTTTTTTTCGTGCCGATAACGTAACTAGCGACAATGCGACCACGACAGACGGCCTTAAAACGGTTGTTGACAACACCGAGATGAACCAGATCAATTTCACCATCACCAAAACATTCGGTATGGATACCAAGATCCTTGTGACCTCGCAGTTGGGTCGTCAACTGTTGAGAGATTTTCGACGGAGCTTTAGAAAGGCAAGGTGGGTCAGTAAGTTCATCACATCCTATCCTATCTTTATCAGCAATATTGCGAAGAAACCAACATTGTGTAAATATCACATTATCACGCAAGAACTAAATCCACGTTGCTAAAAATATTTCAGCATTCCAAAGTCACACAAACAAACCATAAGTTTTAAGGTACACCACAAGCAAATTACAGAGCTGCAGAGTAGCCCCATCATCGACAAGATTATCGGCAATAATATTTGCAACTTTTCTTTCCGTAGGAGATATGGTCTTCCAGCTGGTTTCTAGTAACTGTTGAGGTCCATTTACCAGGTAGTCAATTTTGCTGACGTGAATAGTCGAATCACCATAGGTCACCGGTTGCATTGGATTTACTTGAGCTGAGCAAAACAGAGTAGATTAATGAGTTATTAAATATACCAACGATCGTCTTGGCGCTTTGAATAGCAGATCTCGCAGTTCCCACAAAGGTTCCGAGGGAACAAAATCCATGTTTGTCGGGAGGAGTCACGGATATTAATGCGTAATCAAGGTTGACGTGTCTGTGCCGGTACAGAAGAGGCATTTCAGATGAAGATATTGGAATAAAATCTGCCCTTCCATCATTCACTGCTTCACGGCAATACTTGTCTTCAATAGGTGTAAAAAATACACGTGAGCTTACTGGCTAATGCGGTAGTGAGTCGAAGTTTGTCGCGAACGTCGTCGATAAGGGAGCTCAGTGGACCCATTGGAAGTAGAGAGAGAATGTTTAAGTTCTTAAGGTCACTGGTTTCAACATGCTGACACAGAAGGGATAGCAATACACCCGGTGTTCCTGAAGCTCCATGGACGAATATGCTATCACCACATTTAAGATCCCTAAATACTTCACTGCCCGTTTCTGACCAAATGGGATTCCGACCTGGAACAGGAGCGGTTGGCTCCTCTAACCCAGGCACCCAGCCAACTTTAACGGTATCAAGCGAAGCAAAGCGTCGAAGAGATGGAAAAATAAGACCATAACTTTTGGTCAGCGCAGATACCAACATCTGACAATGTTCACGCAACGATGCCGAAATCCGAAAAACCCGGCGCCACCAGTCAACCAAGGTTGTGTTAATCAAGAGCCTCTCACATTGATAGCTATAAACAAGCATGAAAAATTCACTGGTGTCTAAAACGCTTTACGAGTAGCAGTTGGCTTTTGACAAAACAATCAATTTAACGCAGGCTCTTAGAGCTAGTTAATTTAATAATTTGACGAGCCCTATTTGAAGGATTTTAGGAACGGATAATAATAAAACACATGTTTATTTTTGGTAGTTATTTCATTGTAAGCTAATCGGCACCAACATTTATGTTGGCAGGTTAATGCGTCCCGCAAAATAATTGGATTAGTAACTTGAAAGCGATAGTTGCCTAGAATTTTTAAGCCCAAGTGTGCCACTATCACCAGTTTACCATTTGTCTCTTTTTTTGGGCCTTCTTCCTCTTAAAACGATTAGGCATATTGGACTGGGACGAGCTTTATTTAATGGAAATTATGCAAATGGTAGAGATTTTGTGATTCTTGTTTTGCGCCCCGAGTTCTTCATTAAGGCGAAATGACATATACTGTCTAGGCAGAACGTCTGCACATCCTTAGTGGGGTTGGGGCTACTGGTGTATTCGCATGCAACAGGTTGCATCAATGAATTAGTCTTGACCGTTCGAACTATCTATCATGTATTTAACCTCAACAATTATAGGGCACTATCCAAACGACAAGTAGTAGTGCCTCATTCTATTTGTATTAACCTACTTGGAAATATTATGTTATTATATCACGTTGCATTAGGAAAACCGGTCAGGAATGAATGACCAAAATACAATCACCTTGATCTTCCACCCATTATTATTTGACATCTGATTGGTTCAGTGGTTGCCTTCTGACTGACTTCAGACCGCATGGACACTGACTTCGTATTAAATATCAAGTCAGGTCCAATTAGTCCAAAGAAAGTAGGTTAAAATTGCTTTTAATTCCCAAAGGCTTCAGTCGTTTCCGTCCCCAAGAAAAATACTTCTCGAAATGATCCTATTACTTCGAACAAGTCTTTGTCTAATGGGAGGAGCATAACTGTTGGAAAAATTGGCAAGGCTATAAGGGTAAAGAAGGCGAAATTGGTAGAACAGCTGCCGAACACAAGTTCGCCTCCAAAAAGTAATAATACGGACATGGATGTGGGGACTCGAGGTCTCAAATTTCGAGATGAGCCGATTCCAAAGAATCCTCTTCAAGTTGGTCTAACGGCTAAGCAACACCCAGAGCAGCAGTATTTACTTAATGTAATGAGGTGAGCTTTGTCTTCATAATTTAAGCCCGAATCAGTGAAAAAGTTACACCGAGCATCGAATCTGTGTTTTCTGAAACATCATGGGGAAGCTTCGGTTCCCAATCGAACTTACATCCGCATTTACTTTCAATTATCCAAAAAAATTTCCACTTTGAGCGACCTACGTCCATCCAGGTTTCAGCGATTAAACACTTACTTGACGGACGTGATGCCTTGATAAAAGCACAAACGGGTTCTGGCAAAACGGTTGCGTATGCTCTTCCAATGATTCACAATTTGATAGAAGCAGAGCCATTAATATCTCGAAGTGATGGTCCCAAGGCATTAGTTATTCTACCCACACGAGAACTGGCTACTCAGACTGGCCTGGTAATGACCCAGTTGTGTCGAGCATGCGTCCGAATTGTTCCAGGCTGTCTCATTGGAGGGGCTAAGCGTAAAGGGGAAAAAGCAAGGTAAGTCTTTTATTTACTCACTTTCCACCAGCCTCAGGAAGGGGTTAAACATTATAGTAAGCACTCCACGGCGTCTTCTGGATCATCTCGGGAAGACGGCTGCGCTCAGCTTGAAGGGACTGAGATGGTTGGTAATCGATGAAGCTGATCGGTTAATTGAACTTGGGTTCGAACGTGATGTGAGGCGAATCATCGAACGGGTCACTCGCGAAACCAGTCGTGAGTGTCCAGTTCAAACAGTACTTCTCTCAGCTACTCTCACACCAGGTAATTTGTTTTACATTGCCTTAAGCCGTTTTTTTCAATACAAACAGGGGTTGAGACACTGGCTGGATTGGCATTAAAAAATCCCGTCAAATGTGAAGTAGCTGATGACGCAACTAACTATTCAAAGGAAACAACAGAAGATAGACCTGTCGCACCATTTTCAGTGCCTTCAGGCTTGAGACACTTCCTGTTGGTAGTGCCATGCAAGCAGCGCCTCGTTGCACTTGTTGCTTTTCTCCTACTAAAAGCAAAGGTAATTTGTCTGGTACAAATCTCTTGTTATTTCTCATTCATTCTCCAGCGAATTATGGCTGCATTGCTTATGCTTCTATTATAGTACAACAAACGGTCAGGAAAGTTGATAGTATTCTTCGCTACACAGGATTGTGTGGACTTTCACTATCGTCTGTTCTCTGAAACCCTTTGTAATGATTCTGATAATGCTGAAGGCGTTGAATTCAAGGCTAGTGATCTTCATCTCTATCGTCTTCACGGCAGTATGGATCATAAGGTATGCTTCTTCTCTTTTGCTAACCTACATTGATTATACAGTTACAGTGAAGTAATTATGTGGCATTTATCTGGACATTCAGATGGAGAACAGTACAGTTTTCTCCAAGCGTAACTTAATTCAAATGATAACGCCTTGCTTCGTAGCGATACTAAACTACATTCTTTTGTACTGAATATTTTCTTCACTTGAAAAATCAGCTTTCCGCTTATCTTCTTCCTTTGGCTGCCTCTCGATGATCACTAGCGTTTCCGTTGTGGGTTCATAAGAGCAATCTAGTTTGGGGTTCCGTGTAGTGCAAAAAATTTTTGTACAGAAATTTGGTTCTGCTAAATTCTGCTTCGGCGATTGCTCTGCAATCCTTGTACTCTCAAATACCTTCACACACACAAACACTTCTACTTGTGTCGGTTTTTATCGCAGGAGCGTCAGGTAGTGTTCCAAGAGTTCTCCAGTTGCCCCAACGGCATCCTCCTCACCACAGACGTGGCGAGCCGCGGCCTTGATCTAGCGGGAGTGGCGTGGGTGGTGCAGTATCACGTCTCCGGCAGCCCAATTGACTACGTGCACCGCGTTGGTCGCACTGCCCGTGCGGGCGGTCGTGGCAAGGCGCTGCTGCTACTCCAACCCGAGGAGGAGTCCTACACTCGCATGCTCACCGCTACTGTCGGTCTCCAGCTGCAGAGACTGAATCTCGCCGACGTTCTGCAGACTGCACTCTACCATCTCAGGCACACCAAGGCTGTAGGTGTGCCATGGATTTAATCCTGGTGCATGTTTATTTGAGGATCTTCCGTACTACTCACCCGTTAGCTGAGTTTACTTAAGATGTCTTTAGCTGGTCTTATTTTGTTATTTTGCCTTCACGTGTGATTGCTTCACATAGCATTAAGGCAGAGGGTCTGCCGGCCCCCTTGTCAGAAGACGAATACAAATACCATATTTGTGGCGACATGGCTACTCATCTGTTGTCACAGGGCTAATATTTAACAGCTCACTATCGGTGGCATTGTCGGACAGAAGTAGTCCTGGTTGCGATGCGTCGTGTTCATTTTTTGGCACGGGAAAATACACTTTAATAATTTGATAATTAATAGCTTCTGTTGTCTTCTTCACGAATGTTTCAATGTCGGCAAGTAAGTATTCTATCATAGCATCGCAACGGAAATGTAATGTTGATTTGTTACCGTGTGGAGCCCTTCTCGACCGCAATATCCCTTTTCACCTGCAACAGAGTGAACTGTAATATTCTTAGAACATCAAGGCTTGGGGATAGCGGGCTTCCGCGCTCTATGCCAATAACTGATCACCGCTGGTTGTGTTGTACAAATGCCGTACCAGTGGTAGCGTTTCCATTCGTGTATCATGTTTTCTGCTTCCCCACACAGCGCCGGGGCGTGAGCACAGTGGAAGAGGCAGCTGCAAGCATGGGAAGGTACTTTACGTCGACGGTGGATGAGAACTCTGAACTTTTGGCATTGGCGGAACGAGCATACTTATCTTTCCTGCGCGCCTACGCCAGCTTCTCTGGCCCAATGCGCGACCACTTCGTATTCAAGCGCCTTCACCTTGGCCACGTCGCCCGCGCCTTCTGTCTTCGTGACGCGCCCTCCGACATCGCCTCTCGTGTCACCGGCAAACGACATCGTACCAAATCAAAGTCTCACATGGGAGTCGCCGACTCCACTGCTGCTGATCTCCCTATCGCCAAAAGGTGGGGTTTTTGTCTAATTTTGTGAGATCCATCAGCTGTTGAATGTGTACGAGTGATTCACGAGTTGCTAAATTATTTGGGTAGCTTTGGGTGATAGCTAAAACTTCATAGAGGTTTACTGCACTTACAAGGTGCCTGCAAGGCATGAAACTTATTCGTTGCACTGCACCATTTTTATTGTGCTTCTCCGCTTTATGAACAGTTGTATCACCTCAATTTCGGTGCGGCTATACCATCTGAGAGGCTAAACATTACGTTGTAGATCGCGACGTCTGGAATTTCCTGAGGAGGATGGCGAGGTGAGTTCTCGATCAGCGCAGAAGAGGCAAAAGAAGCCAAGGCCTGCTGAACTGGCCACACGCAACATGCTTGCCGAGTATGGCCTTTGAATTTGTATGCAGTGTAAACCTGTACATTATTGTGGGATAAACATTATCTTTCTAACTGCTCTTGTTTACTGGTGAATTTAGCGTGATGTATGAGGTGTCGGGGCAGCTTCGGTCGCTTGTGTCTGTAGTTATCTCCTTGCAATTCTCTTGCATAAAGTGGAAGCAGCGAAGGCCAGCAGGCATCATGGTATATTCGCTCATAAGTTGTGAAGCGAAATGGTCAGTTTGTAGAAGGCTGGTGCAAAAAAACGCCACATCACCCCTTAGGTCTAGAAGATAGTGTTTTAGCCTCGTAGTTTACTAAAGTACTAATATTACATGTTTTAAATTTTTTGTCCACTTTACTAGGTGATTTTACAGTGCCTTGATCATTTGACTTTTAATTACCTTAGTGTTTAACCATGTCGACGTTACAATAGCTTTGGCTTTGCGGCGCTGTCTTCAAAGTTATTGGTTTAAAACTTGTACAGATGCCAAGGGAGGGTTTATTCGATGGGATCGGAAAACGTTCCACCATTGAGCTTCCTACGTTCGAACAAGGTACCACTTTGGACTTTGTTTCATTAGCTGTAGTATCCGAGTGCCCAAGTCATCACACGGAGTCCATGATTAGTCGTCCCAGTGATGTAAGTGCGTGACCTCTTACCGATTTGCCAGATTGATAACTCGACGGCTTGCGATGCGTCCCGCTTTGTGAGGCCGAAGGCTGTAAAATCAGCGAAAAAGGCAGGTATGAGGGCCCTCAAGGGCGAACTGCTATCGAGTAAAGTCATGTGTTAATTTTTGATCATTTAAAGCTCTATACACTCAGCTTCACTACAAACGTTATAAACTAACATTTTTGTAGGCTCCCAACTTGTTGATCCGTCATGCAACAAGGTAACTGCTTGCTTCTTTATTGTTTTTACCGGACGTGTTTCTTGAATGCTTTTATATCAAGTTAAGTTCTGTTTTTTAGGCGATGGCCAATGTGGCCAAACCACGCTTGCGATCCCGACGTCAGTTGGTTCCAGAAACAAGTATGAAGGCTGGTATGTTTTTCTTTTCTGTGCTTCCTTTTTCCTGGTAAGGTTTTCTGTTCATCAATGATTTTAACACTTTAGGAGAAACATTCGTCATCAGTTTAGACGATTCATTGAATAGGTCCTCTACCTCGGCCCAGGCTGATGTTGGAAAGAGTAATTGTGGCTTGTGTATTTGTTTCATCCAAGTTACGGTTCACACGGAAAGCCCGTTTTCTTGTATTGTAGGCACTGTAAAAAGCAGGAGTCGGGTCCTCAAGTCAAAGGCAACTTTATTTCTTGTTCACGCCCATTCACTGAGTTTCCTTTTTACTCCTATTCCACTTTATTTGCTTCGTGTAAATCGTTAAGTGTTCTTTTTGATCTTGCGTCTAATTTTCAGCGTGGTATGAGAAAGCTGCGATCTCGTCGTAATCTGGTGGATTCTACGGAGGCAACAAACAATGCCACCTTTGAGATAAGCGTTGCACCACTTGGAGACACGGGCAATGAAGTAAAGAGTACGCGTTTACTTTCTTGATATGCGCAAAAGACTATTCGAAATCTTCAGTATTTTGTGCCTAATTTGTTCTGAAAATTAGTTTCCGGAAAGGAAGGCATTTGGCCTTTCGCACATTTTAATTTAACAGTAGAATTGAGGCCTTTTGAAACCTCTGGAGGCACCTGCAACTCTAGAAAACTCAACTGTTTTGACTTCTAGGATTTTTCGTTGTTGTCTCTCACGCAGTCTCTCATGATCTGTCTATCATATAGATGTCATTTAGGTGTGCCAGCGCTGCTAGTTCTCGAGGGTCATGCGATCTTTCCGGCACAGTTTTCAGAATCCTCCACATCCACTATATTCCCCTTGCTCGTCCATACTCGTCAGTAGTAGACATTTGTGTAGCAGTTGTGTTTATTGGCTACCTGGTTGCGAGTTCGGCAGAATCCAAACTCATAAGTAAAGACCTGTTCCTAACAGCTCTCCCACCCATGCCAACGGTAGGACACAATGTCAATTTCGCTATCTTATCACCTTTGGTGTCTGGTGTCCTTATTGCTGACGAAACTATGCATTTACCTTCTGCAGATGTCTCAAAGGCCGCTGTTCGTGGTAAGAGTGGAAGCGTAAGTTTGTTTCTGCCCGCCTTCGGACTTTTAACAAATCTTGAACCTTAATTAGTAATACGTTCTTGGAACAGGCAAAGAAGAAGCGTTTGCGTTCGCGACGTAATTTGGTCGACTCGTTGAGTGCGGCGGCTGATAATGCCACGTTTGAGCTAAGTGTAGCGCAACTCTCTGAACGGAAAAACGAGGCGATGGGTGAGTATGGTCGATTTGGCTCGGAGCTTTGTCATGTGAATAATGCCGTCGAGTTACCCGAACCATCTTCTACCTTTCGTTAGCTGAGACATCAAGGACAAAAGTCTCCGGTGGGTTTATATTATCATATTGGTGCCCCATTAATTAACATCGATGATCATCAAAAATGGGCATGAGCGCAAAAAATCTTGATTTAGTTGAATTCCTCCAACCTTGAGACGGTTAGGAATGCGGTATTTGAAGGTGATAACTGGGTGACCCAACCCATTCCACCTTGGATTACTTTCTTCAAGCGTTTGTTGAATGAGTTGAGGCAGGAACTTGTTGGATGTTTTATTGTGGGAATTTTGTACTTGCAGATATGGGCGTACTCAAATGCGCAGCCGGATCACCGCCGCTCGTATCTGGAGCCGTTGAAAAGGCTTTAGATGAGACAGAGGCGGAAGGTTGTCGATTTTCTTTCTCCAGTCATGCACAAACTTGTCTTGATCTCAGCTATTTGGCTAGATTAATTATCCTATTAGATACTTACCTCTCCATCAGTAGCATTTAACCAATCTTTTTGTGGGCTCTAGATGAGGCGAAGGGTTTGGGTGCAACCACATCGAATGAAGCATCACTTAGTCAGGCAAAGATCCGAGGTAAGGCAGTTTACCATTCACCTTTGAAGAATATGAGAAATCAATCCACTTCAAGTAATTCAATTTTGTCTTCAGATTCCTCCAAAAGAGGCAGAAGCAGTCCCATATCGCAAGTGGGTAGCATTTGCCTCAGCTATGATCTAGCTGATTACGCCCGCATCGTTTTCACCGTTTTTTTTCCCGAATTTAATCAGAGCACAACAGGAACTTTTGTCAATGCTGAGAACGACGGCGTCGCAATGGAAATTAGTGCGACGCCACTTCCAGCCAGACCAAACGGAGGACAAATAGAAGGTAAAAGTCGGTGTTTTACGACCTAGTAGTTTTAGCTGCTTTAGTGCAGTTGACTTGCGTAGATAATCTTGGGTTCTAGTTTTTATTTTATATCTTTCATAAAAAACGTCCCTCTACACGTTTTTTTGTTCACGTGCATGCAGAACAACTTGGCATTTTTAACAGCATCTTGACTGGACTAATGGGTTTGGGAAATGTACGCAGCGTGTTGGAGTGTAATTGGGTACTACCTGTTGCCATGTCTATTACAATCTCGGCCGCGTTCCCCTTAAAAGCTGTAGAATTTCAATCCCTAACTTGACTTGAGTGTTCAGCATAGGCGTCGTTGGTATGTATAAAGGTTGGAGTGTTGATGTAACAACTTCAGAAGACGTAAATGGCTCTAGCATAAAACGACAATTCCTTCGGATACGGGGGCTACATCGGCGGGTGAATTTGTGCACTTTTCTCATGCCACATGTCTTCGCACTTACTTCGGCATTTGGCCATGTTTCGAATTCCAAGTGTTGAGCGTGGACGGGCACGCAAAGATCGGTGCCTTACGGGAAAGCTGGCAGATTTAATGACAAATTTTGCCTGCCACAGTTCTGGAACATTTCAGCCTTGGCTGGCTAAAGGTTGGAGTAAACTCGAGGATATTGCATGCAACAGAATTGCATTAATCACGCTTGAATGTATTTTCAATGTTAGTCGGCAAAGTGAATGTTTTCGAGAGGCCTAACTTCGTATTTTCCAAGAGCTTATCAAATATCATTTCGGCATGCCTAAATCATCGTCTTTCAAATTCGGTAATTTCAGAGGCTGTGAATGATTCGCCCTTACTGACGGAGGTGGCTCCAGGTGCAGAGTTTGTGGAAACGGCTTCTGGTAAGCCCATCAACGGATAAATTTTTGTCGTAAGCCATCCACTTTTGCAACCACACTTATGTGCTCTCGATTTCTTAGCTTTAGAATATGCTGATGTCACACTTTTAGCGGAAGCCGATTATTTAGATGTCGGAACAGAGTTGATAGAGAAGAATCCACCCGACGTGGAAGCCAATATGGTGCTGGCTATTGGGGTCGAGGCTTCTGGTAGTTCCAACTTCTGTTAATGAGAATTTACGTTTTGCATTTTCCAACCTCTATTTGAACTGATCAGCACAGCTTTGAGCAATTAACCGTTTACTTTCCGCATTATCCGCGGAACCTACGCATTCAGCCTAAATGATACGCTATTGTCGAAACGGCTTTAGTACTAGGATGAGGAGCGTCAGTGCATAGTGAAGATTAAAAAATATTATTCTTTGGAGTGTAGAGTCGTTTTTTAATTTCCTGCTTCCGGATGTTTAGTGTCCATAGGTGGATCCTCAGGGCCGCGTTAATGCGTCAACCAAGTCCTTTCGTGTGATCTTCAAATTTATCAGCCCCTTCGAATTCACGACTTACGTCAGTCTTAAGTTTAGCCAGAGTCCTAACATGCTTTTCCGCATTTGCCATAATCAGATGCTGTGGTGCTGACTTCGGCACCTGAACCCACACCCGTAGGTGACGCATCAATGGCTGTTTCGTTGTCCGAGGTTTCTGCTACGTCAGTCACTTTGGAGGCGATCCAGGCACCTGCGATCATGCCTTCTGTTTGTGCTGTTCCAACCGATTTCCCAACTGTGGAGACTTCCTGTAAACCATAAGGAAGATAAATTTCGTTTTTAAATGGAACGCCCTTATTCAGTTCGATGTTTTCCGACCATAGCTGCCGCAGAAGCACCTTCCATGTCAACAGTTCCAGGGGTTGAGCAGGAGGAGGAAGGCTTCGCGCGGCATTCAGGTTGATTTCATCAACGCTAATGTGCAAACATTTGTGTTGTGGCAGACTTAAAAATTATTTGATGAATTGCATTTTAGTTGAACATCAACCGGAGGTCCTACCCTCCTGTTTAGATGTTTCAATGGTTGCCAGCAATGCAGAATTTTCTGGTAAGTTGGCTGGTCTATCTGGCACTTGACGACAGATTTCAATTTAGTCACTAACGGACTGAATCCACCAATTGCGCCGAAGGATATTGATGATGAGATCGGTTTAATGATCGGCAGGTCAAATGTCTCGGGCAAGTCTCGGAGCACAGGCTTTACTTTTCTAGTTTCTAATTTCCACATCGGCATTATGAGCGTCATTAGAAGTGTTTAAAAAACTTAAAACCCTTTGATAAAGCCTTGATTTTAAAAAATGAGTCCGGCTACTCTGCGTTTTTGGGCGTAGGTGCGGGTGCACAATCTGTTGAGGGCGGGCTCACCGGAGAGGAGGTGATTTCCATGCTCGTGAGTCAGATGGACTTTTCAGGTGGGCCTTTATTCATCTAAGATCTTGTCCTCGACTGTCGGACACCCACTCTCGCGAATTTTGCCCCCATTTTAGCATCTGCAGTCGACTCTATGCTGTCAATGGTTGCCAAAGAGGTAATGGTGTGTTATTTGTACATCATCCCGATTGTGCTGTTTGATTTTCTGATTGGAAACGCTCGTTTTTTGTCTTCCCAAAGGTACCAAAACGAAAAGTGACTTATACTGGACGTTGGGGCACAAATAACGTGGATGGTAGGCCTCACTTTACCGTCTATGACGCGCATATTCTTAGATTCCATGATTAGGATAGATTTCACCAAAAAAGATCCAGCGCAGACGAGGGAGGTTGCATCACGTATGTTTTATCCCTAGATTTGCTTTTCCTGTTGATTTGAAACTGCACGGGAGTGAATTGTGTTTGGCTTTTCCTTCAGATGATCAGGTTATACCAACAGCGGGAGTAATGCCTGAACCAGAGGTTAATGGTCGAATCATTGAGGGGCAAGATCTCGCAGGTAGTATATTGGATTGACTATCCTTCGTGGAATACTTATAGTGAAGGATGTAGTTCTCATTGGTTCACTTGCCATTCCTAATGACTGTTCATTATCTTCAGAATCCAGAGCAGGTTGCGCTGATGGTTCCGACTCTTCAGCGGTTGTTAGCAGGCCAGAAGCACCTGGTATGGACGCAGCTACTAATTGCTACTAGTTTAAATAAGTAACACAAAAAACTAAGTCGCTCGTATTGTTTCAGTCACAACTGAAAGGAGCTCCTTGGGTGAAATGAATGAGGGTGATGCCTGCCATGCAGGGAGGGGTGATGTCAGATCTCACGTCAGTGGTGATCCCACAGGTTGATTTTTCATTGTCAAGTTAACCTCTTATTATTTGTACACCGTGACTTTTCAACTCTTAGTTACTCCAATTGTCTCCACCTAGCCGAGGAATTCGAGCGCTCTGTTGCTGGTGCTGGTGGTGGCGATGCGGAGGAGGTTGCTTCAATGGCCACCAAGTCAAATGTTCCTGGTACGGGCATTGGAGGTTTTTTTTCTTACCCTTTTGCCTTTAAATAAAAGCAAGGTCATGGCTTTTGTATGACCTGGTCCATTAGCAAAGCACTCAACCACTTGCTGACTGTTCTTGGTAGCGAAAGGAATGAGCTTGTGGAGCTTCATTAGCAATTTTAAAAATTTGCGTTTTTTGCCTTAGCAAACCGAGGCAAAATGATTAAACATTTTAATGCCCCAGGAGGAGACTACACTAGTTGGTAATGTAGCATATATAGCATAATTTGCAATGTAAATGGATATTCCTGTAATGAACTTGTAGATGTGGTTGTTGTTGAGCAGGCGGCTGAGCGTATTCCTACTACTGAAGGTGTGGTGAATGTCTCCAGTGAGATGCAAGTCGAAGGTATGGCGCGAATGCTGCTTTTACTCTCATTTTACTTTGTACTTCATCTCAAGTGAGCTTGGCTATTTAAAGGGATTGATGCCATCACCAATGTGATGCTTTGACTGGTGAAATGTGACATGCTTTCCTGCTAACTTAGATGCTTCTGTGTTGGAAGGGAAATCGCTAAACCAGCTGGAAGTGCAGGGTGAGGTGTCTCTAGTTATTAACGCTTTTTCTTACCTGTATTTATTGTTTTGGTATTCAACGCAAGTTTGTCTTTCCACTTTACAGGCGTCTCTACTGGAAGCAGAAGTGGTTCAGACTCACAGGTAAATGACACTCCGTACCAACTCCACTAGATTGAATTTGCACTTGTGCTGTAATTACCTAAGATTTTAATATTGTAAGGGTAACAAGAAGGGCTTGCGCTCTCGTCGCATGTTGGTGGACTCTGTGGACGCGGTAGAGGACAATGCCACGATGGAGATAAGTGTGGCGTCGCTTGCGGGCAAACGGAATGATGAACGAAGGTTGGACGCGAGTGAAGGTACGTCACTTTCCTCAGCCCTGAAGGACGATTAAATGGCAGGCAGTAAATTATTGTATGAGGAGCACTTTTCCTTCACATTTCAAACTTATCTGCACCTTGTTGAAAAAGATGAAATAACATGCTTGTAGGCGACGATACGACCACTCACGAGCCCGAACCATTACGGGAGGGGGAAGCTGCTGCTAATGTACCTAGTTCAGCAGAAGGCGAAGGTAAGAAGTCCTCCCTCGAATTGTCGTCGTATTCATGTCTCGTTCAAATCATATTTTCCAATATTGCATTGAAGACACTCTCGTTTTCCAAAGATTTGTATTGTTTCCATTAGAGAGTCAAGGTAAAATACCTGAGACTGTTTCTATGCCTTAGAAGAGTGGGAACATGGCATTAAACGCATAATTGGCTATTTCAAAGGCGATTTTTTTGCAACTCACTTGTAGGTGTGGTTATGATCGAGCAGGTGGTTGAGTCCACATCCGCTGCTGAAGCCATGATGACTGCCTCGAGTGAAGCACAAGCCCGAGGTATAGCCTTTAACCTCTCTCAATTATCACTTGTGCTCCCATTTTACCCTTTTTTTCGCCATAGGAGCGATTGGTCATTTAAAGGGATTTATATGGTTATAGCTGTTATTACCCTGCTTGTACAAAGCCTGTCGTGCTCTCCCACCGACTTAGGTGCATCTCTGTTGCACGAATAATCACCTAACAAGCAGACAGTGCAAGGTTAGGTGCCCCTAGGCATTCAATTTTTGGCTGTTTTTAGTGCTTTACTTTCGGAATAGGCTTTTCACTTTTCCACATTTCAGACCCCTCTATGGGAAGCAGAATCAGTTCCGACCCAAGAGTAAGTGACATTTCATGTCAGCTCCACTCGACTTGATTAGTAATTGTGTTGTGATGACAGGTCGGTTCTATCCCATAAGGTTAGCAAGAGGAGTTTACGCTGTCGTCGCATGTTGGTGGATGGCGTGGATGCGATAGAGGACAACGTCACGGTGGAGATAAGTGTGGCACCGCTTGCAGGCAAACGGAATGATGGAGGAATGGAGGAAGAGGGTGAAGGTGCGTCGTATTTCGCATTGCTGAAGGATAGCTGAAGTTGTGATTTTGAAGGAATGCAATGAGCTTGGTTTGTCTGGACATTGTTAAATGAGATCACGTAAATATTTTTTTAATATGCGATGGGTATGCAGGTGCGGAGAGGATTGTGCATGGAGCTGAACCATCACAGGTGGTGGAGACTGTTGCCGATGCCTCAAGTCAAACGGAGACTGAAGGTGTGATGTCCTCTATCTTATTGCCAAGTTCATATTTTAATCAAAATTTAAATGTTTTCTACTTCATTGCAAATATAGCTGTGAGGGCATCTTCGCTAGCTGAAAACATTGCGCTAAATGTACAATAAAATGATTAACCATTGTTATTATCTATCTGCTTGTAGATGTGGTTGTGGCCGAGCAGACGGCCAAGTCCACGCTTACTACTGAAGCTTTAGTAATTGCTCCAAGTGAGAAGCACGCTGAGGGTATGACATTGGCATTTTTGCTCCCATTTTGCCTTATGTAAAGGAAGTGCTGCGGTCAACATTGTAATAAATTGCTTGATTTAAGCCTATCATACTTTATCACTGATTTAGTTATATCTGTTGCGAGGAATTGCAGCAATCCAGAGGAAGGTAGAGAGTGAGGCGCGCCTGGGCACTCATGTTTTGGCCTTGTTTTTTTCACTTCGATCTACAAAACACTTTTTTGCTTTTCAATTTTATAGACAGCCCTACGGGAAGCGGAAGCGTCTCCGACTCACAGGTAAATACCATTTCATTGCAGTCCAAGACGATTAAATCCGTAACCCCGTTGTAATGACAAGTGGTTTTAATGTTGCAAGGGCAACAAGAGGAGTTTGTGCTCTCGTCGCATGTCAGCCGATGCTGTGGATGTGGTGGAGGACGATGTCACGATGGCGATAGGTGCGGCATCGCTTGTGGGCAAACAAAATGCTGAACAAAGAGAAAGTGACGGTAAGTCTTTGCTGTCATTGCTGAGGGATGATCGGTGTAAAAAGTTGAGAACGTTTGAATAGGTTTAATTACGTAGGCATGGAGGACTTTCCTTGTGCATTTTAAAGTTATCTGTGCCTTGTCAAGTGAGATAAAGGGAATGTTTTTTTTTCCTGTAGGTAACCCGACTATCCCACATGAGGCGGATGCTTCGCGAGTGGAAGGAAACGTTGCCATTGCCTTAAGTCGGGCAGAAGTCGAAGGTATCACGTCCTCTCTTGAATTATTGTCACTTTCATCTTTCATCCAAATAGGATGTTTTAATATAGCATTGAGGAGACCTTCATTTTTCACACATTTGTAATGTTTTTATTAGAATGTCGAGGTAAAGTGCCCGGGACTGTTTTCATGCTCTAGAAAGAAGGTGGAAACATGGCACACAATGCATAACTGCCATTTTTGAAGGGGATTTTTGCAATTTACTTGTAGATTTGGTTGTGGTCCGGTTGGCGGCTGATTCTACACCCACTGCTGAAGACGTGGCAATCGTCCCAAATGCAGCGCAAGCCGAAGGTATGGTGTGAATATCACTTTCGCTCCCGTTTTTCTTTACATTCATCCCGTTTGAGGCTGGTTACGTTAAGGTTTTGACAATACCTTTCTTTGTAAAATGTCGCATTTGGCTGCTGATTTAACTACATCTTGGATGAAAATTCACTAGACCAGCCGAAGGTGCAGGGTAAGATGCTTTCAATTATCCATGTTTTTGCTTCTCCTTTACAGACGGCTCTGTGGGAAGTAGGAGTGCTTCGGACTCACAAGTAAGTGACATTTCATACGCACCTAACTCGATTGAATTTCCAATCATGTTGTGATGACAACTGGTTTTAATGCTGTAAGAGTAACAAGAGGAGTTTGCGCTCTCGTCGTATGTTGGTGAACTCCATGGATGCAGTCGGAGAGAATGCTACTATGGAGATAAGTGTGGCATCGCCTGTGGACAGTCAAGGTGGCGTACAAAGTGAAGGCCAGGTTGAAGGTACGTCACGGTTTCCACCGCTGACAAATAATTTGGAATGGTTGAGTAAATTTAACTCTTCTTAAGAAGTATCTTTCCCGTGAATTTTAAATACATCTATGCCTTGCTGGATGGGATGATTGAAATGTTTTGCAATGTGCATGTAGGTGTAGATACGATCACCCATGAGGCCGGATCATTGCGAGAGTCGGAAGGTGTCACCGCTGCCCCAATCCAAACAGCGGCCGAGAGTAAGGCATCCCCTCTCAATTTGTTGTCACATTTGTTTGGTAAACTAAGGCGAAATACACGGGTCTGTTTCTATGCCTCTGAAAGGGATTTCACTTGTTGGAAACGTGACATAAGATGTATAATTGGCAATATGAAAGGGGATTTTTGCACCTTACTTGACATGCAATCCGAAGGTATGACGTTTAACCTTTCTTGATTCTCACTTCTGCCTCCATCCCGCTTTTGCTACAGGAAGGATTGATTATTTGAGGGAATTTTTATGCTTACCGTTATCATTGTCTTGGCTGCTCGAAGTGTGACATGCTTTGCTGCTGGTTCAGGCACATCTCCGTTGCAAGAACAGTAAAAAAACCAGTAGTCATTTACGTTTTGCCTTTCTCGTTTCTGTTGTGTTCGTGTCCAAAGCAAGTATGTATTTTCATTTTGCAGAAGTTTCCACGGCAAGTAGAAGCAGTTCAGATTCACGAGTAAGTGACATTTCATGCCATCTTTGCTCGAATCAATCAGTAATCGTGTTGTACTGACAAACAGTTCTACTATTGTAAGGGCGACAAGAGGAGTTGGCACTCTCGTCGCGTGTTGCTGGATCTCGTGGATGCGGCGGAGGACAATGCCTCGATGGATACAAGTGTGGCGTCGCTTGGGGGCAAGCGGAATGATGAACCAAGGGAGGGTGAGGGTACATCTTCGTTATCATTGTTGAAGAACATCAAAACTTGCAATTTGGGAATAATTTAATGAGCCTAACTTATCTGTACCTTGTTAAATAAATATTTTTTTTTGCAATGTGCATGCAGGTGACGGAGTGGGCACACATGAGGCTGAACCGTCACGGGTGGTGGAAAATGTTGCCGATGCCTCAAGTCAAACAGAAGCTAAAGGTGTGACTTTCTCTGTTGACTTTTTATCACATTGATATTTTATTCAAATTGGGTAGTTTCATTTTGCATTTTAAGTGTCAAATCAAGGCAAAATGAATGAGCCCGTTTTATGCTTAAGAACGCGATTTTCATTTCTGTGATCTTGTAAATGTGGTTGTAGTTGATCAGACGGCTGAGTCCGCACCCGCTCTGGAAGCTGCGGCGTCCGTCTCAAGTGAGATACAAGCCAAAGGTATGCCAGGAGCATCACTTTTACTTTCTATTACATCCCAAATTTGACTGATTGTTTAGTGAAATTGATGTGGTTATCCTAGTGAAGTGTTTTTTTCCGCTGTTGATTTAGACGTGTCTCTGTTGCCCGAGAAATTATCAAACCAGGCGAAAATAGGAGGTGAGGTGCCTTTATTCTTTTTTAGTTTTTGTTCTTCCACTTCAGTCTACAAAACGCTTTTTTGCCTTTCCACTTTACAGGCCCCTCTATGGGAAGCAGAATCAGTTCCGACTCAAGGGTAGGTGACATTTCATGTCAGCTCCACTCCACTTGATTAGTAATTGTGCTCTCATGACAATTCGGTTCACTCCCACAAGGTTAACAAGAGGAGTTTGCGCTCTCGTCGCATGTTGGTGGATGGCGTGGATGTGATGGAGGACAATGTCACGATGGAGATGAGTGTAGCATCGCTTGCAGGCAAACGGAATGATGGAGGAAGGGAGGACGAGGGTGAAGGTACGTCGTATTTCGCATTGCTGAAGGATAGCTGAAGTTGTGATTTTGAAGGAATGCAATGAGCTTGGTTTGTCTGGACATTGTTAAATGAGATCACGTAAATATTTTTTTAATATGCGATGGGCATGCAGGTGCGGAGAGGATTGTGCATGGAGCTGAACCATCACAGGTGGTGGAGACTGTTGCCGATGCCTCAAGTCAAACGGAGACTGAAGGTGTGATACCCTCTTTCGACTTGTCATCTCATTATTATTTAGTTTGAATTGGATGGTTTAATATTGCGATGAAAAGAGCATACATCTTTAAGGTTCAGGTCACTTATAATCGTTAAATCAGGGCAAAATGAATGAGTCTGTTTTAAGCTTAAGAAAGACATTTAATGTGTACTTTGCTGCATGAAGAGGAGTTCCTGTGTCCCACTTGTAGATGCAGTTTTGCTTGGGCAGGCGGCTGAGTTTGCCACCGCTGTTGAAGCTGTGGCGAATGCCTCAAGTGAGTTGCAAGCTAAAGGTATGTCATAAGCATCACTTTACATTCCTCCCCCAATTTGAGATGTATTACTCGAAGGAATTGATGCGATTACCATTGTAGTACCTCTCCTGGTGAAATGTGACATTGTTGTTGATTTAGGTGCATCTCTGCTGCAAGAAAAAGCCTTGAGTCAGGCAAAATTGCTAGGTGATGTGCCTTTAATCTTCCACGTTTCGACTTTCCTGTTTTTATGCTTGAGTATACAAAGAGAGCTTTCGCTTTTGCACTTAACAGGCGTCTCCGTGGGAATCAGGAGCAGCTCAGTCTCGCGGGTAAATTGTACTTTATGCAAATCTGACTCGATTGATTTCTCAGTCATATTGTAATGGCAAGTCATTTCAATCTCATTAGGGTAAACAGAGGGGTTTGCGCTCTCGTCGCATGTTGGCGAATGGCGTGGATGTGGTGGACAATGGCACGATGGAGATAAGTGTGGCGTCGCTTGCAGGCAGACGGGATGATGAAGGAAGGGAGGATGAGAATGAAGGTACGTTGCATTCCCTTCCCCATTGCTGAAGGATATTTAAAGGAGGTGAATTTGAAACAATTAAGTGAGCTCAATTCATCTGTACCTTGTTAAACGAGATGGAAAAATCTTTTTTTGCACTGTGTAGGCGACGGTGCTTCCACAAACGAAGCTGAGCCATTACAGATGGTGGAAACTGTTGCTGATGCCTCAAGTCAAACAGAAGTTGAAGGTGTGATATCCCTTGCAAATTGTCCCAACCATGTCTTATTTTAGGTTTGATGCTCTGATACGGCATTGAGAGAATGTCTGTTGTCTTGTAGCTGTGGTCATAGTGGGGCAAAGGGCTGAGTCCGCACGCACTGTTGAAGCTGTGGAAATCGTCTCAAGTGAGACGCACGCTAAAGGTATGGCATCCAACCTTTCTTTATTCTCACCTTCACTCTCGTACCACTTCATATTTCTCCACGGATTGGATGGGTTAGTTAAAAGCACTGATAGGGTCACCGTTGGAATACCTTGTCTGCTGATTTAGACGCGTCTCTATTGCAAGAAAAGCACTGAATCAGGCGAAAGTGCATAGTGAGGTGCCTTTAGTTATTCATGTTTTGACTTTCCTGTTTTGATACTTGGGTATACAAATAGGGCTTTTCCATTCCCCCTTTACAGGTGTCTCTATGAGAAGCAGGAGTGTTTCATGCTCACGAGTAAGTAACATTTCATGCGTACCCAACTCAATTGAATTTGCAGCCCTGTTGTAATAAAAAATGATTTTACTATTGTAAGGCTAATAAGAGAAGTTTGCGCCGTCGTCGCGTGTTGGTTTTGGAGGACAATGTCACGATGGAGATGAGTGCGGCACCGCTTGCGGGCAAAGGAAATTATGAGCAGGGGGAGGATGGTGGTACAGTTTATTTGACATTGCTGAAAGATATTTGAGGTGTCATTGTCGGGGAGGAATGCCTTTCCCCCGCATTTTAAGCATAGCTGTACCTTGTTGAATGGGATAAAAGAAAGGTTTTCGCGATTTGTATGCAGATGCCGATGCGATCACACGCGAGGGCAAATCATCGCAGGAAGCTCTTGTCGAGGTCTCAAGTCAAACCGAAGCTGAAGGTTTGGCATTCTCAGTCAAATTGCAATCATTTTCTTAGTTCATCCACGTTGAATAGTTTAATATTGCATTGTAGGAGGAACCCATTGTTGTTACTAATTTTCCTCATCCGGTTTGGTGCGCATAACCTACTGATTCCACCATTTTAATGAATATTTAGGGCTCCAACAGCTAGTTGAATAGTACCGTCAAGTTGTAGGCATTGTCGCCTTAACTATCGTTTAGATTTGATCGCACACTTATGCTAAAATACTCTTTTTCTGTCAAAGGAGAAGCATTGAATCGAACTAGAAGGCGAGGTAGGGCACTCCTTTGCTTACTTCCTTCGACGAAGGCAATCAACGCGGTTTAAACTCCCTAATTTCTCCACCGCAGGTTCCTCTAAAAGAAACAAGAGGTCTTCCGGTTCGCGGGTTAGTAGGATCGGTCTTCGCCAGTTTTCTCATCAAAGTACGTTATTTTAATTCTTTTTTTCACCTCAATAAGAAGGCAAGAAGTTTTGCTCTCTCTCTCTCTCTACGCCTTGTCGGATTCGGTTTATAACGTAAAGAAGATGAGTGTTGCCTCATTAGTGGGCGTGGGGTGTAAGAGAGGTACCTGAGGGTCCTCCATTTACTCAACAGGCTGGGTAAAATTGATGGCTTTTTACTTGCATAACCACTAACCGCCCAGCATTTATGAACTCCTAGGTGTGGGCGAAACCCTCTCCACCAAGGTGACTACCAATGCGGCAATGCAAACCGACACACCAGGTAATGCCCTCTTTGTACTGCACCGATAGACATTTAACGCTTATCTTTGAATAACCTCAACTACCTGTCTCAATTTATCCTTCCTCCTTTATCACTTTGTACATTGTCTGTTTCCACCCCAGCGTCGGCCATAGAAACAGCGGGACATGCTGGCAATGCAAAGGCGGTATGTTGACGGGGTCATATTATTATTTTTAAAAAAAACTAGTTGGAGCTAAAAGCTTGTAATGCCTTCATTCTTCTAGAAGTTCAAACGCGTCTCCAGTCGAATGTGTTCGAGGAAAGTCCGCGGTAGGTACCATCCCTTTATCCCGCATTCCATAAGGCAAAAGTCGGTTGTGTGAACACGCGCGTCTGTACAGTTTAATAGGTTCCTGATGTGCAATCCCAACGTAACAGCACTGACCAACAGAATCAGTGAATAGGATGTGGATTAATGCTAGATGCCTAGGAATGCTCTTCAGGTCCTATAGGAACGGCTACATTGGCTTCAATGACTACGGGTATAATGAGAAATTACTTGGAAGACATCTCATTACTAAGATTTGCAGAGCATGTTAAAGGAGTGGGTATTAAAACCATCCGTCATTTGGCGAGTATTGTTGATTTGTTCGATGCGTCGGTGAGAAGAGGAGGAGCCCAATCTGCTCCTTTAGTAGAGGGCTTCACATCTAATTTGCTTTGTTAACTTCTAGGGATATTGTTTGATGAAAGCACCTTGGAGACACCTCAATCTGTCTCCCCTCGATGTGTCTGGCCATCGCCTTTGCGCCGCTCAGGCTCCCTAGGCTACACCTGTCCCTCCCTCTCCGCTGTGCCGCTCATGGAGACCAAATCAAAGAGTTCCTCCTGTCAGTTGTCCCTCTGGGTGCCATTTAATAGGTCGTACTTATTGAATTAGTTTGCGTTAAATTTCCTGTTCTCGCCACCTTCAGCCTCTAATCGAGTCTCGAGACTGACTGGTGTCTCGGTGGGGCCGACTAGGTCTCTCGTGAGCTTACAACGTCGCACTATTACACCTCAAGAGATGAGGGAGATTGAAGAGAAGCGTAAGCTTGGGCTGGTGACTGAATCGAGAAGTGGGAAGGCACAAACTGATATGGCCCTCTGATTTTTAGTGTTGGATACTTCTGCGGACGAGGTGGAAGATCACATCAGTCCTCAGATAACCTTGCCTAATGGAACTACCTTAACTCGGGTAAGATTTATACTTCTTCATTCCTCTAAGAGTGAGGGTAATTTACTGGAACTTTTAATATCAACTTGCGGTAGACTCACAAGTATTCGATCGTTTTCATACGCCCGACGAGAGGTTATGCGATGATGGGAGCGAGTTTTGAAAAGAAATCAGCCTTAAATTATTGTCAAGAATGATTCTTTGTGATCCACCTTCTAACGCTCTCTTCTCTGACGCATTTCACTTGGGCCAAGATATTTGGGCAGACTCGACACCTAAGGGCAATGAGAATTTTATATTTAACAACCCAATATCTTCAACACTATATTTGAGACATCTATTGAATAAACTTGGACTTTTTTCGATTCGGATTCATAAGGAAAAGGACGCAGCAAAATCAGCACCCCCAGTGAGTGTCCCAAATGATCTCTCCTTGTCGGCATCTTGTCTGAACCGAACTATACTTCAAGACATGGTTTTAATGCCTCCTCCTCCGCAGCCCCCACGACCACTGAATCATCGCCGTGGAGCGTTTACAGGCGAGGCGGTGGCGGTGGTGGCAGCGCCAACAGCTTCAACATCATTCGCCGCACATAACTCTTCAATAACTACGGAACAGCGTCGTAGTGTTCAGTTCGCCCCTTTGGCTGGTGAGTTTTCTTAACCGAGCAATTAATAACTCATTCGCACCTATTGCGACTTGATTGTTGCATGCAGAGGTACTGAGGGAAAGTCCCGTCGGCCATTGGAATCGTCTCTCAGTGGGTTTGACGGATCACTTTGATGTGTCTCCAATTCCCAAGTCGCACGAAGAGGGTAAACCAACAATGTTGTGCATCTACGCGAAATCTGTAGTTCTTGCGTGAGACAACACTTCGCCTTTTCGTTATTTTAGCTGTTGAGGTGGGCTCATCGACAGATGATTCGAGTAGTTCTTCGAGCCTTTCCCACTCTCCGATTGGGGAGGACTACGAGGCAGAAGCACGTAACACTATATCACCCAGATTGAGCGCCTTGAACCACTCAAACATGCCTTGCCATATTTCACCCACGGGTAATTTATTTATAATCTCGTCAAAAAGTTATGATTTTGTAACTACTGCTTGGTCATTAATGTGTGCGCTTTCCTAGCTGTGGAAGTTTTAAATCGCTGGAGAGAGGACCAGTCGATACTGGCGGATGGGGAGGAGGCGGAGAAGGTCACCGAGAAAACTTACAGTAAGCTAAACAGTTTAGTCGTTTACACTTTATACCATATCTGCGTTTACTGATATTCTTGTCCCTTCTCCAGGTGAAAGCTTGATTCCCGGAGGTGAAGCGTTGACACAAGAGCAGATGAAGCATGTGGTAGGTGTGGTGTTATCGAAATTCTTCATTTTTCACCCCCATGTCAATGCAAATTATTTTCCATATAAAATACTTTCCCAAGTGGACACTTCAGGTTGACATTTTTCTTTCAGTTCAACTGCCTTCAACCTCCTGAGCCGTCTTCTAAGGGCACTTCACGTTCATCACGTGAGTTTCTCCGCCACTCAGCACATTGATAGTGGCGTTGTAAACAAATTGGGTAATTTTTAAGGTCCATATCTACACAGGTACCAATCGGAGGTCAAAACCAAAGGAGAAGACCTGTGCAATTGACCCCAGTATGATGTCACTATCACAATGGCTACCACCACCTAGTGAAGGCAAACAGTACGATATGGATGCCATAGGAAGCGCTCTCCGTCTAATGCTTATGGGGTGGGTAGAGCCTCAGGATCCCGTCTTCATTCCTCTTCGTGAGTACTCTACTGTTCATTACAGTTTCCAAACTACCTACCTGCCTTTCTCCTCAGCGCAGCTCTATGCTACCGCCTTCTATTGTACATTTTCGGTTTTTTCCTACCGGTGAATAAACTGACAGCCAAATCGGCCTATCAGCACTGCGTGAACGCTGAGTCAGGACTGCGTCGGAGCACGCGCATTCGAGTTGCACCGCCGCGCGACTCCTACGAGCGGGTGTACTACGATGTTCGCACCAATCCTGTCACAGGTCGATTGGAGAACCTACCGTTGGGCTACCTCCGTTATCCAAATCAGAAGGAGGTACGGAGACGCCAGCAGCTACTCAAGAAGCGACTCCAGGTGGACGACAAGGAAATCGCGGCCGTGAGGAAGCGTACTCTTGAGGCTAGGCTTCACCGACTGGCGGCGAAGAGGCGACGCGTGTTGGGGCTTCCTGAGGGTACTTCTTCTCACACCAGTTCTCTATCCTCCTAATTCAGTGAGCTTGTTACTTAGCAGAATTGGGTTTTGTTGTTTTGTAGCTTCGCCTCAACTCGGCCATTTGCGGATGATAGTTTTAGAATCAGATGTTACTTGGGTCAAGGATGGCACGAATAGTCTTCCAATCGGCAAGCTCATCAATCCGAAGGGACCATCAAGTTTACGTGAGCTTATTCACACCGCATCACCTTTTGAATTATTATTTAAACTTGGTGTGTGCCTAGAGCCTTGAGTAACTCGAAACTGTACCCTTCCCTCTTTCAGCCGTGATTTTTGATTCACTGAATGAGGCACAATCACATCTAACGGGCGGTGTTATTAAGAATTTCACGGAGTGCGAGATTGAGCCGGGCTGCGGTCTCACCCATGTGGGTCCATTTGAGCAATCACTGCACGATATCACCAACGTCATCTCTGTTGAGCAGAAGCGTCGTGGTCTGCATTTCGACCCCAAAGCGAGCAACTTTTTTACCCTCCGATTGCAGACTCCCAATGAACTGGCGTCGAAGAAACCCCTCGTGGCGGTGCAAATCGGTACCTACGCTATCCCGCTGAGGAAGGCTTGCTGTGTCCTTGTACCAAAAGGTAAGTTATTCATGGATATTCACGAGGATTAAAATGATTTTAACCATGTGAATATTTTGCTTGTTAGGTATACCGTACAAATTCATCAGCATAGCTCCGAACGTTATACGGTTGTCTCGACTTCGGTTTATACCCTCGTAATAAGTAGACTCATTTATTGTTGTCATCTTGATTGCCCTTGTCCTCTGCCTTTGTTCAGAACCTACTCCTTGTTATGACTTTCACTCCCTGTTTTATCAACTTTATACAATGACGGAGCGTTGGAGACAGAATCTTGAGTAAAATAAATCATTCACATTTACTACTTCCGTGTGTGCAATGTAAGCTCCAGTTGGGAGTAATCAACCATGGTGTTGTGAGGGTGGGTTGATGTTGAATGTGGTCGTTGAGGTTGCGTCAAAAAACATCAACATGCGTGTCCTTCCGGCAGCGAACTCGGCAAGTTGACTAAGCGGCCGTTTGGAGGTGATCCTTGGAAGGCACTTTACACGAGATGTTGAAGATTCCTAGGCTGTTTTTTAGTAGCGAAGGAAGATGTCTGCGACGAGGATCTGCTCTTTCTCATCAACGACGAGTTGAGTTAAGGTGACGTGGCATTGATGGACGTCAGTGACTTGGGTGATGCCGGCATCTATTGCAAATAAAAGCAATTCTTGGTGAAGAACATGAAGAATTGGAGGCATTCATTGGCGTTAAGGAGTAGATGAAGAGGTAGAGGTTTGTTGTCTTGGGCCACGTTTCAAGGTTGATGTTGTCTTGCCACTAGTGAAGCGTGTTCCCCAGGCCTTCATGCCCTCTGAACGAACAGATTGATTTGATTAGGGAATGCATGCCGAACAGGATTTGTCCCTAGCCTTAAGGGATCCCGGCTACTCCTCCATCGTGAGGTTGGCGTTGGTTGTCCCCTTCTCTTCACCAAAATACATATAAACAACAGTTATGGCATAGCTCGATGGCCAGTTCACTCATCAAATAGACAATGAGCATGATTCTAGGTGTTCCTTCACAACACTTGGGAGTTGAACAACCAACGATTTACAGTGCAACCGTTTTGTAGCTGAAAGCTGATCACATGCATTTGCAAAGAATTCAAGTTTTCGTTCATGCTAGCAAACTCACCTATAAGCAGAAACATAATAATTGTACGATGACGTCATTTGATAGATTTTGCATTTAAGACCTAAGAAGTCAAATGAAAAGTATGGCACTAACGTGTAATTTCAAGGAAAATAAACACCTGTGTTGAAAAATTTAATCCCTCTGAAACGTCTGCAAGCAAAATAGCAGCAAAATTGCTGTTATGTGTTAACTTTTTTAAATTTAATGTTATTTGCTAAACATTTGTGAAGTGAGGACCTACAAGTGGTTTAAAATTTATTTGTTTAAATTTACGCAGGCGTCCTCTTTACCTTGACGGCACCTCAAAATTCACTAATAACAGTATTGAATGAGTTTGGATACGAATGCCGGTTGCGCGGAAGTTCGCTCCTTTAAACAATGGATTCCGTATACCCATAGTTGGTTTTGATGCAGCAAAAGTTTGTCTAAGTTATGGTTATTTTTTTCAGCTTCAGACATTTGACCTTGAGAAGACTTTGCTCTGCGCAGTCGACTCCGGTTATCGACATTTTCACTGCGCTTCTGATAACGAAAATCAGAGGGCTGTTGGAAGTGTTTTAGAAATGAAACTTTCCTCCACAGCATTAAAAAGGACTGATTTCTTCATATCAGCGAAAGTGAACACTTGAAATAAAGTAACTTTTTTATACAGATTTCAATCACACAAAAGGAAACACAGAATATTAGGATTAGCCTGGAAGAGGCTTTGTCAAGCTTAAGGTTATCGTACTTGGATCTTTATCTTTTGCACAATCCGTTTACCTTTTCGGTGAGCAATGCATCAATGAATAGTTTTTAGCCCGTTGAAAACCTTTGGATACCACCAAAAATCATCGAGAACATGTGGCGCGTAAGCTGGGTGGTTTCTTGACACATCAATATTTAAACTAGTATTTTTGCTAAAACATGTCGTGATGTCTCGGGTATTTATGCCATGAAGTAAAACAGGAGTGCAACAGATCTCATAAATCAACACTGTAATTTGCTAAGAATAGTTTTTTGAAGAATGCTTATTGCCTCTACTTTCTTTGAAAAAAATTGGTGTACGTAGTTGATCAAGATGATTATGTTGACTAGTGAACGATGCAGTTATGTTCTTGTGGAATCTGTAAAAGCGTGTCAAACTTTACAGGATTTTGTATTTAATTGAGTGGCGTTTTCGAAATTAAGTCATCATGCCTGGATTGTTATGGTTTTTTTTTAAATGTTAGGAAATGGAGCAACTAGTTGATGCGGGTCTTGTTAAGTCAATTGGCTTGTCGAATTTCAGCAAGGATCAAATCGACCGATTGACCAAGTTTTGCAACATCAAACCCGTATTACTTCAAGCTGAAGCTGCAATTATTACCCTTAATCAGGAGCTTATGGAATATGCCCACTCCTTCGGAATTCAGGTTATGGTACACGACATTTCCTTATCCCCTTCAACGCTGTAAGCCATTCATTCGTTTTATTTAATCCATACTTAAACGTTATCCTATTTAACTCCGATCCTCTACGGCAATTTTTAAAATCTTGTAAGGTGAATGCTTGGATTCTCCCTTATCACATTTATTTAAAAGTTTTTTTGAGTTGAAGCACTTGTTGCTTCTCGTCGAGACCTTGAGAGCTTCCTTTGCTTGTGATTGTTTTTACATGTATCTTGTAAAACTAATTTTTTTACCTCAAAATCGAGTCGTGTTTGGTTTGCTGATTTTCGTCGCCGAAATGTTTTCTTTTTGCATTTATTAACATGCATTACATTCCCTTAAGAGGGGTAATAAGGGAAGGAACTAGGGACACATTGGTTGGCATGCATAGAGCATTTTGAGCACGCAAAGTACGCAACCACTGCCTATATTAATGATAGCAGTCCGTGGGAGATTCGCAATTCTTTTTGAATGGCAACCACATTGGGAGCAAATTTTTTACAATATTTTTACGGAGTTTGCTAATGCCATTGCAGGATGGCAAAAGTACGCCCCGCGTACTTGTTGCATATTTTTGCTCTTGCATTACCGGTCACGTAAAGGCCCTCCCAAAAACCATTGACTTCCCAAAACCACTGCCTAGTTAGCACCTAAATGCCATGAACAGTAGCTGTTGATTTTCTATATCATATTTAGGTGGAACACACCCACGCACTTGCAGAGCAGGCCTATAAGGCTATGAGCTTATACTTTATCCGTAAATGTTGTGTGCAATCAATTGGGCCTCTGTTGGCTTCTGAATACCTCGTCACTACCGTTTCTTTGGGTTATTGAGTGCTACTGAAAATTAAAAAAATTAATAAGTAGTATGCGAGCTTGGTTAGTTCAACACAGCATTTCGTTTGCATTGACAGATAAAAGAACAAATAATGTTATGTTTCACTTCTCTCCCAGTAGAATAATGCAACCTACTCTTTTCTAAATTCCATCAAACATAGAACTGTGATGATCAAGTACAGGCTGCAACCGTGCTACCTGACGTTCTCCATTCATGGCGTTTCGAGTTCTGACTTGTCACTGCTCTTTTGCACAGTTGTCATTAAAATGATGAAGTTAATGTATGCACATCAAATTACCTGTCTGCACACAGTTTGGCTTTCGTTGGTGTTGTTTATGTGAGAGGAGGTCAAACTATCGCCTCTGCGGTCTCGCATCCGAAGTCTATGTCCTCGTCTTTCCATCAACGAGGGATAATGTTTTGGATGGTTTTTATGACATAAAAATGGTAGATCTGATTATTTTTATTTCTGTGGTTTGGTCCAATTGCTAGTCGCCTAAAACTCCGTGGTCGGATCCATGTCTCCTTTCACAACTCGGAATCCGTTAAACAATACTGGTCCTCTTCACTTCCGTTTCTGGTTTCTTGTTAATCCCTTACTTCACGCTCATTTCTGGTTGTATAAGGCATCGGTCAAGTCGTCTGTCCAACTCATAAATCTGTCTGTCGTCTGTCACCCAGCCATGGAGGAGTAACTTTAAAACCGCCTTTGTGAATAAAATCCTCTCAATTCTCCGCCTTCTATTCATGGCAATATCGTTCAAAATTTGTAAAAGGCACTTTGGTCATCGCCTAGAAACATTTATTTACTTATAAAAGCCTTCATTACTACAATTCGGCATTGTTGCCTATCGTCCAGTGTTGGGGAAAGGGATTGAAAAAACACCACGTGGGAGACCGCTGAACTGTACGCAGTTGCGTATTTTTCCATAGATGATAAGGTGCTCTGGCATTAAAATGTGTATTTTTTGATAGAAACCACTGAAAAGTGGTATTTAATACCCCTCGAGGGTTCTGAAAACCTGCTGTACCACACTCCTTCGTGGTGCCCATTGTACGGATTCGCCTGTCCTCGTAAAAGGGGCGAAATGTGAGATAAACAAATCTTTATATTACTATTGAGAGTTAAAAAACCTTCTGACAGCCAAGATTAGGCAGTGGCATTGATTTGACTAGTAAAATACAATCTGGCATTTTTTGTTCTTGTTTTCTGGGATCGAACAAATTACCTAGTCTTGTTTTGATACTTATCCTCCAACACCTTCTTTTTTTCACCTTTTGGCATACATTGAAGTGTTTGGAGCCTCGTAAACCAAAGCCAAGAAGTATTCGCATGCCAATCATTTATGAGAGGAAGGAGACGACACTTTTGAGTGATTTTTGTTGCGTATTGTTGACAATGACGCAAGTCATTTGAATCCTGGTTGTCAAAAACAAGGCATGATTTGGAATTTGACATGCGTTGAGGTGGTTAGTTATCACGATGACAAATGCGATCAATGGGGTTGAGGTTAATGTAAAGACGGTTCAATAAATCAATTCGTTGTCACTCTTGGCATCAATTTAGGCGTGTCTGAATCTCCAAGCCTTCCATTAAAATTGTTATTCCAAATGAAATGTCATCCCATCCGAACAATGCAGATTAGCAGGTCAGTAGTAGCTCTGCGGTTAGAGCTGATCTAGTTACCGGGTCAGAACTGGGGTCATGGAAGGTCAGGTCGTGACAGTCCTGTTTACACTCCGATCACATTCAGTCATGTAAAATACAGAATTTGGTGCATTTATACTCAAAGAAGTCTTTTAAAGAACTGAAAGGCAAGGGCTTAACTGACTGCTAGCAAAGATGTCGGTTAAGTGGTATTTTAACGACCCGTGAGGCTTGTGCGTGGCTCTATTTATAATTAAAGAAGGCGAACATTTTTCTTACAGACTGAAAACAAATTCACACTGGCAAAGATACCGTGGCAGTGTCATTTTGTTACACTGTTACACCCTACTGCCAAGTTGGAATGGCAAGAGTGTTTGTCTCGAATTATCGCACTTCTTTGTTTGTCTTTTCCTCCACTTCTCCACACCAAGACAACAGCGTCAAATGCTAAATAAATGTAGAAAGAGTCAAGGAAGTCAATCACCAAGTTAATGAGAAGCAATTGTGTCCACTTTAGACAAACAGCGTTTCTTGAAAACGACGCCTTAGTAAAGATGGCCAGGAGTCGTATGAAGACGCCCTCTCAACTACTCATTCGACGGGCCATTCAAAGGGACCTCATTATCCTCTGCTACACCACTGATCCACAAAGAATACGCTCTAACATCAATGTAGGTTTCCCTTCTTTTTTTTCTCCCCTTCTCTGGGGTGAGGAGGAACAGCATCATTCTTTTACGATGGCTCCGCTGAACCAGTCGTCGATAGGGAGCCAGTTGAAACCTTTGACGCCACAACTGCCACCATTTGACATTAAAGTGCGCGCACCTAACACCGCACAGTTATTTTAAGCTCTGCAACCGCCAGTTTAAAAAAGTGGGGTTTTTATGAACTCAGGCTCAACGATATACCCATACTCCAGTCTATATTTAACCACTGTGTGTGTGTATGGTTGCCGAGTTTCACCGACCTGTGTGCGGTGACTAAGTGGCTTTCAACCTGCCAATTTCATATTCTCCGCGGATCCCTTTTAGGTATTCGATTTTGAGCTCTCGCCTGATGAAGTGGCCAAGTTGAATGCGATTGAGGAGGCCGCCAGGGAGGAATGCTGCAATAAGTGAGGTTTGACTTTGTTTACTTACGTGTTCCACTATTGTTTGAGTGATGCGGAGTGGGGAGCAGCAAACGTCTCGGGCACCCCTCTCTCTCTCTCTCCCTCCAGCATCTCCCATCATTGTCTATTTGTGTCCGAAAACGCATTGTTGAGGCAGTGCTGCGTGCTTTAACATCCCCATGCCCAAAGTCCTCTTGAAGACTGAGAAGGAGGGGGGCGGAGGGTACTTTACGACTCACTTAGCTCCCTTTTTACTGACCACAAAATAGGGGGAACAAAACTTACAAACCTCTAATTTGCCCCAGTTGCGATGTAGCAATGCAAATCGCTACTGCTGTGTTTTCCCTCCATTTCAGTCACATGGACTGACGCCTGACCGATGCAATGGACACTGCTTGGTGGCCAATTCATTCTCCTGGTTTATTGTCCTTTGGTTCCATAGTTATTGAATAAAAAAATCGCACAGTGTTCTTCCCTCTTTGACTAGCAGTGATGGCTGGTCGGTTTATCTAGCCCTGATGTCTGCTTTTACCGGGCGAATTTCCCCTGCATTATGTCATCCCACTAACCGCCAGCCTAACAGCCTTCTAACACCTCCTAGTCACCCTCGACAACAACAACAACAACAACAACTTGCCAGGAAAGGCAAATTGCATCACAGATGTCGACAGTAGCAACCAGTGGTCCAACCAAATTGGGAGTTTGGATATTCTGTGAGCTAACAAGGGGTGTGGAAAGGAAGGATTCTATGGAGAACTAAAGTTGCCTGGGTAATCGTAGCTCAAACCCAAAAACATTCTGGAAGTAACAAGCGCCGTTGCTGTTTACTTGCCTCCATGGGCACTCTGAAGCGAATTTCCTATAGATCCGATAATAGCTACAATGATCACTGAATAGCATGTAACTTTTGGATGGGGCGATACTGTACCACACAACAAGCTCTATACTGCAATTCTTGCTTTAATCTAACCACAGGATCGAGGCGTTGTTGTTGGAGCACCTTGATCGTTTGGCTGGAAACAAGATCCGCTTTTGTAACACCGCTGGGTAACTTGGCCTCTAAGTCACATGCTAGCATCCCACAAGCCCTTCTTCATGTGGGAAATGAGTGTTTCATATCCTCCTTCGTCTTTGGAAAAGTCTTGAGTGGCTGCATTGGTGGCAGTGGGAAGCATATTCGATCATAATGGCTCACCGCACAGATTTCTGCTTCTGGAAGAATCTGTGATTATTCCTCACAGAAGAGTTAGAAATGGCAGAAGCTACGCTAAATGAAGATGTCAACTAAGTGTGCATGCGATGCTCCTTCCACTCCCCCGCAAGCTAAATGGAACTCAGGTGGATGTGGCCAGGGAGCACTGAGGTGGAAAATAAGTGACGTCCTTTGTTACTTGGCTCTACTAATAGGTTAGTGCTCCCACGACTAGCGGCGGGCATGAGAGATGTGCAGCCTATTCCCCCAACCAGGTCAAATACCCCGGTTCTGGTAGAAATGCCAAGGGGTTACGTGCAGTTGAGGTCAAGTATCGCCTCACTTGCATGCATTATCAATGACCGGAGAGGGTGGTCCGAGGTCGTTTAGCCCACAGCACCGACTACATTCCGGGGGTCGACCTCCCTCCGGCGTGGTAAGGGGCCACTCAGGGCTTCACCACTGTTCTGTTTCAGGACAGCTTGGCCTCAGGACCATACTACTTTCCCACACGCCCTTATCCACGTCGAAAATACGTATTCTACCCGAGAGGTCTCGAGGTGTAACAAAGTGGGCTACGAACTTATTCGTCTGGATGCCTAATCCTCCGGAGTACGAGCTCTTGTAGGCTTAAAAGCGGACCAAAAGGTTTGAAAATAAATTTAAATTTAACCTTCAATAGTGATATGCAAAGGGCGATGTTGTTTGGTATGAAGCGCTAGGGAGGGAATGCTCTTCTCCTTCTCCTCCCTCCTCCTCTTCCCCAGCTGATTCATGAAATTTCAGCGAGAACAGCAAGCTAACGCAAACTTACAGTCGCCAAAAAAGTGAACTTTGAGCAGGAAAGTTTTGAACTTTGAGTGGAATTTTACAAGAGGATTCCCCAATGCACTCAATGATGGCGCGGAATTAAATGGCCTCCTGAAAATGCGTTTTTATTGGAACCATAAAAGTGGGAGCACAAAAAGAGGTGAAATTAAAAGCGTGAAAATAAAATACCAAAAGTGACCCTGGAAGGTTCCAAAACGCTCGACACATATGCGTGACGTGTGTTCTTTACCAGTTTTTGCATTAACTAGCGTCGTATACAGTAGTGTTGTGAGTTGGAAACAATGGAGCAGGTGAAGTTTGTTTTGATGCGAAACTAATACTGCTGTTTACAGATTTTCAAACAGTAGAATCCAGTTTTTTTTGCTCTATACTGGTTGATGAAGGCATAACACTTGGGTCAGGATGCCCAGTGGAGGTGCAATGGCGGGGACCTGAGATTCCGGGTACTCTAAGACTAAGAGATAAGCAAAGTTGTGCATTGCACCCGGGGCACCTCTGGGTCAACTTTCTGCGTCCGTCATCACGAATCAACCACGCTAGTCAACGTCAATTATCCCACTTGACAAGTCTATTGAATATAGAGTTTTGTTCCGCCTGGGAATCGAATTCAGGAACGCGGAGATGCGCTGGTCACCTCCTAGTTCCATCGCTAGCCGTGGAAGGACTGGTCCAAAAGCCCACTCGTCCTCTCTCTTCATTGCTGCCCAGCTATACCAATCTAGGTTTCATCCAAGAGGGTAGACTGGCGAATAGAGCATCGGCTGTTCACTTTACTGCCGCCTTTGTGCTCATACTGTAGACAGCTCTGTAGCTAGCCTACTCTGATTAATCACATTTTGACCATTCTGTTGGAAGTATTTACAGACTCTTTCCTTCCAACACACACACACTCTTCTTCCATCAAGCTAAAGGTTAAGTATCAGGACCAGAAACTAAGAAAGTTGTTCTTTCATATTCATGTTCACCTATTTTAAATGCCAAAATGATGTCATTATACTAGTGCAGAAAATGTAGTGAGGACGCACAGAAAGGTCGCCGACATTCCCTGACGGTCATAACGCCCAGCGAAAGTACACAAATCGAGCCTCAAGTGTTCGCGCCACCAAAGCGAAGAGTCAAGCAAATAGCCAAAACATTACTAAAGGGTTGCCAGCGCCAGCCTTTTTTTGGTCCCGGTACATTTTGCCGTCATTCATAACCAGTTATTAACTCCAAAATGGAATATACTTGCGTCAATGGCAAGAGAGGCGAGGTAATTGTATAGCCTGACTATGAGCAACCAATCGCCGGGCGACTTGGCAACTTTGTCTCTATTTTACTTCACCTTGGGTCGCCTAGGTACTCCTCCTGCCTCCACGTCTCCATTCATACATGGTGTTCAGCCTCCTTTTATACCCTCCCACGTAGTTGAAAGTGACGGATTTTTATAGCTTGCTTTTTTGGAAGACATGATTTTAAAATAACCCAAAATTAAATATTAATTATAGGCTTAGAGGTGACCTGTGAAAGTGCACCACCACAGAGTCGGGGATCTTCTAGAGCCAAAAGCTTGGCACAGTTTCTCCGACCCTGTCTATACCTCTCAAGGGATCGAGGTGGAACCTTCCATACCTTCTTTTACAACTATTATAGCAAGCTACAATGCATGATCCTGTACCGCGTGATGGAGGCGGACTCGCCACGACGAGCTGCTCACCTCGTGGTCATGCGATCGCAGTTGGCAGGGCAAACAAATGGCTTCCTGTTTAGGAAACTCCGCTTATATGTGTGTGTGTGGTTGTGTTGGGGATAGATAAGTATTAATGCAGCAACTACGGAAATGCATCCCTCCTCGTCTCCACGAGAAAATAGGTTTAAAAAGATTCACCTTGCACACTTTGGCGGAAAAGATTGCCAGATAATTTTGCCGCGACATTCATGCGTAAAGAAGAGTCAGCTAGGCAAATTAGGCACAAAAGGGGAACAAAAAGAAACCTTTGGAAGCAATGAAATCCTCAAGGGGAGCATCAATCAATTCCAAGTCCAAAGGTGGAGTTATATACGCCCTCACCGAGGTTCAGGCGGCCGTGAACCGTCACCGGTTGACAGTAATCACACTTTAAAGTCACCGTGATCGCATGAACTCGCGCATCCAAAAGCGCACAGGCAGTTGGTACAAGAGAACGATTAAGGTCGGCTTAAAATAAACGTTGACTTTGTTTTTAAACAAAACGCGTCGGACGTTTGATCAAAGGAACAAAACAGCTGATTTGTCCCTGAACCGATCAATGAGTTTATTTGAATTGTGAGACATTTGAAAATTTGACAGCTAAGTGAAGACCTCGAGAGTGATGACTCAAAACAGATTGAGTGACTCTTTTCAGAGGCTAAAAAAACGCTGCGCCTTTCGTAGACACTCTTATGGCGATAACGAGAATACCTGTGTTGGTGAGTCCACAGTTGGCAATTTGGTTAATTTCTAGGGGCGATTTAACGCTGTGCACCAGTTTTTTTCCATTTTAAATTATGAGTTGTCTTTATGAGTGTATCAACTAGCTCTTTTTCCATGTTCCAGGTAGAATCAAAACGTTTTGCGATAATAAAAAGGGAGAATTTGGACCGGTGTTTGGAGCAGAGCTGTCTTCTCAGCCCCAATCTCTAGAGCATCCGGTAAGGTGATTTGTTAATTTTGCTGCAGAGGAAAAGGCTCTTTTTAATGTCCGTTGTAAAATACAATGGATTGTTCATTAATTGTTGCACAGCAGATATGGTGCAGATTTTGTAAATTTGCTGCCAAATTGCCGCCCTCTACTAACAGATAATAAGTAGCAGCTGTTTTGCACTTCAAAGGGCGTGCCTCGTCTTTTGGACTTGCTTGTGGGTGCACTGGAGGCGACCGGTTTGGATGCTTTTGGCCTATACCGTGTGCCAGGACGCAATTCATCCATTAAGGAGGCCATAGAGTTCATAAAAGAGGCAGGTTATTACCACTCCTTTAAAGAGAACACCCTACTTCCTCCTTAGATCACACCCTCAGATAGTCATTGGCAAGTTTAATAAACGACCAGTTAGGTTTAAGCACTTATAAAATGAGGTTTTTCCAGCACAGTTTGATTAAGTGTTCTCCAATTGAAATCCCATCGTTGCTGAATACATAGTTAGTAGTATATACCAGTTTTCAATTAAATCACATTATTTAAGTAAATGAGCAAAAATGATGATAAACTGCAAACATCGAGGCAGTTATTTGTGTGTTTTTAATCTGTTTTTAGCAACCCGATGACATCGATAAGCTTTTCAAGCTTCGCGACCTGGACAACAGCGCTGTGTTAACCTCCCTCATCAAACGTTATCTCATGGCCTTGCCCCAGAAACTTCTTGATTGCGGTATGTTAATTTCTAAATTAAACTGCAACACATGAGGAGATGAGAAGAATAATGAATTAATTTAGGCTCGTGGGATTCAGTTGTGGAGGCGATTTCCAGTGAAGACGTTGTAAATCCTATGAAATTGCCAGAAATTCTCTGCCAAATCAGAGCTAAGATTGAGAAGGCCTTTGACTTGGTGAGTGACGCACAATGGTGCATTTTTAGCAGAGTTTTGATGCGTGTAAACTGGAGATTGTTCCTTCCAAAATGTGCCCTAGGCAATTTCTAGAAATTCACGTCAGGGAGGCTGAATAAAATCTAAGGCAATGACTACAAAAAGTAAATCTCTTGCTCACACCACACCCACACATCATGATTTAGTGCAATTTATCGCGTCGGTACATCTTCTCTACAACTGTTGCATCACCCACCATTGGCGAGGTTTACCTTGTTTGGAGCGCACAGACTGGGTGGGTGGTGTTGTAGACCCTGTGAAAGGTCGTACTGTCAAGGCAGAGGCGTAGTCTGATTCAATATGTTGTTAAAAAAATAATCAGATCACCTTAACTCTTTTTAAGTGTGAGAAATTATGGCACATTACCTTTAAAAGTATTGACTGATCTGACCTTCTAGCACAGGATGCTCCATCACGTATTATTAGCTTACTCTCCCATTAAAACAAATTGCATTGTTCACACTTTTGCAAGCTCTTGACTGTACTCGACTAGGCGACTTTTGCCTTGTAGACGTCAAAAAGCGGCGATGTGAGGGGAGGAAACCAGTTGTCAGAGGCTCAATGTCGTTTGGCAACATTGTGCTTCGTGATGGATCATCTACAGCGCGTTTTTCAGGCCCAAGAAGCTAGGAGCATGACCTATGAATCATTTGCAATCTGTCTCACACCCTGTCTATTTGGCATTGAAGCCCACTGCAGCAAGGTTGTCTAACATTTGCCACATGCAATCAGCTCAAGTTTGCCTCCACTACTCCACTTTGTTTATGCATCTACCCCAACAAGAGCTTATTCTTACTCATCTTAAACAAGTGTTTTTTTTCAATTTTTTGATGTGGAAGGTGCTAGAAGTAATTTTGGAACATTGGAATTGGATTGGCCGAAGCCTTCACCAGAAAACTGAAGGCAAATCCTCCTCTGAGATCCTGTGGGATGCACGACGTTACGTTCTAAGGTAAAAACACACTGCATCAACACGTTACTGGACTACTAACACCAAATAAATTGCACCACTTAAAATTTTTTAAACTTTTCAGCAATCTCCGGAAGAAATTCTTCAACAGTCCCTAATTTCAGACAATCCATTACCTTTATAATACCTATTGCTACAATGCTGACTTCGAAATTGATTTTATCATACATTATTAAATGTTTGTTCAAATAAAAGGTGCTAGTTGCATGCCTTGGTTATTTCATCCATCATACAATCCTAGTTTTATCATTGCCAGCGAATGAGCGTGCGACCTCGCAGTAGCCAATCCGATTGGAGCATGGTAGAACAGGGTATATAAACCGATGTCATTGTTCTGAGGGATCATTCTCATACCTACAATGAAGCAGCCTCTTATAGAGTTGTTTGTGAAGGCCTCAACCGTAGATCCAGGCGACAAGGGTGCATGTCCTTATTCTCAGAAGTGGTTCATGGTGTTCTACCTGTTTGTGGAGCGACAATTGATCAACCTCCGTGTTATTCCTGTCTCTATGGCCAATCCACCAGACGAGTACAGTCGACTTGACATGAATAAGCAACTACCAGCCATCGCATTCTACAGCAATCCGAGTGGCAATGAAAATGTGCGAGACACTCCAGACGCCGTGTATCGTGGAGACGACGAACTGGAGGAGTTCTTAAGGTTAAAATACAGCTCCGAGATGAACGTCGATGCGAAAGAACAATGGGTTGGAGCTGACCTGCTACGAAGTCTTAACCACTTCTTGCGTACAGGGTCCTCGCAGCAACTGCTAGCCAATCTCTCCGCCGTAAATGATCATCTACAAAAGGTGAGTGCGTCAGCAGTCACATGGTCTGACATTTAATTTTTGCAAGTTCTTGCAATGACTTTTACAGACCTTGGGTGCAAATCAAATGCATAGTATTACAGATCATTTAAAATTGCACATTGTACTAATGCTAAAATATTAGCCTGCTAATGGGTAAATCGCTAAAGGGAGAAGTATTTCCCACTGTCCTCTCAATTTTGCATCATCGTTTGGAGCGGTGACAATGTTCACAGTGACTCAAGGCATTCTGGCTCCTGTTTAGTAATTAGTTTTGTTGCAAGTTGCCTTTGCGATAACCTCTCTCAGGCTGAGCTTGCCTATTACCTGGCTCATTCGACAATTTGGCACATCACCGATCCTTTATGCGACTTACAGCTTCAATGATAGCCTTGATTGACGTGAAGACTGTTCATCACCCGTTATAATTGGTTTACAGAGTAGTTTGTGTGTGGTGCCATTAAGCATAGCACGAGTAGGCTGCCATTCATGAATCTACAACTCGTGATCAGGCTAATGACAATGATGAGTGTGCCAACTGCCATGCTTACATGACTCCACTTAACATTCTTCTTTGTTCTAACAGACAAGAACCACATTTCTGGAGGGTGATTACTTCTCCTACTCTGACTGCGCTCTTGCCTGCAAACTGCATCAAGCACGTATCGCCGCTCCCTTCTTCCGTGGGCTCAACATTCCCGACAACTTTACGTACCTCTGGTCCTACCTGAAGGCAGTCTACGCCACGAGGGTGTTTGATGTTGCTTGTCCGCTGGATCGTGACATTCTGTTGCACTGCCTAGAGAAGGTGGACTTCATTTCCCTTGAGGCCAAGAATGAGGCTCACCACGAAATTATTATCCTTCCACAGGAGAACAAGAGCACTTTCATTCCAAGCGAAAGTCCAAAAGCCGTCGCCCAGATGCCACACCTCGTTTGTTCTGGGATAAGACTTGTAGTACACAGCATGATGCCAACCATGGAGTACGACAGAGATATACCGGCCCGACTAAGTCGCCTTTATACAGCAATGGAGTAGGCAAAGGAAACAAACAGTTCCCGTACCCGAAAAACAATTTCCACTTGCCCTTTCCCAATTGCATATGCACACACAATCTCTCACTTGTGTTCATCCCGTTGCTATGGCAAAAGTCTGACATTCATACATTTGATATTTTCATCGATTATATTGTCGCTCTTATTAAACAATGGTCTTCTGAGTTGAAACTTGTTTCTTGGTACGGAGAGGGGCAAATTATCGGTGAGATAGTGCATGCCACGAGAAGAATAACTTGCAGCCTTTTATCCACCCACCTAGTGACCTGTCGCCATTGTTAGTGGGTCCCCACACATAGCCATATCTTTGCTTTTTATTGTATCGCCACCACAAAAGGCTCTCGGTTCAGCAACATTTGGCAGTAGCATAGGGTGAATTGTGGATAGCTCATAGCAGATGTCGCTGGTACATAAGTGTTAGTAATGCTGACCCTTTGTGGGTTTTATCGCAAATTGGTTGTTGCATCATTCACTCTAGCCAATGATGAATCTATGATAGGTCATCTCTTTTGATTTTGCCCCAGGACTTGTTAAATTACCTTATGAATAGGTTATAGAAGCACACGTTGGTGAATAAGTTTTAGGATTGCTGACGCTTTATAAGTAGTGTCGAACACCGTCCAAAAATTAGCTAGCGTTCTATTCATCTTAGCCAATTATGAGTCCACGACTAATAATTTAATTGACTTTACCCTAGAAGCTATTAAATTGTTAGATTAATGAGTCACGGTGGTAATTTACGCTAGTAAATAAGCTTTAGAGCGCTGACATTTCATCGGTAGTATAGAACGCTGTCTTAAATCGACCTTGCCATTTATGTCCCCTTGACTCATTATTTTGTTTCATCTTGCCCCATGACTTGTTGAATCACCTGATAAATGAGTCAAAATGCCTTTTTATGACACCTAGGGAGTCCACGTTGTCTTTCACATGATCCTCCAGCAAAAAAAGCGTGGGAGGTGCTTGCTTATAAAGTAAACTTAGTAAAACCATTTGTAATGAAAATTCAAAAACTCACTAATGGTAGATTCGTGCAAAGATGAAGTACACTTTAGGTCAGCACGTAGTCAGGTACAGTTTCTCCACACACCACACTGAAATAAGGGCAGAGGAGTTCAACAGGTCTGAGTGATTCGTAGGCATTCAAACGTCCGTGGGTTTACTTCACTGGTTTATCTCACTGGGTGCAAGTTTAGTTTATTCTACTGATCCGGCTTCGACTTTAACCTCCTGAGGGTTGTTAAGATCACCGCCTTTGGGGTCAAAGTGATGGTCTTGCGCTTGAATCAGGAATACCCTGAATCTAAGGTCATTGTGTGACCCAGTACAGTATTTTCATAATTAGGACGTTTTGACAAATCAATCATGTCAGCCTACAATCCCCTTTATGTCGTCCAAGAGCTCGCTGCGATTCGGTCGAACTGTGTGCCATCTTGCATTACACTGCCCTGCCTAAATGTAGCCATCCAGTGCTTATTCCAAGAGTTGCAAGCTTTACCTCTTCCAAATAAAAAAAAACTCCAGCAAGCAAATTCAATCACCCATTATTTTCCACGAAGGCTTAGAAACGGACTTTCTGAGTAATCTATTTGCAATTAATGTTAAAGGCGGCGTGGTTAAGGGACGGTAGGAAAGAAGGAATTGGTTTAGGAGCAGAAAAAGGCACATTGATAAGTCAGTGACCCACTCTTGCCATGGAATCGTCAAGACCACTTCACAGGGCAGAGAGAGGCATCCAGCAAAATCAGATAGGCAATATGCAATAGACACTTCCACAACGTCCTGATGTCGCGGCTTCAACGGAACTCAGAGTCAACAGCACAAAATTGTCAAGGCTTTTCACGTGTACAAATCGAAATTCGCCAACGCGAAGGTCACCTTGAAAGTTAGCCAATGCGCTGGGGTGTCGCGAAATGCCGCCTGCAGATGATTGGCGAGGGCGACGGCGGCGGCGGGTGAGAACACCGAGGTCACTTGGGCGCGAGCACCAAATGACGCCACTGCTTGGCTAAGCAAACGGAATGACAGTTCCCCCTGTGCAGGCATGCAGTGTGGAGGAAGCTTTGACATAAGAATAGCGTTAAATTGACAACGATCTGATGTGAACAGGCTACTGACATCTAGGTGATCCGCTTAGATGGCTTCTCTCTCTGCTGCTGTTAGTGGACAATCGGATCGGACAAGAAGGAGATGCATTATGACTACGCAGTGTTCTTTTTCGAGGCTTCACCAAAATCTGTTCCAATCGACACAGGGAGAAGAGGAAGGTGGAGAAAGTTGGGAAGGAGAGAGACAGTGAGAGAAAAGAAAGAAAAGGAGATGAGGAGCAGAGGCAAAAAGGGTGGACAAAGTAAGGGAGGCACATGCTTGGAGGTAAGATACACAGAGATGTTACGGTCTTAGTGTAAGCACGAGTTAACGAATTTAAAGCTCCTCATTGCCACGCTTAATGAGATGGACGAACTTCTCGTAGTCCACCTGACCGGCCTGAATGGGAGCCTCTTTCCACGTCTGTCGGATCTGCATGAAAAGCAATGCAAAAATTCACCTAACACATTAAAGTGACAATGACACGAGCAAGCGCTAACTTCAATAACTTGGGGATTTATTCGAGGCAAAACTGTGAAAGGGGAGCAATGAAGTTGGACTAACCTCTTCCTGGGTAAAGTTATCGCCCATATGTTCAAGGAGGTCTTTCAAACTAAGGTTAGGCAAAAAGAGCAAAGTAAGAGCTAGCCTTGGGGTGATTTTAACAATGTTAATGCAAACGATCACTTACTACTCCTCAGGGATGAACTTTTTGTTGTCCTCATCAAACATAGCAAAAGCATTCAACAGAGCACTCTCGGGGTCAGTACCGTTGAGTTTTTCTCCGAAGAGGTTGATGAACATGGTGAAGTTGAGAGGACCAGGCGACTCATCAAGCATCTCCTTCAACTCCTTATCAGAGGGCGCACGACCCAAAGAGGCGTACATATCTTTCAAGTCCTCTATATCGATGAAACCATCACGGTTCTGATCGATCAGAGTAAAGGCCTGCAAACACAAATTACAAAGATAAAATTGCATAAATCAGCCTCACTTTTGCAGATAAATAGGTGACAAGTGAATATTTCTGATTGAAAACTGTGTGTTACTCACTTCCTTGAACTCCTGGATTTGAGTCTGAGGGAACATGCCGAAAACGTTGGAGGTGGCGCGCTGTGCACGTTTGCCCTCCTTCTTCTCGCCACTACCTTCATTCGCTTCCCCAGAATCACCTTCCTTCTTGGACTTCTTGTGCTTCTTCTTCTGCTCGCGGAAATTAAAAAAAATATTATAGTAAACACTTCATAACACCTCTCTACTTAAATGCAGGTAAGTAGTAGGTATCAATAAATATAGGTCGTGGTTACGTGCAACCATAAGGTGTATTCTTTCCACAAATCTCGGCCGGTAAAGCGTGTAAGACCTTGTGATTGCAGCGCGCTTAGCTTGGTGCCAACATGCCCTTGTATAAGCACATTTTTTGATCAAATAATTAAAATATTTTGGATCACAAATCCTTCCATCCGAGCGATGGAGAGAGGGGTGTGAGGGCAATTATCAAGCGGATTAATTTTTGGCCAAAACTCTTACCTCGTCATGCTTAGCCTTAAAACAAAATTGTGCAGAAGTTAGATTATTTTGTGGTTTTAATTGATTTAAAGGTGACAATATGGGTGAGTTCATGCACCGTGGTTGCATTGTTCGGAGGAAAATTTGGGATGCTGAACTTAAGTGCTAAGGCTGCAGATAGGTTTAAAAGGAGCTCTTTTGTTTGTCATTCAGATATGTCTAGTTTTGTTAACGTGTTGTAAGAGTCATTCGGTGCACAGTAGTTAAATGAAGTGGTTAGTAGGGGAATATCACCGGGAACTTACTTCTCCAGACTTTGCCTAAATTTAAGAAGTATTTGTTATCGCGAGCTGTGATTCTTTCCAAGAGGTGCATTTAACTGGGTGCTGTCACATGAATTAGTGACCTACATGTGTGCACAATGAAAGGATGTAGGCAAAACAAAGATCTGTATTGGCCATTCTCTATCTCAATATCCTGGGTGTATAGTAGTGGTTTCAGTGGCAGATACAAGAGCAACTGCCGAATCAGTGCTTGACAAAACTTACTTCTTCGACTGGTGGCTAGATTTTTAAATCAACGTACAGTCTGGGGATCAGAATGCAACAGCTTGATGTGATACCAATAGGGCATATGCGGTCAGAGGGAGGAGGGGTGTTGGTAATGTGAAGCAACTTACTTCTTCAGCCTTTGGCTAAATGTCCAGGAAGAGGATTTAGATTTCGGATTAAATCTCAAAAACATGTTATGGTTAATATCATGCGAGATAAGACATGAGGGAGGCAGTGAGTATGATCCAGGGCAAATATCCGAGTTGGTTAGCATTACGTTAGTAAGAAACTCACTTCTTCTGCCTTTGGCTTAAGCGAGGGAAAGAAGCGTCATTTCGTTGCCATTTTTAAGGTTTACATGGAAAATAACACAAATTCTCGCTTCGGTAACAAAAAATGAGGATGTAAGAGGTGAAAAGATGCACAAGCGCGACTAAAACTTTCGACTATGGTAGCAGCAAAACGGCGTTAAAGCAGCCAGTGCTGGAAAAAAACTCACCTCTTCCTTAGGTGCCTATATAAACACAAATAGAAAGCAAGTGAAATCAAATAGGTTTCTTTTCTGACATCTGGTAATCACGCGATCATTTTAAAGGAGAACTAGACATATGGACAATAAAAACAGGATTTCAAAGAGCTAGAAGTTAAGGAAGCACAGTAAATACGAGGCATAGTTACACTTGATGCATGCCAAAGGCAATGGGAAGGCAGAGGTTAGAAAGCTTCAGTCAACTTACTTCGTCCGCCATTGCGAATTATTTGATGAGAGTAAGATGAAGTAGTGGAAGGCGAAAAGATCCTCTGAATGTGGACGAGGCAAAATAAGTGATTACTGTGAAGAGTGGGTGTAGAGGGACTTTATGTAGATAACCCTTTAGCCGCTCCCCTTCGAGGCCTCTGATTGGTTGCTCGCCACTGACCTTGCCCGTGTGCCGTGATTGCTTCTGCCAATCATTGGGGTCGCCCACGCGCACGAGGCTCGGAATCGATGGGTGGTGTTCACTTCACGTAGACGTTCGTGCAGGAGGACGTATTGATTGGTGATGGAAGACCTGGGCAAATCACGATTGCCTGTTTTCTACTATGTGTGTTTGTGTGCGCGCCTATCTACCTGCCTGCCTGCCTGCCTGCCTGCCTGCCTGTCTGCCTGCCTCAGTAGGTGAACGTGACATCAAGCATAGGTACCTGATCTGAGAGGTGTCAGAACTTTCTTCAACTGGGTCAAACCTTAGAGACTTTTGGTCTTATAGAGACACAGTACAGAATGGATTATTCTAGCACTACCTTTATTGCCGATGGGTTATCGTACCACTAAAAGTGGAGACATTGTCATTGAATCAAATTACCAATAACCAAAGTTAACTTCAATGTAAAATTTCATCGTTTGGCAAGTAAAAGTTAAATCGCTCCAAGATATTTAGGCACAAGGCTTAAAAGGGTCTGAGAAGAAAGCTGACATCGCAGATCGAATGTTTGAGAGAAATAACGCATTGATTTGACAGATTTTACATTTTTTTGCATGTTTTGCAGTTTAAAGAATAAAATCAAGATATAGCTTGATTTAACCCGTTATCACAATATGTAAAATAAGTGTCTCACATGTGTGACGCTGGCAGGGAACGCGGTGAGTAAAGCACTCAAAAATGTACTAATCAGCCTGGAGTGTATGGCGCTACAAACGTAGTGCATAGTGTTTAATGTTGGATAGAGCACAGAGAAAAATACAGCAAGCATATTTTTGCTGGAATAGTGATCTCTTGACCGCTTTGTCTAAGCACTGAGTTTGCTTCATTGACCTTAAGAGAGACGCAACACAAAGTTTTGCGCCTCCAGGGTTACGCCACGTCAAAGAGAGAGAATGGTTGCCAAAAAAATTTATCCATGCTTAGCGGTGAATTAAGAATTAGTCTGATGTTGTCATGCTCCTGAAATTTTCTCCTGTGATTTACCATGTCGTATAAAATCTTTTAAATTTGTTTTTCAGTTTATATGCTGGGTAAATTTATTGCAAGTTGAATGGCTTTCACCAGATCAAGTTCTCTTCCCACAATGAAACCTCAATCCGTAAAATTAAATTGCCTCTGTTATATCATTTGATAAAACAAACTCTGAAATGGAAGAAATACTGTATGCAAATTGTTTTTTATCAATTTAGGTTTCTGAAATTTTCTCGAAATTTTTAATTTTCTCTTTTATGTAAAAGGCATACCCTATGAGAGCACAGCCTTCCAGGACTGACCCCGTGGAGAGGACATAGGGATCACACACGTTGATTGGACACACAGTCAGAAGCGAGAGGTGATCGAGGTCCTTCATGCTACTGATGACTCAGATCTGAGTGCCAGGCTGGAAAAAACAGCAATAATCTGGCCACGACTGATCCGAGAATTGTCCAACCCTGCCCACCGAATTTGGCAACGCGTGCACCCGCATCAGCACCATCTGGGTAGAAATAATTGTTTAAAGCCCTTTGATTTTCTCTTCTTCGATAACGCATTGTAAGATATGCAAGCCCTTCACCGCTGTGGTGTATTCCTTTATGATCACGCACAGCCTTACAGACACGGTGGAAAAACTTTGGGGAAGGAAAAGGAAAATCTTCATGAAATCGCGAATCTGATGACTTGCGCCAAAAGTACCTTAGTATGGTGTAATTACTTTGAGAAGGCTCATGCCAGAGTTACCAAAAGTAAATATTACACCTCTTCTGTATATGATTAAGTTTGCGCCATTTTTAAACCACACACTCTTAGCAATTTAAATCGTGAAAAGCGGGTGGTGCAAATCAAAATTTGGCATTTTCTTGCTTGAAAATCACTTTTTTCCTACTTCTTTTTTTCCTTTTAAAAATTAAATATGTAAATGATTTTCCCGATATGGTGCATTACGCAGTCGGTCCGCTTCGTACATACTTTAGTATCGATTAGGGAGCGGCGCCTCCGACTTGCCCACGTGTGTGTGTGTGTGTGTGTGTGTGCATGTGTGGGTCTACAACTATGCGCCGAGGTGCAAATGTCGGTGGAGGGAGCGGCCACGCTACCACTCGCCAAATTTGGATTGCTCCCATCTGATGGCTCCGACAATTAAAATGCCCCTTGCAAAGGGCAAACAACACTGATCGACGTGACTTGCTGGCAAAATCATCTTCTGCTGTTGTTTAAAAGACTACTTTATGCTCTCTCACATAAAAAAAATTCGCCGACTACTTTTAAAGTTGCTCGCTGTTTTTAAAACTCGGCTAATCTCGATATCTTGCCCGGAATTGTCTTGAGATTGCAAAAATAACGTCCAAATATTTTCAGGTTAAGGATATTCCATGTGTTTCTAGCATCGTACACTATGCTTACAGAGGCCCTAACGAAAAGTCAAGAAAGTACTTAGGCTATTTTAAATTAGTCTGAAAGGACTATTCTCTTAGAAATGATGTTGCAAACGGCAAAGGCGCTCGTTTACTCCACCTCGCAATCTTCATAAAAAGCGCCATCATGCATTTCGAATATATAAATCATAAAATTTATTGAATAAAAGACTACATCATCAATACAGCAGTCACTTGAAGGTGACCAAAAGCTGTTAGTAAATAAACTGCATGTTATTTGATTACTACGCAATGGTAAAGGGGCGGCTTCGACCTTGATAAGCAAGTTGTGACTGGAATTGCCTTGAATAAGTAAAACCACTTGTTCTTCCAATAGTTATGTAGTAAAAGGCGAGCATCTGATTGGATAAAACCTACTAAAAATCCAACGTACTTCAATCTCAGACCATAATTTTGTAACCTCCTCACAGATTCTAATTTCATAAATTGCCTACTTGAACCGTGTTAAGTAGACTATGTCTCTCTACTGTTGTGGTATTTTGGTTAAGCGCAGGCATTACTTCTGCTCTGTCGCATGCGCTTCAAGCCACACTACTAACCTTTAAACTACTCTCTAGCTTAGTAAGTAGCATGCTCTTCCGTCCTTTTTGGGATTATTATTATAACTCGGGGACGACTTGGCAGCCTACATGACCCTGAGGTGGTCCAATGGGAGGTATTCAAGGGCTTCCACATCACTCCAGTAACAGAGCTTAAGCCCTTCATGCTACTCATCTCAAAGCCCATTTTAGTTATCCACTAACATCTTTCCTTCATTCACATCGGCTTGAGTAATTAATAGTTTGATGCCTTTCCCAGCTCACTTCTTGTCCGCTCGACTGCCATCCTGATCAAGCAAAATAAATGACAGGTTTTGTCAGTAAATCGTGTCTTCCCCTCCATCCTCACACCTATAGGACAGTATTTGCCAAAAGCCAGTTAACTGTCAAATCCCCTCCCCCCGCTATGCTTAGCTCACAAATGACAAACTTCAGGCATGCTACAGAGGTTGGCAGGGAACCTGCTCTTCATAGGGTTCCTTTTTTTTCTACTCCCCACTTCTGACTCAGGAAGGATTTTGACAGGAACAGCAGCAGCACAACAAATCGGGCGGGACTGCGCATGGATCGGCACCGATTTCAAGGCCACGTGACGTCACCGGTGGCGCCAAACAGAGGTCAACGTCGATTGCAAGGCCAAATAACGTCATTGGACTGTCTTGGATAGCGATTAACTACGATTTTAAGGTGACGTGACGTCTAGAGGACAACGTCGACTGCAAGTTCAAGTGACGCCACTGTGTCGTCCAAGTTATGGATCGATGTGGATTCCAAGATCATATGATGTTATAAATAGGCGGAAGTCTATATCGACATTAATTTCACGTCGCAATGACGCCACGATACGGACCTGGATGCCGATTCAGTTCAAGGTTATATGACAGCATAAATAGGTGGAAGTGCATGTCGAAATTGCTTCCATGCCAAAATGACATCACCGGGTGGCCATGGATATCGATTTTACGAGGATTTAAGGTTGCCTGAAGTCGTGAGGAGGTCAAAGCGCCGGTGAATGTCAGTTTAATGCCAAATGACGTCACCAGATGGACTTACATACCGATGGTTGGACTTCATTTTCTCTATCTCTCCTCTCCCTTACTTACATGACACCACTGCACACACAGATTGGCTGTGGACTGCTAACCTTTCTCAAAAGAAGCGAGGAGTCCCCAGGCGCGTACCCGCTCTGACTTGCACTATCCCTCCTTATGTCGTCTTTCGGTTGTTGGACCACCTCCACCTCCTCCCATTATGGCGCATTTGCATTGGGCTTCTGCTATACTTTTGGGACAATTTCCATTTCCCTGCACCTTCCTTTCCCCTCCTTTTAACTCTTTCCTTCCTCCCTCCCTCCAAGTAGCATCTCCTGCTGCTAGCATTCACCCACCGCCACAGCCTCAACTACTTATAGACTGCTAGTAGGCACCCTACCACCACCACTCATGCAGCATGCTCTTCCCCCTCACGCCCTCCCTCACTCCCTCCCTACCTCACTCACTCCCTTTCTTCCATTTCACTTCTTTCTTTCCTTATTTCTTGCCTACTTTCCCTCCACATGTGTGATGCCTCCTTCCCCTTCACTTCCATCGCATTCTCTCTTCCTCCTCCAACACAGTGAACGTAGTCATCTGAGCCTCCTCCCACCTCACTAAGCAGCAACAATCATATTACCTGCCTCTCTTTCCTCATGTGTAAAAAACGCAGGGCTGATTGAATAGATGTGAAGAAGAAGCAAATGATGGGAGCCTTCCCTCTTATGTGCACGAATTCACCATTGTGGGATAATATGCCTTCGCCAATCAGCTCTCGCCCTATGCACGAGGGCCAAGTGGACGGACGTAGGAGAGCGCGCACATGCATGCACGCACGCACGCACGCACGTGCAGAGGCGCGTTTGTCACAGCACTCCCGCCCCAGAAGAAAGCCCGCTGCAACTTCATCATCATTCGCCACACCAACGTGCATATTGCAGACTCATTCCCACTCTCTGCCCACTTCCAGAAAAACCAAACAAAGCTGTCTTCACTGCTCTCTCTCTCTCTCTCTCTCTCTCTCTCTCTCTCTCTCTCTTCCCTACTGACATGGACTAGCCCACACCCAACATGGCAGCCACCACCACCAACACCACCACCACTACAGCTACTACGGACACTCCAACTGTACCCGCTCTGATGAGTCCAAACACCTCCCCCTCCACCACCCTCTCACCTGCCGCTCCCACCACCATGCGATCACAGCCAGGACTGGCTAAAATGGACCCTGAACTTCGCTGTCCCACATGCTCTCGCTACTTCCTCAGCCCCATTCTCCTACCCTGTGGACATTCCTTGTGCTCCTCCTGTGCTGTCAACGCCCTGCGTCCTGTCTCCGACGCAGCAGTCTCTGCTGCACTTCAGGCCATCATCTCTGCCAGTGAGGCGTCAACCGCCTCACAGAAGCGTCCCTCCACCACCGCCACCGCCACCACCACCACCTTTGAGGCAATCGTCCATAATGAGCCCAATCTAGAGGGCAGTAGTTCGACAGTCAGTGGTGCTAGTCATGGAGGCACAGACTCCGACCAGCAGAGTATTGTCAGCGAGGCCGACTCTGGTGTCGTGATGGCCAGTCGAGCAGGCATTTACGCGACTCGACTGCCAACCATCATTAGTCCCAATTTGCTTGGATTTGCTCACATCACCCAACCCTCCACTCTCCCCCAACAGGTCATTCAATCTTTGACCAGCGGCCTCGCCTGTCCTCTGTGTCACCGAATTGTTGCACTCATGGACGAGAAGGGCATCAACCACTTACCTCGCAATCGTGCTCTCGAGCGTGTACTTGCTAAGTTGGTTGGAGACGAGGTCGTAACAAGCGCTCTCCGCCCCGACAACCCTGCCAGACAGGGCGTTCCCATCTGCCAACTGTGTGACGAACCAGACCCCCTCAACATGGATCCACTCTCTATTGGTGGTGCCCGAATAGGCGAGGGTGCGTCCTCCTCCTCCTCCTCCTCGCAGAGTGGAACTCCAGCCACAGTCTGGTGTGAACAATGCAGTATCTTCTACTGCGAGGAGTGTCGTGAGCGTTGTCATCCCAAACGCGGTCCCCTCCTCAAGCACGGCCTCCATCCAGCCGCCACTGGAGCCGAGATCGTCCGACGCAGGCGACAAAACCAACCGCCCGTCTGTCCAACACATCCGCATGAGCCTGCTAGTCTCTTTTGCATCGCCTGTCGCGTGGCGATTTGCAATGATTGTGTGCTTCCCGACACCCTCCACACCACCTGCCTGCACACACCCAACTCCTATGGCCAACATGCTCATTCCGAGGTGCAAAGTCTCCACAACTACTGCAAGCACAAAAAGGTGAGTAGCAGTTGCACCTCCTCCTTTGACGATTGTTGTTGCTGTTGTTATTATTTATCCCCTCCCGCACCAACAGTTCAGCAGTGTATAAGGGGAGTGAGAAGTGTGTGTGCGTGTGTGTGTGTGTGTGTGTGTGTGCTGGGAGGATGCCTACTTGGGAGGGTGAAGGGCGCTACACGAAGGAGGTGTGCGTTTCGGTCCAACGGATTGTTGTTGCCTATCCTGGAGGCAAGGGAGGAGTGGTTGTGTCATCTTACCTCGACAACTCGAGGCACTGCCTCATTTCCCATGCCTCAGAGTAGCCCACATCCATTTGCCTTGCGAGGCACCAACACCAATCAAATGGCAATGCAACTTCTTGCAAGTAAATGCACGCGTGTGTGCGCGTGTGCTTTTTTCTTCCAAACAAGTCAACTAAGAGCAGTTTGTCTTTTTCGTCCTCATGTCTTTCCTTCTTTTTTGATGAGATGAACGACTTCTGCCACTCCGCCCTTACTTCAGGGTAACGCATATAAGTGCACTCACTTTCCCACTTCTAATGATGGGTGGGAAGAGGTCATACCCATTCCCTCTGCCAAGATATCTCATGCAAAATAGTCGAATATTATCAGTAAAAGAAAACGCTTGCAGTCAAGACAACTGCGTACTTACCGAGACGGTGTGGCCGTGTGTCGGTGATTCACTACTACCTCTACGTCTGTCTGTCTGTCTGCCTGACTGTCCGCCTCTGACTGTCTGTCGGTGCACAGACGATGTGGACGGGCGCGGTTAGACGGCCGTCGTGAACAGGCCAAGGTAAGTTCAAGGTCTAGGCAGAGCCGCCAGTGCCTTGCAAAGTAATGACCACATCAAGGCACGGCGTCCTCATCACTGACCGCTGCTTCAGTCAGTTGGCAACGAACGAGGAGCAAATTAGGTCGTCACCACGTCAAACAACAACAGCAACAACAAGGGAGAAGAAGTGCCTTTTTATTACACAACATAAATAAACACACTGGGAAGAAGGGAGGAGGAGGAGGAGGAGGAGGAGGAGGAGGAGGAGAAGTCGTAACACGAGTCACCTTCATTGCACGCTTTTATGTTACCAGCTTGAGCAGCCGAGATGGCGCGTAGCCGCGGTGACCAACTTGCCAAGTTGGCAGTCGATTGCCCCAAATTGCCACATGCAAGTGACTCAAGTCGACAGCCTTCTTCGCCTCCTTCTCCATTCGACCTTCACAAAGCCTCTCTTTTTCAATCCACCCACACGATTACTAGATACTGCTCCTCTCTTAAGCCTAATGATCAGTGGTCCTACATTCTTCCCCTTTGCATTGACGATTAAAAAGTAATGCCCAATGCAGACAGAGGTGCGGAGAGGAGTTAACTGGGGTTTGTGGAGGCGTAGTTGTTTGGTGGATTTAAGGTAGTGTAAGAGAGCAGTCGGCATGCAGCCCCCTTCCACTGGTAATTCGGACACCTTATAATCACTGACACGGTGTCGCCCAAATCACCCTCTTGTCTCTCCACGAGTGACATCAACTTCTCCCTCTCTGCTTTGACTCGTCTTGCTGCAGGACGGAGTGATTCCTGCTTCCCAACAGATCACGCCCTTAACTCTGCTTTCCACCACTTGCGACTTTGCCTATTCCCTCTCCCCACCTCGACGGTGTGTGTCCATTGCCTTGTTTAACACAATTTACAGGCAGGGAAAACGTTATTTGCTTAAATTAAAAGCATCATAGGTTAGGATTGTAAGGAGGGCTAATTACGCCTCTCACGCACTTGGGTTCTCCCCTTCTGCATAATTCATTCCACTCTCCTCTTCCCTACCCCGCAAAACAACCCGTTTGCAAAACACCTTGTAGATTACCTCACATTAATTAATGTTTTGCAGATTTAAAGTCTTTTACCCTCAACTGCTTTTACCTCGCGTGTGGGATTTCGTCTTGGACGGTTGTTTTGCCTACTGCCAGATAGCCGGACCGGGTGGCTAAATGGGTGGGAAGCAGGCGGGGTGGGTGGGGAAGGAGGGAATGACAGACACCCAGAAATGAAATAACCCTTCTCCAGGGTCATCCTGTCTGTCTTACCCAACGCTTTGCCTCTCCCCTTCCATTGCATCATGAGAAGTGGAAGCCGCCTCTGTACCACACCTACTTGCTGGTTGGTGATCCCGGCTGAAGTACGATTGTCCAGCTTCAAAGCGCCCCAATTCGGTGGAGCAGCACTGCGTTGCATTAGTCTAATAAGCTTTGCGTAAACCCTCAAATAAAGTAGAGTCGGCAGTTTGCATTACGAGGGAGAGCGGAAACCTCAAACTTTGGCTAATTACGAAGGCGAGTTAATGGATGGCAAATGCGTTCGTTGGTAGGGAAGGTGATGGTGTGTATTGGAAAGGGCGCCTTAGGGGAAGGCAAAGAGCGGTCTAGACATACACCGGTGGCGTGGCGACCCTTGACCGTGGTGCTGGAAGGTGAGTAGGTCAACCATGTCTTACGTCTTTGCATCACTTGGTGTTCAATTCAAGGCTCGACACTTCCACCCTATAAAAGTCTCATAAATTTATACCTTTTTTAATCGCTTCCAGTTGCCCAACGACTGTGGCACTTATTTTACGCTTTTATATCCGTTTTATTGCGACTACTCTGAGGGATTTAAAATGCACCGTACTTATTAATAAACTCTCAATTCAGGTGTTAAGCATTCATGGGGAATTGTCGATCCCACTTTAAGAATAATGAGCAAAAGAAGTAGGGATGTTAAAGAATTTCTTTATTTTTTATACGGTTTATTATAGTGGCTCTTTGTTTCATTTTTTGTTGAATTACCAGTCATTTGTTTAATTTATCTTTTACCATGATTGGGTTTTTCCTAAACCTAAGTTCTTGGTGAGGACTTTTGCCAAGCAATTTAAATGCGTTCAGTGATGGTCTCGCTAAAGCCAGATTGGTGAGCGAGAGGCCAACCTGTCCTTTTGTTTTACTGGGCCAAGGGTGACACTGTGATTTGCCTTGGACTCATTTGCACGGTTTGGAAAGAAAGGCGGTAGAAGTTGGAAGGGACTTACAAGTCACAGGAGCGGAACTACTGGAAAGCAACCAGAAAACGCACATTCCTCCGCTTCTCCATCGCATTAGCTAATCTTAGAGTGCGGTTCGCTGCATTCACTAGTGCAGTTGTTCATTGCGAATTCTGGGGCAAATTGATGTCTGCCAAACCGTTGCGAGGCAGTTTGCTGGTCGCATAATGAAAGACAACAATCTTGACGATACGGCACACATCGGCATCATCACGCTTCCCAAACTCTCTTTTCAATCATGCTGCTGTGTCAATCCCTGTCCTGTTTAGTCAAAATTGACATTAACTTCTTCCTCTCAGCAGTTAACTCCACATTACAAACTAATGTCCCCTTTCAAGTCTGCACTACACCTAACCATTACACGGCACTCTCGTCCTCCACTTTTAGCGTGACAAGCGCTTATTTTACGGCGTTGAAGCCCAAACACTCCCAACTCCCTTGCCTTCCCTTCACTCGGGCAATCCAAGCCTGTTTTGTTTAATAGAAGCAGAGGAACCACTTTACGACCTACAGTGGTGGTGGACTCCACTTCCGTAGTGTCCACTGCTGATGCTATAACAATTAGGCGAGGAGACAGGCGTTTTAGGCCTCATGCTATTTGTTTGGCAGAAGCCAAACTGAGCGTTCTCATTATTATTTTTATTAAGGAGATTGCATTCCTAGGCCTAATAATGCGTTGCCATGGCGATTGACAATAGGACCATCGTAAATCTGGCAAAAGATTCGTCTTCTAATTTATTACACCAAATGCAAACCCTTTCTCTCTCTCTGTGTGTGTGTGTGTGTGCCTTAGAGTGAGTGAGAACAAAAGATTTCGGCTGCAGGTGTTATGAAATGCGCCTTGAAGGGTGCGACTTTCCGGTTGCACAGTCACCACTGCAAGATGGTGATGTTGACACGCGAGCTATGCACTTCACCATGGAGAGACGCATTTGAGGCACGCACTCACTTCCTATTCATCAAACACATTTGCATCAAACATGGAACAAAACAGAACCTACGGTTCGTGCTACCGGTGTGGCATCTTCTGTCCGTCAACTCGGTGGGAATAGCCACGAGAATCACCTTTGCATTCGATTTGGCTAAGTAGAGATAATTATCCAAGGGGAGCAAACGTAACGCTCACCTTGGAGAACTTGCATGCCCTCTTGTCTGTGGATGCAAGATTTGGTCACAACTTAACTAATTGGCAAGCCACCCTAGCATTGGGCAAGGCTGATAAGGATGGGTCTCGTTCTCCCTCTCACCACAAAGCACCATTCAAACCTTCTTTACCGAAGCTGCATGGGAAAGGAAGAAGTGACCAGAATATCGCCACCCTCCCGCCCCGCCACTGCTTCATAGCGCATCATCACCCTTGTTTCAACGACAACGGTCTGAAAAGTGGTGTCGAGGTGACAGTAACTAGGACACGTTGGGGATGAGTAAACCCCTCGCCTCCTCCCGCCTGACCCCCACTCCACCCCACCCCACTCATTCCACCCCCTTTGTCCCCACTTTCACCTGCGGACTTGAAGCTAGCTCGTCCTTGAAGGCCCTCTTCTGACTAATGCAGGCAACTGCAGAAGCCACTTGCACCATCCCACACGCAATGCAAACACTCCCTGCTGTCTCAATCAAAGAGAGCACTGCTGACCCCACAGCACGGCGGGTGAACGCGTGACGTGCTTCTGGCAGTCACCGCCTCCATTTACGCTGCCAGTGATTGGGACAGTGAGAATGCAACAAGGATTCATCAAAGCAGACACCAAAGACAAACGTACTCCCCACTCATGCACGTGATTCAAACCACAGAGGCGCAATTAATCAAGTGGACGGTACGGTAGTAGCACATAGCTGGAATGGTCGGGGACGAAAGTGTTGTCGAATCAGCAAACTGCCAATAAACGGTTGCCATGGTGATGGGTGTCGAACCACATTCTGACCAGTAGCTTAGAGCGTGGCCATTGTGCCCTCGGGATATACGATGAGCAAAAGCGGTCAAAATCCGAGGAAGAGGAGGGGGAGAAGGAGGAGGAGGAGAGGCGAAAGATTTACGAGACGGTGGAGATATACCCACACTCGAATGTGGAAATTGAACACTCATTTGAGACTACCACGGGCAGAGCTTCGACCGCAGTTGATCAAATTCGAAAAAGGGTTGTTACATGGATTACTGCAACCACCAAATTGGCTCCACGTTTACCTATCTTGAGAGGACTGTAATGAATAACAATGGGATCGCCTCTACCTCCACTCACGGCCACGCAAATTAGAAGCTGACGTTAGATCCCTTCCCTTTTGCAACACTGGACCCACGATCTCGGAAATGTGTAACGCCTTTATGGAACAATTTCTTCTTTTCTTTCAGTTTGTATGTATTGACAGGCACTCCTACCCAAACCGAAAACGGCAACGTTTTTCTTGCCAAAGTAATGCATTAATAAGAACAACAAGATTGGCCATTAATCAAACTGATCCACTTATCAAGCACGATTCATCTAGCCTCTGTTGTCTGCCTGGCGATTGCATGTCGTAAACGCTCCCTCTCTCTCTCTCTCTCTCTCTCTCTCTCTCTCTCTCTCTCTCTGTTTTGAATAAATCAGTCTCCACTGCTGAAATGAGAGGTCCAGTGGAAGTGGTGGTGGTGAAGCAGTGGATCAACTAGAAATCGCCTTTTTTACATGTTTAGTGGAGTTGTGTAAGCAGTGGAGCAGCCGATGCAGTGTGCAGAAGGTGGGGCAAAACACTGTCCCTGACCATAAATAAAACAGCAGCCACGAGGACGAGGCGCTACTCACAGCGTGTGTATCAGCGCTCCCGATCTTGTCCAACAGGCTTACGTGCTTCCATAAAAAAGGGCTTTTGAAATATGCATGAATTTTTTATGACACACCGCAACTTCTCTGCACACACACACACACACACACACGTACACACCGTACCGAGCGAGTTATGTCCACCATCACTTGCCTAATCATCACTAAGGCTGGGAGAAGAAGCTGGTGCTTCCGCATCCCCTTTCACCTCCACTTGGCTTTCTGAAGGCCTCTTTGGCAAACATGCCAAAGAGCGGAGCATCAGAGGGGCAATATCCTGAAGTCCGACTCAGAAATGTCAGACTTCGGGTCGGTCGAGTTTCATACCATTTGAAGTGACTTCTTGAGTGTGGTGTTTTGACAGGGTGGTGCAAACAGAAACCGATCCACAGGCGTCACTTAGGGTGAAGCAAGTGATGTTATTCGCCTCTTTTAGACGGAGTTGTCTCAAGTCCTACAGGCGTTGTCGGAGAAGGCTCGAGCCGGCACACAACACATTCAACACTTAAGAACCATCTCCGAAACCGTTGTGGTACGTCAACACGATTTTCGTCCCTTTTTTGCCAAAGAATAACTCGCCTTAGTAATGATGAACTTCTTTGGATGGTTGCGCCAGGACACTACTTACTACTACTCGATACTACTTAGTTGGTGGCGTGGTTTGCACCTTATCCTTGCCTTTAGATTAGTTTTGTATGAAATGCTCCCCTATTGCCATAGTTACCCGCTTATTGGGTGCAGCCTTGCCTCTCAGACATGGGGCATGGCTAGACACCTAGGGACGGAACACGTAAGTGTTATCATTTCCACGAACCGACAGCATGTGTGACAGAGACGCCTAGCATAACTTCATGCCTCACCAAATAAGACGGCGTCAGTCGAGCTAGACAAAGCTAACAGAAAGGCAAATTTATAGCCTCAACATCAAATGTCTTATGCACACAGCAAGCGGCGACCTTTCTGGTCTATGGCTCCGCGGGATCACTCTCCCCAGTGCATCGAGCGGTGACCACTGATTAGACCTTGTCTCCGACCCAAGTGTCCATCCAGGTGCCTGAAGTGGGACATTTGTGATTCCACCCCACCTTTAGGAGGTGCGACAATTGGTTTGAGGGTGGCGATAGTTACCTCTTCCCTAGTTACTACAATTTGTTTATTCCCAGCATGCAAGAGGGGAGGAGAATAGAGAGGCAACTCACTGCCACTGTTTGTCCTCTCCAGGCGATGCAATCTGCAGCTTTCATCAAGTAGACCAAGAAGTTGGTCAGGTAGTGGGGAAAGGTTCGTAGTCGCAGTTAATTCATTCATTTTCGTTTAAGAAGCACCTTCGTGCCCAGTCCTCCTCTTATGAAAAATTAATGCTCATGTATTCATTGGATGGTGAGGAATTCGTTGGCAAACTGCTACGTGAGAGTCATTTGGAATGCGTCCTACGAGCATTTTACCACCTCACGATCAGCATGGCGATGGGGAGTCCGCCTCCACCGCTGTGCTGCTCACGTGCTCACAAGAGTACGGTCGTCGTAGCTGGAGACTACGCCTTCCCTTTGCCAAATAGGCGGCCAAAACAAGGCGACACACACACACACACGCACACACACGGACACACTCTCGCATTACCTAAAGAGGGCGTGAACTCTCTCACAACGCCAACTCATTCACCCACCTATCCTACTCCTTCCCACTACTGCATGTAATGCTATGAGGGAGAAAAAAACACATACACATCCACATCCTCCCATGGGCGTTGTTTCCATGCGAGGTGGGAAAATAATAGGAGCTAACGCCCTGAGGATGGGACCTGCCTACTACACACCACGGCCAGAGGAAGGTGGGAAGTAAGGTGGTTTGGTGAGGAAAGTGAATTTGTGTTGGAGAAGCACTAGTTATGGGGCCTCATTGTACAAATGGAATTTGCAATTGTCCATCCTTTGAGTCAGGCAGCCAGTCAGTCAGTCAGTCAGTCAGTACATTAGTGATACTAGCCTCGATAAGTGGGTATGGCAGACCACCCAACCTCTGCAGCGAACTTAATGCACAACTTTTCCATTTTGTTGTTCCAAATGATACACCCAGCACTGAGAGGGAGGGTGGGAGGAGAGACTATTCAATTGCATTTCCAAATTGCTTACGCAGAGTGGAGGCGTCTGACTCGTGCCCTAGAATGTGTCGCATTTATTGATGTGCACACTACGTCAAAATTCGAACGATGTCACAACCTAGGGCTGCAGTTCAACTTCCTGGTGCACTTTTAGTCAACTTGGACAAAATCCACATGCAGAAGTAAATTTTCGAATCAAGTTAAAAATAGACTTTACCACGAACAGCACTAAAGACGAGTCAATCCATCTGGCACTGGGGATAAAGTCATGGAGAAAATCTGTGAAATTCGCGAATAGTAGGTGACAGATCGGTCTAGCTCTGCCCGCGTCTTTTGCATAGTTTCCAATGACTGACTTTCCCAGCGCAGCACTCTGCTATAAGCACACTTCTGTCCACCTTATTAGTGGGCCCTGAGGTTCCTCCCCTCCAATTTCATGGCATGACCTCACCTGAGTTAATCATGCGTACAACTGCAGCTTCGGACAGATCAAACCAAGTGTTACCGGTGGTCTCCTTCCACAGCAAAGTGCGCCACAGCACCAACATATTAGACCAAAAGAAAATAGACATCTCTACTCCCAAGCCATCAACACCAATAGTCAGCGCTAGTGCAAAACACAAAGACTTGACACCAACTCCAGCCATCTATTCAACGTTTAGTCCAACAAAAATGTGTATATGAAGAAAAAGATAGGGGAGTGGACAAATGGACGTATGCATACATAAATAAGGTGGGGACGTATTCGTGGAAAAACATCACATAAATGCCAAGCACATGGTAGGGCTGGAAGTCATCCCAACGACACTACATCTTAATAGTCACATTTTAACGCCTGCGCCCAACAACTACAAGATATGAGGTCACACCTACCGCTACGCCATCCAATACGCAACGCCAGCTATCCTCCGTGCCCTTCAACATCCACCTGCATTGCATTACCAAGACGTAGGTGCCTCCGAGACGAGTAACTCCACAAGCTTGCATCGTCCGCCATTATCCACGCACACACCCATCAACTGTCATCACCAGTGGCGCGGTAACTCCGCTGCGTCTGAAAAGGAGAAAGGGAAAGAAGTGGAGAAGCTGACGCGCCGCGAATGCCCAATGCGCCACAAGACTAACGCCCGCAAGCACAACAACCAAAGGAAGAAGAGAACACTTCAACAAACAAACCACCCCACCGGTCCGATACAAGGTACAGCCCACGGGGTGACGCAAAAACTCCCCCGTAGGCACACCTTCCACCAACTCCGCCTTCACTTCACTCAGACCACACCAAAACACGCCACCAAAGTTGAACCCTCCTTTCACAACTGAGCTACCCCATCGAGGCCCTACACAACACCTCGCGCAATGATCACATCAGCACAAACAATAACCGTCCTCCCCAAGTCGGCCGATGAGTGCTGCGATCGCCTCCACCCTAAATAAGAACTCACATCGAATGCATTGCTGCGCAGAAAAGACAGCAACAACAGCAACAAAAACCTATTTACAGCAAACCAATCCTAACCGAGAAACGCACCCACCTCTTCAACCTTTATTCTAGCATGTAAACATAGGAAGGAAATGAAGTGAATAATACTAACAATAATATTAATAGCAATAGCAAGACATAAAGTGTAAAGAATACTTATTAGCGAGAAAATAGTTATTAGCCACGAAGTGCTTAGCAAAGTTGAGGCATATCCCAACGAAACTACGCCCCACCAATCCAAATGCACCGTAAAAAGGGTAAGCAAACCAACTGACTAACTGCCAAAACAATCGCCATTTCTCGTCTCAGGCATTACACAGTGGAACATGAATGCGAGTAGGCCTCGCGGTTGGAAACCAAAATCTCTTCCATTTGCAATCTTAACCCATAGAAGTCTACCATTACCACCACATCCTTTCTGCAAAACACTTCTGAGTGCCCCAGTAGCCACTGCCTTGCTTCTGGGCTGAACTAACTTACTAACTAACACCAACACATGCCACAACTGAACCCACTTCCCTGCAATCACTGAGGTCAGACTTCATACGCTGCTCCACACTAGAAAGAAGGCCAACACATCATCGAGAACTGCAGTTCCAACTAGTAGGGTGGAAGTCATTCCACAGCCATTCAACGCACTGATACAGCAATCCCAAATAACCGACCAAAGTTTTCCACACCAGTAGCATAAAAGTGTATAGAAAAGTAACAGATGAACAAGCAGCCACAAATAGAATGGGCACTTATTAGTGAGGACATAATGAATGAGTAGGAAGCACTTGGCATAGTTGGAGATCCCCTCGCTAAAAGTTAGGCCTCATCGATCAAAACTCATCCCTATTAAAATAGCAAACCACTTAGCAACAGCCAAAACAATCTCCATTAATCGCTAGGACTGCTGTACGGTAAAAGCATCAACGCGATTGGGCAGCGCAAATGGAAGACAACAAGTTTACACAGCAAATGCACCTGTTTCTCTAACCTTTATTCTAGCATGAAAACAGGTAGGTGGGTATATGGATGCATACATATGTATATATACCCATAATAGGTGCTTACTCGAGGGAAAATATTAAATAAATGCCAAGCACCTAGGAAGGTTGGAACTCCTCCCAACTAAATTGCGTCTCGTTACTCAAAGCTCATCGTCATTAGAAGAATCATTCACGCATAAAACTACCAAAACAATCGCAATTTATCGCCAAAACATTCTACAGTGAAGAAATGGACGTGAGTAGGCATTACAGTTGGAAAAAAACGCATAAACCGTCACATAATAAAGCCCCTAGTCTACCCCATAAAGTAGGCATATAAAGGGCAAGTACACGCTGTACACCACCCCATGCCACCGGTGGCACGGCAAGTCCATTGTGTCTAAAAAGACGAAAAGCAAAAAGAAATGGACAGGCCGATGCGCGGACGTCTAACGCACTGCAGGACCAGCGCCCCCAAACGCAACCACCGAGACAAGACAAGAACGCTTCAACAAGTCAACGCTCAGGTACGCTACAGGGCACAGTCTACGTAGTTATTTACGTGAAAACCTCCCCCCGCAGCCAAGCCTCGCCACGATTCTAAGTTCGCCAAAACCACACACCAACCGACACCGTCTAAGCTGCGGCTCCAAACAACACCTCCCTCAATGATCACATCGGCACAAATCATAACCGTCTTCCCGAGCCGATGAGTACCGCAATGGCTAAGTGTCCCACGCCTCCTCCACCCCTCCACGGCCCACATATGCGAGTGCCTGTTCACCAACACGGCTATCATAGCAATGAAACTGACATACCCTCCACACACACACACAAACACAATGCGAAAGGACCCACTGGTAAGTGTTAAAAACATATCCACCTAAAATAAGAACTCACATCGGACGCATCGTTGCACCGAAAAGACAACAACGACATCAACAACAAAAACTTATTTACACCAAGCCACTCTTAACCGAGGAAGGCGTGAAGTGATAGCGAAGGCGAGAACCACACCTACTGACGCCTCCAGACAATGTCTCCACTCTTGGCAAAAGAAGAAGAAAACGAAGACGAGGGTGAAGAAGGATAAGAGGCCCTTACACCAACCGCGCCCACCTCTCCCACCTCTATTCCAGCATGTAAACGCACAAAGGAAATGAAATGAATAAAAGTAATAACAAAAAGGGGGACATAAAAACGTAAGGAATACTTATTAGCAAGAAAATAGCGAATGGGCACCAAGTGCTTGGCAAAGTTAAAACATGTCTCTACAAAATTATGCCCCACTAATCCATATGCATCGTCAAAAAGGTAAGCAAACCAGTTGACTAATTGCCAAAACTATCGCCATTTCCCACCTCAAGCATTATACAGTGGAAAATGAGCGCAAGCAGGCCTCGCGGTTGGAAAACAAAAACCTCCAAACAGTCACACTACCAGACCTTTACCTTCACACCAGCATGTAGGCGCTGAAAGGAAGCCAATCGACATTTGGGGGACCTAATAACAACAATAGCAACTATAAACCGGAACTGACACACTTTATGCCACACAAAAATGCGAAAGGATCTGCGCACAAATGCTAAAAGCATGTTTTCACCCAAACAAGAACCCACAGAGAAGACATCAACAACTTACTAAATGTGATCCAATCTTACCTGAGAAATATGCCAATCGACAGCGAGGGCGGCATTCGCACTCAGCGCCACCTCATAATCCTTCAGTCCTCCTCACAAAGCAGAAACACTCGACAGGAGCTCAAGCTCTTCCTCCTCCCCCACCTTCAATGTCTAATCTAGCTAATATACGAATGAAGGAAATGCATAATAAGGCATAATGAATACATATTGGCGAAAGTAATGAGCAGGTAACGAGCACTTGGTACAATTAAAAATCTCCTCGACAAAATAACTACTCATTAACCCAAGTCCACCGTCATTAAAGGGCAAACCAAGTGATAAATTACCAAAACAACCTTACCTTGGCGCCCAAGGTATCGTACAGCAACAAAGGAACGCGTTTAGACCCAGCCTTTGCAAGCAAGACCTCCGAACAGTCACTTTCCGGAGCATTTGCGCGCACCTTAGCGATTAGGCGCATAAAGAAGGCCCATCGACACCTAAGTGATCCATGAACAACCAATTAGCTACGTTGGTAGGCAGTATATTGAGAAAGCAAAACGTCTTAGCTGCTACACGAAGCTTCTGCGTCTACTCTAGAATGTAAGCGTATAAAGAGGAGCTAATCGACACTTAAAGGATCCAATAGCAGCTACTAAACCAAAACCAACAGAAAACACCAAATACTCACTACATCTTCCAGTTTTTGCAGCAAACAAAGCACCAGCAATACAAACCAACAGTCCCAGCTTGCACACTGCCTCGCCGTCCAAACTAACTAATCATTCTCAGCGCCATTAGACAAAACAAACGAAATTTCGATTCTAGTGTATTTTTAGCAGGTGCAAAGTTATCATTCATACTAAACTTCATGCTTTTTGCTATATTATAAAAACGCGTAAGTGAAGTAAATTACTTAGTGAGTATAAGTGAGAAAACTAGCAATGAATATGAGCGAGATAAAAACGCCTACAAATACCACTACAAGAATTGCTGGCAAAATTCATGTGCAATTTAAACGACAACACTAGGCTTTTTGCCACTGTTTAGTAGTGCATCCCCTTTATTTTCCAGCTTGTTTGGCGTGACGCAGCTGAACAATCAGGTTGGTTATAAACTGCCTAGCTTACAAGTTAGTGTAGACTTGATTTTTCCTGGTAGTCAGTCTCTACTTTTCCTTAATGGCCTTCCTATTTCGATTAACCGCGTCAATGATACCCCTTAGGTTGTGTGCAAATTTGTGGCTGGTGTGCCCCACTGGGTGTGTAGCTGCTTCGTCTCTGCTAAATCACTTGGCTAGTTCTACTGGCGGTGGGGGGCCAACAATCATCAAAAAAGGAGTGTCTTATTTTTCGCCACTCAGGATAGCAACGAGGATGGATAGTTCCATGTCTACGCACGTTGGCAGTATGGTGGATGAATGAATTTGCAAGAAAACTGTGGACCAAACGCCATCACAGTAGAAAGCGAAAGGTATTTCAACATAGAGGCATGTTGACACCGTACATTTATGTAGTTGCAACCGTGCGCATCTATTTTCGATAGTCTTATGATGCTTTTCTACACTGGAGGAGTATACTTATTCCTTCTCTTTCAGGAATAGGCGTTTGTCAATGCGCTAGCGTTTTCGTGAATCGATAGAACCTGCCTACCTACCCACCTACCTACCTACTCCAACCAGCACGACGTCATCACCGCCATCACTCTGCAAGAGAACCGAACCATGCCAGGAGGAACACACGTTCAGTGGGCGGTGGAGGGTCGATGATTGCGAAGAGTGAGTGTCTTTTCACCTTGCTACGTGGGCTAGTGATGTGCATGAATGGTCATAGTGTCTGTGCGAGTTAATACGAGTTGATTAGCAGTCGATAAATGGGCGTATGCATCAGTGCATGGGATGAACTGTCCATTTGACGCTCTTGCAGTAGAAGTTGAAAAGGCTTCAAAGTGTGAGGCAAGTTGGGAGCATGTATATGTTGCCCTTATTTTATGCATCTATTATCGATGTGTGTGTGGTGCTTTCATGTGCTGGAGGAATGAATTTGTCTGTTCTCCTTTAGGTGGTATGTGGTGTTAGTAGTGGATGCGTTGGCGCTTGTGCGAATTGATTGAGCCTGCTGAAGATACGGCTTCTACGCGTTAGTGGGGCATCTTCTTCTCCTTTCTTCGTCGCCCGGCGACACGTATATGCGCAGCGTGTGTTCCATATGACTATATCATTGTTGAGGGGACTGCTGTTTGTATTGAAGGCAATAAAAGTAGTGAGGACAGTAGTGTCTTCCGGTTTCTGAGAGGAGATTGACCTGTCAAACCAACCAACTGCAGTTGGCGTGATTAATTGGGCGAAACAGCCTCCAGTGGGTGCAGTGATGGTTTTCTTCTGTTAAAAGGACCACTGTGTAGTTTGCTCAGGTGGGTGCTGCCTCTAGCAGGGGTGTGGTGTTGTCTGGGTCCTGCCTGCTGAGTTGCTGGCGTTGAGGCCTCGTGATCATGAGTACTTGGCGGAGTGTGCGCAAACAAATGAGCTGGAAGTAGATTTAAAGAGAAGGTGTTGGGTGCAGTCCTGCCTTGTGTCAGATTGTCGGCTGCCTGTGAAGAAGAAAAAAAGGGGAACAAAGGAGGCGTCGCTCTGCCATTTTTTATGTTTGAACTTCGGGGTGGAATGTCGATACTACTAAAATGGTGTTCGGTAGTGGGTGTTTTGTCAAGTGGGCGGGCTCACAAGTTCATCATTTGTAGCTGTAGCAGTAGTAGTAATGGGGCTAAGGGCCTTGGGCTGACCTCTGGCGGTAGTGGCGGCAACGGCGGCAGCGAAGGCCAAGTAGAGGAGGGGTAGTATCAGGGACACCTATCTGATAGTGGTGGTGAATTGGTAAGGCGGAAGAGCACACCCATCACTTCACAACATGTTAAAAGTAATGGAAAAGGGAAGGCGATTGTGTTGTGATGCTTCACAACAACTGCACTGCGTGTCCCCACTCTGCCTGGTTTTTACGTTGTCACGGTGTTAGAGCAATCTACCTACAACTATTCCCATCCATCAATTTTGAGAACTTTTACCATTATTTCATTATTATTCTTATTGTTTCAGCACCTCTTTGCTTATGTTTCAATGCCTTACCTTCACATCTCAAATCACGTAGCCGACTGCCTTAACTCGCACTCCTCTCACCATCCCGCCGTTGTTATGTAAACATGGACACACTCTCGGTGTGGTTGTATGTGCTCGTAGCATAATGCAGAGCTAGCAGTTCATATTCTTCTATTTTTTTTATCTTAAAAACAATTGGTAAAGAGAATGGCTGAGAAGAGGATTAGCGTTAATGGGCCTACCAGTGTGTAGCCTCCAAACGCACTTCTTGCTCAGGTGCTTTCGTTATGCCCCTACAGTCTGCTCACCTTGGTACCTACTACTTGCTCTAATCTTGGCAACCGCGCTGCTACTGCTGCTGCTTCTCCCTTGTCCCGCCCATTTCATTCACTCACTTACTCACACACCAGCATTAATTACGACCACTGATTGGGTTGGTGAGTGAGCTAGTGCGTGTGTGTGTGTGGGAATGGCCTAGATCTGGGCCTCATTACTGACCCATCCACACTATGCACTCGGTCGATCGGTCGGTCGGTCGGTCGGTCGGTCGGTCGATCGGCTAGTCGATGGATCAATGAATCGATGGATTAATGAATCTATGATCGCGCCAATCGCTCTTGTGTCTGCGCTGTGTGCATTGGTCATCTCTGCCTACACACACACACACACACACACACACAAAATCACAACGGCAAACATGCCCATTCCTTAAACTTGGCAAGAGGAAAACGGAAGAGAAAAAGAAGAGGAAGATTTGAGAACTCATCTCGAGTCCCAATGGCTAATCCTCTCCCCTACTGCCCACCCTCTGTTCCACATACTATGTTCCTTCTTGCTTCCTCATGAAATCATGGTAACACTATTATTATTAATGCCACTAGGGATGAAGTGCCAGGGATCAACAACAGTAGGAGTTTCTCACGCTTTCCTTGAGACGAGTGTAGAAACGATACATAAAATAGCAGCAGGAAATACAAGCTTGGCAAATGCCTGTGTGTGTTCTCACGTCCTCATCTCCACGACCCACTTAGAGCCTCGAAAAGACCGTAGGGCTAAAGGAGAGAAAAAAGACTCAAAGCGTCGATTTTAAGGACATGTAACGTCACGGGAGGCACCAGACAGAGGTCAACGGCGATTTCAAGGCCAAATGACGTCACCAGGTGGGTCCGGATATTGATCGGCATCGATTTCGAGGTCACCTGATGTCACCAGAGGCGCCAGACAGAGGGCAACGCTGATTCCTCGGCCAAATGACGTCACCAGGTGGGTCTGGATATCGACCCACCTCGATTTCAAGGCCACATTATGTTATTGGAGGCGTCTGGGTATCTATTTACTACGATTTGAGTTCACGTGACATCTTTAATGGTCACTTGGTGACACACAGGTTGCGAAACGGCGCAGAAAAAGAGGAGAAATTGCCCCATTTCGGTAATTCGTTTCGTCGTCACGGCTTAAATGCTCACCAAAACCGCCAAAACGACGGCCTTAGTGGCGGCTCTGGTTACCGCGGCGGGTAACCAATGACGACGCGTCCGAAATCGGAAGCGAAACGGGCGGGAAGTTCGAACCACTCGTGAGAGGGCGAATCCGCCCGCCGCCAGGCCCCCTCTAAGTGTCGAACTTCACATATCCGTACTGCCACCTTACTCATTAAATAGATCTCAACAAGCCCTCCTCAACGGTACCACTTTCACCCCCATAACCCCCTCCCTGCCCTTTTTATGCCACTTCATACGCCACAACTCCCGCATTCCTCCCCTGAACCGCGCTATCCTCCCTTTCCCATGACCCCCACTCGCATCCCTCCAGTAGCCTCACCCTTATCCACTCCATTTGCCACCTCCCGCCCGTCCGCCCGCCCACGTACCAACGTGCACTTACCCACCCACTTGTCACCTCACCAGCACACACGTCTGCCTGTCACCTCTATTATTACCACTCCCCATTATGCTCTGTCCTCCCTCCCTCCCTCACACACATGTTGATTGGACGTATAGTCAGAAGTGAGAGGCGAGCAGGCCCCTCCATGCTACTGATGACTCAGAAATGGGTGCAAGGTGGGAAAAAGCAGCCATGATCTGGTCATGACTGATCCGAGAATTGTCCAACCCTTCCCGCATCTGCATCTGCGCCCTCCGCGTAGATATCGTTGTCGAAAGTCCTTCATCCCATTTCCTTCGATAAGGCATTGTAGGCTGTGGTGCATTCCTTTGTGATTACGCACAGCTTTACAGACAGAGTGAAACCAAAAAAACGTTAGTAAAGGAAAGGAGAAGTCTTCAAGCAATCTCAAATCCGATAAAACGCGCCAAAAGCACCTCAAGATGATGGTGATTATTTTGAGAGCGCTGATATCAGAGTTGTCAAAAGTACATATTCCATCGCTGTCAGTGAGACAGGAGTTGTTTTGAACTGTGTGTAACTCAGTCTGTGCCATTTTAAAACGACTTTACACATTTGTATTCAAGTCACTTAATCGAATATGGAGCATACATGGAATCCCGCCATCACGGACAAGACAAATGCACGGCAAATCAAAATGTGGTGTTTTCTTGCTTTAACGTTACTTTATTCCTACTTCTTTTTTTCCTCTCAAATCCAAATTCAAAAATGATTTTCTCGATATTGTGCATTACACAATCGGTCCGCCTCGGACATGCGTTAAACTATGTGTCGAGGTGCGAATGTTGATGGAGGGAGTGGCCACGATACCACTCGCCAAACTTGGATTGCTCCCATCTGATGGCTCCAACAATTCAAATGCCCCTTTGCAAACGGCAAACGACACTGCTCGAAGCGGCTTGCTGGTGAATCAACTTCTCCTGTTGTTTGAAAGACCACTTCTTCAAATTCTGCCAACCTCGATGTCTTGCCTGGAATCGTCTGAAGACTACATAAGTAACGTCCAATTATTTTCAGGTTTAGGATGTTCCATGTGTTTCCAGCATCTTACACTACACTTGCAAAGACTCTAACCCAGAGTGCTTTTGTGGTAGAAGGCGAGCGGCTGATTGGATAAAACCTACTAAAAATCCAACGTGCTTCAATCTCAGACCATAATTTTGCGACCTCCTCACAGATTCTAATTTCATAAATCGCCTACTTAAACCGCATTAAGTAGACTATGTCTCTCTACTGTTGTGGTATTTTGGTTAAGCGCAGGCATTACTTCTGCTCTGTCGCATGCGCTTCAAGCCACACTACTAACCTTTAAACTGCTCTCCAGCTTAGTAAGTAGCATGCTCTTCCGTTCTTCTTGGAATTATTATTATAACTCGGGGATGACTTGGCAGCCTACACGACCCTGAGCTGGTCCAATGGGAGGTATCCAAGGGATTCCACATCACTCCAGTAACAGGGCCTAAGCCCTTCATGCTACTCATCTCAAAGCCCATTTTAGTTATCCACTAACGTCTTTTCTTCATTTACATCGGCTTGAGTAATTAATAGTTTGATGCCTTTCCCAGCTCACTTCTTGTCCGCTTGACTGCCATCCTGATCAAGCAAAATAAATGACAGGTTTTTGTCAGTAAATTGTGTCTTCCCCTCCATCCTCACACCTATAGGACAGTATTTGCCAAAAGCCAGTTAACTGTCAAATCCCCTCCCCCCGCTATGCTTAGCTCACAAATGACAAACTTCAGGCATGCTACAGAGGTTGGCAGGGAACCTGCTCTTCATAGGGTTCCTTTTTTTTCTACTCCCCACTTCTGACTCAGGAAGGATTTTGACAGGAACAGCAGCAGCACAACACGTTTTTCTTCCCCCGTGGTGTTGACAGGGCACGACTGAGAGCAGGAGAGAAAAAGCGAAACAATGAGTCATATGCTCGCAGAAGTTAGTTTCTGTTTCAATTAGAGGGACAACAGAAAATTAATTGTAAGGTGGCATTTCCACTCCACTGACCGATTGCCCTGTTGGCAGATTTTTTTTTAGCCTACCACTTGGTGTGCCCGGACCTGAGAGAGGATCTGCGCCAGCATTTTGGAGGTGTTACAACCACCACAGTCTGGCCTTTTTGGCTGTTCTAATGATGCTACCACTCGCCACCAGTGTAGCATTGCAGAACTGAAAACAAGATTATTACCCTGACAACAGGAGTTGATGCGACCAGTTGGCGGGATCTATAAAGGAACACATGCTATCCATGTGCGTGATAGTGGTGGTAAACGAGGTAAGTGAAAAGCAGTGGCGAGGGAATTCCGCCGTCACATCTCTGTGACGCTGGTGGTAAATCTGCCAGCAAGTATTTAGTCTGCATGTATCGACTGAAATGCCATTTTTGCGCGAGAGAAAGTTAAAAAAACCTTGATTTACTTTACTTCTAGCTTCTCGTAAATAAATGCCCTTTTGTGGCTTTGGAGCTAACTCCCAAAACAAGATTATTTTGGTTCTCCTTCACTGACTTTTGTGTAATTATTTGCAACATTGTTGTCCCTGCGGTGCCTCACCGACTGCCAATTGATGCGTACAATTGGCAGTTGTTTTTAAACCGAGGGAGGTCGAGATGACTCTTCCTTTACTCAATGTAGAGGAAATAAGGCGTACATGACAAAGCTTTTAGCTTCCAAAAATAACACACGCACACTAGGGTACACCAAAGGAACGCAATCAAGGCGTTGAATACAGGGAGGCAGGCAATAAAACGACTTTGTCACCGCAGTTGCTTCAACTGGGTAAAGAAGTGTCAGCAATAAGCATCGCGGATTGAAATGCCTTGCTGCATCTGCATCGACGGCTTGAAGCGTTCTACATCGGTGCTGACAGTAGGCAAAGTTGATTGTAAGGAGTCATCAGGACTTTATTGGATGCATAACAGCTCCTAAACGTCAGGAGAGGAGGGTATCTAGTGGTAGTGGTAGAAATCACACAGGCTCACGTCAATAGTGACTTGATTCCAGTGGAGCATCGCCTGGACTTTAGCACCGCCCCTTCCCGGTCAAGTTCATCTAGAACAAGATTAGATAGCCAAGAATCAAACATCATGTCCGCTACTATTGATGGAAAGCACTGGAAATGACACTTGAAAGAACCACAGAACTGGATAGGTAAATAATACTCCTTTTAATTGCTTACATGGGCTCTTCCAACCCCGTGGTCCCGGTCACTATTTGTTTCTAGCCTTTCCGCATATTGGCATCAGAACTTGCGATCGCGACTAGCAAGTTGTGCACCAAAAATCTATTTACACTATCAGAAGGGCCTGATTGGGTTGTAAGTAGTATGTTACCGGCCATAACTGTAGATACAGCTAAATTAGGAGAAGTGCTTTTTACCTTTAATTTTAACTTTTATTTGTCTACAAATGATTTATTTTGCACAAAGAGGTTGTCTTTCTGCCGATAAGATGACATGAGCAGGCGTAGCCAAAAAAATTGCAGGCAACCAGTTGAAACTGCCGAATTGGGATTGAACCAGTGAGTCATCCCGGGTTTACCTAGTCACCCTAATAATTAGTGAAAATGACACTCCTTGTCAAAGTTGATTTCCCATAGGCATTGCTGCAATTGGGCTTTGCACAAAGTTTCATCTCGGAATAATTTATTCAACCGCGGGGCCGTGGCACACCATTCATAAAGCCCTCATAAGTACACAAAGTCCTCGATTAACCGGAAAACGAAATTTGCAATTTTAATGGTAGACGGAAATTGTTTAGTGCTTAAAGTAATCCAGCTGGAAATCAGGCTGCGGACGAATTTTAGGTTAGGCATTTCGGCGACTTCCGTGTGGCATTAAAGTGGGCACCTCATTGCACTACTTTGACTGTTTGTTTAACTCTCTTATTTTAGATTAGAGGGCACTTGGGGACCCACTTCCGTGCTTCCGCTTGATGGTGTGGCCTCTAGGCTATGCTAGCAGCCCTCCAGTCCTTCTGTCCTAGTGTAATGCCTTCTTTCGACTTCAGGAGAGGCACAGGGCAACGTTCCATCTACCTCACTTTTCATCAAGAGCCTTAACTGACGAAAAGTTGCCTCTGAAATGAGTTTAGCAGCTTTGTATAGTTACCAGCACAGTAATAAAATCGGCCTGGTAAAGAGGGTACCGCTTTTTTTACAGTCCTGGGTTTTATAACCATTTCGTGTTACCCCAGACACTACTTACAACTCCAGTCTCCAATTAAATTAGCTTGTCAAATTTTCAAAATGCCTTTTATACAATACGATCTTCTGTCATCACTGAGCTCGACACGCAGTCGTACCATCAAAATGGCCAATTCACTTTCAGTTGTTATCATAAACTGGTAAACCACGTGTGGCACATATTTGTGACACCTATGGCAAATGTGTTATCAGTAGCAGGGTAGCATGATTTTGATTCATACAATCAAAACTTCATTGGATGCGGAGTTTTGATCCAATATTCGCTGCTAAGTGGGGCGGATAAGGAAAGCAATCTGCCCCTCCTGGGCCCTGAGTCAAGATAGATTCAAGCGATACTAGCCATAACAAAAGTGAATTTCGAGCACACACACACACGCATTTTGGAGTTGAAAAAGCCCTACTCAGGGCAATTATTCATGCTGCGGTACGCTTATCCCCTGTCTGGCATATGATTTCTCATTCCATCTCTGAGTAGGGGAAGGGGGACTGGGGTGGGGGAAGGAAGGGGGGACCGACTGATAAGCATCTTGAGGTTACTAATTCTCCACCCAGTGACTCACCTCTTGCCCTTAGCCCAGAGGCTGGACGGACAGGCGATAAGGTTGTCCAGATTAGGCAAGTAAGTATGTGTGTGCAACCAATTAGGGGTGCGGAGTACAGGCCAACAGCGCCTCCTGACTCACGGTGGAGAGAGAAGGCGATGCTCCTCATTATGGATAATATATTTATGTATATGTTGTCAGCCAAGTGGCTGTCGGCGGTGAGCACAAAACTGTGGCATTGTAGTGGTTTTGAAGTTAATGTTCTAAAATACGGAATCCAAGGTGGGTAGTCTAACAGCCTGAGCATAAACTGTTGCATTAGAGACGGGGTAGGGAGTGAATTCATTAAAGTTGTCCGGCGGGGATACATGGCGGAGAGTTGAGGGGTCCGACACTAAAACCGATAATTAAACAAGCAATTGGAATGTTCCTGGAATGGTAAGTTGTCTGTTAAAATAATTTAAAGTAAGCATTTTGATTTCTTAAACAGTTTTGAAAAAACACGTTCGCCTACAGCGTCGCATATATGTGACGCATGATTTTTTTATTTTGTCTCGGTTTCACAGACACGTGACGAGTAAATTGAGTTGATTTGAGTAAATTATGTGTAAAATCCTCCTAATCTAAGGGCTAACTTACCAATAAGGGGAAAAAGAAACTCTGATGTCTCAGTTGGGACTTTGGTGGTCCACCGCCTCCTGGCATAGACTCCGCAATTCTTTCCACTAACAATTTTACTATTCCTACTGATTTTATTGATTGCCGCTTGGACTAGTCTAAGGAGACTTAAGGTGGGAGAGCCTTGCAGGTAGGACCGCTGATGGAACCTGATTACCGCACTGACGGCTGAGAATGAGACATCGCAAAGCCATTGCCAAGAAAGTGATATCCAAAATCCCACTGTCAGCTGTGGGTAGTGTTGCCTCTCCCCTAATAACGACATCCCCAAAGGGAAAAAGTCATGCATGTTTGACTATGCAAGAGACTCTTCAGTGCCTTCTCCTGTACGACTTGAAGAAGGGTTTGAAGCTCCCCACGTGACCTTCAAAAACCGTAGCACTGAATCTTCGGGCAAGAGTGCCCCCTGTGGATCGCCCTCCTCTATGAAATTCATTCCACCATTCTTATGATGCAGGCTTTGGCAATTTGGCGGTCTTATCAGTCTTCTTGAGTTCCGTCCACTCTTTGGTGATGGGGATGAGCTCACCTACACTCTTCTGCAGGCGCCCTCGTCTTTTAAAGGGAAATAGACTTCTCAAGACATTGTATATTCCTTAGGTGCTGTATATGTGATTTTCATTGCGTTATTTGCGAATACATCAACTTTGTCCCTGTGGTGGTAGGAGTTATTGCGTTGGGAACGGATAGAAAAGGTATTTTGTTCAATCAAACCAACTCATAGCGGTCATAATATACGCGTTGATGACCTCCTCAGTGGTCGAATGGAGGGACTGGATGAGAGCAAGGCGACAAGTGACACGAGACAGATGTCGAGACATGATTAGTAGCAGGAAAGTGCTAAGATAAAGGGACTCATCAAAATGCGATCTTCAGGTCAATTATGTGTCATGTCTCCAAAAGCACAGCGCAAATTCCACTTGCCTTCCTTTCTTAACTGTCCGCCTTAGATTGCATGCTACGGTATGCTGGTGGAGTGGGGACAGTCAGGGAGGTACAAAAGGTGCGTATGAGTGGAAGACAGAATTCCATTCTTTTCCTCATTCTCATCCTCCCTTCCTCACTCAGCCGTCCCTATCCTTACTTAAGGTCAATTCTTGTCAAGTCATTTTTGTGTTGGAAGGAGCTATGGCAAGGTGTTCTTCTGTCCTCCTCGCCTATAAGGCTGACACCAACAGATCGACCTGCTTTTCTTGACCACATTCGAGTTATTTGAGGATTTCTCACTGAACAAACACACAAAGGCACAGTAGGAGCATGGTCTTCTGGGAACTCAAACGGTGCCTTGAGAGTAGCTTGTTTGCCTCGGCAATAACCACTAATGAGTTTGTTCCCTGCACAATTGTAACACTAAACAACCACCCTCTCACCCACTCACCCCTCAGTTGGGCACAAACAAGCCTCCATGCACGAGGCCTCTTCCAACAAGTGAGATGACCAGTGATAATGCAAGTAAATAGCATTTGATGCTTGCTGTCATTCACTTCTAGCATGTACCCACACGAGGAGGACCTCTTGAATGAGTTGCAGTTGGCGCCACCACAGCATGCCCCTCCTTCCCACCTGATACGCCTCTCCACCAATTACTTCACCATCATCAGCGCTTGCGTTGGGTTAGCCATTGCTAAAAATACCTCCTTCTCCAGACAAGACCATCTGGAAGACATTTAAGGCACCACCAGTGGCATCGCATGCCTTGTTGTAATCAGGAATGGGGAGAGGCTCTGTTGCCCACCTTGACGTGCTGCTTTCATTGCTGGGTGAATCACCGTTGTAATCTGACTATCTAATGTAAACCGTTGGTGGGTGGTTGGTTGGTTACTTACCCACTGCCCACCTGCCACTACCCTTTCCTCTATATAGCCTTCAGCCACTATAACGAGAAGCCAGCCCCTAAAGCTTCGAGGCCAGGTTGAGGTGGGCGAATCCATTATAAGGGAGAAAAGTAGCATTCGAATGTACAACGAAGCCTATCTTGATGAAGGATCAGTGCTTATCTACCCTTCCCTAGCGCGTTACCGCAGCCCATTGGCAGGTTGTACCTAAAGCCACACAAGTCTCTCTGTCATCACATATACTGGGTCTGCGCTGGAGTTGATAGCACTCATTGAATCTATCCGTGCTCCTCCTGTCTCTCCCCCTCCCCGCAGCGAAAGGTCTAAGACCCTACCAACGGTTTCGCTAATGTGGGACAGTATGAACTCTTGTACCCACTTTGGTGACACCTCCCATTCTCCTGTCAAAGAGTTTAGTTGAAAGCAACTACCTTCCAACTTGGTTTTCTTTGCGTTCTAACAAAGACGAGTGATAACAGCTCCCCCTTATATTACAGGAGATGTCAATCCCCGTGGCGACGCCTCAGGTTCCCCTGTTGATGCCCCCCTAAACAGTACACCTACGTTGTATAATTAATGTTTGTTTTCATTAATTATTATTATTGTTCCATACTAATAAATTCAATTGTAAAACAGGAAGTATTTACACAAAAGAAGTGGGAAAGAAGAGAAGGAGGAAGTGACTATCAACAATTTGCAAGAGCGAATCAAGCAAAGTGACAATTGCATGAGGCTAAGGTAGTATAAACATTGACGAGTGATGTATGCATGGAGGTTGGACGCGAAAAGATTGGCATGACACAACGGGTTAAGGTGATCGCAACAATGATGTGGAAATGATGGTGTAGGCTTTCTTTTAGACAACATTTCAGGCTACTGACCCGAGTTGCAGAGGGTAGGAATGTCTGTAGTGATGCCCTCGCCATTAGTCACTTCAGATGATATTATCTCTGGTAGGCGATTGGAAAGAGGGAAAAAAAGTAATTAAATATCAATTCCTACTGTTTGCTGAGTTATGAAGCCAGCCATTGCATGAAAAGGAAAAAAACGGGAGGATATTGCTTAAATGTCACTGAGGTGAATCAACCGAATTAGGGTGGTAATAATGATCCCTAGTAAGGCGCTTTCCAAGGAGTCTTCCCAGCTCCTCCACACTTAAACAATGAAGATACTTTTAGACAGGTCGAACTTGTTGTGGTTACCTGGAGAAAGGGACGGTGTCTCTCATTGCGAGGGTCCAGATTGGTTTGACTTCCCCGAGAGTGGTCGAGTAAGGGCGAGGGCAGGAGCAGTCAAGGAGGCGGAGGTGAGAGGTGGACAGGGAGAGGTGTTCTCATCGCTGTCCTCACTATCCGAGGAGGGTGGTTCGAGGCCAGATCGTAGGGTTACTTGGACGTCTCGGTTGAGACTAATGGCGGGGTAGTAGACACCTGTGGAGAGGCCGGTGAATGCAATTGGACCGTGTGGCTCATCGTCAAGGTAGTAGGCCAGACTGCCACGTTCACAGTCCAGTCGTACACCGATCACACTCCCCACACTGATGCCACCGTCAGTGCGCTCAAAGTGCTCCCCGTTGTGGAGGAACCAGCTGCGCTTCTGATCGATGTACATCGCCCAGGCCCGTGCGTCGTGACCTATCAGGAACATGGGCAGCGACATCAATCCCAAATCCAACCGAAGTGCTGAAGAGAGTGCGCATCTACAACCTGTTGTGCTAGTGAGTTCCTTCACATAGGAGAGGACTGAATAGGTCGTGAACATATTTACGATGCATTCGGTAGCTACCCTTGGAATCCTTCTGCTCCATCCTGTTGGATGGAGCAAGCTGTACAAAATTTGATGATTTGTTTAACTTTATGTGTAAATAAATTGGCGCTTTAGCCCCTGCAGGTTGAACTGCCGTTTGAAGGCATGGCCACGCCTCTACCTCGCTGACAAAGTGTTCTCAGCTATTTAACATCTCATGAGTTCTGTTTAGAGCTGCTTAGGGATTATATCAGTGGACCTGAAGATCTTCCATACGTTGACGTCTTCAAGGGGATCTCAAGACGCTACACACCTGCTAGTCGTGAGCATCTCTATTCAACTCCTCAAAGCTACTTCTCATTTTTCATGAATTTCAAATCCTTTTGGACAGCAAATGCTGAGCTCCAGATGCACGGTAAAATCTGTCCAAGTTGTTCCAAAAGAACTCATTGCTTATTTGTGGAAGCAAATAAGTTTACAAGACAAAATATTTAAGCTATCAGTTCTGCAAGTTATACATTTGCACAATCAGCCACTAATCAGGGTTGAGAGGTCATCGGATCCATTGCGTCAATAATCAAGGTCACAGAAGGTGGTAATGGATTGTTGTCACTTCGAAGTAGAGTTGGAGAGGGCTAATTAATGTGTCACTTAATTAACCAAGGTTATTTAAAAATTACTTACCTAAATTTTAATTGTTTTCTCGACGCAAAAGTATTGATGAGTTCACGAAAGAAAAAAGGGAAAAAAGGTGCCATCAAAGCTAAAGGATAACCGATGACAAGGTCGTTGGGTTTTTTTGCCGCAGAATTAACTTCCACACCCTCTTCTAACCCTCTTCTTGGGAAGGAGGAGGGAGATTTCGCCTCTAGTTTAGGGTCGGTGATGGAAGACACATCAAGTTGGCGGGAAGCCAAAACACTTCCAAGGGGACCCCGTGGGCGGGGTGTGGCGGAGGAGGGGGCGGCACACGATCCACTACATCAATCTCCCTCTAAATTTAAGTGGATCTATGAAGAATTAAAGCTCGGATTCGCTTTTAGTCAATTCAAAGGCGAGAGAGAGAAGATACCTTTCAAAGGGGACTTGTCGTGTGGTGAGGGTAGCAAGCTCCATCTGACTCCCTTATTGAACCACTCAGTCATTCAATTTGAGTGCGAGTTAAAAAAACCCTAAACTCTATCCATCCTCCCTTCTAGCCGGACTTATCCCTTATCTATCGAATTTAAAGGGTGATATGCTCTTGATGGAATCAGGAACTAATTGGCATGAAAAAAGCTGTGATTGGCAGTGTTGGGGTGTTCATTGCTCTTTCTTTGCTCCAGTGTCTCCTCTGCTCTCCTACGAGTACAGACAACCTATTTCGACACATCCATCATCTGTGCTAGACCTTAAATTTGTTACACCTTCCAAGTGACAGTTATTTGCTGATTGTTTTGCTTTGTTTTGTTTGACAAAAACTCCTTCCCAAAGCTTGGAAGAAGTGTCCTGTCCTTCACGATGACAAGACATGATTCAATCTAGCTTGTCGATCGCCTCTCCTTCCATTCCTAATTAATGCTCCTTATAAATTGCTTTTGGGAGCAAAGGAAAGTCATTAGGCCAGAGAGAAGCTACAAGACAGGAGGAGTGGAAACCTCACCAAAAAAAAAAAGTTTAACTGTTTCTGAGAAATGCTTAAAAAAAGCCTCGAGGAGGCAGTAGGCGTGGTACAATTCACCTCCAAAAACTCCAACTTAAGTGTGTGTATTTTAGGCAACACAAAACCACAGCCCCACTGCCTTAGCATAAATGCTTTCTGAGGAGGGAGTGGGAAGGGAATAGCACTAGCGCTGACGCTATTTCCTTCCACTTCCATTTGACACAGTGGTATAAAGCAAAACTCTTTCTCTCTCCTCTCTCGACATGTCGTGAAGGGCGCAGCTGCTCCATTGTTATAAATTGAGACAGCGCATAATTTGTTGTTAGACTATTCAAAGAGGCTGTTATCCGTAGCGATTGTATCCATATCTGTGCGATTCCCCCATGGACACAAACATTGTACCGTTCTGTAGAAGTGACACATTCATTGTTCCGGTGGGAGCAGTAGTAGTAGTAGTATTAGCGGCTTGAAATTTCCTTTCTCTGGCCCTTGCGGTGAATCATGTCGCGGGTCTCCGGCCTTGCCGCCTCCCAATCTGACATGACACGCAAGCACTTTGATGACACCATCAAGAGTCGTTGCGCTTTTTTTCTTCTTGTGGTGGGGGCTGATGCTAGAAACGCTCATGTTTGAACAGTGAGTCAAATAATAAACACTGTCAAGCCTTACTTGACTCATGAAGTCTGTATTGAGCTGACGCATGCCTCCCTGCCCGCCTTCCCCCCTCCACCATCGCCTTGTCATAGCCACAAGTCGAGCATTTCCTCCTCCCTCAATCAGGCGCAATTTCGAGCTTAGCCCCTTAGGCTTGCGGTGCAATTTATTGGCCATCCACCAGCCGGAAAAGGCTCCGGCCGGAGAACACACTTTGATGGTGGAATGGAATGTGAAAGTGTGCTGCCTTGAAGAATTGAAAATTGGCTATTTTTTTCGACCTCCACTCACTGTCTCTGCCTTCACTCCTGGGGACATTATGCTCTTCAAGTTGGGAGTTTTCTGAGCACTCCAACACACATGATCTCTCCATCACTAAGAGGCAAGGAATGGGTCTGACATTTTATCTCTGCCATTCAAGTGTCAGGAGTGAAGGGCAGTTCCGGTTCCAAGTTGCCTTGTGCTTCTGTTTATGTGATCCCTTAACAAGAGTACCATCCAATTCCTACTGTGTTTTAGTGAGCTAGCTCACAGATTTAAGCATGCATGGAGCAATGAAACGACAATTTAGGCACCTCGGACCTTCAGTACACCGTGATGGCAGAGATTGTCACAGAGAGGAGGAGAAGTGCGTTCGAGGTTTTAGTGAGTAACTTTTAGTCTTGATCGCTGATACTA